>OX101788.1:31131467-31851467 GCA_944452715.1 Ophion slaviceki | reverse complement strand
AAAAAGAGATATTCGAAATTTTTTTTTGTTTTGTTCGTTGTTTATTGAAGATACATAAAAAAAAAATTCAAATTTTTCACGCCCCATGGTGACGCTGGGGAAGCTCCCGCGTCAGGTACTGTTGCCTCTGCAGTGGTTCGCGGCACGCAGCAGAACTCTCTTCAAAGTCGATCTGAAAAAAATACCAAGTGTTTTCGTTAATAATATGATATTTTGAAGAGAAGTACATAGGGATTTGAAAAAATATTGGTTTTTAAAAAATAGGCACGCTTTTGAAATTAAAGGACGATTTTCGAGCAAAATTTCTCGTCGAAAATAGGCTATAACTTTTTTATTATTGAGATATCGAAAAAAATCCTATGTACTTCTTTAGATAATCTAGTTTTATTGATGCAATCCAAATTTGAAGTCGATCGGATAAAAATTGCTCGAGTTCTGCTGCGTGCCGCACTCAAAAAAGTGGTTTTGAGAAAAACGCGTTCGAGGTTTTAGGTTTGTTAATTTATGCGATAAATTGGAAAAAAAAATGTTTACCTCTAATCAGCGATGCCGGCACCATATAGCTGGCCTTCAAGAAGCAAATCATTGTCCCTAGCATCTTTTCTCGAACTTGTAGAGGCTCTTCTTGCCTCTTTTGCAGCGTCTGTGAGCGAGCGCTCCGCCAGCTCGATCCGCGCTGCGTCGGTTTCAACGCAAAAATTGAAACAATTTGGGCCGATAGTTATCCCCAACGTCTCCAAAACTTTCATGAGGCTTCTCAGGCCATCATTGAATAATAATACCGCGATATCAGCCGCAATATCGACGATTTTTTTGCTCCCGGACTGACACTTGGGGGCTATTGCCCAAACTGATTTGTTGTAGCTTTCGTTGTTGTTTTGCGTGAAGCCGCCCAAACAACGCTGCAGCAAATCGTCTCTGCTCAAATGTATATATCCCAGTATACCTGCCGACCCTGAGGCGCGCAGCTGCGCGGGACCCCGAGCGTCACGGAGCGCTGCACCGCTCCACAAAATATTCAATATCTCCGAAAATAATTATTTTTTCGACCTGGGTCCAACGGCATCTTAATCTTAAATGTATATTAGATTTTTCTAGATGGTTTTTAAAAAATCGATTTTTTTAAGCCGTTGCAGTGGTGTTGTCCCTTAATACTGATATTGTACGATGAAGTTGAAGTTTGCATCGTTGGGATGCAACGAAAATGAATTCTTCTTAAGCGGGGAACCTCCTCCAGATATCAATTTTTTTTATTGCTTTAACAATTTATTTAGTATCTGAAGAATATATTTCCAAAGTTCGAAGCCCAACAGAAAGTCCAAAAGGTCTCTAGGAAGTCACCGAAGTGATGCCCTCCAAAAGTACCGAGAGTAGGTAAACGAGCGCGCGCCCTTTGCGCCCTCTATCTTTTAGTTTCTTAGCCAAACAAGTTTGCTAGTTTACTTTTTGAATAATAGGGGGCATTCCGACGATTGTAAAGAAAAATTCGGCCTGTGTAACCGTCGTTTTTCGATTTCACACGAAAAGAGATAAATGCAGTCAAGATTAGTGCTTTCCTAGAAGGAGGCTTGCTTTATGGCCCTGGCATCGCGGATTAAGCTTGGGTAATTATAAATCACTCTAAACTCTACTTTTGAAGAACGAAAACTTCAATCGAGTTTTTCTCGAAACGTGTTTTTTTCCGTGCCGTAGAATGTAACTCAAAAAGTAATGAACCAATCAACTTGAAATTATGTACAGATATTCTTTAACTCATCGGCCTTTGCACAAACCTAACATTTTGTAAGAATTGTTTTAATAAATATTGTTTTTAACGATTTGTATATTTAAAAGTGTTTTTTTGTCCTGAAATGTTCAATTTGTTTTTTTTTGTGTTAAATTTAGATTCATGCAAAGCGGAATGACTTATTTTAATGAAAAAAAAATTGTTCCGTTGATTTTAGTTAACGGGGTCGTCTAGTGTGAAGGCCATTTTTTAATGCTTTTTTGGGGCATTTTTTTTGACAAACCATTAAAATAAAATAATTTATAAATTTTATATAATTTTTATTAACATTTAAACAAACTTTGTGAATTTTTTGAAATCATATAGAATATAGTCGGAGATACACCGCCCAACAGGAACACGTATATAAAAAGAGGTGCTCCACTCTCGCCATGATTCCGGCCGTTCTGCTTATCTGAAATAAAGAAGCCAAACGCAATTTTAATCGTGAGACTTGAGGCTCTACATGGAACTAAAATACAGTTAGAATTCCAAAAAAAAAATTTTGTTACGCTTTAGAAAAAAAATTCAATTTTTCGTATTTTTCTGGTGTCAATATAGCTGATAAAAAGAAAACTAACGGAGCAATCTTAATTATTTTAGTTCAACTTGTAGTTCAATATGCATTAAAGATGCTGTATAAATTTGAGCAGAATCAATCAAATATTTTTTGAGATATGGCAGCAGTTTGAAGAAATCGTGTTTTGAGAAAAACGCGTTTGAAAGTTGTTGTATATAATTTATAATAAAAAAATGGTCTCACCATCAATCTGCTATGCCTGGCCCATAGAGTACACCTTCCTCTTCTTCAAAGAAGTCATGCAAGGCCGCTTTCTCTTCCTTTGATCTGACACACTAGACGACCCCCTTAACGCGGTCCTCTAGTTTCTCGGCTGTTTTTTTACGGCTTTTTCAATAATTTTTACGGGCAAAGCATCGAAATAATCAATCTCATTGTTTTTGCATAATCTTTATTAACATTTAAATAACCTTTACAAATGTTTTGAAGTCAAAATATATAATAGAATAAAAGTTATAGTGGCCGACAGGAAGACATCAAGTAAAAGAGGTGCTTGACGGTTACCAAGATTGCGGCTGTTCTGCTTATCTGAAATCAAAAACGGCATTTTAATCTTCATATTTAAGACTAACGATTGAACTAGAGTGAATTCTAAATTACAAAAATTGACTTTTTTATACACTTTTGAAAATTACATTCTATTTTTTACTCATTTTTTCTTAAGTTTTTCGCTCGTACAAAAAAAACTATCGAAGCAATCATGATAATCCTAGTTCAATCGCTGGCTTATAACATATTAAAGATGCTGTATAAATTTGAACAAGATCGGTGCAGTAGTTTCTGAAATATCGTGGTCACCGTTTCGAAAAATGGTGTTTCGAGAAAAACGCGTTTGAAAGTATACCAGCTCCGTATACCTGCTCCGTTCCAGGGCCGTAACTTGTGAACCACTTCGAATATCGAAAAATCCTTTGGCACACATTTTCTACACATGTTGTAGATGTGATTTGTGAAAAAAATCGATTTTTTCGACCCGAGAAACTAGAGGACCGCCTTAACTACAAGAACCTGGGCATTCTACGGCGCAAACTCTGAGCCAAGTTCGAGCACCTCTAGCGCCGCCATTTTGGTTTTTTTCAATCGTGAAATTTTTTTTTTGTATTCATTCGACCGTCAATATTATTATGTAATTTGATTCATTGCAAAAAATGCTCTCAATTTTTTGTAAAAAATTATCGTACAGCCTGTGGTCTGGAGGAGGTTCCTCCTTAATTACTCATTTTTTTGCCGATTGAGGCTATGAATATCGATCAAAAGTTGCTACGTACCCTTATTAGAAACTTACGACCGCTATTTGCAAAAGAAAAAGACTTCGGGTAATGATAAAAATAAGGAAATAAAAAAATGGAAAAAATATCGTTGCATTCCTACGATGCAAACTTCAGTGTTACATTCTACTTAAAAACAGGGAAATATACATTGAAAAAAAGAATTAGATATTTTTACATTGACTAAACTTTTTTTTCGTGATTTTCTTGAGTGAGGCTTGTCAAGGCAGTCACGCGTCAAACGGAATCAGCCACGTGTGTGATCCATCGTCCCTGATATCTATCTTCCATGATTGTTATGCTTGGTAAAAGCATTCTCCTTGCTCTACTCTGAAGGAGCCAAGATTTTCTGCGAATTCATCTTAATCATTTATTCTTATCCCGAAATAATAAGAAAAAAGCACTTTTCGCGAAATCTGTAATCTTTTTTCTAAATTTTTTACGGAATTAATTTATAACCGCATTTAGTAAAAAAAAAAAAAAAACAAATCAAATTTTTCTCAAATGAACTGCTAACGACACTAGCAATGAAATTAAAATTCATTTGAAAACCCTGTATAGTAACTTGAAATATAGCTTGGTACAGGTGTCACTAGTAGTCTCGTGACAATAAATCATACGAATTTTGCCGGCACTAAGAATTTTTCGTTGTTGATGACTTGTATTATTATTATCGGTACAGTGAGTTCGAATCAATTTTCCTGGTGGATTTCTGCTAGTTTTTAAGGGGAGGGTAAGGTATTTAAATTTTGTTTCTGCATTTTCTTTTATTTTTTAAATGAATGCATAATATCTCAAGAATATTGTGTCAAAACCTCAAGTCGATTGGAGCAAAATTGACGAAGTTATGAGTATTTGAGCGTCCGTTGCTCCAGGCGTTGACGAGTTGCGAATTAGTAGAGCAGAGGAGCAAGCGGCGCACGACAGTAAAGAAGGAAGAGTTTTGCGTAGACAAATGCAAAAAGATACTCTAGATCATGTTGATGGAAGCTTTTTGCTCTACGGACCTGGCATCGACGACTCTGTGTGAGTATAAGAAAATTAGCGAGTTTTATTTTGAATTTTTCAGTGTGCAAAACTTTAAAGCGTTTTTCTGAAACTTGTCATGTTTGAAGTCCGTGTACGCCATAACTTAAAATCTACTGGACCAATCGTTTTGAAATTCTGCACAGTACTTCTTCACATAATTCACCAGGTATTGTCGGGAGCTTTTTTGTTTTTTAAAATAATTATTAATTTTACAACAACAAATTAGCCGATTTTTTTATCGTAAATCGGTTTATTGGCTCCCAAGTGCTACGAAAAATTGAAAAATCGAAAGAAAAATAATCCTACCGTGATATCCTCGAGAAACATCTCCTTTAACAAATGCATTTTAATTTTTTTGTTTCAGATGATTCTGTTGCGAGTTATGATGTACACCGCAAAACAACCTTTTTTCGAGGCGCCTCCGGAGATTCTCTGTCACTCGCTCAATTTTCAATATTTTGCAATGAAAATTTAGGAAAGTATTGTTCAAATGTTGCATTATTATATGGAAATTGACTGAATAAACTAACACTATCTGTATCGCCAAAAAAATTCTTTAAAACATGCCTTTTTTACCGAATTAACCTTACCCCGCCCTTAAGAGGTAAGGCCACAGTAGAATTTAAAAAAAATCGATTTTCTTCCACTAAAACGGTGCTTAATCATCATAAGAATATTGTTATTATTCGATTTATAGCAAGAAATTTTTTTTTCACCGACTTTGAGCGTATAACGTAAGCCCACCTCTGGCACGGCCATAGAGTACCTAAAACTTTAAACGCGTTTTTCTCGAAACAGCTTTTTTCCAATTGGCGTGACAAATAACTTCAACAATTTTCACTCGATTTACTTCAAATTTAAAAGTTATGTTCCTAATTGCATTTCGTAGAGAAGTACAAACAGAATTTCGGATTAATCGAAAACTTTTCATTTTATGAGCAGTTTTATACGAAATTTTTCACTGAAAATTCATTCGAATACCTACAACTCAATTCAAATACCTGCAACTTTCGAATAAAACAATATTTTTTAAATTCCGTACGTACTTCTCTAGGTATTCTAATGTAGATTGACGAGAATTCTAGTTTTTTTGTTCTAGATAAAAAATTGTGTATGCTAAATGTCACGCCACGGAGTGCCTAAAAAAGATGAAAAAAGAAAATATTAGTAGTCGGCCATTGTGTACATCGAAAAAAAAAAAATATTTTCTAACAGCTTGATGTTCATACTAAAGATGTGTAATTAATTTTATGAGTGAATCACTTTTTCAAATGAAAAAATTGTTAAATTCGCACATGATTTTATACACGTTACTGGGGCCTAACCCCTTAAAGCGTAACCCCCACTTGTAGCGCAAAAAAGGCCTTTTTCATGAATTTTGTTAAAGAAAACTACAAAACTTTTTTAATCGATCAATATACCATCTTAAAGAACACATCTTGAAGAACTTTCAGTAATTTTTTTATTGAAAAATATTACATTGTTTAGTAGCAAATGGCCGTCAATGAAATAATGTTTTTATATACACGGTTTGCGGTGACCAACATTGCGGCGAAGTGGAACATATGAAAAAAAATGCGGATGGATTTAGTCAAATATAAGTATAAACTAGTCTTTAATCGAAGGATTTTAAAAAATGTTCATTTTTCACCAAATGGCGGACAGTCAAAGTTAATGGTTCGATTTTAACGAAAAAAAACGGCCGTTTTTTGGCTATAAAACGGTCATTTTTTTCGAAAAAAAAAATCGAACGTTTAAAGACTACATTTTTATGTATTAAATAAGCCTGCAAAATTTCAAGAAGATCGGTTCATTAGTGTTCGAGTAATCTTGGTCACCGACTTCAGAAATGCCATTTTGAGAAAAACGCGTTTAAACTTTCAATTTCAGTTTACACGAAGAAAATATTTTTTTTTGTAAACTTACAGTCATCTATTCCGGGCATCAAAAAAAAAACTGCACTTCAAATTGCACGTCAAAAAAATGCAATAAAAAAAATCGATTTTTTCAAAATCGCAAGTGGGGGTAACCCCTTAATACTAATGCATTACACTGCGACGAAAAAACATAATCTGGGACAAAAAGTAAAATGTTAATCTCTATTCCGAATATTCGTTACCATACTCGTTTGACTATCGAATTCTTACATTATTTCTAGTCTGCTGACATAATGAGGAAAAAGGAAGTCGCGCGCACGCGATAACGAGATAAGGTCGCCTTTCACTTTTCTGCGTGCATAGGCAAAAGTGGAATGCAATAAGGCGAATGCTCGTTCAGCAGGATTCTCGATTTATCGCGAGAGGCAAAATAAGACTGGTTTTATTTTTTTTCACCCTCTGCAGTGTGTGTGCCTGTGTGTGGTATTCTAGTAAATACGGCCTTGCACGTACGTATATAGTGTCGCAGTTCTCGCGAGTTCAACTATAAGAACATTGGCGTAGCCAGCATTTTTTTCTGGGGAGGGGGTGGGGCTGACAAAAAGTGATTTGTTCACAATAATCTTTTTTTTTTTTTTTAATTTACATAATAGTCGATAATCACGTAACACACAAGATATGAAGCTTCAATCACACGTTCATGTTAACGTTAATTTCTAACTCTTGCAATACCTTAAGGTAGTACAAGCGTGCAATCTTGATTTCTATAGATTTTGGTCACATTTTGACCAGACACTCTTCATATCATTATGCATGTTTGAGTAAAACTTCAGAACAGTCGACTATTTAAATTTGGATATAATAGGTTTTAAAATTGCAACTTTTAACACTGCAAGGTTTGCATTGAAATTTAGACAGAATAGTTTTCCGTAAAAAATATTTGTCCCCTATAATAAGAAGACATATGGCAACACCGCGGAACAGTATTATTCAATACTTCGAGAAAAAAATAATTATCGTGTTCCTAAAGTTAAAAATTTAGCCATAAAAAATATTTGCATTATGAATATTAATATTTTATATTGTTTATGTTATCTTCATTAACAAATTAAAAGTGTTGGTTCATTCATAACTAATTTAAAACTTTGTTCGAGTAAAAATTATTTCCAAATCAAAATTTGTGTTGCAGTATTATTTTAAATATGCCGCGAAAACTCACGTCATTGGACACGTGGAACGATGCGGTGTCTTCTCATTATAGGGAACAAATATTTTTTACTGAAAATTATTCTGTCTAAAGTTCAATGCATTTAAAACCCATTATCTCCCAATCTAAATAGTCGACTGTTCTGAAATTTCCCTCAAACATGCATGATGATATGAACAATGTCTGGTTAAAATCTGAACAAAATCTATAGAAATCAAGATTGCGCGCTCGTACTACCTTAAACAATAATAAACTCATCTTTGATTATTTCTTAATCCAGTTCCCAGTCTTTAAATTTTACTTTCAGTAGGTACTGATGAATCGTTCCTCAAGCATTGCGCGTCTAAAGCACGTTTTTATCCGCCTCATGGCAGAACTCCTGACGCAGCCGGTAGAGCTCACATGGAGTATCATTGTTGCTTGGAAAATGTAGTTGTACATTTGTCTCGGCTGTCTGTAGCTGCCGAACCGTTCACACAATCTCAATGAAACCTTGACTAAACGCGAGGTGTGTTCAATGGCTTCATTTTGTTAAATGACACTGAACGGCCTCACCCAATAGATATTGAGATAATAACCATTTTCCAAAAAATGGGATTTGATCCACTGTGTACTTGGGGGTATACACAGTGAAACATGCCTAATTTCACATTCAAACAAAACTTCAAAATCAAGCAAAATTTGAAGAAAATTACCCTGATCCACAGTAAACTTGTAGGTAATGGAGTGCTTTTCTCTATACAATGGGGAGTATTGTGCAGTAAACTATTGAAAAATAAATATAAAAAACAGCATATCATGAGATCAATCACAATCATTTATTGAATATTGATCAACAATGAGTACCTACTTAATGAGGTACCTGTACCTATCTACATCACACCGCGAAAATATTCATATTATGACTTACCTCTGTGTACCTCGAAAAATTGAGCCACTGGGTACCGACCCTCTCTTTTTTTGAAGCGGGTACTGACAAGTTCCTATTTTTCTTAGGATAACAAACACAATGCTCAAATACCACAATATAGCTGTATATTGCGGGAGAACAATGACTTCGAACATAACTGCGATAGGTGAAGAAGCAAAAACATACAAACTCAGCTGGTTTTTTAAACTTTTGACACCAAAAATAATATAAAATCACCTTTCACAACGAATTGCGCGGGAGCGACTCACAGACAGGTTCAAACCTATTGGCATCCGAGGACGGTTCTAATGTGAAAAAGCACATTTAAACATGTCCACTTCTGAGAAACAGAAAAGGTTCAGTGTACCCACTGTTGCCACTGTTCCCACTTTGACCCTGCTCCCTTAAAATATGCTTTCCTCAATTTCCAGCTTTGATTTAATAATTTTTAAATGAAAGTGTGTTTTTCGTGACCACCGGTCCAGCTTCTAAAGTTGGCTACACGCCTTCCGTTTATCTGCGCAGTTATCTGTCCCAAATAACTGTGTGAAAATCTGTACATTTACTAGAACTGATGGTGTGTAGGATACCTTCAGTTTTCGCCTCAGTTCCGTCAGATTGTTTTCTTCAGTTCTCTCTTCACATTCAACAGGTTTGGATCTAAGTGTGTTCTAAAATGAATAAAGTTCAAGGGGTGACAGAAAAGGAAGAGCCGCAGTTTGTTGCATAATTGCAGTAGTGTTGCCAGAAGAAGAAGAAGGGACAAGGAAAAACACCGTGAAAGTTGGTGCAAATATTGGTATTTGCATAGAAGCGTTTTGCCCGGTGATCACCACTTACTAAATGAGTTACAAGATGGAGGGAAAATTAAAGATTATAAAAATTACCTAAAGGCCTGTATAGACTACGACACTAATTGTGACACAAATGCCTGACACTAATGTCCGTTCCGTTCACACATAAGACGGTTTCGGTGTCCCAGAAAATGTCTGTACTGTGATGTCGCTACACAAGTGTCTCAGATGTTCACACACAAAACTACTGACACGTCTGCAGTACTCGCTAGGACGCCATGGAGAAACGCCGTGCGGCGGCAGCCGTAATTTTGTGCGCTGTTATTAAGGGGCTATACCAGTGTCACACTTTCAATAAATCGATTTTTTTCCTTTTTCGACAGTTTATACTTTCAAGAATATCATTATCCTTTAAATCATTTATATCAATATTATTTTATCTTGCAAAAATCGATAGTTAAATCTTTAAACGCGTTTTTCTCGAAATGAGATTTTTCAAATTTGCTGACATTGTAACTCAAAGAGCTATTATCCGATTGACTTGAAATTTGAACTGAGTACTCTTGAATATATTTACTCTACAATGACGTAGGATATTTTTGATTGGATGAAAATTGAAGATTTGGCATTAAAAAAGGACCATTTTATAGGCAAGGAAACAGACTTTTTCATAACTACGCCATTTTGTTAGAGGTTGATATTTTTCGAAAATCCTACGTCATTGTACAGGAAATACCTTCCAGTTTAACATTTTTCCTTTTTCGGATTCGGCTACTCAATCGGCCGGAATCATGTCAGCAGTGGAGGAACTTTTTTTATGGCGCCTCCGAAGGCAGCGCATAAGTCGCTTGGATCTCAATATTTTTCTATAAAAAAATTATGAAATATAGGTCAAATATAGCAAAATATATTCTTAATTTTCCGAAACATTTAATTGAGTACTTTTCTTCCAAAAAATTCCCGAAAATTACCTAAATTTTCAGCGTTCACACTGGTATAGCCCCTTAAGCTGTGTTCTTAAATTATGAATTTTTCTGCCGACTTCAGCCGACGTGCCAAACTGTTCCGCTAAGCATTCAAGTGCTGCCTGTTTTTTTTACTCTATTTTTATAATCAGCACAAGATATTTGCCAAACTTCAGGCAGTCCTTCCACAAGAGATAACAAATTTTTAATGCTCTCCTTGCTCCACGTAATGGCCATTTTTATTTAAGGGGAGATATACACCTAGGAGCCGGAAAAAAGGTCATTTTTGTGAATTTTTTCAAGGAAAACTATTTGGAATTTCGCATTGGGGTTTTAATTATCTAAAAGTATATACATTCAAAAATATGTTTAATTTTCTTTATTTAAAAATATCAAAAATGTACAAGGATACTGTATGATCCTTGGAGCGTCGTAAAAAAATCTGCGTATACAGTACCCACTGGCGTTTCTTCAAAAATCATCTGAAAAAAACCAAAAAGATTATTAAATTAGATACTATAATCTAGTACTTGTCATAGTCTATTTTGAAAATATTGATTTATGACAAAATGGCGGACGTTTGAACATAAATAGTGATTTTTGGACCAAAAATTAGTTATTATTTTGCCTATAAAACAAAAACTAAGTAACGGAAAAAAATCCTATGACAAGTACTAGATAATGGTGTATAGAATAACCACAAAAAACCTCAAGGCAATCGATTCATTGGTTTTCGAGAAATTTCGGGTACCGATTTGAAAAACGTGGTTTTGAGAAAAACGCGTTTGAAAATTTGGGAATGAATAAATCGTGAAATTTGTCAACTTGCATGGAATCATCGATACCAGGCCCATAGTGTAGGTCTTCTACGGTCGACGGAATGTTCATAGCTTCTAAATCCTCGACCTCAACCATCTAGGTGTATATCCCCCCTTAACGCGGGTCGCGAGTGTCTGGATAATTTCGCGTCGGTTCGAAAACTTGAACACTGCGGCTGACACTCCGACACAACCTGTTCACACGGCGCTCGGCGCCACACCTAGGGAGATGTCGCAATAAATGTCGCGCGATCAGACAGTGGGGTTCACACACAGACACCCGATGTGTACATTGAGTGTATACACCAGTGTCGTAGGGTAAACCTACCTTAAGGATGGACGAAAATGCATTTCAAATTTTATTGAGCAATGTTTCTTCTCCTCATTGGAAAAAATGACACAGTCTTGAGAGAAGCAATATCACAGCATTTGAGACTGATTGTCACTCTTTGGTTCCTGGCAAGTGGTAGACGTTTTCAACATTTGAAATTTTCAATCAGTGTATCACCTCAGGCATATGGAGACATAATAATAGAAACATGCGTGGCAATACGGAAAGCACTGCAAATTTTTTATTCAGGTAAGCATACTTTTATTATTTCATAAGACCAAAGGTGTGATTTAATACATATTCATGAAATAGAAATCATACTTTTTTACCATAGTTACTAGAGAAAAATGTAGGTACATGTATGTAGAAATACAAAATAAGATTTATAAATTGAACAGGTATGTACGTATATGGGTACATAATGTTATTGCAAACTATTGTATTCGTTATCATCGTGCGAGAATCCCTCAAACGGAATCCTTGCCGTTCAGAGTTCAGAATTACGAGAATACGAATTCGAACTCCAATCGAGAGATGGTGACGGAGTGGATAAAGGCCCTGATGGGTGAACCACATAGCTGCCTCTGGTTAAAAGGCCCATTTGACCATCAAGCAATGTTTCATTGATTACTTTATCAGCAAACATTAGCTGTTGCTGAGTTAACTTCCTTAATTTCACAACGTAACTCTTTGCCAAAATCAAAAACTCATCGTCTTCAGCTTCCAAATACCACGTGGCCTTTGGAAGATCATGTGATGGAGGGCCCGACGTTCTCTTTCTGCTAGGTTGTGCAAACTCATTGGCTGTGGGTGTAGGTACTGAAGAAGTTGATGGAGAAGATGAGGCAACCTATAACAAAGACATAAATATTTGTTACCTAAATAGTGATTTTTATTTCTGATTTCAGCTTCCTCAAAGTGAGGAAGAATGGAGATAAGTCGCTCGTGATTTCGAAGAAAAATGGTCATTTACGCACTGCCTTGGTGAAGTTGACGGAAAACACATTCAGATTAAAAAAAAAAGCGAATTCCGGCTCTCATTACTTCAACTGTGAAGGAACATTTAGGAATTTTGAGCTTATTAGTTCAATCAAGAAGGAATTGTTGATGCAAACTACGAAGTTTTGCTGGCTGATGTTGGAACAAACGGAAGAACTTCTGGTGAAGGCGTTTTGAAAAACACAGCTTTCTACGACGGTCTCAAAAAAGGTAAACTGAATATTCCACTTGCCGAGCACCTTACAGGCAGTAACAAAACTGCTCCATATGTCTTTGTTGGGGACGAGGCGTGCCAGTTACAGGATAATTTCATGAAACCCTATTCGTTTTCTGTGTTCAAGCATGAAAGGCGCATTTTCAACTATCGCCTTCCTCGGGAAAGAAGAATCGTTGAACATTTTTTTGGAATTTTAGTTTCCAGATTTACAATATTTGAAAAACCCATCGATCGCCAACTAAGGTCAACGCCATAGCTCTAGGATGTTGTTATTTGCACTATTTTTACAAGCTTTTATGTAACTTGACTTTCTGTGAGATGCAAAACGGAAAATCAATATTTCATCCATTTCCCGACTACTTAGAGCTCTGAAATTTTGCAAACATACATCTAAAAGGTGACAATGCATGACTCGATTGAAGAAAAAAAAATTCATAAAATTTTCAACTTTTCATGTAAAATTAGCTCTATTTAAGGCCTTATATGCACTTGTGATGGTCGGAAAAATGGAAACATTTTTTATTGCATATTCTTTAAGTACAATATCTCAAGAATATTCTCACCAAATTTCATAAAGATCGGAGCATTAAATTCGCAGTTATAGGAATTTCAACCGCACTAAGCGTGTTACGCTTGCCGAGCAGAAAGCGCAAGCAGCCACAAGAGAAGGAAGAATGGCTCGTAGGCAGTATTAAATCAATGTTTCAGAGGCGGCAGAGGATGCTGAAGGATTACTGTATGGCCCTGGAATCGACGACTCCATGTTAGTATGAATAAATGAACTTTAAATGTAAAAGAACCATACTTGAATCTTAAACGCGATTATCTCAGAATTATCTTTTTTCAGAAACACCTTTGCGGTGGACACGTTTACTAAAAATTTATTAATCCAATCCATATCAAATTTATACCACTTATTTATTATCATAATAGTTAGGGCCTGGACGAAGGATTTTGAATTTTGTTGAAAAAAAAAAATTTGTAACAAAAAAATCGAAAATTTATCACTTCAAAAAATGATTTTTTTGTTAAAATTATCGTCATTTTTTAAAAAATTACATTTTTTACAATTTTTTACAAAATGTCTACCGCACTTAATGCTCACAAGAAGGCGCTCCTGGAACACAGCTGGAGTTCCATCATTTTGAAATATTTTTCAATAAAAAAATTGTACAAGTGCATGAAAATATTAATAATCGATGTTGTTCACAGTTTTTCAATAAACATTTATTGTCGCTTCGAAAAAAAATCTAGAAAATCACGTCCCTTCGCCCGCTACAAGTGTATATAAGGCCTTAATCATCCACATACAATCTCACTAACACATACAAACAAATTTGTAGCTGACTGTGTTTGTATCTAAAAAGTTTATATGCAGCAATTAGTCGTAAGATCCCAATTACAGTCTTTGTGATTTTTCACAAGCATTCCATGTTCCTAACGTATAAATTCGTAAACTAGTAAACTACTAGTAATAACTAACTAGTAAAATCAATTAAAGACTAAAACGAAGAAAATAATTTACACGAAAAAAAATATTTAAAAAAAACGGGTTTTTATTTAATGTACTAAAAAGTAGAAAATGATTTTTTACAAAGTCACTTATATGCGGCTATAAATAAAAGCTTGGGGCACTCAAAATTTAGACATATAATCTTTAATTTACACAAATCCATTAAGGCGGGATATACATTTACAACGATCAAAAAATCGATTTCTTTTTTTTTTCTTTAAACGATAGAACTATATATGTAGAATATTTTCCTAAAGTTTCAAAGCGAAATTCGAAAAATTTCAAACGTTATAGCCTGTCTTCGCTGTGTCTCACCGCTCGAATTCGGAGCAGGCGTGAACTTCAAACGTGTTTTTCTCAAAACTGCATTATCGAAATTGACGTGCAGGATTACTTAAAAACTATTAAGCCGATTGAGTTGAAACTCGGTAGAAATATTGATAATATTGGTACCTTCTACTTGACGAGAATTGTTTTTGAAAAATTGGAAAAAAAAAACTACTTTTTTAATCCACATTTTACAGAAATGTTGCGTGAAATGTTGATTTTTTTTGTAAATGCGTGCCATTTTCTTAAATTTGCATTTTCTTCATTTTAATTACCGTCACATAGAAACTATACATGTTCAAACTAAAAAAATGTTTGAACTTTTTTGCAAATCAGTCTACGGGAAGTTAGACTGCACGCCGATTCGCAACTACTGCGGCGACCTTGCTGTAATACTCTGCCACAGCTCCGTCATTTTGATGATGAATTAATTTAAAAACAAATTTTTGTATCCTCAAATATACTATTAAAGTATACCTAAAGTTTGACAATTGTAGAATCATTATTTCTTAGTTTAAAAAATCCCTCAATATTGATTTTTTTCCTGTCTAAATGTATACCCTGCCTTAACATATCAGCTGTATTTAATTTCCTGTAAAATAACCTTAGATTCCGTAAATGAAAATCCCGGACTGAGTATAAACGTGTGATAATAATTTCTCTGATAACTATTGTGCCAACTTAAAAATGGTTAATGAAACTGACTTGAACAAATGTTTTAAACATTTGAAAAGTTGAATGCCCCAAGCTTTTATTTATAGTCACATGTAGGTGAGTTGGTAAAAAAAAATATTTACCACTTTTTGGTACATTAAATAAAAGCTTGTTGTTTCAAAAAATTTTTTGCATATGAATTATTTTTTTTCAAGACATCCCAGAAGTTATATGAATAATCAACACCCTGTTTGTTATCAAAACTCGCTCGACATTGAGTCTCGAACATCCTCAAATAGTGGACATCTAATTGGTATGAGAAACAGCAGCAATTTATCTTCTTCTAGATCAGCCAAAGAAATTCACAACACTTTCTGTAGTTACTATGAAGAAAATGTCGCGTGGCACAAAAATAGCGTTTGAATATTGAATATGAATATTCACGAGTTTGCTTTGAGATATACAAAAATAATACACTGTTATTATAATATAATAATATGTAATAATAATAATAAATCATTATCGCACGTTTACTTACCGAATTTTCATTGTTGTTATCGGCCAGTTCATTGGTTGAATCACCGTCATGGGGAGTTTCCTGGCCCACCAAAAACATCAGTTCCTCAAAGTACCACAGACTCGGAACGTACACATTATCAGCTCCCGATTTCTTTGATTCGTTTACTTTCTTTAACTCCTTGCGAAACACGGATCTTAGATTATTTATTTTCCTTGCTACACTATCGCGTGTTGCATCAGGCTCGAGAGGTTTCAGTTTTTCAATTAAAATATCGTAGGCTGCCGCTTTTTTAACACGGTTGGTATAAGATACGCATGCGGTATTCCAAAGCTCGGGAAGGGACCGGTAGCTGTCGATAAATGCTAAAAGCGAACGTTTTTTTGAGACCACAGTCATCATGTACGTACTAGAACCGGACGGCATCTCAACAAACTGTACGATAAACTGCATAAACTTCGCAGGTTATCGTTGGAAGAGAGAGAGAAAGAATGCACAGACCATGGAGACTAGATGAAGGAGCCTGAACTCCAATGGGGGAAACGATAAAAAAAAGCGTGCCCAAACATGAAGGCAACAGAGATGGCGCTGTGATCGCGCGAAGGATTGCGGTGCTAGCTTCACTCGACACAGACCGAACGCGACTTTGCCACGTTACTACAGCGAACGAAAAGAGTGCGAAAAAATTGCGAAATTGAGAGCGGTGAATAACCCGATGGTTAATATATTCTTAATAAATAAGTATTGTTAACTATTAAAAGTTCGACCGTTCGCGCGATTGTAGCGCCATCCCTGTTGCCTACAATTTCGGGCATCACTTAAAATGCCGAGTTTAGGCTCCTGTATCTAGTCTCCATGGCACAGACTTTTTGTCTGCGTGAAAACCGGCCTGAACTGCGCAGTTCACACGGTTCATCGCTCAGATATGACGTCACTCGTGATAAACTGCATAGATAAACGGAAAGTGTGTAGCCCCCTTACGGCTGACACATCAATTATCAAGATTTTAAAATAAATTAAAAGAATGTCTCAGTGCATGACCCAGGTAACAATTTCAAAATAGTTGTCTATTAGTTGTCCAAATTGGTACCAAATGTCCGCTTGGAAGTTACCTATAAGTTATCATGTGTCCAACAGTTATCTTTTTGGATGGTTGTTGACTTTAAGATAACTTCCGGGCGGACACTTGGCACCCTTTTAGCCGACTTTTGGACAACTTTTTGAAAATTGCTTCTTGGGGAGCTAACGGTGGATTCTCAAATCGGCGTTTTAGATTTACAATGATATTATGTATTGCTTGGTAGTAAATGTTGATCTTCCAGTATTCTTCTAGTTGTGTATCGGCCGGTAAATCGAATGTATTGTTTTTACCCACTATTAACTTAATTGTTAAATTGGAATATCTATTTTATTTGCGTAATTTAATAGCTACTTTTTATACAAGTTATGAAATTACGAGAAAGGAAATATTGGGAGTACTGGGGAAATATTGGGATGGCCCCACCAGGAGGTTATGGTTGAAATTGTCCATGCCCCTGACACTGCAGACTTTTCCCATGGTAAGAAAGTGGTCACTCGCTGTCCCCAGGGTTATCGCTCGAGTATATATTGTGTGGCGCTGGTAGTCGAGTGCCTGGTTGACTATGTATATATATCGTCGTAGAGCATATCGTTCGCATTGTTCGTATCCATCCATTCGCATTTATTCGCATCTCGCCTTGTTCGGAGGTGATGTTATTAAGGGGTTAGGCCACAGTAACGGGTATAAAATCATGTGCGAATTAAACAATTTTTTTCGTATGAAAAGTGATTCACTCATTAAATTAATTACACATGTATTTAGTATGAATATCAAGCTGTTAGAAAATATGTATTTTTTTTCGATCAACAAAATGGCAGACTACTAATATTTTCCTTTGTTATCTTTTTAGGCGCTCCGTGGCGTAACATCTAGCATCCACATTTTTTTACCTAGAACAAAAAACAAAAATTCTCTTCAATCTACATTAGAATACCTAGAGAAGTACGTATGGAATTAAAAAAATATTGTTTTATTCAAAAGTTGTAAGTATTTGAACTTTAGAAATGAATTTTCAGTGAAAAATTTCGTTATAACCGCTCATAAAATGAAAAGTTTTCGATTAATCAGAAATTCCGTACGTACTTCTCTGCGAAATGCAATTAGGAACATAACTTTTAAATTTGAAGTAAATCGAGTGGAAATTGTTGAAGTTATTTGTCACGCCAACTGGGAAAAAGCTGTTTCGAGAAGTTTCGAGTAGTCGGTCATTTTATACATCGAAAAAAAATTTTTACAGCTTGATATTCATACTAAATAGATATGTAATTAATTTTATGAGTGAATCACTTTTTCATGCGAAAAAAATTGTTATATTCGCACATGATTTTATACCCGTTACTGTGGCCTAAGGCCTTAAAACATATTAAAGTTATATAGTGTACTAGGTGTGCTATTATTGCTATTCAGTAACGCAATATACCTACGTGCGCTGGGAGCGAGCCGGGCACATGACTCTCAGCGCCTCTAGAGGCGAGCGACTTTTCGTGGTCCACTGAAACTGCTCTGTATCAGGGGCCTGAAATTGTCAGATATACGACGTCATATCGTAAGGTTGGATATCTGGCAAAACCATAACCTTGAAATATTAGCGATTTTGTTTCAGCATCACATAATTTTTTTCGTGCAAAAATGTCGAGTTTTGAGCCGAATAAGCGTCATTTGCGGAAACTCTTGCGTTTGGCACGAATCTCACTCTCATAATGCTTCCAATTCCGCGTCTTCGTTTCGGCCTTCCGCTACGTTCTTTGTCTTCGACGTCGAACTCACCGTTCTTAAACTTTTGAAACCACTCACGACAAGTTCTCTCACTTAAAGCAGCCTCACCATATGCTGCTACAAGCTATCAATGCGCCTCAGCTGCAGATTTCTTCAAATTAAAGAAGTAAAGAAGAGTTATAAAGTACTCGCAAATGACGCTTATTCGGCTCAAAACTCGACATTTTCGCACGAAAAAATTATGTGATGCTGATACAAAATCGCCGATACTTGACGGTTATGGTCTTGCCAGGTGTCCAACCTTACGATATGACGTTCTACATCTAACAATTTCAACCATAACTTCCTGGTGGGGCCATCATCTGTCAAACGGCGGGGACTTATTTGTACTCCCAATAGTACAAGTTTTATTAAATTATTGCTTTATGCTTGCTTGGTTAAAGTAAATGAAATTAATTGATTATGTGAATTTAATTATTTAGATCGTTTTTTTTCTGGAGGGCACCGAGATTCCTGGGGGGGAGGGTGCCGACCCCTAGTGGCTACGCTAATATGTAAGAACTCTCTTGCATTGCGATTGCGAGTTTTAGCAGGCTTCGTTTTTCTTTTCTCGTTATATGTGAGTGTGTGTATATCTATACTTATACAGGGTGTCTACCGACCTGAAAAGTCATGAAAAATCTTAACTGTCATGAAATTACACTCGACCCTCAAAAAGAGTCATGAAATGTCATGAAAAATTACCAGCCTACCTGAATTATTATACCGTACTAAATTATCGTTGAGTCTATATTCAATATGAACTAACTTTGTGGTACTTGTCGATAGAGAAACGAATATCGAATCAATAGAAAATAAAATAGAACAAAGTAAAAGAAAATGATGCGTTATCTCAACGTATATTAGTTTTTCTTTGTTATTCGTGTAAAGCGACTAGATGATATTACTCAAAGTTCCTAAATGTATGTAATATTTTTCTAGATGTTCCCAAAATATATTTCTTTACAGCAATCTTGAAATTATGTTTGTCTCACATTTTTTACTATATATGGAATGGTACAGTTTGGTGACTTTTCGTTTATTCCGTATACTTTTTATTGGCATACAACACACATCTGTTTGAAAGAGCAAAATAAAAATATAAAAATTTAGAAAATCGGTCGCACTGTAGAATCATTAAGTATACCTTCTATGCTAGAAAGTCATACCAAGAGTCATGAAAAAATCCCTATTCCTTGTCTTAAAAATCTTTAAATGTCATGCAATTTCAGTTCTGGTCAAAATTAGACACCCTGTTATAATAAAGCTGTAAAGAATGTCTGTCTGTCTGCATGCCCTGGCATCACTTAAAAACTACTGAACCAAATGAAATATTGTTTTCTCTGTTGCGTAGTTTTAAATACAACGAAGGTAATGGTATATCTATCATTTAAGGCGTCTGGCCATTTTGGCCGATCGAAAAATGGGTATATTTATTTAAAAAACAATAAACTCGAAAGTATGGGCCGGAATATTTTTATTTTTTTACACAACGTCAGAAAGGGCTTTAAGAATAACGTTAATAAATTTCCAATCAAAATATTAAATCATGGCGCCGTTATGCACATTGCCGCGGAGGCCCTCCGCACGATACGCGCGGTCGTTGTCCCAGCTGTTACCCGGTCATGTCACATCTGAAAAAAAATCAGCTTATTAATGAGTAGTGTCGCTACAATGTAGCGTAGGTTTTTTTCAACCATTAAAAAAATTATGGTGAGCCTAAGAAAAAAATTTGTATTTTTCACCGATATTTTTCAAGCAAAAACAATAATCAAACAAAAACTAATCAAGTTATCGTAAAAATCATACGTGACATTTTAGATAATGTATCTAAAAGTATTGTGTAAAAATTTGAAAGCAATCGGACCGATAGTTTACGATATTTCGATAGTACCAGTTCAAAAAATGTACTTTTGAGATAATCGCCAAAGAAAACAAATGTGCGGTTATTCAGCGAACGGTCGATCGCCCGCAGCGGCTCAACCTTCCTGCCGAAAAATAACTGTAACTTGGTCAATTTTGCGTTTTTCAATACGGACTATGGCTTATATTGTTCTTAACAGTTCAGGGTTAATTTTTTTAATGTTTATAATGAAAAAAAAATTACATGGTGGCCAGATGCCTTAAATCGAACGAGTATGAGTCGAGCAATTGATTGCTTTACAACGAAATGTCATCGGGGGAGGAGTTTTGACAGGGTGCTGACGGGGTGAGACGGTAATTATACCGCGGATACCACTTATTCCCAATTTTCGTTTCTATTCAAGCGAGTGCAGTTCCCCGTAACTATCCGCTTTGCGATGACGATTAACCAATCGCAAGGACAAACCCCACGAGCGGCTAGAGTCGACCTACGAACAGCCTGTTTCTCGCATGGTTAGCTCTATGTCGCCTGCTCTAGAGTAACCAACCGAGAAAATATCTTTATTTTAACCGACGGGGAAGAAGGAAAAACGCGAAACTTAGTGTATAATGAAATTTTATAAGATCGTTTAAATTTTAATTTTAGATAACTCATTTCAGAAAATAACATTCGCGATTCAAAGGTTTTATTTTGGTACTGTTTGTCTAGTAAAAATCAATCAATGTGATTTCCATTGAAATTTTCGTAAGTAAATACTCAATCTATCTATACTTATCAAGATGTAAGGGACAAAAAGTGAGTATCCATGGATTATACATTTTTTAAAAATCACCCAGGTGAATTATCAAAAACTGTAGACCAGATAGTCAGAATAACTATTTCAACCGGTACAGCGAGGGTGAAGCCGCGGGGAAAAGCTAGCACGTAGAAATATGGCGAATTTTAGTGGTAGGATGAGGAATGTTTAATATTCATTATAAATATGCGTTTTATTTTAATGTCGAACAGTTTAATAACAAAGCAAAAGAAAGACGGGAATATTGGGATGTATTCGCTTGTGGTGTTTGTCGTTCAGCTCTCCCTTTTCGACTGACTGGTCAGCTTGTTATTTCTCACTCGCTTCTTTTGTCCAATAGCTCCTTTGGTTACGGACACAAGATTTTTTATGTTAATAAATCGTTTCGCTTCTTGAAATGGTCAACTTGAACATGTGCATTTTGTCGATCCCACATATATATATATATATATATATATATATATATATATATATATATATATATATATATATAATGCACACGTTACGCGCTCGAATTGTAAGGACCATAGAAGTTTGACACTGAAACTTCTATGTCATGATTAATGAAACTCGCGTTTCATTGATTATAACAAAGCCGTCAATGAATATAAATCCCTTTCCTTTTCAGGAATATTTATTATAACTGTAAAATAAGCAAATTTTTCAAGATGTACTCCCTGGCCAATACTATCAGCATTTCAAGGCAACGAGGGCAACTACGTCGAATTTGGTTTTACGACGATTCCGGTCGAGCGGATGAAGATTTTGGAAAATCCCGAGGATATTTCTTTTCGAAGACTTCTCTCTATTGATTATACCTGAAAAATAGAAACAGACAACAAAATCAACAAAATGGCGCCCACTCAACGAAAACTTCGGAAAACATCGAGTTATTTGCAATCGTAAAATTGTAAAAACATTTCTTCCAATCAGATATCAAGCACAATTATTGCGTCATAGTGTTTTACAACTCCGGTAGAAACTTCATGTTCATATCTCCACCAGTTTTCGAGAGATCGTGGTGAAACTGGATTTGCAATAGTTCGCTTCATTGCGTTGGAACGTCGATATAATCAGCCTGGGAATAAGTCCCGCGGAATTTTCTTGTCTCAAACATAACAGAAAATATTCCTAAAAAGAAAAAAGTTATGTATTAAGGCCTTAGGCCACAGTAACGGGTATAAAATCATGTGCGAATTTAACAATTTTTTTCGTATGAAGAAGTGATTCACTCATAAAATTAATCACACATTTCTTCAAATGGACTAAGATTGAAGAATTTTTTATCCGCTTCAACCACCAACGTCATTACATTACTGTTATTTTTCCACGCAAGTTTCGCATTCCAAGCAATCTCCGCCCTATGTTACGTGTACGAGTCCCCCAAATGACTTGGGTTCTCATTGGAGACTCTCATCACGGGCCGCAGTTACTTTCGAATTACTCAAAAGATTACGTAAAGAAAAAAAAAGGAAATCATGTCACACGTCAAACCGCGTCGTACGCCAAACGACCTTGACTAACGGCGACATCTTCAGGGCAATATTTCGAATCAGCGGAGATCAGTGACTTTCCCCGCCATTTTTGTCCGAGCACACACGCGAATTAAACGCCCCGTGCTGGAACGTCCGATCGTTCCAACTTTTTAAACGTTTTATAATACCTCGTTCGTTCGTCTTAACGGAGTTTTCGCAGTCAATGTGTACCCGAGAAAGAATTTTCATTACGGAAAGAATAAAACTCCTGCTCGTTGTTGTCGTTGCTCGCAGTCGGCGCACGCTTGTCCATCTCAGCCGTGACTACGACTGCGCGTCAACGTTTTGCGCCGCTGCGCATGCGCGCGATTCCCCACGCCAGAACACAATACTTTGGCTGCAAGAGGGGCTGCGGAGGGGAGCGAGTTGATTCGGTCATCTCGTTCGGCTTCGAATTGTGTTTCGTGTTGTGCACAGCAGCGAACGGAACGATACATTACGAGGTCTCCGGTACAAAGTAACGCAGCCAAGCGCTGTACAGTGCGTCGCGAAGCCAGAGCATGGCTTGTGAACAATCTGATCGCTCAAGCGTTAATTCTGTTGGGATTTGTGATTCTCGAGTGATTAATACTTCGTGGTCGGACCACACGCGTAACTGAATGTACGAAAATAACACAGCGAAAGCCGCGGATAGATGAGTTTGCAGGCCAGTCTATTCGCCGAAGAAGTGGAGAATGATATAACGCTGTTCGCGGAGGACGCGAGGCGAAAGAGGTACGCAGCGACGACGTCGCGATGACCGAGAACACCATCTTCCCCCTATTTCGCAGTTTTATTCCCAAATGCCCCTATATACTTGACGATGAGCGTTCCTACGATGAATACACGCGAGTGTGCACAATTAAGAAGCCTGAAAAAAGGCCACATTCTGAAACAAATGCAAAAAAAGGTTGGCGACAGAAAAAAATCGCATTTTCTTCAACACAAAGGCACATATATTGAGATCCTTTTAGAAAAATCAACAAAAAATACAGAAAAACAACAAAAACATGGCCGCCGGCAGTGATGAAATTTTTTTTGCGACGTTTGACAGTGGACACTCCAGCTTAAACGGTCTATCCGAAAACCAAAAACCAAACGGGTTATCCAAGTTAACAATAAATACGGGTCGTTGACGATCGTCGATTTTTTAAATAATCTTTTTTGACTACGTGCGGACCAATTGAAACTCGAGCATACAAAAACTGGGAAAAAAGTCGTCATTTTTACGTAACTATTAAAAAATGAAGACCGATTTAAAAAAGTGACATCGTCAACGACCTTCAAATGTTTCTCATCGTGTCTCCTGTAAATTTGAAAACAATCCATCAAGTGGTTCTCGAAGTATCATGTCCACCGACTTTTAAAACAGTGTTTCGAGGAAAGCGCGTTTAAAGTTCGAAGTATCGTGCTGCTTCCGCTCGCCCGATTGTTAGACGCTGTAGCTCATTCAATTTGAGAAATATTTCAACGAAATTTTCAGGGAATATAGTTAAAAGTTGATACTATCGAATAAAAATATTTTTGGAAAATGGAATTTTTTGACCCACCCGCAGATGTAGATGACGTTGAAGTTTGCATCGTTGGAACGCAACGATGTTTTTTTTATTTCGTCATCTTTATTATTATTCGAAACTCTTTTCTCTGACAATTGGAGGTTAACTCGTAATGAAAATACGCAAAAACGTTCAAACGATTTTCATAGCCTAAATCAGGCGAAAAGATATTTTACAAATGAAAGAAAAAAAATTCGTTGTGTCTCAAAGATGCAAACTTCAAGACCATAGATGTAGCCTAACTTTAGCTGTAGGCTTCTCACTTTAGACGCTAAAAAGGCTATCTTCATGAATTTTTTTGATAGATTTATATTATAGATATTGACATAAAAGTTGTTACACTTAATAAATACACTTTTGAAATACATTTAAAAAAAATTATTTACTCAAGTCACTATTTATAGACGAAAATGGTAGTTAAAAAAATGTCCTAAAAATTGTAGGTCTGCACTGTTGATGAAATCTCGCAGATGGATCATCCGAAACAAAAAAAATCAAAAGGTTTTAGATTCAGTATATTAACGGCTATAGCGCATATCATACGATTTTCGATATATGCAAAAATAACAAAATGGCGGACATTAAAAAAAACCTTTTTTCACCGTTTTTGGCGAAAAAAATAGTAAATATCAGAATTTAAAAAAATCCTTGATATGCGCTATAGCTATAGTTGGAAAGAATGTGTGGTTAAAATTTCATAAGGATCGGTTCATTAGTTTCGAAGATTTTATCAACAAGCCGTCGAAAAACTTTGTTTCGAGAAAAACGCGTTTAAACTTTGTTTGGGGTACATAAATACATACAAATTTTTTAATGTATTTCCAAAGTGTAACAACTTTTTTATCAATATCCACAATATAAACCTATAAAAAAAATTCATGAAAGTCGTCTTTTCTAGCGTCTAAAGTGAGAAGACTCCTTAAGGCAAGGTACCTGAGTAAACAGCGAGAAAAACAGGTAAACTCCAGGAATTTTTATCTCAAACACTAATGTTTCGATTGTACCCGGATTTTTTAAATTGGAAAATCTGTACATTGAGGTATGTTTAGGAATTTTTAAAAATAAATTCGTTGCCTGGAAGCGATTCAAACGCGATTATCTCGAAACATAGTTTTCAAAGTCGGTGCCAGATGTATCTCGTAAACGGCTTGTCCGATTTTGTCCAAATTTGGATACAATATTCTTCGATAGTTTTTTTCGTTCGCCACGTAGGGGTTGTTCATTTGATTGAACCATTGCTTTTTTATGCAATGTGTATGCAATCCAAAATCGGCGGAAATTGCGATCGAAAAACGAACGTTAAATTAAAACGGTTGCAATTCCGTCAAAAATGAAAATTTCAAAAAAATCCTACGTGGCGAACGAGAAAAACTATCGAAGAATATTGTATCCAAATTTGGACAAAATCGGACAAGCCGTTTTCGAGATACATCTGGCACCGACTTTGAAAACTATGTTTCGAGATAATCGCGTTTGAATCGCTTCCAGTCAACGAATTTATTTTAAAAAGTCCCTCAACATACCGCAATATACATATTTTGCAATGAAAAACACCCGGATCCAATCGAAACATTAGTTTTTGAGATAAAAATTGCCGAAGTTTACCTGTTTTTCTCGCCGTTTACTCAGGTACCTCCCCTTAAGGTTATCTTGTCTTCTTCCGTCCCTTCTCATCGAAATCCTGCTCGAAGCAATTATCGTCTTTCTTTCCCCGTCACTTTATCCCGAGCTTAATATTTTATCTCGTACGTGCGACCGCGACTCGCGCAACGGTTCGGAAAATTGGAAACAAAGCATACGATTCGAGGATTCGAAGAAGCTGAGCGAGAGTCGAGAGCGGAAAGAAATACGGTATTTGGCGACGCGCTTCGCCGAAAGATAACGGTAGAGCATTGGACGAGTGTCGCAGATGATTATTGAGTCATCGCGGTCATTCCCGCGAGTGAACGCGATCGCAATTCATTACGGTGTTTTCTCATGTGTGTCACCCACGCACGCGAAGCCTCTCACGTAGACCATAGTACACTCGCGTACGATTACATATTACCAGCGCTTTGTTTTTCTTTCCCTCCCCCTTTATTTCTGGCTTCGCGGAATATTACGTAGCGCGTATGCGGTGTACACGAGAGCGAGAGCTGCACCTAGAAACATTTCGTTTATTTTGTCTTCGAATCGCAATATAATCGATCGATGCCACATGTTACGGGGCACACGTACGGCCTCGATTAGGCCAGAGCAAGCTGTGACCGCGCGCGCTCGCGCGCTTACACGACTTAATGGCTGTTGCGCAATTTGTTAATGTAACTGCGCTGTAGCGAGATAAACGCACTCGCCGCGCCAGTTGGAGACTTCGTTTTTGTTTTCTCCCGCAAATAATACGAAAAACAGCGGAATGAGAGGTTATGAATTGATGTAGCGCGTTCGATCTTGAGAAAAGAGGGGATACGTAACATGCGCGCGAAACAAACGAAAATGAAACTGGAAAGTCCGCTGGTGTAATATCATCTGTCAACACGCCTGGCGAGAGCGCCGTCACGGTCGGGCGCTTTTATTCTGTGTCGATCGATCTTAGCTTCGATTTACTATCCAAATACCTACAATCGCACGCTTTCTTCGACGAATTGTCGTTTTCAAATAAACCGAAATCCTTTCAGCGCTCCTTGTATTCTTTTCGTACGTTCATTGCCAGCGAAGATTATAAATGAAAAATCCGGAAAAAAAGAAAAGACAAGAAAATAAAAATGGAATTTCCTTTTCTTTATTTCGAATAAATAACATTTTCTAATTTATTTCTTTAAAATCAATTAAATTTCCTGATTTTCATTAAAAATAAATAAAAAGAAAAAAAAATACTATTTACTATTTAAAATATATGAACAAAAATTCGTTTTCATTATTCAAAATAAATTTAAAAAATCCTTTTATTTATTTAACAACGTTGTTCAAATACATGCAATAAAATATTTTAGATAATAATAAAAATACAGGAAAAAAAAGCTTCTTTGTTGCATTCCAACGATTCTAACGTCAACACCATTTTTTGTTAACCCTTTGCACTCGTCCTTTTTCGCTCGGATAGAAAGTGAGCGAGAATCGCCTCTCGAGTGCAAAGGCTCAATACTGGAGGTACGTAACCCCTTAAGGGACTCGAAAAAACGCAGAGATTTAGCTCCAAGTCGCCTGGTAAAATGGGGGAAAAAATTACGAGGTTATTCAAATTTTTTCTAAGATAGTGCAATTTTCAAAAAAGGCACTGTAACTTGAGAACTACGGGGCTCAATATTGAATATCTAGAGGGACAAAAGTTCAATTTCAAAGAATTGAATTCGAAAATGGGAAATTTTAGAAGATTTTTCAAAGTGTCATTTTCCAACCTTTTCGACCATTTTGACCACATTTTCAGAAAAACCTAGACACATTTTTTTTCCACGTAGACAAAGCTTCTCCAGTGAGGATGGAGCAAAAGATAGATCATTATGTGCGTCTCTGACCATGCTGTTGAAGTTTGCATAGTTGGAACGCAACGAAAGTTCGTTTTTTACATTTTATTTTCCATATTTTTATTCTTATAGAAGATCTTTTATTATAGATTTATGTCGAAGATTGCTGAATACATATCTGAAATAATGGTTGGAGGATTTTTGTACGCAAAATTTGCCATAAGAAATCAAATGGACTCATAAATACTAATTTTCGCTGCATTTCAACGATGCAAATTTCAACGTCATTGATTTTGGCCACCCGGTTGATCTGTGAAAAAAAAACCAGTTTTTTTCTTAAGGGATTCACCACTCTAGCGGCAGAAAAAAGGCATAACTTTAACTATTTATTTTGGGAGTATGAAAAAAGGAATACGATTTCTTTTGAGAAGGTTTATTTAACACATATTAAAGTATTAAAAAAAATTATTATAATTTCCATACAAAATGGCGGCGACAGAGCTCATTGTGAAAAACGTGTTTTTTACAAATAGCTCCACGGGAGGACGGTTTTCTCGTAAAGTATAAGACCTGGAACAAACACAAAAAAAAATATAATCTATATATTATTAGCTATGGGACTATGTAGGGATTTTTTCAAATCAAATTTTGAAAAAATGGCGTACTTTGAAAGAAATAAATCGATTTTTTGCCCAAAAAATAAGCAAAAAGGTGTTCGAGTAATCCGTCCTCCCAGTTTGAAAAAAGTGGTGTCGAGAAAAACACGTTTAAAGTTGTACGAGGCGCCTGAAAGAAACCCGAGGCGCTGCGGCAAAATCCATAATTGAACATTAAAAAAAAAATTCGCTGCAGGACCAAATGCATATTGTTTTTATGACTCCAAAGTATTTCGTAAGCCAAAAAAAACGAGTTTTCCAAAATCCTAGAGTGATTTTATCCCTTAAAATAGATAATATTGGCCAAAACTTGACCGCGAGTTTTTTTGTTATCGAGTTTCAATCAAAAAGAGAAAAATTCTCTTTGATTCGATTTTTTGAGGAAAAATGATATAATTATTGTTAATAACTAATGAAAATAAAAGTTGAGAAGAAAAACACTTTGGTGCACTGAATAAGTGTACCAAATTTCAAGTAAATTTTTTTCAAGTTTTTTTTTGTAAGCCAAAAAAACGATTTTTCCAAAATCCTAGAGTGGTATTATCCCTTAAAATAGATAATATTGGCCAAGACTTGACCGCGAGTTTTTTTGTTATCGAGTTTCAATCATAAAAAAAAAATTCTCTTTGATTCGATTTTTCGAGGAAAAATGATATAATTATTGTCGATAACTAATGAAAATAAAAGTTGAGAAGAAAACCACTTTGGTGCACTAAATAAGTGTACCAAATTTCAAGTCAATCCATTCACTAGATATCGAGAAATCGTGAACGCCGTTTTGAAAACTTAGTTTCGAAAAAAACGCGTTTAAGGAGTTTCGGGACAATTGACTAAATATTATCATTTAATTTAAATTTATACAGTCAATTCTTTGTCATTTACTGAATGTACCCTCCAAATTTTCAATTGATCGTCTACACGGTTTCTATAAAATGTATAATTGAAAAAACACTTTTCAACATGGGGAGATGTCTACCCTTGTCACTGAATGGCAATTTTACGCATGAAAAAGTGTGAAAAAAATCTTTAAAATGTTGTGCAAAACCGTCAAAATAGTAGTCAAAGTAGATTATGACAATTTTGTCATGTCATAATGTACTCCTTATGCTATCTGATCATAGGCATCTCCCTATGTTAAAACGTGTTTTTTTTTTCAATTACAAAATTTCATAGAAACAGTATAGACGATCGATTTAAATTTGGAGAGTGCATTCAGCATATGGCAAAGAATTCATTGTATAAATTTGAAGCAAATGGTAACATTTTGTCATTTGTTCCGAACCTCCTCAAAGCTTGACTAGCAGTTATATCGTTGTAATCATAAGTTTACCTTCAATCTGCGATCCCTGCACCATATGTTGGACCTTCCTCTTCAATTTGAGTTGCCTCAAGCGACGAATGAGAGTTCGTCATTTTCACAGTAGCCTAACCCATTAAGTCACTCGTTTCTTACTCGAGAATCGAAACGGAATGAATATCTTCCGAGTTTTCGTATGTACAACAGAGCTCAATATACATAATCCCACCTTGATCGTCGAACATTTTGGACGCGACAATCGTCACGTCGTGCGCCGATGGCTCTCTTGTGTGTGCAGACTCATACGTCTTTGAAATCACTTTCAAATAAATGTGAGTCTTTATGTAAAAGTCAAATTAAGTGATATTGTGACTCGAAAGTTAACGAGTCGTTTTAAAAAATTTTAATGAAGGAATGAAAAGTTTGAAGTCTTCAAAACCGTCAGGTAGTGATAGCCAACATAACATAAACAGAACGGATTCAAAATATCCTTTCCACTATAACACACACACGCGCGTGCAGAATAGAATAATGATTAGACCTTCAGAGTTTTTAACCCCTAGTTCTAAAAAAAGCCTGTTTTCATGACTTTTTGATAAGTTTATATTATAGATATTGATATTAAAGTTGCTACACTTAATAAATACACTTTCGAAATACACTAAATTTTTTAAAAATGTATTTATGTAACCCAAACAAGCTTTAAGGGGCTATACCGGTGGACACTTAAAAAAATCGATTTTTTTGTAGCCTTTTTCGACAGTTTATACTTTCAAAAATATCATTATCATTTATATCATTTATATCGATATCGTTTTATCTTGCGAAAATCGATAGTTAAATCTTTAAACGTGTTTGTAACGAAATGAGATTTTTAAAATTTTCTGACATTGTAACTTGCAATTATCCAATTGACTTGAAATTTGAACGGAGTACTTTTGCATGTATTTACTCTACAATGACGTGGGATATTTATGACTGGATGAAAGTTGACGATTTAGCATTAAAAAAAAAACAAATTTTATAGGCAAGCAAACAGACATTTGTTCATAACTACGTTATGTTGTTAGATTTTGATATTTTTCGAAAATATCACGTCATTGTACAGGAAATACCTTCCAGTTTAACGACATTTTGGTAACACGCGTTTTGACCCGACGACAAAATATCCGACGACACAATATCCGCAGGACAAAATATCCGCAAGACAATATATCTGCCGATATTATATACAATTTAAAGTGTACAGTCATGCCGTTGAAATTTATTCCATGTCAAGTGTACAGTCATGCCGTTGAAATTTATTCCATCATAAAAAGGAGGAAAATTATTAATATGTGACGGATATCTTTGGGTTTGTTTGTGTTTGTTTTGTTTTGGTTTGTTTGTTTGGGTTTAATGAAGAAATTCGTATTATGCCCCCACCCCACTATCTCACACATCCCACAGAGGTGTTTTATTCTCATGCCGAAATATTCGCAAGACAAAATATCTGCCGATATTATATACAGTTTAAAGCGTACAGTCGTGCCGTTGAAATTTATTCCATCACAAAAAGGAGGAAAATTATTAATATGTGACGGATATGTTTGGGTTTGTTTGGTTTGGTTTGTTTGTTTTAGTTTGTTTGTTTGGGTTTGTTTGTTTGGGTGCAATGAAGAAATTCCTATTATGCCCCCACCCCACTATCTCACACACCCCACAAAGGTGTTTTGCGCGCGACCCCGATAATGTGGTGGACGAGATTTAGGATTTTGTCTCGCGGATGTTTTGTCATGAGAATATTTTGTCTTTCGAATATTTTGTCTTTCGAATATTTTGTCTTTCAGATATTTTGTCCTCGGATATTTTGTCGCGGATATTTTGTCGTCGGGTCAGATGTGACGCAGCCGATATTTTTTCTTTTTCGTTTTCAGCTACTCAATCGGCCGGAATCATGTTAGCAGTGGAGGAACTTTTTTTGGCGCCTGCGAAGGCAGCGCATAAGTCGCTTGGATCTCAATATTTTTCTATAAAAAAATTATGTAATATAAGTCAAATATAGCCAAATATATTCTTAATTTTCCGAAACATTTAATTGAGTACTTTTGTTCCAAAAAATTCTCGAAAATCACCCAAATTTTCAGCGTTCACACTGGTATAGCCCCTTAAACGCGTTTTTCTCGAAACAACGTTTTTCGACGGCTTGTTGATAAAATCTTCGAAACTACTGAACCAATCCTTATAAAATTTCAACCACATTCTTTACTATAGCTATAGTGCATATCAAGGATTTTAAAAAATGTTGATATTTACTTTTTTTGTAAAAAGTAAATATCAAAACGGTGAAAAAAACGTTTTTTTTTTCGAAAAATGTCCGCCATTTTGTTGTTTTTGCATATATCAAAAATCGTATGATATGCGCCATAGCCATTAACATACTGAATGTAAAACCGTTTCATTTTTTTGTTTCGGATTATCCATCTCCGAGATTTCATCAACAGCGCAGACCTACAATTTTTTTAGGACATTTTTTTAACTACCACTTTTGTCTATAAATAGTGACTGGAATAAATATTTTTTTAAAATGTATTTCGAAAGTGTATTCATTAAGTGTAATACCTTTTATATAAAAAAGGGGGTCGAATATGTCAAGTTTTGAGTTTTGAGCCGAATAAGCATAATTTGCGGGAACTTTATAACTTTCCTTTACTTCTTTAATTTGAAGCAATCTGCAGCTGAGGCGCATTGATTGCTTATAGAAGCATATGATGAGGCTGCTTTAAGTGAGAGAAGTTGTCGCGAGGGGTTTCAAAAGTTTAAGAACGGTGAGTTTGACATCGAAGACAAAGAACGTAGCGGAAGGCCGAAACGAAGACTCGGAATTGGAAGCATTATTGGAGGGAGATTGGTGCCAAACGCAAGAGTTCCCGCAAATGACGCTTATTCGGCTCAAAACTCGACATTTCCGCACGAAAAAAATTATGTGATGCTGATACAAAAGCGCTAATACTTCAAGGTTATGGTCTTGCCAGATGTCCAACCTTACGATATGACGTTTTACATCTGACAATTTCTGCCATAACCTCCTGGTGGGGCCATCTTTTGCCAAACGGCGGAGACTTATTTGTACTCGCAATACTCAACTGAAATTCAGCATATAGTAGGACATGATCTGACGTATCGACAATTGCAGGATTACCCATTCATAACAGGAAACCCTATATACATGTGCGTGTGCGTGTGTGTATGCATACATGTGTACCAGGTGTAGAAGTATGAAACCGGAATTTCCCTATAGATGGTGCTAGCCATCAGTTTAGGGACCGTAAGACCGCTTCTGCAGCGTCATTATCTCCCTCTAACAGCTGACGAAGATTTTCAACGCACAACTACCCAAGTTCCCTACACCGGTATATTTTTCTGTAACCTTAAACATGTCGAGTTTCGTGCCTACGAACTACGATTTGCGGACAGCATTGGTTTTCTGTTATCATTTGAAGAAAACTGCTGCAGAATCGCATCGAATGCTTGTCGAAGCTTACGGTGAACATGCTCTCGGTAAAACACAGTGTTTCGAGTGGTTCAAAAAATTCAAAAGTGGTGATTTTGACGTGAGAAACGAATAGCGTGGGAAACTACCGAAAAAGTTCGCAGACAACGAACTGCAAGCCTTATTGGATGAAGATGATACTCAAAGTCAACAAGAACTCGCGGATCAATTGAATGTGATGCAGAAAGCCGTCTCCATTCGTTTGAAAGACCGGAATATGGAAAAAGGCAACACAAAGTCATTTTGCTCCATGATAATGCTCCATCACACACAGCACAGCGGGTCAGGGAAACGATCGAGGAGTTCAGTAGGGAAATACTAGCGCATGCGGCTTATTCTCCAGATTTGGCTCCGTCCGATTATCATCTATTCGCATCAATGGGACACGCTCTCGCTAAACAACGCTTCAATTCGTATGAAAATGTACGAAAATGGCTCGACAACTGGTTCGCTTCAAAAGAACTGTTTTTTTGGCGTGGCATTCATAAACTGCCGGAGAGGTGGGAAAAATGTATAAATAGCAATGGACATTATTTTGAATAAAATATTTTTTATCATTTTTAAACAACAGATGTGTAATTTTTACAAAAAAAAAATCCGGTTCCATACTTCTACACCTGGTATGTATGCGTATATATACATACATATAAATGCATGTATGTTTAACTGCGTGTTCAGGAAGCCGACGAAAGTGAAAGTGGTATGAAGTACTGCTATGAGAGTCGAGCAACCGTCGTGTTACGTAAAAGTGCCGGTGTTCCCCCAACATATAGCGATATATATATATACACACTCACCATTGGTGCAGATAAACAAACAGTTAGGCTAGGTTCCGTGTGCCAGTATTCATTCAACGTGGGCCCACAAATCAATCACATCACCTCTGAATATCGTTCCTCGTTCTTGTTACGTGCCATACCCTTTTTTCGACGCACCATTTTACTTTTGCCTTCTTCACCAACGTCCGCGTCATCATCACACTTAGCGGTCTTCCGTTTTCGGTGTTTCTCGCGTTCCCGTATTTTACCACTTGTTTCCCCATGTATTCTCAAGGGCTCCTTCGATTTCAGAGTACTCGTATTTCCACCGGTGAACGCCTATCGACGATTCATCATACATCAGCTGGTGCAAGATCGCTTCGCGAATCTACTGCATACTTTCTCAATCGGGCAGGCCAACGCGAGGAGAACCGTCGTCTGCTACCAATCTGACGTATTGAGGTACATCCACTATTTTTGAATACCTTTGCTTATCTGTGTTCACTTACTGTACTTGCATTCACTTGTTCTCATGGATTTCATTTTTTTGTGCTCGTCTATTGGCGTTTGTTTCTTTTCTATTTTTTTGCTATTCCTCATGCGGAGGAATGCAACGAAAATTCTTTCTAATTTCTTATTTTCATTATTTTCCAAAATTATACTTTGCAAATTTATTGTAGTTCGGTAAATAGGAATTCTAAAAAGTGTTTGCGTTCATTTTCGTGGCTCAATCTGCCGAAGGAAATTTGGGAAATAAAAAAAATTTCGTTGCATTCTAACGATGTAAACTTCAACGTCATTATTCCTCATCCTACATTGTACTATGAATCTTTCATTCATGAATCATGAAAAATTGCGAAGAACATTATGCGTTTGTAGTATTGAACGTTATGAAGTAATTTATCAAGGAATTTAACTGCTACAGGCTGCCTCATTTCTTAAGGGGTTATATACAGTCAGGCGGCCCAAAAAGATCGATTTTTCAAGAATTTTTCTTGAGAAGACCTTTAAATCTATTAACTTAAAAATTTGTACACATATTATGGTAACTTTTAACTGTATTTTAACATTATTTATTTGTAAGAATAATTCTTTCGAAAGCTGCTATAGCTGATCTCCGGGAGCACCTCTAAAAAAAGGCGTCTTGCGGTGAGCACGATATCTCTGGACTGGATCATCTAAAATAAAAATAAAAATAAAATAAAATATTTCGTTAATATAATAGATTATCTTGTAATTGATCGAAGGAATAAGCAAAATAATAATTTTCGACAAAATAGCGGCTTCTAAAATCGTTTTTTGACAAAAATGTAGGGCTTAAATTGTTGATAAAAAATCGATTTTTCGAAAATTTTAACTGTATATAACCCTTTAAGGGTTAGGCTACTGTGACGACTCAAAAACCACCGCTATTTAAAACAATTCATTTTTAAGGGACGAGTAAGACGCTTGGAAAATCGTTTGGACATTTATTTGTATGTACATTAACAATCTTGTGTGTCAAATTTCATGCAAAATATTGATAAAGAAGTTATGGACGATCTCGTGGAGGACGTTCGCAAGTGAGAGGCTCAATGGTGTACTTGATTTTGGCCACCCGATTTGAACAAAAAAAAGTTTTTTTCTTAGGGGGAAGGGCGAGGAAAAAATTCCCTTTTTAAGGTTTTTTTTAAGGAAAGATTTCTCCACCATTTTTAAGACTTAGGGTATGTTTTATTAATACTTTTGGCTGTTTTTATTGATCCTTAAAAATGGCGGAAGTATGGCACGGCCTTCTAAACGGGGTGCGGAGGATGTTGTTAGACGGCGTGACACGTAGCGTCGCAAGATTAATTTGAAAAAACAAATCAACAACGATTTTTTTATTACTAACACTCATACGCAGAATAACAACTAAGAAAAAGTGATAAATGTTGAAAATAGATTAAATGGTACGCTTTCAAACAAAAATATTGAATTTTCCGAAAAAAATGGCTACATTTTGCAATTGAAAAATACTTTGAAACATTTTTTTAAAACATTTAGCGTCATGTTTTAGACAATAAGGTTAGAAAAATGTATACCAAATTTCATCAGCATCAGTCGATTCGATTTTTAGCTATACGTCACGCCCGTTTTGGGAATGCAGTTTAGGAGACAGTCTCATACATCCGCCATTTTCAAAGATAAAAAAATACCATGTAACAGCCAAAAGTAGTAATAAAACATACCCTAAGTCTCAACAATGGTGGCGATATCAATCCTTTAAAAAAAAATCATGAAAATCAGCAAAAAACTTCCTGGCCTAACGGTATCTCCTCCCTTAAAGTAGATAATATTGGCTAAAATTTGACCGAGTTATCGTGTTTCGGGTATCAAAAAAAAAAAATGTTGGATTTTTTTAAAGGTCTTTTTAGGAAAAATGACATCGTTTTTGTTAATAACGAATGAAAAGAAATGTAAGGAGAAAAACGTCGGTCAAGACTCAACTACTCTAACACTGACTAAGCGTACCAAATGTAAAGTCAATCCGTTCATTAGATGTCGAGAAATCGCGTACACCGTTTTGAAAAACATAGTTTCGAAAAAACACGTTTAAGGTATTCCTTTCGCGGAGGGCCGTTTTTTGTGGGGGCATAAGCAGGGCCTTCTGAATCGTCGGTAAATTACAATTGCGCTTAATAAAAAAATAAAAAGTTACAATGGAACTTAAAAATAAAAAAATAAGTTACAATGGAATTTTTTTGGAAAAAAAGTACTCCATTAAATGTTTCGAAAAATTAAGAATATATTTGGCTATATTTGACCTATATTACATAATTCTTCCATAGAAAAACATTGAGATCCAAGCGACTTATACGTTGCCTTCGGAGGCGCCAAAAAAAGTTCCTCCACTGCTAACATGATTCCAGCCAATTGAGTAGCTGAAACCGAAAAAGGAAAAGATGTCGTTTAACTGGAAGGTATTTCCTGTACAAAGACGTACGATTTTCGAAAAATATCACAATCTAACAAAATGGCGTAGTTATGAAAAAAGTATGTTTTCTTGCTTATAAAATGGTCGTTTTTTTCAATGCCAAATCGTCCATTTCTATCCAATCAAAAATATCCTACGTCATTGTAGAGTAAATAAATTCAAGAGTACTCAGTGAAAATTTCAAGTCAATTGGATAATTGCTCTTTGAGTTACAATGTCAGCAAATTTGAAAAATCTCATTTCGAGAAAAACGCGTTTAAAGATTTAACTATCGATTTTTGCAAGATAAAATGAATAAAATACGGCCTTGAAATTTTTACAGGATATTCTTGAAAGTATAAACTGTCGAGAAAGGAAAAAAAATCGATTTTCTGAAAGTGTCACACTGGTATAGGCCCTTGACATGAAACAATAAATTACTGCAGATTTATCAGCCCATTCCATGAGCGCCTTGCCACTGCAGTCTCCAATCGGTGGGAAAGATGTAGCTCGTAATTCTTGACTGAAACAAAAAAACCAAAAAATGTCTCAATTTTCATATATTTTTTTTCTGGGTGAACGAAAAACAAGCAGAGAACACCGCGGAATTATAACTTTTTTCACGTATGAAACAAAAATCGTTAACATTTTTTTAAACCACTTTAACGTGTTTGAAAGTTATTTAAATATTTAAACTTGGAAAAATCGTGAAAATGAAAACTGGAGGAAATGCACTTCGAAGTTTTCAATCGGAGAAAATATCAATTTTTGGTTACTTATACCAATGATCTGCTAATCAGCTATTCCTGGTCTATATAGTAGATCTTCCGATTCCTCAAAGAACGACACTACTACGAACTCTAAGTATTGTTTTGAAACACCCTTAAACTTTTTTTAGATATGAAATTCAGAGTAGAAGATCGAGCGGCGGAGCACTAACGCACCTGCTCGACGCTCCTCTGCTTTCGGCTTTGTATCTTCGAAAATACTTAAAATTAGCCTCTGTAACTTTGTAAATATATCCTTGGATAATTGATCTATCGATTTAAGCAATAAAAATAAACGAATTTTCGGACTTCTAAAGCAGGACACTGCTTTAAAGTTTTACTAGCAGTTCTATCTTGGTAATCATAAGTTTACCTTCAATCTGCGATTCCTGTACCACATATTGGAACATTCTTTTCAATATGAGTTGCCTCAAGCGACGAACGAATGTTCGTCACTTTCACAGTAGCCCAACCCTTTAAGGTAATCCTATCGCCAGGCTTCAATCCACAGAATTTTCATTTTTTTTTGAGCTTCACTAAACATATTAATAATCGTCTCTGTAAAATTTCAGGGTCGGTTATCGACCTAATTACAGAGAAAAAAATATTAAAATTGTGTATTTTTGTGAAAGAATTTCGAGACGACATACAAAAACCCAATTTCCGGTCGCTACAAAAGTGCATATAATAATGGGAATCCGTCAGATTCTTAAAAATAATCAGATTTACATACTTAACACTTGTAGTAATCCAGTGCTCTCAGAAAAAATTACGCTTGTAGACCTAATTTTTATGTAATATCAAGTTTAATTTGAACTTCCGGTATTGGATTTATTACCACTTGCTACGATAAAGAGACGTGACAGCAAGACAACAGCTGACTGTAATCCTAACCTCATCTCACTCATTCGAACTTCCACACATATTTCATTTTTAACCGACAAATTTCGCCGACGCAAATTTTCCACGCTTTTTGCCAGTCGTGGCCCGAATACAATGCTTTATATTTCCCGCACCTGACATTGCTCGGACAGATCGACGTTGAAAAGCATGAAGGCTAAACTCGCTTGGTTGAGTAAAAAGAGACGGAGATAGAACCAATGTTGCCAAATATCAAATCTAGAAATACTGCGCGAATCGTTGGAATAACTATTTTTTTCATTTTTCTAATTAAATGTGAACATTCATTAAACAGTTCACACATGGAAAATTTTAGTAATTACAAATTATTTTTTTCCCATATGTTAAAAATATAAATTGTGCAAGTTTCAAGCATGATCAGTGGTATGACTAGTGTGAAGCGATAGGGTAACCTTAAAGAAACGTTATAACAAACGAATTTTTCATCATTAGAAGGCAATGGGAGCTCATTTGTTCGCATTGTCAAGTTCTTGTGGCAGATCTGGGCTACGGAAATAAGACGGACGTTTTTGTCAAGGATTTTCATTTTAAAAAGTGCACAATAAATCTGTAAAATAAATTTTCAATAATAATAAAAATAGAGAAATTAAAAAAGAATTTTCAAAAATTCTCTATCACCGTAATTGTTATCATGGTGTTGAAAAATAGAGATGTCGATTTGATGAAAGGAAAAAAATTCTCGGATATCTGCGGAACACTTTTTTAACCCCTATATAGACCGCGCTGTTTAAAATATCTTTTATCAACAATTAGAAATCGGAAAATGAATACACTTTATTTTTTAAAATCGCAAAAATCAGCAACATGTGATAAATACTCGTAGAATGGATTCGTTCGTTGAGGGGTCTTCTCACTGTAGACGCTAAAAAGGCTATTTTCATGATTTTCTTTTGATAATGTTTTACTATAGATATTAATATAAAAGTTGTTACACTTAATAAATGCACATTTAAAAAAATGTATGTATTTATGTAACCCAAAAAACTTCAAACGCGTTTTTCTCGAAACAACCTTTTTCGACGGCTTGTCGATAAAATCTTCGAAACTACTGAACCGATCCTTATAAAATTTTAACCACATATTCTTTGCAACTATAGCTGTAGCGTATATCAATGATTTTTTTAAATGTTTAAATTTACCATTTTTTTTTCGAAAAATGTCCGCCATTTTGTTATTTTCGCATATATGAAAAATCGTATGATATGCGCTATAGCCATTAACATACTGAATTTAAAACCGTTTGATTTTTTTGTTTCGGATGATCCATTTCCGAGATTTCAACAGCGCGACCTACAATTTTTTAGGACATTTTTTAACTACCATTTTCGTCTATAAATAGTGCCTTAAGGCCTTAGGCCACAGTAACGGGTATAAAATCATGTGCGAGTTTAACAATTTTTTTTTCGTATGAAAAAGTGATGCACTCATAAAATTAATTACACATCTATGCAGTATGAATGCAGTATGAATCTATGCAGTATGAATTTTCAAGCTGTTAGAAAATATATATATTTTTTTTCGATGTATAAAATAGCCGACTACTAATATTTTCTTTTATATTTTTTTTAGGCGCTCTGCGGTGTGACATTTAGCATCCACAATTTTTTACCGAGAACAAAAAACAAAAATTCTCGTCAATCTACATTAGAATACCTAGAGACGTACGTACGGAATTGAAAAAATATTGTTTTATTCAAAAGTTGTAGGTATTCGAACTTAAGAAATGAATTTTCAGTGAAAAATTTTCTCATAAACTGCTCATAAAATGAAAAGTTTTCGATTAATCAGAAATTCCGTACGTACTTCTCTGCGAAATGCAATTGGGAACATAACTTTTAAATTTAAAGTAAATCGAGTGAAAATTGTTGAAGTTATTTGTCACGCCAATTAGAAAAAAGCTGTTTCGAGAAGTTGCGAGTAGTCGGCCATTTTGTACATCGAAAAATAAAAATAAAAATTTTCTAACAGCCGATATTCATACTAAATAGATGTGTAATTAATTTTATGGATGAATCACTTTTTCATACGAAAAAAATTGTTAAATTCGCACATGATTTTATACCCGTTACTGTGGCTTAAGTCCTTGAATAAATATATTTTCTTTAAATTTATTTCGAAAGTGTATTTATTAAGGCAGTAGTCTGGTCTAGAGCGAGATTTTTTACGTCATTTTTGGGTTGGAATAACTTTTAAACCGTTGAAGTTGTCTTGATGGAATTTTACATATGTATTCATTGTTCCTTTGAGAATGTATCTACATTAAACAAAAAAAATATATTTTAAATATTTTCATGTAGTTTTTTATCTTTTTACAACGTGGTCCGCCGAAAACCGCCTCAATCGGCGCCCACTCTGGGTGATGTTGTATGCATCGGAAAAAAAAAAATATATATATATACTCTCAATCTGTATGAGTATTCTGAGCACTGGTAGCAGAATTAGTACTTACAAAATTTTTGTTACAAAATGGCGGCCTGTTAAACTTTGATTAACGATATTTCATACATTTTCGGGTATTCGACGAGTTATAAAATGTGGGCAAAATTATTGTTCGACTCAATTCTGCTACCAGTCCTCAGAAAGAGGCTACTGAAGGTATGTGCAAAATTTGAGAGCTCGATCGGTCAATTAGTTATCGAGATATCGTGAGCGCCGATTTGAAAAACATAGTTCTGAGATAAACGCGTTCAAAGTTTTGATACCGTTAGATGAGGTTTGCGCGCGGCTTCCTTATAATTTCCATTACTCTCCTAATTTTTGAAATATCAATAAACGGTTTTCACGAGCGTATTAAGAAAGGTCTAAGGAATACTAAAATGAGGAAGAAAAAAAAACGATTTTGTCAAATTTCTCGACCAGACTACTGCCTTGAGTGTAACAACTTTCACATCAATATCTATAATATAAACCTATCAAAAAAATGCATGACCTCAGCTTTTTTTAGCGTCTAGAGTGAGAAGACTCCTTGAGTTATGGATCTTTAGAGAGAATTGTAATCGGTGTCGTTATTATCATCATTGTTGTTATTTTTATCATCATTGTATGCATTTTTCGTGAACCCTTGTAGATTGACTTTTCCCGAATCGCTCAAGATCTTCCCGTTCGTGCACACTTAGAAGCATTAAAAATGCTCGATGCCGATACACCATCTGGCGTATCATTTTCCTCGCGTCTCAGGGGACGTGTTGCAATGACCGGATTATTTTTAGAGATCCCAGCAATGAGAAGCCGCGCGAGAAAATGTCGAAGCTGAATATACTCGGGGGATGTACCTTTTGTCCCGCAAACTGAATTCTATTTCGGATTGAGCGATCGTTGAACGATACCCCCCACCCGCGGCCTACAGGCCTTCGTCATTTTTAATATTCGCGTGACCACTGTTGTCGTTGTCTTATAATTTTTGTCTTCGTTACAGCGACCCTAAATTGAATGGTGTCCCGTCGAAAGCGTGCGTCGAGGTCACTGACTCGTTGCCAGTAGGCAGACCTTACCGCGGAGCAATGGGCGTTGAAGAGGCTCGACGCTTACCGGAAGATTCAACATCTCCGGAACACGCGAAAATGAGACAAGGTGCGTTCCGTCAATAAAGCAAACTAATTGTCATGCACCGTGCGTTTTCTTCTGTACAATTCCGAATAAATCTGCGAGCCTAGACGCTGTTTTTTTTTCTTAAAATGAAGGGCTTACGTGAGTTTCGAAGACAAAAAAGCATTTTTTCTCTATTAAAAAAAATGTAATATATAAATTATTTCATTTAAAATGTTGAGCACAAAAGAGAGCAACATTTCAACAATATTATTTTAAAAATTTCCAAAAATTTGGAAAATTCAGTCGGTGGGATCTGGTTTCCGGAGACCCCTAAAAAAAGTGTCCTCGTGGTGGTCAGGATAACTCATGATAGCTTTATCTGAAATTGAAAAAGCTATTTTTTCTGTTAGTAGATAAGTGTAGCTGGTGATGGAACGAAGGATTTTTTTAAAATTGAAATTTGAATTTTTGGCAGAGTTGTATGCAAAATAGTTAAATTCTTGGTATAATTTACACTACGTATTGCCTTGTAAAATGAGTTGTAGTCGAAAGAAAACTTCGTCCAATCACTAGTCAATGCTATTTTGAAGAAGTGTGCAAAATTTCAATAAGATCGTTTTCAATAAGATAAGTTTTTGAGAAATCGTGTCCACCGACTGCAAAAATAGTGTTTTAAGAAAAATGCGATATACCTGCGTCGCTCCCGGCCGGTCTTTCCCAACGGGGGGAATTCCCAAAGACTTTCTAGCCCTCCTAGACTTTTACTCAGATTGACTTAAAACTTTCGGAGAATATTCTAGCCACATTGTACTATTAGAGAATAATATTGAAAAAAATGGATTTTTTAAAAATTTCAAACCCACGTAACCGTTTAATGTACTAAAAAGTAGAAAATAAATTTTTGTACCAAGTCACATGTGACTATAAATAAAAGCTTGGGGCGCTCAACTTGTTAAATGTTTAATAAATTTAATCAATTCAGTTTCTTTAACCGTATTTAATTTGGCAGGATAGTAACTAGAGAAATGATTATCACACGTTTATACACCGTTTCGGGATTTTTATTTGAGAAATCTAAAGTAAATTAAATACAGTTGATATGTTAATCGATTTATGTAAATTAAAGATTACATGTCTAAATTTTGAGTACCCCAAGCTTTTGTTTACAGTCACATATAGGTGACTTGGTAAAACAAATATTTTCTACTTTTTAGTCTTTATTGATTTTACTACAGCTCTGAAATTTTTGCAAAGAGAGATTAATCCTTCCAAACGGACCGCTGTTATTATTGGTTGATTGTCAGGAGAAATCCTGGAGAACTGTCATAGGTGGCATCTATCATAGATGTTGGCTCACCACTTATTGGATCTTACCTTTCAACCTATTTTACCTATTGGACGATTGTGCGATTCGAGAGCGCTTAGAGCCAATTCATATTTTCTCAGGAACTTTTCATATAGTTTAGCTCTATGCAATGTTTCTCATTCTGTTCATTTCTGCTAATGCTTCATTAGCGCAAAGTCTCTTTCCTGTTAGCATTCCGCAGTCCGAATTTTTTTAAGTTGAATCATGCATTGTCACCGCTTAGATGCAGTTAGAAAAATTTCGGAGCTCTAAGTAGTAGGGAAGTGGGTGAAATGTCGATTTTTCGTTTTGCATCTGACAGAAAGTCATCTCACACCAAGTTAAGTTAAATAACAGCTTGCAATGAAACGTTGTTTTAGTGAAAATGTCGCCAGCAGTCGAGATCTATAGACCACCAGCTGCAAGGAGAGCCAGCAGGGATGGACAATCATCTTCTACCGTCCCGATCTCCAATGACTCGTGTTCCTCATCCGCAAAGTTCGTATGCGCCCCCCGCAAAGGGCATCTCCCAAATTCTGGGATTCGTTGACCGCTTTAAGGGGGGTGAGGGTTACCTTTACACGACGAAAAGATCGCTGATTTTCATGCTGTTTTTAAAGTAACGATTTCTTCACTGTTTTTGACACTTAGGGTATGTTTTATTACTAATTTTGGCTGTTACATGGTATTTAAAAAAATTTATATTTAAAAATGACGGAGGTATAGTACGGTCTTCTAAACGGGTTGCAGCGGATGTTGTCAGACGCCGTGACACGTAGCGTCGGAGAGATTAATCCGAAAAAAAACCAACGAAGATTTTTCTTTCATTAAGGTAGTGCTATCGCCAGGCTTCAATCCATAGGATTTTCATAATTTTTTTAAGCTTCACTAAATATAATAATAATCGTCTCTGTAAAATTTCAGGGTCGTTTATCGACCTAATTACAGAGAAAAGAAATATTAAAATTGCGTATTTTTGTGAAGGAATTCCGAGACGACATACAAAAACCCAATTTCCGGTCGCTACAAAAGTGTATATAATAGTGGGAATCCGTCAGATTCTTAAAAATAATCAGATTTACATACTTAACACTTGTAGTAATCCAGTGCTCTCAGAAAAAATTAAGCTCGTTGACCTAATTTTTATGTAATATCAAGTATAATTTGAAATTCCGGTATTGGATTTATTACCACTTGCTACAATAAAGAGACGTGACAGCAAGGCAACAGCTGACTGTAGTCCTAACCTCATCTCACTCATTCGAATTTCCACACATATTTTATTTTTAACCGACATATTTCGCAGACACAAATTTTCCACGCTTTTTACCAGTCGTGGCTCGAATACAATGCTTTATATTTCCCGCACCTGAGATTGTTTTGACAGATCGACGTTGAAAAGCATGGAGGTTAAACTCACCTGGTTGAGTAAAAAGAGACGGAGATAGAACCGATATTGCCAAATATCAAACCTAGAAATACTGCGCGAATCGTTGGAATAACTATGTTTTCATTTTTCTAATTAAATGTGAACGTTAATTAAACAGTTTACACATGGAAAATTTAGTTATTACAAATTTTTTATGCATATGTTAAAAATATAAATTGTACAAGTCTCAAGTATGATCAGTGGTATGACTAGTGTGAAGCGATAGGACTACCTTAATACTCATACGCAGAATATGAACCACGAAAAAGGGAGAAATGTTGAAAATCAATTAAATATTACCTTTGAAACAAAAAGATGGAATTTTCCGAAAAAATGGCTACATTTCGAAATCAAAAAGTACTGTTTTCAAAACTGTATGAACATGTGCGTGGGCTATAAAAAGCACAAAGTGTTGTATAGTGTGGAATGAAGAATACATTACAATATTTTCTTTTTAATTTTCAAAAACATTTAGGGTCATGTTTTAGACAATAAGGTTAGAAAGATTTATACGAAATTTCATCAGAATCGGTCGATTAGTTTTTTGAAACTATACATCACGCCACTTTTGAAAATGCAGTTCAGAAGACCGTGCCATACCTCCGCCATTTTTAAAGATTAATAAGAAAAAACACCATGTAACCGCCAAAAGTAGTAATAAAACATACCCTAAGTCTAAAAAATGGTGAAGAAATCTTGTTTTAAATAAAAATCATGAAAATCAGAAAATTTGTTCCTCGCCTAATGGTATTTCCCACCTAAAAGTAGATAATATTGGCTAAGATTTGACCGAGTTATCGTGTTTCGGTTATAAAAAAAAGGTTGAATTTCTTTTTCGATTTTTTAAAGAAAAAATGACATCGTTATAGTTGATAACAAATGAAAAAAAAATTAAGGAGAAAAACGTCGGTCAAGACTCAACTACTATAGCACTGAATAAGTGTACCAAATTTTAAGTCAATCCGTTCATTAGATGTCGAGAAATCGTGTACACCGTTTTGAAAAACATAGTTTCGAGAAAAACGCGTTTAAGACAGTGTCCTGTTTTATGAGGCCCAAAACAATTTTATTCGAGAATTTGTTTAAAAGGGAAAAAACAAGTGAGCCCGGAAAATGGTGAAGAAATGTTTCCTTTAAAAAAAAAACACGAACATGAGCAAATTTTTTCCTCGCCTAAAGGATCATTTGCATATTGTTTTTATAACCCCAAAGTATTTTTTAAGCAACAAAAACGATTTTCCCACCGTCTTAGAGTGGTATTATCCCCCAAGAGAAGGTTCTGCCTTGTTGGGCCAAAAAATGTTCGATTTTTCACCAATTTTTTATGCTAAAAGTATTAAATATAGAATGTTGATATTTGGTATGTTGACTAAGCGGCCTTTATTGAACATCAAAATCTTTTTTAAAGTTTGACAAATCATGGTGGTGGGAGTGGGAGGAGCCACGTAATGTCGATGCGCGGGCGATGACATTTTTCGCTTGCGGAAGTCCTAAGTCCCGGACAGGTAATCTGAACCAAAAAACCAAACATATTTTTATTGTGTACAATATTATGTATAAGTTGACCTAGAATCAAGAAGAAAAATTGAAAAATAAAAAACAGTGTGCAAAAAACTGCGAAAATGTTTGGGAACAAAACAAACTTCCTTCCGATTGCTCACAATTTTTTTATTTTTCAATTTTTCTTCTCGATTCTAGGTCAACTTATACACAATATTGTACAAAGTAAAAATATGTTTGATTTTTTTGCTTCAGATCACCTGTCCGAGACTTAGGACTTCCGCAAGCGAAGAATGTCGTCCGTGCACCGATATACGTGGCTCCTCCCACTCCCACTACCATGTTTCGTAGAACTTTAAAAAATATTTTGATGTTCAATAAAGACCTCTTAGTCAACATACCAAATATCAACATTCTATATTTAATCCGTTTCGCATTAAAAAATGGTGAAAAATCGAACATTTTTTAGCCCAACAAGGCAGAACCTTCCCTTAAAAGCGTTAGAGTAGTTAGCAAATCTAGCACGTGATCTTAGATCAAACGAAGTAACAATGTATCCAATTTTCATCGCGGTGATAGCATTGCCATACATCCTCAATTGCTTCTCCAGCTTTCTCCCGACTCGAGGGTGCACATCGTAATCTTTCTTTTATTTCGTATCAGAGCGAACCGACAACGAAGACCGGACCGTGCGGTTTACGTGCCGAAGCACCGTCGAAGCACGGAAGCGGATGAGAGCGGAGTACCCGATGAAATAATTTCACCTACGTGCCGTACGAGATGCAATCGTGCGGGTACGAGCTCGCCGTCCATCGAGAACGAGGCGTTTAGAAAGCACTGCTCGCCACACGACCACAACAGGAACGAGGAGAGTTCCGGTGGCTCTTGGGAGAAACGTGTATCCTCGGTGCGTTCTTCCTCCGCGGAATCTTGCAGCAAGATCGACGAGCCACGAGAGACGAGAAACGACCCGGAAGACTACGTCGAGGTCGAGCAATCGAGCAAATTGTCGTCGACGAGAGACGACCCGAGCGAAGACTCGAACGAGTCGATTTTTCACGCCGAACACGACTCGGAAGACCCTTCGACGCGATCTTTATCGTCGTGTTCGAACGACACGGTCGACGACGAGATCGCTACGGAGAAAACCAAAGCGGAAAAGAGCGACGAACCTCCGCCGTCCGACGACGCGGCGGACTCTCAATGTCGTAACAGCGATGTCGAGATTGATCGCGAGTGCAACGCGTCCCCGAATTGTACTGTTAAAATTGAGGAACGACGAGAAGCGCGAGATCGCGACGAAGAAACGAACAACAAGAATCTTACAACGAGCTCGTGTATCGTATCGAACGTGCTCATTATATCGGACCCGGAAGAACGTGAGCCGCGGAAAAAGGCCACGAGCGTTGACAAGGAGAACGCAGCGGTGGTGGCTGCGAGTCCACCGGAAAAGAAGCTCAAGAAAGTCTCGAGGGTCAAGAGCAAACCCGCCTCGCCTCCTTCTCCTCCAATCAAACTGAACCGGGACGAATGCGATTGGGACAGTCTGTTCGACGATAACGGCGAATGCCTCGATCCAACCCTCATCGAGGAGGTGAACTTTCTTTTCCTTCTGGGGCCGTCCATAAATTACGTAACGCAAAATTTCCCAATTTTTGACCCCCCCCCCCCCACGTAACGGGACCGTAACGCTTGGCCAGAACCCCCCCCCCCGCTATTCCGTTACGTAACGGGTGCTTTGTCGTCAATAATTGCGATTTTTTTCATAGTCATAACTAATTATGAAAGGATCGGGTTTATACTCATTTTCAGAAGTACATATTCATCTAGTTTTATACCAATTTTTATGACAAAATCTTGAAAATTAACCGAGATATATGCCTTTGACGACGAAAAAAAAAATTCTCTTCATTGTCCCATCGATATATTTATGAAAGGTTATCTGTAAATTGAAAGTCAACCATTTATCGATATCTATACAACTGTAGCTCTTGTTATGCGTAACCGGTTTTTATTTTGTTTTTTTTCTACATAATGCCGACAGTTTGAACATTTTTTTCTATTTTCAAGGCCCTTTTTCTGTATTCAAGCAGTCTTTAAAAATAGTAATTATCAAATGTTAAAAACGCGGCTACGTACAGCCTTGGTCACTGCGATTACAAAAATGTTTTTAAAAAAATTGAAAATCGGTTGATAAGTTTTTAAGTATTCGCTCGGACAAGGTCGAAAAAACTAGTTTCGAGAAAAACGCGTTCAAAGTTTTCGTTCGGTGTTTCTTGATATAAAGTTACGATTTTTTCTAGAATATTGATACTTACATTGAAGTATCTAGTCGCGGGCGATATGACGGTTCTTCATTTTCATGATAGCTCACAAAATAATAAGAGCCTGTACTTTATCTATTGTAAATGATGCCACACCTGTAGGGACTGAGGGCACTAACCGGTCGCGCTACCTGTTCTCACTAAAGTGACTATAACTCTGTCAATTTGCGGACTTGTGAAGAAAAATGTTGCCAACATATTTTTCAATACATGTACTTTCAAGAATTATTAAAAAAGAAGTCCTTCAAATTTTGCTTGGGGGATGTGGGAAAGCTGCTGTGGAAGTTCTTGCACAGTGATTTTTCCCCTTAATTGATATTGCGTATAGACAGCTGTGAGCTGTCCACAGTAAAATTGCACTGGAGGTTTAAATTAAAAACTTGAACATGCAGAAATTTTGCTATTTCTGGCAGTTTTAAAGTCGTGACGTAACGCAAACCTTGACCCCCCCCAATTGCGTTGCGTAATTTATAGACTCTGCAGAATTCACGTTCTCGCGTGTACGACAACTCACGATAACGGCTTGTGTATCAATTTCAGCTGACCGCTGCCGTCGGTGAAGTCACCATCGAACAGCCGAAAAATGATTACAAAGCCTTCAGCCGACCGGTGGAAGTCTCCAACGACGAATTTGGCCACGTTGTCGAGATTTACAACTTTCCGTCGGACTTTAAAACGTGCGATCTCGCGGCGGTTTTCGGTCCATGGAAAAATGGCGGTTTCGAGCTCAAGTGGGTGGACGACACGCATTGCCTTGGGGTATTCAGCAGTCCGCTCGTCGGTTAGTCTTTCAACGGCTATTTCTTCAAACGCTAAAATCGTTCGCGCATTCTTTCCTGTCGACTTCTTCCACTGGATAACGTTCGTTCAGTTTTTTTTTGGGATACGGTTGGCGAAAAAGAAACGCATTTTTTTAACACAAAGGTACAAATATTAAGAGACTAAAAATCAACAAAAAAATACAGAAAAACAACAAAAACGTGGCCGCCGGCAGTTGATGAAATTTTTTCGCGACGTTTGACGGTGGACATTCCAACTTGAACGGTCCATCGGAAATCTAAAAACCACACGGTTATTCACGTTGACAATAAATACGAGCCGTTGACGATCGTCGACTTTTTAAAATATTTTTTTAAGGCGGGAGCGTCAATTAGAAGGTCCAAAAAAGTGTTTTTTCGGGAATTTTTTAAGAAGGGAAGAAAACAAGTGAGACCAGTAAACATTGAGGTATCTTTTCATGTATGTTTGAAATGTATAAAAAAAAAGTTTCAACATGAAACAATAAATGACTGCAGATTTATCAGCCTTTTCCATTGCCACTGTAGTCCCCAATCGGCGGGAAAGATGCAACTCGTCATTCTTGACTGGAACAAAAAGACCAATAAAATTTTCAATTTTCATATATTTTTCTTCTGGGTGAATTAAGAAAAAGCTGACAAATAATGAAATTATAAGTTTTCTCAGGTCTGAAAAAAAAATTGTTAAAAAAACACTTCAACGTGCTATAAAAATGATTTAAAAGACTTTTTTAATTCACTTAGAAGAGATTTTTATACTGAAGAAAGTAAACTTTGGTTTCATTGAATATATCGTTTAGTTTCTTTTGCTATCACGCCCGCCAATTTGGAAAAATCGTGAAAATGAAAACTGGAGAAAACGCGCTTCAGAGTTTTCAATAGGAGGAAATATCAATATCAATCGCTTCTCTGCTTTTGCCCTCGTATCTTCGAAAATATTTACAATTGGCCTCTGGAACTTTGTAAATATATACTTGGATACTTTATCTATCGATTTAAGTAATAAAAATAACGATTTTCCGGACCTTCTAATTCAGGCTTCGGCCTTAAGGGGTTATATACAGTCAGGAGGCCCGAAAAGATCGATTTGTCAAGAATTTTTCTTGATAAGACCTTTAAATCTATTAACGTAAAAATTTGTACACATATTATGGTAACTTATAACTGCATTTTAACATTTTTTATTTGTACAAATAATTATTTTGAAAGCTGCTATAGCTGATCTCCGGGAGCACCTCCAAAAAAAGCCGTCTTGCGGTGAGCACGATATCTCTGGACTGGATCATCTAAAATGAAAAAACCAAAAGTATTTCGTTAATATAATGGATTATCTTGTAATTGATCGAAGGAATAAGCAAAATAATAATTTTTGACAAAATGGCGGCTTCTAAAAAAAAAATCGATTTTTGACAAAACTTTAGGCCTTAAATTGTTTATAAAATGGAAAATATTTATCGGTGAGAAAAAAACCTTCGATTAATTACTAAAAATATACTTGAAAAGATTGTGTTAAAATTTGAGATGATCGGTTCAGCCGTTTCCGAGAAATCTTGCTCACCGACTCTAAAAACACAATTTTGATAAAAACGCGTTTAAACTTTCCAAAGCACTTTCGAACGCTCTGACACGTCATTACAAATGTGCGTGTAACTTCGAGAATATACGCCGGATTGACAAGAAATTTTCTGTGTGTGTACTTGAATATATGACGATAAAAAATTACGAAAAAAAAAAAATTTAATCGATTTTTAGAAGATTTTACCTGTATATAACCCCTTAAGATAGTGCGTGCACCAGCGTACCTTGAAAAGGCCCGATTAGTTAAAAAATCAACGTCGCCTATGTGATTAATTTGCCAACAATTACCGCGATCGGAAATGTTCAACGGATACGGACTCGTTGATGCAATAGCGAAACTGTAAGAGCGCGCACGTGCTCAAGTGAAAGTCCACGTTCTCTCTGCTCTATTCATCCGATTACGTCGATTGTCCATCGTTACGATTTACCGAGCATCAATTTACACAGTCATGATTGATAATGACTATGGTAGTTTTTGTTTCAAAGAAGCCGATGCAGATGCAATTGGAAATTGATTACCTCATATATAATGGTTGAGTCCCGTAAGTGGAGAATTATTCGTCCCGGCGCACTTTCCAACCGCGCGGTATATCGTGCGCGACCTGTGCAATCTTAACTAACATTGGCGCGCAGAGAAAGTGTTCGGGGCCGCACGCGAATCTCAAAAATCACCGGCTTGCAATTTGTTTCAGCCGCCGAAGTGCTCGGATCGGATCATCCTTTCGTGAAAACGCGACCGCTCAGCGCAGCAACGTCGTTGAGCAAAACAAAGGCGCGGAAGAGCGTGGAATTTTTGCAACCGTACAAAAGGCGACCTCAGACGTGCGCAGCTCTGGCGAGGCGTCTCGTGACGGGTGCTCTCGGTGTTAAACTCGCCACGGCGAGGCAGGAGCGGGAAGAGGAAAAACTTCTCTTGCGAGAAGCCAAAGGTACGGACGACATTTTTATCGTTCAAGGGGGAGATATCTTTAGGCGAGGAAAAAATTGCTGATTTTCATAGTTTTTTTTAAGGGAAGAGTATGTTACGAGCTTTTTTAAGGCACCACACCACGGTTCGTGCGGGGTACGAGGGTGTATTTTTCGTAATTATTTTCAAGCAAACGATGAATGGATTTTTTAAAATTAATTCTCATAGTCAATGTATACATATAGAAGACTGTATACAAATTTTCGTACTCGAATCTAAAGTATAGTTTGCGGTGTACGCTACTTCCAAGAGGAGACCCCGACGAAATTGCTGCTCGGCGGTTGACAGCGATTAAGCCATACGGCTCATTTGAAAAATAAAATAAAAATATACTTAGAAACTAGACATATAAGTTTACAGCATCACGTAGGGGAATTTGGATATCTAAAAAAAAATTGGCGGACCAGCGAATTTTATATCCGAGTTTCATGGAAAATTTTCAGCGTGCATTAAAAAAATGGAAGGGGCCCTTTGTAAAAAAATCCCTATGCGGTGCCATAGAGACTGGATTTTCGAACAGTTTAAGACTTGGCGCATGCAAATCGGATGAATAGTTTTTTTCATGTGTTGTCAACCAGGTTGAAAAACGTAGTTTCGAGAAGAACGCGTTCATAGTCGCACGTCTGCCGCTCGGCGCGGTCGTGCGCTTCGAACAGTTTCACATAAAATGCTGTATTTCCGCCAATTTTACAAATTCCTTTGAAAAATTTGGTGAGAACATTCTCAACAAATGTATCTTTCAGAAAATGAAAGGAAAAAAATGACAAACAATTTTTTTTACCTAATATCAAACCTAGAAATACTGCGCGAATCGTTGGAACAACTATTTTTTCATTTTTCTAATCGAATTTGAACATTAATTAAACAGTTTACACATGGAAAATTTAGTTAGGACAATTTTTTTTGCATATGTTACAAATATAAATTGTACAAGTCTCAAGTATGATCAGTGGTATGACTAGTGTGAAGCGATAGGACTACCTTAACACCCATACGCAGAATATGAACCAAAAACGGTGAGAAATGTTGAAAATCGATGAAATGGCATGCTTTAAAACAAAAATATTGAATTATCCTATAATTAATGGCTACCCTTTGCAATTAAAAAATACTTTTTTCATTTTCAAAAACATTTAGGGTCATGTCTTAGACAATAAGGTTAGAAAGATTTATACCAAATTTCATCAGAATCTGTCGATTAGTTTTTTAGCTATACGTAGCACCAGTTTCGATGACCGTGTCATACCTCCGCCATTGTTAAAGATCTATAAATAAAAAATACCATGTAACAGCCAAAAGTAGTAATAAAACATACCCTAAGTCTCAAAAATAGTGAATAATCTTTCCTTTTAGAAAAAACAATGAAAATCAGCATATTTTTTCCTCACCTAAAGGTATCTTCTCCCTCAATCACTTCGTCGACGCCCCGACGAATCTGCTCGTGCATAAATTCGCTGGCGATGAATATCGCCATTTTTTCCTCCAACGCAATTGAAATAATCATTTGTGGTGTTTTTTTGTTACTCCAGAGAAAAGAAGACTGGCGAACAAACAACGGGAAGACGTTTGGGAGGGTATAATAGCCGAGAAATAGTGCGATTTATTGATAGTCCGGGGAAAGTCGAATTTAGAGAGAGAGAGAAGACAAAAAGTACGCATCATTGTGCCTTACTCATCTAATTTTCATGATCGATAGTTATCGCAAGAGTTATCGAACACTGATACGGCTAAAAAAAAGAAGAAAAAAGGTTTTGGGAACATAATGGGAATATGCTTTAGCCAGTATAGATGAGTGTGGCATGAGACGAAACATTGTTAGTACGCGGCACGATAAAAAAGAAGAAAAAAACGCTGCACGTGTCTCGAGGATCAGTGAGAAAACTTCTCCAATTATTGCGAGGTCGATCACCGGTTATCGCGCATATCACTCGGCAGAATATAAATGCATATTTCTCATGCAGTTTTCAACGGGGTTGTGCAGTCCGAGATAATATAATAGGCCAAGTTTCAATATTCACAGGCATATTCTCATTATTTTTCGTCCGACTTGTCGTCGCAATATCAAGAGATTTGATCAACAGAAACAGGAACCATCACGTATCACAGTTGCGAATTAGCCGATCAGACTTTTCTTAACAATGACGATTGAAGAAAGCAGGGTTGTGCAATTTTAACGTAACGATAATAGGCGAATTTTTATATTTCAATAAGCGTATTCTCGTTCACTTTTCTTATTTGACCCTCGTCAACGAGACGGACGAAATTACACGCAACACAGTTGCATAGATTTGACGGAATTTCCACGAAGATTTTTGTAACTACTGCAAAGAAAGAAAAAAATCTTATCGCATTACTCAACTGCCTCCGTTTACTGCCTTACACATGGAAAAACCAAACGTAACGAACTTTGTATTCAATGCGAGACAATAATCCAAAGTTTTAAGGACACTTTTTTCACGATATAACGTACATTGGGGATTATGATTTTGTTTAAACACGATACGGATAATCTCATAGCACGTTCACTCGAGAGCACTCATTTATTGAAGCTTATGCTCCGAAAGGAAAGAAAAATGATGTATAAACGAAAAAATTAATTGAATTAATCGACAGACGATTGCATTCTGGACGTCACAGTGAGAAAACGAGTCTCTGATGTGGACACGAACTTATCGGGACTTGGTCTTTTGATCGTTGTGACGAACCGTCAACTTTCGATGCCTTGACTCGCGAAATAAGCATCGAACACGTTGTTTCGGTACTCGCGCCCGTAATTTGACTGCAATTGCCTAACTTTCTTCCCAGTTTCCGTTTCTACGAGCTTCTGATAAATTTTAAACGCCTCAAAGACGCCCGGTCGTTGGAAAGTAAACTTTGATGGTCATTTTAATGCGGAGGTGGCTTTTTGGCCAGCAACCTCTTCAAGGGATAACACCACTCTAGCGGCAGAAAATAAGGTCTAACATTGACAATTTATTTTGGGACTATGAAAAAAGGAGTACGATTTCTTTTGAGAAAGTTTATTTGAGGGGATGTACCTGAGTAAATGGCGAGAAGAACAGGTAAACTTCGGGAATTTTTATCTCAAAAACTAATGTTTCGATTGGATCCAGTTTTTTTTTATTGGAAAATATGTACATTGAGATATATTTAGGAATTTTTTAAAATAAATTCGTTGACTGTAGGCGATTCAAACGCGATTATCTCGAAACGTAGTTTTCAAAGTCGGTGCCAGATGTATCTCGAAAACGGCTTGTCCGATTTTGTCCAAATGTGGATACAACATTCTTCGATAGTTTTTCTCGTTCGCCACGTAGGGGTTTTTCATTTGATTGAACCATTGCTTTTTTATGCAATGTGTATGCAATCCAAAATCGTCGGAAATTGCGAACGAAAAACGAATGTTAAATTTAAACGGTCGCAATTCCGTCAAAAATGAAAATTTCAAAAAAATCCTACGTGGCGAATGAGAAAAACTATCGAAGAATATTGTATCCAAATTTGGACAAAATCGGACAAGCCATTTTCGAGATACATCTGGCACCGACTTTGAAAATTATGTTTCGAGATAATCGCGTTTGAAGCGCTTCCAGTCAACGAATTTATTTTAAAAAATTCCTCAACATACCTCAATTTACATATTTTCCAATTAAAAAAAAAACCTGGATCCAATCGAAACATTAGTTTTTGAGATAAAAATTCCCGAAGTTTACCTGTTTTTTCTCGCCGTTTACTCAGGTACCACCCTTTAACACATATAAAACTATAAAAAAAAAATTATTATAATTTTCATACGAAATGGCGGCGACAGAGCCCATCTTGAAAAACGTGTTTTTTTACAAATAGCATCAGGGGAAGGCGGTTTTCTCGTAAAGTATAAGACCTGGACCAAAAACCAAAAAAAAATATAATCTATATATTATTAGCTATGGAACTACGTAGGGATTTTTTTAATCAAAAACATGTCGCACTTTGAAAAAAATTTATAGATTTTTTGCCCAAAAAATAAGCAATAAATTGTTTATAAAAAAAAATTACATTTATTCAAAAAACGGCTATGTACATTCCGTAGAGAATGTAATTGTGAGGCTACTATCAAAATTTCAAATCGATCCATGCAAAGGTGCTCGAGTAATCCGTCTTTCCAGTTTGAAAAAATTGGTTTCGCGAAAAACGCGTTTAAAGTTGTATGAGGCGCCTGAAAGAAGTCCGAGGCGTTGCGGCAAAATCGATAGTTGAACTTTTTTAAAAAGAAAATCCGCTACAGGACCAATTGCATAATGTTTTGATGACACCAAAGTATTTTTTAAGCAAAAAAAAAACAATTTTTCCAAAATCCTATAGTGGTGTTATCCCTTAAAGTAGCTGGGGTAATAATTTTGGGAGAAAACTGCCGTTTTTTTTTATTTTCTAACTCCCTTTTCGGGCTGCGGTGAGAATTTTCTATAAATCGCATCGTTGGCGGGCAGTGAATTGAATTTATGACGGGCTATGTCAACTAAAAATGTTGGCTTTTTTATGGACAGTTCCATTTTCTTTTCAATTCGTTACTCCAGCTGTTATTTTCGGAGTTATGCAGGCGGCAGTTTTTGGTGGTTTTCTCTGAACCTTCTTTGTTCTGGACTGCTGCTATGCAATAGGGCGGTGTTGCTCGGTAGAGTTCATCGACCGTTGATTCAAAACACAGCGAGCCATAAAAACACAAACGTCGCGAACTGTGTGTTGCTATTTTGCATCTTAAATACATAATTCGAGCATTATTTCCAACATTTTTCACCCTATATTTTTAAGTGTCGGAATTGCAGAATAAATTAACGGATTAAAAATATTTTTAAACTCACTGATCAGGCGCCAATATGGACGATCTCACACGTGACGTCAGGCAATATGAAATTTGATTATATGACGTATATCACACGACAAAAAAATACCGGCAAAATGTCATAAACAAGACACGAACAAGTTATTTTTAATAATCAAGTTAATAAATAAAAAAAAGATTCAAGAATAGTCGTGCAAGTGACAGGTCGATAAAACTTTAAAGAGTGAATTTTTCTTCAACGAGAGGTTACCGTCGCGAGGCATGAAAAATGCATGAACTTCGGGAATTTTTTTATATAAAATAAATACTTTTGTAAATGGGTTTCAACGTATTTGATTCTTCTATAAATGGAGAGTAAATTGCAATTTTATTTATAAAAAGAATCCAACATTTTGTCCTGCGCGGGACGCTCCCAGCCTTGCCAGTTTATTTGAAACAAATAGACTAAATTTCGGGGGCCTTATCTTTTTTTGTTTTCCGAAAAATCCCTGGTTAACAAAATGGCAGCCGTTTGAAGAAAACCCAATTTTTTGCCCGGTTTTTTTGCTTCAACGGACGAAAAAATATTTCCAAATCAATTTTTGACAAAAGTCGCTTCCTGATGGCCCCGCAAACTGAATGTCCTCACAATGGCGCAGAGATTCATGTGGATCGGTTCATCCGTTGAAGCTGTAGAGCGCCCCGCGCGCTGCAAAATACTGTCTCCAGAAAAACGCATTTAAAGTTTACCGGTATAAAGAATCGTATTTAATGTTTGTTTTTGACAAACTGAACAAACAATCCTTAAACAGTTTAAGGAGGTAAATTATTATTCTTTTTAATAGTATTTTTCATGGTCATGAACGGTAACCTGTCTTTAAGGCCATTTGTGATACCGACTGAGCTGCCATGAGTGCGAGAGAGAGCTTGCTGATTGGTAAATTCCCTGCGCTCTTCGAGACGGCTGATATTTCGACAAAAAAAGAGAAGAAACACCTTCCGCTCTGTTGAACAACCAACAATGCCTTTCTCTTCGTTTGCCCGAAATGTGATCCGTCTAGGAGAAAACTTGGCGGTAGGATTTTTACCGATCCGATTTACCGTGTGACCCATATCCTTAAGACGTTATCTTGCGGCCAAGTTTTCTCCCAGATTGATTACACTTCGAACAGGAAAAGAGGTAGACGCTTCTTAGTTTTTGAGCAGAGTGGAAATCGTACCTTTTCTTTTTCCGAAATATCGGTAGATTCGGAGAACACTTTGAATGTAGAAAACGTCCATCTCTCTCGCACTGGTGGCGGTTTTGTGGATGTACGCCCGCCCCTTAAGGATTTGGCCGCCCAATGAGGTAATTTATTTTCCCATTCAATTTAAATGATGAGTTTAAGGGATCATCACAGTGTAACAGATCGAAAAATAGCTGATTTTCGAGATTTTTTTTTCGATGGTTAAAATACGCTCGTCAGTCGGTTTTTCGAAATGTCAAAACAAAGCACTCATGAAGAACAGAGCCAACACATTGGTTACGATTAATCGGCGATGCCAGGTTCGTGTTTAAAACCGTCCATACTATCCAATAATGCAAAGAAAAAGAATGGGTTTTTTGAAAAATTTACACTGTGATGATCCCTTAAAATGTGATTCAATTTACACACATTTATATTTTCATTGTTTTTATGTAACGGGCGCCAATGAATCACGATACGCGTATTTTGGTGTTATATTTTGTTGTGATATTTTATCGGTGTCATTTTTTTGCTGTGGTAATATTTACTTGGTGTTCCGACTGTAATATAATGTGTCACGGTATAATCGTTTGACGTACGTTGGAGAGAGGCGATTTGCGAAAAACCATTATTTCTTGTTTTAAATATTGCTCAATAGTCATCAAGTCATCGTTATAAACGTGTTTGCTTTAGATTTGCCTGTCACGAAGTATTCAAGGGATATTTTTTGCTCGATTCTGCAAATCGACTCTCCTGGTAAAAAAGCAGCCGATGGCCGCATTGGCGCAATAGTGTTGAAGCTTGCATCGTTGAAAGGCAACGATTTAAATTCCGAACTTTGAATGCTCCGACGGTTTAAAATTCCGAATTTTAATGTTCCGAAATTCAAGATTGGGCCGGGTTGAAATTCCGAACTTTGAATGGTCATTACGCTCAAAACTCCGAAAGAATTTTACACGAAGGACCAAAATTCCGAAAATCTTAACACCGTCAAAATAATTCGGCTATGGAAGTTTTAAAAGTTTCAAAATTTTCAATATATCGGCAAATTGTTTAAAGATTTTTTTTTATTAAAAGTGATTTTGTGTCAATTTTGAAAATTGTCTAGACAATGCTATACGTTCAACATCATTTACAGTCAAGTGTGTAGACTTTCGCTGGCATGATCTTGACATAAGGGCCGGGTTGAAATTCCGAACTTTGAATGCGCCGACGGTTTAAAATTCCTAATTTTAATCTTCCGAAATTACAAGGTTCGTCAAGATTGTGCCAGCGAAAGTCTACACAGTTGACTGTGAATGATGTAGAACGTATAACATTGTCCAGACAAATTTCAAAATCGACGTAAAATCGCTTCTTAATTAAAAAGAAATCTTGAAACAATTCGTCGATTTATTGAAAATTTTGAAACTTTTAAAACTTCCATAGCCGAATTATTTTGACGGTGTTCAGATTTTCGGAGTTTTGGTCATTGGTGTAAAATTCTTTCGGAGTTTTGAGCGTTCTGATGATTGAAAGTTCGGAATTTCAACCCGGCCCCTTCTGTTTGTAGACTTCTAATCCTTACTTTCTTTCTTCATTTTTCTGACAGAATTAGGTTGCGAAAACCGTAACTGTCTGGATGTGATTTGCGTTCAAGTTTTTCGACTTCTTTTATCTACATTCATTTTCACGAATTAAACCACCACGAATGTATTCTTTTTACACATCAATCGATTCGGTTTCAACCATTTCGCAAATGACCAGCCTCACTCGTATTATTGTCTTTTCGAGAGATGAAAAACGGAATAATGCTCGCAAGGAAAGACCTGCCGGACCGTCGCAAACATTCCGTGACGTCACAATACCTGAACCGACCATTGATCAACCGTTTCAACGAGACGTGATAATTCTATAAAATTCACGAGACCGTTTGCACCGTTCGTTAACTATTTTTAATTCCTCATCTATATCAGGAGTTAAAAGTTACTGTACTTATATTTTTCGAATACTGACCGAGCTATGATGGTATAATTCATCATTTGTATTCTTTCCTATGATATTCGGGAGGGCATTTTAACGAGGCATTTATACAATTGAGAGACAGAGAGAGAGAAAAAAATAAAGTTATCGCGCAATTCCGAATGAAGAATCCGATTTCGTCAAGATTTTTTACCATGTGACGCACAATCGAATGTGCATACGAGAATATTTCAAGGAGACGGAGAAAAGAGCTGAAGATAAATAGAAACATGTTTCAAGCGACAAAGAAAAGTTGATAGATAATTATAACCTCGAAACACACAGATTGTATTTTTGTATACAATTGTTGCCGATAAAAAATAAAAATGACAAATATGTATTGCCAATGTACCTAGTCATTATGCAAGAAACCGTGTTTCCTATATTGTAGCGTTACGTCGCAATGCGTTAACCGTTGAGAACGACACATAAAGGATGTTACAATAAACATATTTTACGAATCGCTTAATTGTTCGTACTTTCTGTCGATCGTCGTTTTGTCTATTAAAAAAAGGAGGTTCTCATCGGGCGAATAAAACAACGCAGTCGTGGTTTCTCGTAAGTACTTCGCGATTTTTCTTTATTACGAAAAATTAAGAATGCCGTGTCGACTCGAGTGAGCCCTTTACCACTTTCCACCCTTTTTCTTCTTCTTCTGCTGAACTTTGCGCTGCTGCTGCCGAGGACCCGCCGGCTCGACCGCCGGACTGTGTCGAGGATTCGGCGAAGGCTTCGCGTTAACCGGCATCTTTGTTATGTCGCTGTTGAAAAAAGAGGTTTATTGAAAAACGAGCAGTGTATGAGAAACGAGAAAATTCAGTGGTCAATTAAGGGATACGCATAACTTTAGAATTTCACAAAATCAATTTTTGCTATTTTTATTTTATTATTGCGTAGAGTCTTAACTTTGACTTGGTTAAAAGATTCTGTAAATATTCAAAAAGTTGACAGAGTTATGACGATTTTAGTGGAACAGGTCAGAACGTCCCGTTGCGTTACGGCTCTAGCGCTGCGCGGTGCATTGTATTTTTTCTAAGGGCATTGATATGACTTTGTCCAATCAGGCTGTTTGATTGTTATACGGCGTAGGAATTGCCGATTGAAGGTACGAAAAATAATTGTGATTTTATCTCAAGCAAGTAGTCCACACACCAAGGCACTTTCTTACGATTAAATTTTTCAAACAATTGGCACGAAAGAGTGTTTTTCAATTGGCACGAAACATTTAATTTTTTTTAATTAAATTTTTTAAATTAAATATTTCAAACTAAAATTTCAAAAAAAAAATTTAATTCAAATTAAATTTTTCAAACAACAATTGGCACGAAAAATTTCATAGATAGAAATAAAAAATGAAAGGTGTTTAATTTTTTTTTCCTAGCTCTATTAGTAATGGAGATATGAGCGACGAAAATTAATCACATCGCCTCTCACTCATCGTTTCGTCCCTTTCACTCACCGTTCCGTCTTTTTCAAAAACAGTTCCTTGCTCCATATCTCCATTATTAATGGAGCTAGCGAAAAAAATTAAAGACATTTTTTATTGTCAATTCAAAAAGAAACATCTTTTATTTCAAACTTTTTTCTACAAAATGCACCTTTTTCATCACAACCGTCATTATAACAATTAAATTGTTCATAACGGGAAAAAACGATTCTAGAACAAAATAAATGTCCTATTCGTATTGCCCGTACCCGAAACCATAAAGAACCACCGATGATATTGAGCAGACCTAAACATTTATACGAAAATGGTATACGGAATGAGTGGATTTAGTACGTTATCTTCTCTTGCGTTTATCTCGAAAGTATACTTTGCAATTTGGCGTACGTCATATCTCAAAATCTAATCGTCCGATTTACTTCAAATTTGGATTGGACATATTTTATAATATATGCAATCGACTGGCCGGATGATTTTTTTCACATGTTCGTCCGTTTGTTAATAATAATCGTTCAAAGTCGTTATTTTTTGTCGAAAATCGACCTTTCCTCTAAAAACAGTGCAATTTATGCCATTTTTTAAATTTCGAAAATGTGTCCAGACAGTCTGTAGCTTTACCATTATACTAAAAGTATATTTTCCCATTTTTGACTTTAGATGAACCCACTTATCGGAATCATGTACGCGACCGAGCCGTGCGGAGGCTACAGCCCTGAGATTAAATAACAATGATCACGTTGTTTATATATATGGTGCAATAAAAAAAAAAACGGTGACATATCGAGACTAGGTACTATCTATGTGCGAAAGATCGACCTTATCATCCCAATTCCTGAGACGAACAAAAAAATTGAAAATAGATCTGTTTTTTTAACTTCAAGGTTATGCAAACCCCTTAAACTTTATCGGTGAGGCTCGACTCACTACTCTTTCGAGTTTCAAGTAGTAGTACCGAAAAATATAATTCGCTTACAGAAGAGCTTACTTTTGGAGGTGCTTTGCGAGTTTAATGGAAATTTAGTTAGGGTTTTGGGAAATTTTCAAACGTTTCGGGAAAATGTATGTGCAATTTTCAATTCGGGCGTAATTTTAATGAATTACGGGCGAAAATGGTTTCTGCATTTTTTAATTCGGGCGTAATTTTGATGAATTTTGAGACACTTGTACTGAAATAAGTTTGTATTGAATTTGTCGAAAATTAAGGGATCATTACAGCGTAAATTTTTCAAAAAAATGATTTTTTTGCATTATCCGATAGTATAGACGGTTATAAACTTGGACCTGGCATCGCCGATTGATCGTAAGTAGACAATTTATATGAAAATTCTGCACTCGAAACTTTAAACGCGTTTTTCGCGAAATGTCGTTTTTCAAAACGGTGTACACTCTCAAAGGAAGAGTTTTCAAGCTATCCGTCTCAAATGTTCACACAACATTCTTCACGCCATTCTTTATCGTGCGATGCAAGCTTTTTTTATTTAATCTTAAAAAATGTTTAACGTAAAACTGTCGAAAAAATTGGCTAAATTCGATACTTTTTCGCCGCCATTTTGTCAACTTTGATTTTTTTTTAAACCTCCATAGCACGATAGCGGCTTTCATACTGGTTAATAATCTTTTTACAAATTTTGTTTGGGTTTGTTTGGGTTACAACTCTTTTTTTCAGAAATTTTAAACCGTTAAAAAATAAATAAATAAAAGAAACTTAACCGTTTGAAAATGAATTTTCTGTTCTTCATGTGTGGTTTGATTTGACGTAAAAAGGTCAGACTGGTTAGCGTATTTAAACCACCGACAAAAAATCGCGAGAATCGGCTAGTTTTCGACCCGTTACACTGGGATGATCCGTTAAGGAATAGGTTCAAATTTTGTATTGACATTTGTCGAAGAATTCGGAAAACCTGAATTATTTAAATGTTAAAGTATGTAGGTAACGTTCTGTACACGTAATCCACCAATAACCACTATCGAAGGGCGGTTGGCATTGAATTTTCTGAGAATGGGTCAGAGGATTCAGCTGTTATAAGAATCTCCGATTTTCAGACTCGAAAAGTTCCTCTAACGCTTTAACGTGTTCAAATTTTTACATATCCGGCAAATATGTTTGTATACAGAATATTATTGATGCTTCTTCTTTGGTATCTAATTAGTCTCCAATCACTTGAGTGCAAGTTAGAAACTCGCACATTGCTTCCTTATAATTCCATTCCACTCGTGAAGCTTTCTCTACGAGGGAGCCACCGAAAAGACGACTGGGTAAAATTATTAACGATGTTGAAGTTTGCATCGTTGGAATTCAACGAAAATTTGAAAAATCCTTTTTACCTTTCAATTTCTTTCATCATCCAAAATTACATCCTGCAAATTCAGGCTGTAGATTTATGATAAGGATCCTAAAAATGGTTCAGTTTTCTCGTAGCGAAGATGTGCTCAAAAAAATTCGGGTTCTAACCTTTCGTTGCGTTCCAACGATGCAAACTTCAAAATCATAATTATTAAGCGAAATAAAATAAATGAGCAAAATTTGGAATACAGACATTTTGGTGTGCAATTATTTTTGCAACTCACTGCAAAGGACGCAGTAACAATGATAAGAGAAAGGAGGGAAGAGGATAGAATATATGAAAGGATGAAAAAAGGTTTAAAATGCCTGAAAAAGAAAATTGTGGACGAGGAGGAAAGAATAAGAAAATCGTCATATAATGGCAACTACAAATATATCGTGGAAAATGAGGAAAAGTCATGGAAGTATTGGGCGAAAGAGGGTGTTAAGGGTAGGGATAAAGAAATGTGAGCAAGACTGAGATGCGGAAATATGTGGAGGACGGAAAAAAAGGGGGAAAAGGACTGGAGATGTAGAATTTGCAAGAAAGAAAATGAAACAATGGAGCACCTGCTAATATGTGACAAAGGATGGAAATTTGTAACGACGAAAACGAGAAAGGAAACATGTTGAGTGGAAAGATAAATATAGGGATATGTCAGTATTTCAGAGAAACAGAGGAACTATGTAAGTAAATGCCCAAGGAGGAAAAGGGAGTTGAAAACGATGGAGATAAGGAGTTAATTGACAAAAAGATAGCAAAGGGATGCAGGGTAGCACATACAATTAAGAGGAGATATACACCTAGATGGTCGAAAAAATCGAATTTAGAAGCTATGAACATTCCGTCGACCGTAGAAGACCTAAACTATGGACCTGGTATCGATGATTCCATGTAAGTTGACAAATTTCATGATTCATTCATTCTCAAATTTTCAAACGCTTTTTTCTCAAAACCACGTTTTTCAAATCGGTACCTAAAATTTCTCGAAAACCAATGAACCGATTGCCTTGAGGTTTTTTCTGGTTATTCTATACACCATTATCTAGTACTTGTCATGGGATTTTTCTCCGTTACTTAGTTTTTGTTTTATAGGCAAAATAATAACGAATTTTTGGCCCAAAAATCACTATGTTCAAACGGCCGCAATTTTGTCATAAGTCGATATTTTCAAAATCGGCTATGACAAGTACTAGATTATAGTATCTAATTTAATAATCTTTTTCGTTTTTTTTCAGATGATTTTTGAAGAAACGCCAGTGGGTACCGTGTGCGCAGATTTTTTTACGACGCTCCAAGGATCATACAATATCCTTGTATATTTTTTATATTTTCAAATAAAGAAAATTAAACATATTTTTGAATGTATATACTTTTAGATAATTAAAACCCCAATGAGAAATTTCAAATGGTTTTCCTTGAAAAAAATGACCTTTTTTCCGACTCCTAGGTGTATATCTCCCCTTAAGGTAGGTGTAAGAAAAATGTGTATAAACAAATCGGAAACTTTTTGTAAAAAACTTATAAAGCAAGTTATGCAAATAAAACTCGATTATTATTATTATTATTATTGTAACTCACTACAAATCACTGGCGCCCGCGGCAGCGCCCTGTGTTCCCTTCATCGCCGCGTCCCTGTTCCTCCTGTCTCTCTTCTTCCTGAATCCGCTTCTCTCGTGCCTGGGTAACCATCTCTCAGGATCCGGAGCAACGCCGGCCTCGTAATTCTTCGGTAATTTGCCCTTGCGCTTGCGCTTCTTCCGTTTTTTCTGTGTCGGATCGGTGCCCGGTTTGCTGAAAAGAGACGAATTCGATTTGAGAATGTATGGGAGTCTCACGAAAAATGTTATTGAGGCGTTCAAAATTGGATGCACTATTGTTGCGTTCCAAGCCAGTTTGCATAATTTGGGATAATTTATGTACGAAAGTAACTATGTGGGAAATTTAGCAATTTGCTACATAATTGTAACGTCTTGAAATTCTGCTTATTTTCTCGGTCGCGTTTTTCCAAAGTCTTGGGCAACGCTGTAAACAGTTGAGTGACTCGAAAATTGTAGCGGTCGTGAGCCGCGGCAAGATTTTTGCCGGAATAAAGTTAAATATGAAGAAATACAGGCGGAACAATCGTTAAGAACGAAAAACTCGTTTAAGGTATTCCTTTCGCGAAGCCGAATATTTAACAATTAAGGGGCTATACCAGTGTGACATTTTCAGAAAATCGAGTTTTTGCCTTTTTTGACATTTTATACTTTCAAGAATATCCTGTAAACATTTCAAGGCCGAATCTCTATCATTTTATCTTGCAAACGTCGATAGTTAAATCTTTAAACGCGTTTTTCTCGAAATGAGATTTTTCGAATTTGTTGACATTGTAACTCAAAAAGCAATTATCCGATTGACTTGAATTTTGAACTGAGTATTCTTGAATATATTTACTCTACAATGACGTAGAATATTTTTGATTGGATGAGAATTGACGATTTGGCATTAAAAAAAAACGACCATTTTATAGGCAAGAAAACAGACTTTTTTCATAACTACGCCATTTTGTTAGATTTTGATATTTTTCGAAAATCCTTCGTCATTGTACAGGAAATACCTTCCAGTTTAACATTTTTTCCTTTTTCGGTTTCAGCTAATCAATCGGCCGGAATCATGTCAGCAGTGGAGGAACTTTTTCTTGACGCCTCCGAAGGCAGCGCATAAGTCGCTGTTTTCATATTTTCATATTTTTGACCATTTTCTCGACAATTTTTACCCCAAAAAAGTAGTTTATTTACGCGACAACCTTAAAACTTTAGGTATATCCTTCCAATAATGTTATAGTGAGAAACCTTCCAAGATTTCAGCCAGATCGATCAATAACTTTTTGATCTATAACATGAGCAGTTTTTCAAAAGACGCCTAAAGGAATACCTTATAACGGCGCCATTTTGTTTTGTTTAAAAAAGAAAAAAATTTAACATTATTAAATTTAACAGAAATTTGTATTAAGATAATGTCAAAAATTTTAAATAATGCTTTATTTTATCGCCTTCAAAAAATTAATGAAAGATGACTGATTTTCGGGCGTCTGAAGGGACTTCCCCCCTTAACTGGAAATTTACGGCTTGTCCACATGGTTACGCCAGTGACGATTCATTTTCTTTACATGTCGAACACATAAAGAATTGTTAATTGGCTTTTTTTATGATTGGTATCTTCCCTACATCCTTAAGGAATCATCAATGTAATATTTTCGAAAAATCTTTTTTTTTGCATTATCCTATAGTATAGACGGTTATAAATATGGACCTGGCATCACCGAATGATCGTAAGTGAAAAATTTATATGAAAATTCCGCACTCGAAACTTTAAACGTATTTTTTTCGATATGTTTTTTAAAACGGTGTACACTCTCAGAGAGTTTTCAAGCTATCCGTCTCAGATTTTGACACAACATTCTGCACGCCATTCTTTATCTTGCAATGGAAGTTTTTAAAAAATGTTCATATTTTTTTTAACGAAAAGTTCAAAGATAGGCTAAATTCGATACTTTTGTTTTAACGCCGCTATTTTGGATATTTTGATTTGAAAAACCTCCATAGCAAGATAGCGGCTTTCATACTGATTGATAATCTTTTTACAAGTTTTATTTCAGATAATATTCATGGCCACTACCGTGTAGGGTCCAAGTAGGAACAGTGGTAACAGTGGGTACACTGAACCTTTTCTGTTTCTCAGAAGTGGACATGTATATATGTGCGTCTTTTTCACATTAGAACCGCCCTCGGATGCCAATAAGTTTGAACCTGTCTGTGAGTCGTTCCCGCGCAATTCGGTTGTGAGAGGTGATTTTATATTATTTTTGGTGTCGAAAGTTGAAAAACCTGCTGAGTTTGTATGTTTTTTGCTTCTTTACCTATCGCAGTTATGTTCAACGTCATTGTTCTCCCGCAATATACAGCTATATTGCGGTATTTTAGCATTGTGCTTGCTAACCTAACAAAAATAGAAACTCGTCAGTGCCCGCTTTAGAAAAAAGGAAAGGGTCGGTACACAGTGGCTCAATTGTTCGAGCTACACAGAGGTAAGTCATAATATCAATATTTTCGCGTTGTGATTTAGATAGGTACTGGTACTGCCTCATCAGGTAGGTACGCATTGTTGATTAAAATTCAATAAATGATTGTGATTGATGTCATAATATGTTGTTTTCTTTAAATTAATTTTTCAATAGTTTACCGTACAATACTCCCCATTGTATAGAGAAAAGCACTCCATTACCTACAAGTGTACAGTGGATCAGGGTAATTTTCTTCAAATTTTACTTGATTTGGAACTTTTGTTGGACTGTAAAATTAGGCATGTTTCACTGTGTACACCCCCAAGTATACAGTGGATCAAATGCCATTTTTTTAAGGGGAGATATACACCTAGATGGTCGAAAAAATCGAATTTAGAAGCTATGAACATTCCGTCGACCGTAGAAGACCTACACTATGGGCCTGGTATCGATGATTCCACGTAAGTTGACAAATTTCATGATTTATTCATTCCCAAATTTTCAAACGCGTTTTTCTCAAAACCACGTTTTTCCAATTGGTACCCAAAATTTCTCGAAAACCAATGAACCGATTGCCTTGAGTTTTTTTTGTGGTTATTCTATACACCATTATCTAGTACTTGTCATAGGATTTTTCTTCCGTTACTTGGTTTTTGTTTTATAGGCAAAATAATAACTAATTTTTGGCCCAAAAATCACTATTTATGTTCAAACGTCCGCTATTTTGTCATAAATCGATATTTTCAAAATCGGCTATGACAAGTACTATATTATAGTATCTAATTTAATAATCTTTTTGGTTTTTTTTTCAGATGATTTTTGAAGAAACACCAGTGGGTACCGTATACACAGATTTTTTTACGGAGCTCCAAGGATCATACAATATCTTTGTGTATTTTTGATATTTTTAAATAAAGAAAATTAAACATATTTTTGAATGTATATACTTTTAGATAATTAAAACCCCAATCCGAAATTTCAAATAGTTTTCCTTGAAAAAATTCACAAAAATGACCTTTTTCCGGCACCTAGGTGTATATCTCCCCTTAAAATGGTTATTATCTAAATATCTATTGGGTTAGGCCGCTCAGTGTCTTTTAACAAAATAAAGCCATTGAACACACCTCACATTTAGTCAAGCTTTCATTGAGATTGTGTGAACGGTTAGGCAGCTATAGACATCTGAAAATAGAGCCACTGATCCCACTCTGACCCTACACCGTGAGGACTCCTTCGTTTTCGAAGACATTTTCAACCGTTAAAATAAAGGTCAAAAAAATAAAAATAAACGTTTAAAAAATGTATGCTCTGTTCTTCACGAGTGCTTTGATTTGACATAAAAAATCAGACTGATAAGCGTATGTTAACTATCGAGAAAAAAATCGCGAAAATCAGCTATCTTTCGACCCGTTACACTGTGATGATTCGTTAGCTCTCAATGTGAAAAAATCATTTTACCCGGGCGACGGTTCGACCTTGCGCTTCACGACTTTCGTCCCGATGACCCAATTGCTGCTCTCGAGGCTATCGACGTCGGTCGTTTCAGCGAGATCGTGAAGAGGTGGCAGCTGTTTCGACAGAGTCTGAGCCTTGGCCGGCGAGAATTGAGCGTAGGCAATGACGAGCTGAGCCAGTGTTTTCTTGTCGGTCGGTGAGGCTTCGAGGAGGGCCTCGAGGCTAGCCGCGGCGACGGTCACTTCGCCACCCCGAAGATGAAAATCGGCCGCCTGTCGCCACAGCGTTCCCAAATTTTCGTTACTCTCTTTATTTTTCTTGTAATAATTGACGGCGTCTTTCAGCACCGCCGATGCTGCGTCGCGATCGTTCTCCGCCATGTGAAGTGTCACGAGGGCGCTCACGATGCCTGGCAACGATTTGTCCTTCTCGTTGAGATTCTTCAGTACCGCAATGGCCTTCTTTTTCTCGTTCTGACTTAGCAACAACTGCACCGAGGCCAGTTTCATACGGAGCTCGTTTTCGCCGCTCGCGTACTCCGACAGCAGGTCAGCGGCTTCGCTCGCTTTTCTTTCTTTGCTCAACTGTACGGCTCTCACGAACGTCGCGTCCGCCGCCAGTTCCGGATGTTCTTTGGCCAATTTTTTACACAGCTGGTGGCAATGCTCGCTCTGCGACAGATAAAATTCATCGTAAAATCTGGACGACACTTGGCGAGAACTTTGAATCATCGACCGTGCCTTAAGGGTACTCATAGGTGTCTTTTCTTTTTCGAATAATATATTTTCTGTTTATATTTTCATTCTACATCTTACGAATGTTGGGCAGACATTTCACATTGAAACGGGGAATAGATCAGATTTTATAAACACGCAGTTCTTTAAGGTCGGAAAAAAAACTTTTACGTCTTTTTCAAAACGGCTTGCGCGATAACTGTTGCAATTATTAATTATTGTTGTTAATTGTTATTATTAATTATAGTTACTGTAGCATGTACGAGAATGATTGGCCTACAACCATGTGTTTTTTTTATTAAGAGGTTTTATTAAGAGGTTTTTTTTATTAAGAGGACTGTGAAAGCTTAATAAAAATCGATAGTCGCTTGGGGCAACTCAAATTGAAGTTCAACATATGGTGCGGGAATCGCAGATTGAAGGTACGCTTATCATTCCAACGATAGAACTGCTAGTATAATTATATAAGCGTTTTCCTCGAAACTATGTTTTTTAATAGTGTGTACACGATTTCTCGACATCAAATGAACGGTTTGGGGCCGGGTTGAAATTCCGAACTTTGAATGATCAGAACGCTCAAAACTCCGAAAGAATTTTACACGAAGGACCAAAATTCCGAAAATCTTAACGCCGTCAAAATAATTCGGCTATGGGAGTTTTAAAAGTTTCAAAATTTTCAATGAATCGACGCATTGTTCAAAGATTTTTTTTATTGAGTGATGTTACGTCAATTTTGAAATTTGTCTAGACAATGTTATACGTTCTATATAATTTACAGTCAACTGTGTAGACTGTCGCTGGCGTAATCTTGACGAACCTTGTGATTTCGGAAGATTGAAAGTAGGAATTTTAAACCGTCGGCGCATTCAAAGATCGGAATTTCAACCCGGCCCTCATGTCAAGATCATGCCAGCGAAAGTCTACACAGTTGACTGTAAATGATGTAGAACGTATAACATTGTCTAAACAAATTACAAAATAGACGCAAAATCACTTCTTAATCAAAAAAATCTTGAAATAATTCGTCGATTTATTGGAATTTTTGAAACTTTTAAAACTTCCATAACCGAATTGATTTGACAGTGTTAAGATTTTCGGAATTTTGGTCTTTCGTGTAAAATTCTTTCGAGGTACTATTCTTTGGGAGTTTTGAGCGTTCTGATCATTCAAAGTTCGGAATTTCAACCCGGCCCCAAAGGATTGACTTGCAATTTTGTGCACTTATTCAGTGTAATAGTAGTTTAGGCTTGACGGACTTTTTTCACATTTTTTTATCATTTATTAATAATGTCATTTTTCATCGAAAAAATCGGGGAAAAAATTGTCAATTTTTGTTTTGATGATTAAAACGCGATAGCAAAAAAGCTCGATCAAGTCTTAGCCAATATTATCTATTTTAAGAAAAAAAAAGTTTTTTTTTTGTTTTACATCAACTGGGTGGCCAGAGTCGAGTACAGAAGTATTATTTTTTTTAAATTGAAACTCGATAACAAACAAAAGCTCGGTCAAGTTTTGGCCAATATTATCTATTTTGAGTAAAAGAAACTCGTTTCTTTACAGTTCAACCAGGTGGCCAAAACCAAGTACACCGTTGAGCCCCTCACGTTAAAATCTCCTTCATGAAATTGTTTATACCTTCCGTAATTGTTAATATTTTCTAATGAAATTTGGTACACAACATACAAATAAATGTCCAAACGATTTTTCAATCATCTGACTTATTGCATATTTTTTTTTAATTACCCTCATTTTCAATTCATTGCAGTAGCCTAACCCTTTAATAAAATTATGCGTCAAAAAGGCCGTTTCTCGATATTTTATGTTGAAAAATGCGAGAAAATGAACTAAATTCGTTTGTCACCTGAATTGCAGTAAACAGAATGTGGTTATCGCGTGTGCTAAAGTCGTATCGGTCAATAATTGTATAATTAAAGGTAGTTCTATCGCCGGGCTTCAATCCATAGGATTTTCATAAATTTTTCTTAAACTTCACTAAATATATTAATAATCGTCTCTGTAAGATTTCAGGGCCGTTTATCGACCTAATTACAGAGAAAAGAAATATTAAAATTGCGTATTTTTGTGAAGGAATTCACAGACGACATACAAAAACCCAATTTCCGGTCGCTACAAAAGTGTATATAATAGTGGGAATCCGTCAGATTCTTAAAAATAATCAGATTTACATACTTAACACTTGTAGTAATCCAGTGCTCTCAGAAAAAATTACGCTTATTGACCTAATTTTTTATGTAATATCAAGTTTAATTTGAACTTCCGGTATTGGATTTATTACCACTTGCTACGATAAAGAGACGTGAGAGCAAGGCAACAGCTCACTGTAGTCCTAACCTCATCTCACTCATTCGAATTTCCACACATATTTCATTTTTAACCGACATATTTCGCCGACAAATTTTCCACGCTTTTTACCAGTCGTGGCCCGAATACAATGCTTTATATTTCCCGCACCTGACATTGATTTGACAGATCGACGTTGAAAAGCATGGAGGTTAAACTCGCCTGGTTGAGTAAAAAGAGACGGAGATAGAACCAATATTGCCAAATATCAAACCTAGAAATACTGCGCGAATCGTTGGAATAACTATTTTCATTTTTCTAACTAAATGTGAACGTTAATTAAACAGTTTACACATGGAAAATTTAGTTATTACAAATTCTTTTTTGCGTATGTTAAAAATATAAATTGTACAAGTCTCAAGTATGATCAGTGGTATAGTGTGAAGTGATAGGATTACGTTAACGCGAACTCATATGTTTGAATAATCTTTTACGTTTTCCTTTACCCGACAATTCTACGCGGAGTGACAATGTGAATAGTGAACCCGTATACTTCGCGCGTCTGCAAGCACGCCTATTTACAATGAGAAAAGCTTCACGTTATTTAGAATCACAACGTGTAGTTAAAACGTGCATGAGCCCAAAAGGTTTTCTTCGTCATCGACGGTTTCGAGAAAAGGATTCAGAAAAAGGTATTTTCGGCCGTTTCGATAGGCAGGATTAGGACGAATTTGAAGCTAAGAAGTCGGGCCCTATACTTTACCTGGTTCGTGTACATCGCGAGGAGGCATTGATTGTAAGCGATGCTTCGTCTCTGCCTTGACGTGAGTTTGTGCTCGAGGCCCTCGTGAGTAGCGTTTTTCATTCTCTTCTTGCTGTCGAATACATTCTGATCTTTGTTCAGCGTCACGAGATTGTTGCTCGCGACCGCAACGAGCGCTATGTCGTCGGGTTTCGCCTTGAGCGCGTTCGTATAGAGGACTTGAGCCTCTTTCTCGCGACCCTGCAGTTGCAAGCAGTATCCCAATTGCACGCGAATTATTCCAAGCTCGTCCTCGATCTCGTCCTCCGCCACGCCGTCCTCCTCGAGACTCTCCTTGCACATTTTCTCCGCGGAGCGCAGTTTCTTCTCGGCCTCTGCGAGGATCGCTCGATCGCCGTTGTTACCGTCGGCTACCATGCGGCAGGCCGCGTTGTACGTCAATTCGTAAGTGTGCTCTCGTAGAGATGGCACCTCCGTTTTCTGTCGCAAAAGATCGTAAGTTCATTCGGTGACAGAAATTGAAGAGCGACCGTACAGAATGCTTCAAACAATGGCAATACTTGGCTCAAATTTGAAATATCGGTAGGGTAAGGCGAAAAGCCAATCGCATCGGAGTACCATACAAAAGTATACCATAAAGGGGCTTTATTATTGGATCTGTGCATAATTCCGTAGCGAAAATCGAGTAGAGGCAAAATATTTATTAAAATAAGCGATCTTAATCAACAAGATATGGTCCTTCCTGTTCAATAACTTTCTGTCATCTCTCCACAAGCTTTATTATCCCTCTTTCACAGCAGTCCACCCGATACAGAGCGAACCTTCTTCGGGTGTAATCCAGGCTTTGCAACCATCTGAGCCGCCTCTCCATGCTTCGACCATGATCTTTTTCGACTGACATTGTTGTAGACTATCCACTTTTCATCGCCAGTAATCATTCGCTTTAAAAATAGTTCGTTTTGATGGCGTTTGAGCAGCAAATCGCATGCTGAAATTTGGTCCATTAAGAGGGTGTCTAATTTTGACCAGAACTGAAATTGCATGACATTTAAGGACTTTTAAGGCAAGGAATGGGGATTTTTTCAGGACTCTTAGTATGACTTTCTGGCATAGAAGTATACTTAATGATTCTACAGTGCGCCGATTTTCTAAACTTTTATATTTTTATTTTGCTCTGTCAAACAGATGTGTGTTGTATGCCAATAAAAAGTATACGAAATAAACGAAAAATCACCAAACTGTATAATTCCATATGTAGTAAAACATGTGAGACAAACATAATTTCAAGATTGCTGTAAAGAAATATATTTTGGGAACATCTCGAAAAATGTTACATACATTTAGGAACTTTGAGTAATATCATCTAGTCGCTTTACACGAATAACAAAGAAAAACTAATATATGTTGAGATAACGCATCATTTTCTTTTACTTTCTTCTATTTTATTTTCTATCGATTCACTATTCGCTTCTCTATCGACAAGTACCACAAAGTTAGTTCATATGGGTCATCAAGACTCAACGATAATTTAGTAGGGTATAATAATTCAGGTAGACTGGTAATTTTTCATGACATTTCATGACTTTTTCAGGGTCGAGTGTAATTTCATGACATTAAAGATTTTTCATGACTTTTCAGGTCGGTAGACACCCTGATTAAGGCAATTAAGTTAGGCCACAGTAACGGGTATGAAATCATGTGCGAAATTAACAATTTTTTTTTCGTATGAAAAAGTGATTCACTCATAAAATCAATTACACATCTATTTTGTATGAATATCAAGCTGTCAGAAAATATATATTTTTTCGATGTACAAAATGGCCGACTACTCGAAACTTCTCGAAACAGCTTTTTCCCAATTGGCGTGACAAATAACTTCAACAATTTTCACTCGATTTACTTCAAATTTAAAAGTTATGTTCCTAATTGCATTTCACAGAGAAGTACGTACGGAATTTCTGATTCATCGAAAACTTTTCATTTTATGAGCAGTTTATGAGCAGTTATAACGAAATTTTTCACTGAAAATCCATTTCTTAAGTTCAAATACCTACAACTTTTAAATAAAACAATATTTTTTAAATTCTGTACGTACTTCTCTAGGTATTCTAATGTAGATTGACGAGGATTTTTGTTTTTTGTTCTAGGTAAAAATTTGTGGATGCTAGATGTCATGCTGTGGAGCGCTTAAAAAAAAAGATAAAAGAAAATATTAGTAGTCGGCGATTTTGTACATGGAAAAAAAATCTATATTTTCTAACAGCTTGATATTCATACTAAATAGATGTGTAATTAATTTTATGAGTGAATCACTTTTTCATACGAAAAGAATGGTTAAATTCGCACATGGTTTTATACCCCTTACTGTAGCCTAAGGCCGTAAATTCTGTTCACTCAGTATTGCTTGATGTTTGCGGCACCCAAACATCAAGCTTGCTTACCATCCCGAGCTACCGTAAATGTCTTGTTCCAGTTGATTGGTCAATGTTGAGGTTATGTCCAATCTCTGCCGTCAACAAATTCTAGCCGGTGTCGATTTGATTCTATCAACCTCGATAGTGACCGATCAACCGGAACGAGCAGTATCTTGGAGATCAAAATCTCCACACCGAAATTTCGCAAACCACTTCCGATACACACTTTTGCTTATGGCATTCTCTCTGTACACGGTGCATATCTTTTTGTGAGTTTGCATCGTGTTTTCCATAATTTTTTTGCTTTTTCGGAAATAAAAAAGCAAAATGCAACAAAAATACACGTTTCTTCCTTCCATGTTCAAAATATAATTAAACTTCCTATACATAACGGATCTTGATGGATATTTTTTCTTTAATTCCGGCACAAGTTTTAGCTTTTTCCTAATATACGAGACTTCATATGGTTGACGTATGTGCGAGCGGAGGGACTGCAAACGATATCTGTTGGATTTGCGCTACGGACTTATGTATAGACCCAATACTTTTCCGGATGCTCCGTGCCGGACTAATCGTCGTCAAGCAGTCAACCATTGGGATCGAGAGCAAGTAAACTGCCATTGCATGTGCAATCACTGGATTCCGATGTTATTCTTACCGAGCCGTTGATTCTCAAGTTGACCAGAACCGCCGCAAGATTAGTTTCCCTCTCGTCCTCGTAATCGTCGTTGGAGTTCTTGATGATGTCTCGATAAACGGTAAAGCACTCTTCGTACCTCTCCAGGCGGTACAGTATCTGAGCTTTGAGCTCTTTGATTCTGAGCGACGGATTCTGGACATTGTCGACAGTTTTCAACGCTTCGGTCACTTGATTCAGACGATACAGGCAATAAGCCTTTTCGAACTCAAAGTTGCTGGAAGAGTGAACGTTCGATGGATCAAATGCGTCGGGCATTCTCTCGAGGGGTGAACTCATATTTTTGCGTTGCATACCTCGATTGCTTGGGGTTCTTCAGAATGAATTGGAGAGCATCGTTGAACTTGGACAATTGCATGAAACATATGACTTTGCAATGAATCGCGGCTCCCTCATCTTGGGAAATTCCTAAAACTGCCGAGAACAGGGAGAAATAGAATAAATTTGTGCGTCTTTATCTCGATTGTTTGCAACAATCGCGCACAAAAGCATTGACAGGTGCTCGCTCGTACTCGTCTCGAATGATAATCAGTTCCATCGAGCATTTCAGTGACGACACTGAACAATAGAAGTTCTATCAAGATAGCATTGGGATTTATTTGAAAAACAAGCTCACTTCGGTTGGCGGTTTTTAACGCTCTTTCGTATTCTCCGTTTCTTCCCAGTTTACTCAACTCAGCGTAGAGCGTAGGCAGATTATTCTCCTTCGAAGCCATATTGGAGACTGTTGAAAAATCGCAGGCCCGATAACAGTTCCAACGCGACAGTGCGCGCGGTGGCGCTGCGATCGGTGCCCATGTGCATGACAGCTATAGCTATACATACACATGTACACTACCGTCCAAAAGTTTGGAAACACTCACCCCGGTTCCGAGCCACGCAAGAAGTTTCATCACTCTTTTAAAAATGACGATATCTTAATTTACCGAGCGACGTTTCAAAAGGGACATATTCAGCTTTATTTAGCTTAAAAAAAATACGATTTTTTAAAAAACATGTACACACTTTGAAAGATGGTCGTTTTTTGGCTTTTCTTGGGGGGTTGAAACTTTAGGGCACGACTCGTGAAAAAAAATGTTAACCGTTTTCCCCATGAAACCTTAAGGAGAGATATACATCTAGATGGTCGAGGTCGAGGATTTAGAAGCTATGAACATTCCGTCGACCGTAGAAGACCTACACTATGGGCCTGGTATCGATGATTTCATGTAAGTTGACAAATTTCATGATTTATTCATTCCCAAATTTTCAAACCCGTTTTTCTCAAAACCACGTTTTTCAAATCGGTACCCAAAATTTCTCGAAAACCAATGAACCGATTGCCTTGAGGTTTTTTGTGGTTAGTCTGTACACCATTATCTAGTACTTGTCATAGGTTTTTTTTCATTACTTAGTTTTCGTTTTATAGGCAAAATAATAACTAATTTTTGGCCCAAAAATCACTATTTATGTTCAAACGTCCGCCATTTTGTCATAAATCGATATTTTCAAAATCGGCTATGACAAGTACTAGATTATAGTATCTAATTTAATAATCTTTTTGGTTTTTTTTTCAGATGATTTTTGAAGAAACGCCAGTGAGTACCGTATACGGTACTCCAAGGATCATACAATATCCTTGTATATTTTTGATATTTTTAAATAAAAAAATTAAACATGTTTTTGAATGTATATACTTTTAGATAATTAAAACCCCAATCCGAAATTTCAAATAGTTTACCTTGAAAAAATTCACAAAAATGACCTTTTTTCCGGCTCCTAGGTGTATATCTCCGCTTAAGGGGTTACCCCCACATGCGATTTTGAAAAAATCGATTTTTTTTATTGCATTTTTTTGAAGTATAAGTATCCGGGCCCATACTTCTGTATGGGCCCGGAATAGATGACTCTATGTAAGTTTACAAAAGAAAATATTTTCTTCGTGTAAACTGAAATTGAAACTTTAAACGCGTTTTTCTCAAAATGGCATTTCTGAAGTCGGTGACCAAGATTGTAGTCTTTAATCGTTCAATTTTTTTCGTTAAAATCGAACCATTAACTTTGACTGTCCGCCATTTTGTGAAAAATGAATATTTTTTAAAATCCTTCGATTAAAGACTAGTTTATACTTATATTTGACTAAATCCATCCGCATTTTTTTTTCCGATGATCCACTTTGCCGCAATCTTGGTCACCGCAAACCGTGTATATAAAAACATTATTTCATTGACGGCCATTTGCCAATAAACAATGTAATATTTTTCAATAAAAAAATTACTGAAAGTTCTTCAAGATGTGTTCTTTAAGATGGTATATTGATCAATTAAAAAAGTTTTGTAGTTTTCTTTAAAAAAATTCATGAAGAAGGCCTTTTTTTGCGCTACAAGTGGGGGTAACGTCTTAAAGCGGGGAGTACAAGCTTCAATTTCGTACGATTTTTTTTCGCACAAATATTCAACTTGTTGCAAAAAACGACCGTAATTTATAAAATGTAGCCTAACTTTGAACCTACTGGTTTTCGTAAAACTTTCGATTTGAAAATATTTGAAAAGAAAAAATATTTGAAAATTTGAAAAAAAATAAAACTCAACATTTTTTATGAAGTCAACGAAATATTTCTTTATCTTAAAAAATCGGGTCTCTTACCTCATGGCTACACGGCTTTTACATCCAAGAATAATAAAAAAATTGATTCATCTGTCCACAGTACATTTTGCCATTGCTGAATCGTACAACCTCGATGTTCGAGAGCTCACTGAAACCGCTTTTTTCAAAAAAATTTGAAACAATTTTTTTCTTAAAATTATGGAAATTTTTTTTATTCTTAAAAAATGTTTGTAAATCCAAAATGATTGTATGTAACATTTTACCCTCTTAGTAGTTTTACGAAAACCCAGTAGTTTCAGAGCTAGGCTACATTTTATAAATATGGTCGTTTTTTGCAAAAAGTTGAATATTTATGCGAAAAAAAATCGTACGAAACTTTTTTAGAAACGAGTTTGAAGCTTGTACTCTCCGCTTTAAGTTTTTCATGGGAAATACGGTTAAATTTTTTTAGACGAGTCGTGCGCTAAAATTGTAACCCCAAAAAAAGCCAAAAAACGACCATCTTTCAAAGTGAGTACCGAGTTAACAAAAATTCGTATTAAAAAAAAGCTAAATGAAGGTGGATATGTCCCTTTTGAAACGCTGCTTGGTAAATTAAGATATCGTCATTTTTAAAAGAGCGATGAAACTTCTTGTGTGGCTCGGAACCGGGGCGAGTGTTTCCAAACTTTTGGACGGTAGTGTATATGTCCAGTTATACCGAGGTGAACGGGGCGACGTCCACTGGCGGGGTCTTTGGACCTCTGTGAACTTATTGGCTGACCGAAATCGACTTGCTACTGCTGCTCGCACGCAGGATCCTAGATTATCTACACGATCTGCATAATCTGGATTATCCAAAATGGCTCCGTATCTAAATTATCGAAATCCTGTATAAGCCATCTCATGTATCTGACAGCTTCAATAACCATTTTACATTATCTGAACCATGATTCACACCTCCGGATTATCTGGAAAATAATCTAGATGTTCCGTATTAAAAAGGTGCCCAAAAGTTATAGGAATTATCGAAATTATCGAAGTTTTCCATAAACCATGTGGAGTGCCTGTAAACATGAACAACCACTCCGCGTTATCTAAACACGAGATAACGTGGAGTTATCTCGTGTTTATCTGGAGATGTGCCTCCAGATTATCTCGAAAATTATTTAGATGTTACGTATTAAAAAGATGCCCAAAAGTTATCTAAGACATCGAAATGCCCTATAAACCATCTGAAGTGTCTAAAAACATCAATAATCACACCGCTTTATCAAAACATGAATCACACCTCCAGCTTATCTAGATAGTTATCTAGATGTTCCGTATTAAAAAGATGCCCAAAAGTTATCTAAGGCATCGAAATTTCCTATAAACCATCTGACGTATCTAAAAACATCGATAACCACTCGCTATTACCTAAATAAGATTCACACATCCGGATTATCTGGCAAATTATCTAGATGCTTCGTGTCAAAACGGTGCCCAAAATTTATCTGAATTGTCGAAATTCTCTATAAACCATCCGGAGTATCTGTAAGCATAGATAACCATTCTGCATTATCTAAACACAATTCACACCATTCGAATTACCCATTCATTATCTACATGTCCCATATTAAGACAAAAAAATCTCGTTATCTGAATTAAAAGTTATCTGCCTCATCTGAGTCGTGTATAAACTATTCAGGTACTCTGGATTACAAAAAAATGATGCCTCGATTGTGTTGATTTTTTGAAAAGCATCTAGACGATCTATCACGCCTACCGCGGAACGATGGGTGGAGAGAAACGCTTCATTGGCCAAGTAGCGGTCAGAAGTAACGTGTATAGCGAGGGAATGTGTCTTGTCGTTTTATTGTTAGATTTAAAGACAAGGCAACCTGGTACAGTCACTTATGTACTTTCTCCCTCGATAGAAATGGAGGTGGACGTTCGTATACGTGCGGTGGGGACTGAGAAGCACTCTATACTCCTGCTTACTATATACCTGCTGGTGAGAGAATCAGAGTCACAGCTTTCTAAGAAACATACACTGCGAGTCGTGAAACAATCTTCACTAAAACATCATAGTCCGAGCTGTTTCAAGAGCGAATTCGTGTGCCTCGTTGGTCATTTCTTTCTTGGTCAATCTTGAGTAACGACAGTGAGATCGAATTGTGCGCGTCCTCGTAAATATTTTGTTCAATACGTCGATGCGATGCTCATTAAATGAACAAACTTTTTTATCGTAAATATGGTAAATGAGTGCACGATGACTCGACGAGCGTTCATAACGGACTGGACTAAAAGTGCCTTACTGGCCGTTTTAATCGTGCTGTACGCCCAACACGGTAAACACATACTCAACAATGACCTTAAATTATGTATATAGTGCTGCAGATTCGAGATAAGTATTCACGGAATGCAACAATGGCGTCAGCTCGGCACGATTTAACTTTTTGAATTATTTTATTTATATTTAAATCGATCAAAACGTCATAGAACGAGATTCGAGCTAAAGGATAAAACATTTTCTGTCGAATTTTTGATAAACTGTTAAGTGTAGATCGTAAATTAAGTGAATTCGATAATAATCATCGAAGTATGCAAAAACCAATGCTGTGCAGGTTTCTCGGCATTGAAATCACCGGATCGTGAGAGTTTATAAAGTGCTCTGTGCTTATCTGATTACTCGATTTTTGGGCTTTAACAGTTTGTTCCATTTTTTAATTTCTGCGCGACCTCCATGGCGGCCAACCGTGATAACTCGGAAATGATTCATAAGGTAAAAATACTATGTGCATCATTGAGACTGTTTTTGACGCGCTTTTACTTTTAAAAATTCCACTTTTTCAAACAATTCGTTTTATTTGTTTAAACTACTCTTCTAAAAAGCTAAATTGGTCCAAAAAAGGATTTTTCAAAATTCCATGGGAAATTGCGGAAATTTTTAATCCAGAACGGTCCGATGTTCTTATTGAGGAGAGTTAACTATTCGACGTTTGGAAATAATTTAAATTCGATCAAAGTAAGTTACGGAACATTTTCAACATATCGATTTTCTGTCGAAATGTTTTTGCGAAAGCGCTATTCAAAATCTGGAAATTGAAATTCGATCGAAGTAGGCAACGAATTTTTGTTATGTCGTTTTACTGTTGAATTACCAGTTTTATAGCGTATTTCAACAAAAAATCGATATATAACGAATATGTCTTCACTTGCATTCACAGAATTTTTATTATTGTCAATTTCTAAATTACTGTCTCTCGTTGTAAAAAATCGTAATTTTACATACAATTTGAACAAAAATTGAATTCAAAAATAAAACATTGCCTTTTTTGAGAAATATCGCTTTCTGGAAAAATGACGAAAACAAATGGAACGAATGGAAGACGTATACAAAATGGTACAAGTCTTTTCTTGTACAGTATCAGTAATTTCCGAGTTATTGGAGTTTGGACCAAAGAGGTCGAGGAAGAATACAAAAATTCGACGAGCTGTTGAAGCTCAATCGTTCAATAAATTCGGAAGAAAGCAAAAGTAGATTTCGAGTATTATTTTGAATATAACAAACGAAAAAAAATCGTACCTATAAAAATGTATATACTGATAATAAACTAATATATATACATACATGCAAATCTTATCTTAAAATGCACGTAATTAACTATCACGTTAAAATATGTTTAAATCGATTAGTATTTATTTAGAATATGAGTACTTCATTACTTCCAGAATAATATCTATAAAAGAAATTTCCGAGATTAGAAAAATTGGTCGTATTATAAAACAGAATAATTTTCAGTAACACAATAAAGGTACATCGCCAAAAAAAACGAAAATAATCGTATACCTGTTTGACAATCCGAAAATATTGACGGTCTTTATCTACAAAACGACAGTAATTGTTGACAATCCAAATTTTGACAATAACAATGATTGTCAACAATTGTTGACAATCCAAAAATATTTACGGTCTTTATCTACAAAACGAAAATAATTGTAGACCTGTTTGACAATCCAAAAATATTTACGGTCTTATATACCTTTGGATTGTCGAAAAGCAAGGCTTTTTAGGAATTTTCCTTTAAATACCATTAAAGCAATCAAAATGAGGTTTGGAGGGTTTACTTTACATATCTGTAGGTGCACAATTTTTTTCCCCGAACAGACACAAAATTGTGGCCCAGTGGCCGGTAGAAAGAAATTTTTTTCAGGCTCTCCACGGGCGGACTCGTTGGAGACGTATATGAGCACTTAGAACAAATTGTTTTTTGTTGTCGTAATAAACGTGTGTTTTTCTAGCGAAGTACACACGATTGTCATAAAATATTGTTATTTTCAAATTTGGCACTATTGTGGAAAAAAATCGCGATTTTACTGAAAAAATACCTTCTTAAATTGTTTGTAAAAACCGCAATTGTTAATCAATCGTAAAAATCGTGTGTACTTCGCTAGGAAATCTATCTAAGAGGCGAATGTTGAAATTTCAAGTCAATCTGTTGAAAATTGTAGGAAATACGGGTCTGCCCGATTTTGAAAACATGGTTTCAAGAAAAACGCGTTTAAAGTTTCAAATCCATTTTTCGCCGGACCATATCATTCTCAGGATGTTTATACACTATGTAAGCCAATTAAAATAAACAATCAATTTTTTATTTTCAAAGGTATATAAGGTCTTAAGGAAGTTGGAGCGGTCATGTCGAGTCCAATGACGGTTTATGAATATTTTTTTCAATAAATCTCAAAAAAATACATACGAGGTAGATTTATTCTACAGATGCGAATTTTTCGTAAAATATACAATTAAAGGGCAAAATTGTGCGTTTTCATATTTTTATGACGTGAAAAGGAAAAACTTTTGTGTTACTACCAGCTTGAAAAAGTATAACATTATCGATGATCATTACGACAAAAGTGGGTCAGTGAATGTTTTATACAACTCAGAATGAAACTTTGAGTCATTTATAATTATGCCTATTCACGTCACGAGATTATTTATTATAACCATTAATTAATATTAAGTGCTGCCGAAATACGGCAACGTCGCGTGAGGTTGGCAGCAATGCTCTTCATTCGCCAGCCAAGATTCGTAATCTTCCATCAAACATTGATGGTTCAATATTGAATATAGAGGGTGTCCCGTTATGATTGAATAATCTTGCAGCTGTCGATAGGTCAGATCATGACCTACTCTATGCTGGAATTTCAGTTTAGTAAAAGTCTCACAGTTTTCGAGATAAAAATCATCTGCTTTTGAGTTTTCGTATGCCATTCCTACAGACGATAACTTTTTTGACCTGGTTTTTTAAAAAATACTCTTGGTTCTTTGTTTTATTTGGTAAAGTCTTCTTTTTAACCTTAAATGTTAAGGAAACTTTATGAAAAAAGATCTTCTGCAGAATTTTCATGCAAACCAATTCGAACATCTGACTTTGATAGCCTGCGGAATAAAAAAAATGTACTACGCATAACGTGCCAATTACTTTAAAAAGTTGCTTAGCTATTGTCGATTCATGTCATTTGTAAAAATGGCACGGAAAACCAAAAGAGGGAGATTAAAAAAAAATAACACAAAGCCCAAAATCTCGAAAATCGTGGGATTTTTACGAAACTGAAATACCAGCATATAGTGGGACATGATCTGACATATCGACAGTTGCAGGATTATCGGGGCCGGTTTGAAATTCCGAACTTTGAATGATCAGAACGCTCAAAACTCCGAAAGAATACTACCCCGAAATATCAAAACTCCGAAATGATTTTACCCAAAAGACCAAAACTCCGAAAATCTGAACGGGGCCGGGTTGAAATTCCGATCTTTCATTGATCAGAACGCTAAAAACTCCGAAAGAATACTACCCCGAAAGATCAAAACTCCGAAAGAATTTTACACGAAATCCCAAAACTCCGAAAATCTAAACACCGCCAAAATAATTCGGCTATGGAAGTTTTGAAAGTTTCAAAATTTTCAATAAATCGACTAATTATTTCAAGAATTTTTGTTTTATTAATAAGTGATTTTGTGTCAATTTTTGAAATTTGTTTTACCTAGAACAAAAAACAAAAATTCTCGTCAATCTACATGAGAATACCTAGAGTACGTACGGAATTTGAAAAATATTGTTTTATTCAAAAGTTGTAGGTATTAGAATGAATTTTCAGTGAAAATTTCGTATAAAACTACTCAAAAAAGGAAAAGTTTTCGATTAATCAGAAATTCCGGACGTATTTCTCTGCGAAATGTAATTAGGAACATAACTTTTAAATTTGAAGTAAATCGAATGAAACTTGTTGAAGTTATTTGTCACGCCAATTGGAAAAAAGCTGTTTCGAGACAAACGCGTTGAAAGTTTTAGGTACTCTATGGCCGTGCCAGATGTGGGCTTACGTTATACCCTCAAAGTCGATGAAAAAAATGATCTTGCTATAAATCGAAAAGTAACTTATTCTTATGATGGTAAAGCACCGTTTTAGGTAGAAAAAAATTGATTTTTTGAAAATTCTACTGTGGCCTAACCCCTTAAGATTCGGAATTTTGAACCGTCGGAGCATTCAAAGTTCGTAATTTCAACCCAGCCGCGGATTATCCATTCATAACAGGACACCCTGCATATGGTTTTCCATGGGCACCATAGGTTTCTTTTTTCGTCAAAACGTTAACAAAGATTTACTTTACGTTGGTCCGTTGTTAGAAATTATTTATCTCGGTGCTAAATAGCAAAAGAATTATATCACCTGTAGCGTAAACGTCTTGCCCATCCAACCGCACGTAAAATTGCATGCATTGGACTATTTTTCATTTGTAATGTTTTTGGTGAAACTAAAAAAAAATTGTACACTCGGTATAGTCTATACGATAAATTATATGAACTGTGTTTTTACATATTGAATTGCGGTTAACACTCCAGCCTCCTTCAGACAATTATGAAAAATAAAAACGTGACTTTCAAAAAATTTTGTTCGCTCGAATGTTCATTCTCGTTTCGCCAAAAAAATAATCGATACGCGAAATGCACTTTAGGAAGTAGCCAAGAAGAGAAAGAGGAATACAGGGGCAAGTACCTCGGAAAATTGAACGCTTATCATCATCAAGTATCGGGGGATGTTTACGCAGTTGACGAGTTTACTCTTCTTCTGACTTCCTTCAGTTACGATGGAAACGGCGCGGACACATTTTTTTGGGCGGGCGCGACGAATCGTCCAGGTCCTCAGGGTTTTATCATACCGGATGAATGGGGAAAGTGAGTGCACACTCGCCTCGCAGCGATTACTCCCATTCCACAAGCACCGTGTTTTCACCACCTCATATTGCATTCGAATCTCATTTGCCCGCGTTTCAGGACCAACGTACTCGACCGATACTTCAACAAAGATTTCACGTTGACTCTGCCGGACAACAAAAAAATAACGGACATCAAGTGGTTCGCGATCTACGATCTCACCAATCAGGCAAGTGATACGTAAAAAGTAATGGTGGTTCGGAACTCAATTAAGGGGTTTTCTCACTTTGGACGCTGAAAAAAGTTGTCAAACTTAATAAATACACTTTCGAAATACATACAAAAAAATATTATTTATTTAATTCAGTATTTCTAGACGAAAATGGTAGTTAAAAAAATGTCCTAAAAAAATTGTAGGTCTGCGCCGTTGATGAAATCTCGGCGATGAATCGTACGAAACAAAAAAATCAAACGGTTTTAGATCCAGTATGTTAATGGCTATAGCGCATATCATACCATTTTTGATAAATGCAAAACAACAAAATGGCGGACATTTTTCGGGAAAAAAAAACAAAAAAAACGTGTTTTTTCACCGTTTTTGGCAGAAAAAGTAAATATCAAAATTTGAAAAAATCCTTGATATGCGCTATAGCTATAGTTGTAAATAATTTGTGGTTAAAATTTCATAAGAATCGGTTCAGTAGTTTCGAAGATTTTATCAACAAGCCGTCGAAAAACGTTGCTTCGAGAGAAACGCGTTTAAAGTTTGTTTGACTTACATAAATACATTTAAAAAATTTAATGTATTTCGAAAGTGTATTTATTAAGTGTAACAACTTTTATATCAATATCTGTAATATAAACCTATCAAAAAAATTCATGAAAATGGCCTTTTTTGCGTCTAAAGTGAGAATACCCCTTAAAGAGTTAAGGCGTTACCCCCACTTGTAGCGCAAATAAAAGGCCTTTTTCATGAATTTTTTCAAAGAAAACTACAAAACTTTTTTAATCGATCAATTTACCATCTTAAAGAACACATCTTGAAGAACTTTCAGTAATTTTTTTATTGAAAATTTTTACATTGTTCAGTGGCAAATGGCCGTCAATGAAATAATGTTTTTATATACACGGTTTGCGGTGACCAACATTGCGGCGAAGTGGATCAGCTGAAAAAAAAATGCGGATGGATTTAGTCAAATATAAGTATAAACTAGTCTTTAATCGAAGGATTTAAAAAAATATTCATTTTTCACAAAATGGCGGACAGTCAAAGTTAATGGTTCGATTTTAACGAAAAAAAAACGGCCGTTTTTTGGCTATAAAACGGCCATTTTTTTCGAAAAAAAAAAATCGAACGATTGAAGACTACATTTTTATGTATTAAATAAGCCTGCGAAATTTCAAGAAGGTCGGTTCATTAGTGTTCGAGTAATCTTGGTCACCGACTTCAGAAATGCCATTTTGAGAAAAACGCGTTTAAAGTTTCAATTTCAGTTTACACGAAGAAAATATTTTTTTTGTAAACTTACATAGAGTCATCTATTCCGGGCCCATGCAGAAGTATGGGCCCGGATACTTATACTTCAAAAAATGCAATAAAAAAGAATCGATTTTTTCAAAATCGCAAGTGGGGGTAACCCCTTAAGCCACTGTGACGACCAAAAAATCTGGGTCATAGAAAAAAATTAAAGGAATAAGTAAGATGGTTGAAAAATTGTTTGGACATTTATTTGTATGTACATTAATAAAATTGTGTACCAAATTTCATGAAAAAATGTTACTAATTAAAGAAGTTATAAACGGGGCCGGGTTGAAATTCCGAACTTCAAATGCTCCGACGGTTCAAAATTCCGAATTTTAATGTTCCGAAATTCAAGATGGGGCCGGTTTGAAATTCCGAACTTTGAATGGTCAGAACGCTCAGAACTCCGCAAGAATAGTACCCCGAAAGATCGAAACTCCGAAAGAATTTTACACGAAAGCCCAAAACTTCGAAAATCTTAACACCGTCAAAATAATTCGGCTATGGAAGTTTTAAAAGTTACAAAATTTACAATAAATCGACGAATTGTTCAAGAATTTTTTTTATTAAGAAGTGGTTTGCGTCAATTTTGAAATTTGTCTAGACAATGTTATACGTTCTACATCATTTGCAGCCAACTGTGTCGACTTCCGATGGCATGATCTTGACATGAGGGCTGGGTTGAAATTCCGAACTTTGAATTCGCCAACGGTTTTAAATTCCTAATTTTAATGTTCCGAAGTTACGAGGTTCGATTATGCCAGCGAAAGTCTACACAGTTGACTGTAAATTATGTAGAACGTGAGACATTGTCTAGACAAATTTAAATAATGACCCAAAATCACTTCTAAATAATAAAAAAATCTTGAAATAATTCGTCGATTTGTTGAAAATTTTGAAACTTTTAAAACTTCCATTGCCGAATTATTTTGACGGTGTTCAGATTTTCGGAGTTTTGGCCTTTCGGGTAAAATTCTTTCGGAGTTTTGATCTTTCGGGGTAGTATTCTTTTGAGCCTTTAAACAGGAGGGTACTTGATTTTGGCCACCCGGTTGACCTGAAACACAACAAAAGTTGATAAATGTCTAGAATCGGGGCTCCTGACCAAAACGTCAACAATATTTTTTTTCTTGCCATGAGCAGCTTCAATTGGTCTCCACTAATGATATTTCGTCGGCGGAGACAAAAAATTTGTATTAATTTAATAAATTTTGAGTTTTTTCAAATTGGGAAAACATGCAACGAAATTGCGGATTTTAAACACTTCGACGTGAATATTGAGGTCAGGAGGTAGGGCGCACACACACACACACACGCGCGCGTGCACACTGCAAATTTTTGTGTGCATGTGCGTGTAAAATATATTTTGTTTGGGTTTTTCTGGGAATTTGTCTTCTGCCGAGTTGTATAATCATAAGAAAGTACCCCGAGAAATGTCAGCTCGGTGACAAAATGTTCAACCCCTTTCTTGTCAGGAGCCCCGATTCTAGACATTTACCCAAAACTTCTCTTAAGAGGGAATGACATCTGATCGCGGTCGGTATGGTAGAACAATTATAGATTCCCAAAAATCTCTGAAACGGCTCTTCAGATCCCGTCGAAACTTTGCCAAACGACGTCAATTTGACTATCTATTTGACGTCGTTTGGCAAAGTTTCGACGGGATCTGAAGAGCCGTTTCAGAGATTTTTGGGAATCTATAATTGTTCTACCATACCGACCGCGATGAGGTGTCATTCCGTCTTAATATAGCTAACTTAAAATATACTTGATCGAGCTTTTTTTGTGTTTCGTGAAAAAAAAATGTTGATTTTTTTTCTCGATTTTTCGAGAAAGAATAACATTATTATTGTTAATGACTAATGAAGAAAAAAATGTTAACAAGAAAAATGTCGTTCAAGACTAAACTACTATTACACTGAATAAGTGTACGAACTTTCAAGTCAATCCGTTCATTAGATTTCAAGGAATCGTGTACACCGTTTTGAAAAACATTATTTCGAGAAAAACGCGTTTGAAGTTTTACTAGCAATTCTATCGTTACCTTCAATCTTCGATTTCTGCACCGTATCTTGGGCATTCCCCTTCAATTTGAGTTGCCGCAAGCTACGAACGATTTTGTAAAAATGTCCACAGTAGCCTAACCCCTTAACTCATTACGGCCTAATTTTTTACATTACCGTCAGAGATGTGTGTGTGTGTGTGTGTGTGTGTGTGTGTGTGTGTATAGATGCATATTTATATTTATGCATTTACATAAAATATAACTGTCAAGTTTGAGTTTGTAGAGGGAAAAAAACATTGCTTATATTAACTTAAATAAGTGGAAAATCATATTATGGAAAAATGGTCTATCTGTGCGTTTGTGCGCTTATAACTCGAGAACTACTGCATCGATTCCGATGAATCTTCCACGATAACACAGTCGAGGCTGCGGAATATAATTTAGGCGTTTGAGCATTGCGCAATGTAGTTAATTACAATTTCAATGAACAATGATACATACAAACAAATATTAGGTTCATAATTTACTATGTACATATTTCAAATTTCAATTCATATTCTGTTAACTTCATGTTTTAATATGTTTATATTTTAAACGAGGGGCAGCAAAAAAATGACGGCAAATAAACAGATGAACAAATAAACGAATAAATAAGCAATCGAACATACAAAAAGTAATGAATCATCAGAGGTTGTGGGTGACTTTTGTATTTTCGGAAATTATCTTTACAGATAATTATTTTCAGGGAGGGAGGAGGTTAGGGAGTGAAAGAAATTTTGGTGAGTTAAAATACAACGCACTCAGGTAGTGCCAATTCTTCTTAGTGTCTTATGTGAGATTTTTAACAATTCCATCGAACATTTTTAAACAAACCTAACATAGAGAAGGAAGATTTTCTATGGATAGAATTTCAACGCCGACGAAGCCGAAGTCCCAGCTAGTACATACGATTGGGGTAAAATATCCAGAAATCGAATTTCCATAACCGAATATCCATAAGTACAAATATCCATAAGTGAATATAGAGAAGGAGGTAGAGGAAATGTGAGTATAGAGGGAACCCAAACAAACCCAAACAAACTCACTTATCTCTACCCCCCGTCATTTCTGGCACTCATTTACACTCTATACTCACTTCTGGATATTCGATTTATGGATATTCATACTTATGGATATTCGTACTTATGGGTATTCGACTTATGGATATTCGTACTTATGGATATTCGACTTTTGGCTATTCGACTTATGGATATTCGGCTTATGGATATTCATACTTATGAATATTCACTTATGGATATTCGACAAGAGTGAGTGCATACATACATATATTGATAATATTGTCATTTTTTGGAACAGAATACTTTCGGTGATGTCTATATCCCCGAAGAATTCGATCCACCAGCGCCTCAACTCATAACCGGACTCACGAGACGCTCCCACGGTGTTTATTCCACTTCGATCGTTATTCTCGACGCTAAGACGATCAGCATACCGAACTTCGAGTACGATGGTCAAGGGAACGATACGTTCTTCTGGGTTGGCCCGGGTCCTCAACCCTCCAGCAAGGGGAGCAAAGTTCCGGATGAGTATGGCTAGTACGTACAAGAGTTCAATAAAATATTGTCCGTCTTCCAACGTTTCTCGTGCAATCGAAACACTTTCTTATCGTAACGACTTATCGTAATGATTTTTTTGATCGAATAAGTGAAAATCGTATTCATTTTTCCGCAAATCATTCGTGTATTGTTCTTGAAGAGGGTGCAGTGTTTCACCGTTGCATTTTTGGAGAATACTGGTTCTTTTCCAGACGTGGGTACGTCCGATAATAATGGAACTTCGAAGTTCCCGCGAGTTCCATTAAATCGTCGAGGAAAAAAGTTTATTATGGAAAAGGGGATTTTTGCTGCAATGGTCTCTTGCTGATATATCCATTACGCTCAACGATAATAAAAATCCAACTCAATTTGCAATTCTTCACAGATCCCTGTATTTAATTGTCTAGATTAATTTTCTTTTTTCGATCACGATGTGCCTAATGGAATTTACGAAAATTGTGTAATTGATGGTATTCCTTTTTTCGGGAATTTTTTTAGAAGGGAAAATACAAGTGAGCCCAGTAAACATTGAGGTATCTTTTCATGTAAATTTGAAGTGTATTAAAAAAAATGTTTCAACATGAAACAATAAACGACTGCAGATTTATCAGCCTATTATAATACAATAAACCTATATAAAAAGCTGAAAAAATCGAGAAATTATAAGTTTTCTCAGGATTGAAAAAGTGTGTTAAAAAAACATTTTAACGTGCTATAAAAATTATTTTTTTAAACCTTTTCAACGACTTTTTTATTCACGTAGAAGATATTTTCATACTGAAGAAAATAAACTTTGGTTTGATTCAATAGGTCGTTTAGTTTTTTTGCTATCGCGCCCGCCAATTTGGAACAATCGTGAAAATGAAAACTGGAGAAAACGCGCTTTAAAGTTTTCAATAGGAGGAAATATCAATATCAAATATCAATCGCTTCTCTGCTTTTGGCCTTGTATCTTCGAAAATATTTACAATTTGCCTCTGTAACTTTGTAAATATATTCTTGGATAGTTCATATAGCGATTTAAGCAATAAAAACACGATTTTTCGGACCTTCTAATTCAGACTACCGCCTTAACAAAAATAAGTCACAATCAATTATTAATTAAAAAGGAATTAAAAATTTCTCGAAAATTTAGTAAATTTAGGCATTGTTACATTTTCTCTGAAAAGATGCGGCTACGAAAATTCTTCTGCTAGTCACATTTTTTGAAGTTCTACTATTAATATTTTCTTTAAACATTCGGTGACCTCCTGTTTTTACTGTCTTCACGGAATCTTTAGATATTTTTACACGCCTGAGCAGTTTATATCAGGCATCGAGAATTATTCAGTGTATACATTATTAAGGGCCACTGTAGCGGGGAAAAAGGAAATATATTTTAGGAATTGTTTGTGGCGGGACAATGGAATAAATCAAAATTCTGAAAAAGGTCCTCTATTGTACATATCATAAACTATATAAACTATTTTTTTCAAAGTAATATAAAAAAAATGGCGGCTGCGAAGCTTTTATTCGACGAAACCTTTTTTTCATAGGCGCGCGGCCGGACCAACGGCACCTGCAATTTAAAATTTACAGTGAATGAATTTTTTTTTCTTTCCATTATACATGTGAATAGCTACAGAAGTCCGTAGGATTTTTTTGATATATCGATTTTTGCAAAAACAGGGTGTTTTTAAAATAAAAGTTCAAAATTCTCAAAAAAAAACATCGTCCGAAAATTGTTTAAAAAAACTATGTAATATATCGAGAAAATCCTTGGTACATCTATGCAGAATGTAATTGTGAATATACAATTCAAATTTCAAGTCAATCGATCGAGATTTGTTCGAGTTATGGGACTCATAACTCGAACAAATCTTGATCGATTGACTTGAAATTGTACGACTTGAAAAATATAGTTTCGATAAAAACGCGTTTAAAATTTTCGGTACGAAAAAATCATTGATAAATTTTATGTACTTTCAGTCAGAGTAGGTAGGTAATTCAGGAGAACCTATTTGAAAGTCCCTTCAGGTATAAAATACATTCCTCGCCTGGTGCAATTTACCTTTTTGCCGAAGTGCGCCGTAGTGTTTATGATAAAAGGCGATTTCATCGGGCTGAGAGGGGCCGCTCCAAAATTCAAAATAGAAGTATTTATACATTTTTTCTACCTTGATCCTTGGAGTATGCCATTTTTAAGATGTTAAGGCATATTTTAAGAAAAAAAAATCGATTTTTTGAAATTTCTACAGTGGCCTTACTCCTTAAATAGGAATGTGGCCAGCGTGTCATCTCCGTATGGCGGCGTATGAATGACATGATTTTTAGAGTCGTCATTTTTACAAGCTTTTGTTTAAGGCTTTAGGCCACAGTAACGGATATAAAATCATGTACGAATTTAACAATCTTTTTTCGTATGCAAAAGTGATTCACTCATTAAATTAATTACACATCTATTTAGTATGAATATCAAGCTGTTAGAAAATATATTAGGTGTACAACTTAGTTCGGTCCGTTTTCAAAAGATGGCTCTAGGTGCTATAAATGGTTGACGGCAACAGCGGATTTTTGCTGTATCGTGAAGTATCAACATCTCTTAACCAAATATCGTTTACAGACCTTTGAGTTTTGCGCATCAAGTCTAATTTTGACTGCGGTGAAAATGTCGAATTTCGTCCCAAATAAGCACCATTTGCGGGAAGTGTTGATTTTCTGTTTCAATTGGAAGAAAAGTGCAGCTGAAGCCCACCGAATGCTTGTGGAAGTTTATGGTGTACAGCTACAGGCAACAATTGATCCGTTTAAAGCGAGCTATAGCCGAAAAACGTCCAGAATATGCGACCAGACACGAGTCCATAATCTTTCAACATGACAACGCTCGGCCTCACGTTGCTATTGTGGTTAAAAACTATTTGGAAAATAGCGGGTGGGAAATTCTGGCTCACCCGCCTTATAGCCCAGACCTTGCCCCTTCCGACAACCATTTGTTTCGATCGATACAGAACGCTTTGACTGGGATACGCTTCACGTCACAACAGGGTATCAAAAATCGGCTCGATTCATTCTTGGCTTCAAAAGATGAACGCTTCTGCCGCGACGGAATTCATCAATTACCAGAAAGATGGGAAAAAGTAGTGGCTAGCGATGGACAATATTTTGATTAATGTATTTATTCATTTTATCATTCAAATAAGTGCGTATTTTAAGCAAAAAAACGGACCGAATTAAGTTGTACACCCAATATATATATTTTTTTATGTACAAAACGGCCGACTGCTGATATTTTCTTTTGTTATCTTTTTTTAGGCGCTCCGCGGCGTGACATTTAGCATCCACAATTTTTTACCTGGAACAAAAAACCAAATTTCTCGTCAATCTACATTACAATACCTAGAGAAGTACGTACGGAATTTAAAAAATGTTGTTTTATTCAAAAGTTGTAGGTATTTGAACTTAAGAAATGAATTTTCAGTGAAAAATTTCGTTATAACTGCTCATAAACTGCTCATAAAATGAAAAGTTTTCGATTAATCAGAAATTCCGTATGTACTTCTCTGTGAAATGCAATTAGGAACATAACTTTTAAATTTGAAGTAAATCGAGTGAAAATTGTTGAAGTTATTTGTCACGCCAATTGGAAAAAAGCTGTTTCGAGAAGTTTCGAGTAGTCGGCCATTTTGTACATCGAAAAAATACATATATATATTTTCTAACAGCTTGATATTCGTGCTAAATAGATGTGTAATTAATTTTATGAGTGAATCACTTTTTCATACGAAAAAATTGTTAAATTCGCACATGATTTTATAGTCGTTACTGTAGCCTAAGGGCCTTAAAGTTGTACGAGGCGCCTGGAAGAAGTCCGAGGCGTTGCGGCAAAATCGATAATTGAGCGTTTACAAAAAGTTCGCTACAGGACAAATTGCATATTGTTTTTATGACCCCAAAATATTTTTTAAGCCTAAAAAACCATTTTTCAAAATCCCAGACTGGTGTTATCCCTTAAACTACAACAAAAGTCACATTCAGGCCCTTAAACAACTCAATTATCATTAAAGTGAATTATGAGATTAAATGAAAACCTCGCCGCTATCGACCAATCCACGAAAATGTACAAAAAAAATAATATTCAATTTCATTACCGTAATTTAACAGCAGTCTATAAAAAACATTTTCATATTTGCTTTCTTCTTGGACAGTTTGGATCCACTGCGTGAGTACAAGGCCGAGGACGTCGTCATTCAATTGCCAGGCGAGATGACCGTTTTCGATATCGACTGGCTCAGCGTATTCGACGTCGCTACGAAATCGAATTTCGGCTCTGCCATTATACCCAACGGATTGAACGTGCCGCCCTCGTTGGTCAAGGTAAATTTCACCTTTGCGTTCTAAAAACTAAATAACGGGACGAAGAAAATCTCTAGGCAAAAACACTCATTCGAATTTGTGAATTAGGTATTGAAGCATTCGCAGAACTTGCCGAATTGCGTTCAACTCCATAAGAGATATCAGGTCGCGTGGGAAATCTTCGGACCTCAGGTGACGATTCAACTTGCTGGACAAGTCGGTGAGGATATGCATTTCGTTCTTCCAATATAGATACGTACAAACTACCGGCAGAAATCTCAGACACACTTTGCGGTTTTTCGACCAAAAACGATGACGAAATCCACATTTCGAATGTTCTTTGTTGTTTCATCTTTAATTCCTTTAATTGCATTAAAAATAACTGCTTTCCCGCTAGATACTTAATGATAAACTCCGCAGTTCTCGAGGTGTAGCGCGTTGTCAAAAAACTGACCTACTTTACAAAAAAACTGAATAACCATGCATTTTGAGGGATAATTTTTTTAACACAAACTGGAGTTGAACATCAGCCTTTTCGAATCTCTCTGACAAGAAACGTCACTTAACTGTCCCCTTCGATGTTGTTGAAACTCATATCCAGTAGAACCTCGATTATCCGAACTAATTGGGACAATACATCGTTCAGATAATAAAAAATTCGGATAATCGAAAATATATCTCGGATTTCCGGGAAAATCAACCCATACGATATAAATAGTATTGAAGTTACCCCTCAATTAAGTTCGTTTCTATACGTCCAAGTGGATTTTTCATTGCTTTACATTAGAAGAATTTTGGTTTTTGTTTTATTCAGATCGGATGCTTGTGGGTGAAACTGCCAAACCATCCGTCGACACGCCTTCTTCGAGGGGTGGTTTCTCCCCTTAAAACCGTTTTTCCGCAGATAAAAAGAAATACGTGTCAAATCGTTTTTAATGCTTTATCACATATATGAGCTTCAACAAAATCGAAGGCAAACACTTAAGTGCTGTTCCTTGTAAGGAGTAACTCTCATTGCCATTTCTAGAAAACGACAGGTCCGTTTACGAGAATCCAAAAAATCGCAACAAAAATAATCACGTCCGGGATCACCAAATGAGCAAAGAAATTAAAGTAAATGAGTAAATGAGTAAAGAAATTAATTAAATGAGTAAATGAGTGAAGAAATTAAATTATGAGTGAACGAGTAGAGAAATTAAAGTAAAGAGGATAAGAAAAATAATGGAGGATCTCCCCCGTTTTAAAGGGGGTGGTCCCTTTAGGCGAGAAAAAAGTGGCTGATTTTTATGTTTTTTTTTAAGGAAAGATATTCCTGCACCTTTTTTGAGACTTACGGTATGTTTTATCACTGCTTTTGGCTGATAAATGGTATTTTTTTTATTAATCTTTCAAAATGGCGTAGATACGGCTCACGTATGGCATACGCAGAATATGAACCCAGAAAAAGTGAGAAATGTTGAAAGTCGATTAAATGGTACGCTTTGAAACAAAAAGATTGAATTTTTCGAAAAATGGCTACGTTTTGCAATAAGCAGATTCTCTTTTAATTTTTAAAAACATTTAGGGTCATGTTTTACAAGGGGACAGTACGGCAGTCGGATTTTTGTAATTTTTCGTACTCATGGTACGCGAAGTTCAGAGCTCGAATATTAATATCCCAAAGCAGTTCGAAGCCATATTCAGAAATTTTCGAGAAAATTGACTTTGAAGTTTTCGAGCGCACTCTTATCCCACAAAGATGCAACGATATTCGAACCGGGCTCGTGGCGTACCCGGTAGCGCTCGAGTCTAGTAATCGCGGGGTCGCTGGTTCGAGTCTCACTTCGATTTTTTTTTTTTTTTTTTTTTCATTTTTTTTAATGAAAAAACGCAAGTCATTTTTTTAATTATCTCTTGATGATAAACATACATTTTCAAGTATCAATATTTATAACCAACAACATTTTTAGGATGAAAATGAAAAACGTCGGTTAAGGAATTGAATACTTTATTATTCGGTCTGTATTCGTTTGTTTTATACATCGGGTGTAATGTTACACGAGCCAGAGTGATAACCATCGTAAAAACAAGGAAAACAGTAATTTTCACGGCATCTCGCACACCGTACAAACGCTGCATTGTTACATTCGCAATTTTTTTTCAATACATCGATCGGAAAACAAACTTCATTCACGTTCATGAAGATTTCTCTTTGATCGCAAAGTTTCGAAGCAAACCACGCATATCTGATCATGTTATTGAAGACCGGAGAAGACAACTGATGATGAACAATAGAATGAATTTTTATGCCGTTATTCACAATATCGACGGTTGCCAAAGCAAGCGTTATATTCACATATTTCAACATTTATTCTTCTATTTATATTCCTATTAATCTACAAGGGAGTTTATGTAAATATTATTACTGGATATTTTTACGTCGCCTATTCGCAATTTCAAGCAAGAGATAATCAAAAATAAGACTTGCATTTATCATTGACAATTATAATTACATATATGTGAATTAGCATAGATTTTATGATTTTTATCCCGGGATTATTTATTTATTTTTTTATAAATAATCACCTATTGTTATATATAAATAATATATGATCATATATGAGAAAATATATAATTATGTATAATTATAATGAATTTTGTACATAAATAACTATATATGGATTTTGTCCATATATAAACATATATAGATATATTATATTAATTATATATAATAATATGTGATTATATACAACAAAAATTTATCGGGATATTTAAATGACGGAGGTATGCGAATTAAAAAAAAATGAAAAAAAAAAAAAAAAAAAAATTCGAAGTGAGACTCGAACCAGCGACCCCGCGATTACTATACTCGAGCGCTACCGGGTACGCCACGAGCCCGGTTCGAATATCGTTGCATCTTTGTGGGATAAGAGTGCGCTCGAAAACTTCAAAGTCAAATTTCTCGAAAATTTCTGAATATGGCGTCGAACTGCTTTGGGATATTAATATTCGAGCTCTGAACTTCACGTACCATGAGTACGAAAAATTACAAAAATCCGACTGCCGTACTGTCCCCTTGTTAGACAATAAGGTTAGAAAGATTTATACCAAATTACATCAGAATCGGTCAATTAGTTTTTTAGTTATACGTCACGCCAGATTTGAAAATGCAGTTTAGAAGACCATGCCATAACGCTGCCCTTTTAAGGATTAATAAAATAAAAAATACCATGTGACCACCAAAAGTTGTAATAAAAGTCTCAAAAATGTTGAAATCTTTGCCTTAAGAGGCACTCCACTCTGGAGCCACGAAAAAGGCTATTTTTTTTGAGGATTTTATAAAATATATTTTTAAGGACAAAAACTATAGTTTAACGTAACTACTCAAAAATAAATGGGCTAGGTAGCTCCATCACAACTCGGCAACGGCTTGTCTGAAACAAAAAAAATCAAAGTTCTTTAGATTCAGTATGACACCAGCTACAAAATGACCCTCGGATATAAAGTTTTATCAAAAAATACAAAAATGGCAGATTAAAAACGAAAAAGTTTAAAAAAACGCTTTTATTTCGCAGTTTTTCGCAAAAAAAGAGTGAAAATCAAAATTTTAAAACCATCGAGGGTCATCTTGTTGCGAATCATGTTTACAATATGTGATTCAAATTTCAAGAGAATCGGTTTATTAGTTTTAGAGATGCGATGGAGCTAAATTTTGAAAACGTTGTTTCGAGAAAAACGCATTTGAAGTTTATACTATGAAAAACCCTTACCTAAACTCAATCGGCAATTCCTGCACCGTATGAAATCCCTTCAGATTGCTCATCATCGTCGATTTCTTGAAGTCTTGCTTGCTTTCGTTTGGTTCTGGTCACTTTTGAGCACTCAGAACTGCGGCGGTTTGCAGAGCGAACACGCTCGTTATCGCGATTGTCGGCGAATCCGATGGCGATCGGGTCGAGTTTGACGCCCATTATTTCCATTATTTTAAGCACTGGACATCCTTCATTAAAGACACACGCGGAAACTTTGCAGGCAATGTCTACAATTTTTTGCCGTTGAACATGTGTTTACGTGCCGTATTCCATACGCAGTTGTTAAAACTTTCGTTATTGTTTTGCGTATGGCCACCTAAACACCTTTCTAGCAGTTCTGTTTTGGTGAGATTCTCGTAAAAAGGTTTTAAAATTCCCTGTACTTCCTCAGAAAGAGCAGGAGGATGTTTGTAATGTTGCTGAAGTGCCTTAGCTTTGAGGTACTTGCACCATTCTATCAAGCAGTTTTGATGTTGCGGCTTGACATCGATCGAAATTTTGTGGTTATACCCTGGCCATATTTCTTTGCGCATACCTTCAATAGAATTCAAATTCCTTCGAATACCCAAGCCGTAATTTTCAGACAACTGTTTCATCAATTTTGTCGTCAAAGTTTGTGTTTTTGCTTTTGAGACTTTTTTTACGGTAGCCGTTTTTTTCTTCACAACTACAGTTTTTTTCGATGCGGTTTTTTTTCGGTGTATCGTTTTTCGGTGCGATTTTTTCCTCTTCTGCTTCCTTTAGAGCTTTTTTCTTCTGGATCAAAGATTTTCTTGCTTCATTTGCACGTTTGAAAACGCGTTTGGCCACATGGGATGGAATAGCCGATGGGTCGGCCGAGCGCGCTATACGCTCAGGTAGACGAAATGAGGTTCTGACGTTCAGGTAAAAAAAAATACTTAGAGAGCTTGGATTTTCATAAAATTTTGACACAATATTTCTGAATGTATGTACTTTCGAAAACAGTAAAAAAGATCGATTTTTTGAAACTTTCAAAGTGGACTGGCCCCTTAAGAAAAAAATCTCGAAAATCAGCAAATATTTTCCTCGCCTAAAGGTATCTCCCCCCTTAACCTTTCAGTTACGACCACGAACGCGGCGTTGCACCTTTTTTTTACCGAAATCGAAAATTGTAAAAATGTATCTATTCATTCTGTCGGTAGTCCATAAATATACTGCTGGCCAAAAGTTTCCCCTCCCCCCTTAATTATTCGTATACTGTAAATACAGGAAAATGCACATAGAAATTATTGTTCGTTTTTTTTTAATCGGGGGAGGGGTAACTTTTGACCAGCAGTGTGTATGTGTGTAGAACAATAAGCTAAGCAAAATGAGACTAATGTACCAATGGATGCACTCGAAAGATGAGGACGAGTACATGGCGTTTGGGCTGTCCGGTTCCGAGGAGAAGAGCCAAATGGAGGGCGCCGACGTTGCGATCGCTTACATGGATGGCGCACGTGGTTTTGCTACTGATTACAATATCACAGCAAAAGCTCCCGTGAGTGGCTTACTTTTTGTAAAACGTTGATATACCACCAAAATTATCCCCATACACGAATTGCTGCTATATGTCATCAACAGTGCGGGAAAATACTCGGCCAATACAGAGGCGTTTGCAAGGACGAGCTCGTGGGTGGATTGGACAGCAATCAACTTTTTACAGCCATCAGAGAAAACGGAATAAACATCATAACGTACAGACGTACCCTGATCTCGTGTAAGCCGCACGGAGAAATCCTTCTTTTTATTTGTGGAAATAACTATTCTGCAGTGCAAACAATAAAATCTTTTATCCAGCCGATAGCGGGGACAAGGAGTATCCGATCGATAGGCCGGTTTACGTAGTCTGGGCACTGGGAAGACTCGACGAGAACAAGGAGCCGAATTTTCACGACGTTTATCCAAAGAGCAATCTCAAATTGGAGCTGAATCGTAACGAGCCGGAAAACACGTGCATGGATTTCACCGAAAACGATCGAAGATTGAGGGAGATTTGGGAGAAATCGGATATATTCGACAAGAGTATCAGAAGGTTCGAAGCCACGATCGGGCCATCGGGTGGAAAAAGAGGATACCAAGGGATGACAGGTGTGTATTGTCGAATTGAGGCCTTAAGCCACAGTAACGAGTATAAAATCACGTGCGAATTTAACCATTTTTTTCGTATGAAAAAGTGATTCAGTCATAAAATGAATTACACATCCATTTAGTATGGATATCAAGCTGTTAGAAAATATATATTTTTTTTTTCGATGTACAAAATGGCTGACTACTAATATCTTCTTTTGTTATAAACGAACACGGATTGTTTCGTACTGAATTTAAAAAATATTGTTTTATTCAAAAGTTGTAGGTATTTGAACTTAAGAAATGAATATTCAGTGAAAATTTTTGTTATAACTGCTCATAAACTGCTCATAAAATGAAAAGTTTTCGATTAAGGCGTTATCCGCAGTTGCAAGGCCAAAAAAGTTGTTTTTTTCACGATTTTTTTTCTGGAAAAGAATTTCATTTGGGCAAAACGAAAAGTATTAGGCAGTGGCATCTTTTAGCTTTAGATTAGCATTTTTTATTTTCAAAAATATTCATTAACATTGCCCCTGTAGGAAGACTCCTGGAGATCCCCGAAAAAAGTGTCCGGTGGTGAGCAAAGTATCTCCGGTTGGGATTTTCTAAAATGAAAAAACCAAAAAGATTCTTTTAGGGGATAGATAAATCCAGGTATTGATCGAAGGAATAGTCGAAATTTCAATTTTCGACAAAATGGTGGCTCTGGAAAGAAATAATTTCAGTTTTTGACCAATTTTTTTTCGTTAAATCGTTGAAAAAATAGAAATAATTATCGGAAATCTTATTCCTTCGATCAATACCTGAAGAATATATCTGACAAGGTTGTGTTAAAATTGCAGACCGATCGGTTGAGCCGTTTTTGAGAAATCGTGCTCGCCGACTTTGAAAACACCGTTTTGAGAAAAACGCGTTTGAAGTTTCTCGGACGCTCGGAGACGCGCTCCGAGCGTCCTTACAAATATGTGTGTATTTCCGAGAATATTCGCTGGATCGATTTGAAATTTTCAGACAATATACTCACATATTTGTACATGCCAAAAATGCAATTAAAAAATTAATTTTTTGAAATTTCTAACTGCGTATAACCCGTTAATCAGAAATTCCGTACGTACTTCTCTGCGAAATGCAATTAGGAACATAACTTTTAAATTTGAAGTAAATCGAGTGAAAATTGTTGAAGTTATTTGTCACGACAATTGGAAAACAGCTGTTTCGAGATGTTTCGAGTAGCCGGCCATTATGTTCATCGAGAAAAAAAAATCTAACAGCTTGATATTCATACTAAATAGATGTGTAATTAATTTTATAAGTGAATCACTTTTTCATACGAAAAAAATGGTTAAATTCGCACACGACTTTATACCCGTTACTGTGGCCTAAGGCCTTAAAATCGTTTTGTTTCGCACATGCTGTCTTTCATGCATGCTTATGAAAGGTTGCAACTTTTTTCGCTCGACTGCAGTCTATCGAAATTTACCAAAGGCTCTTTGTTTGGGTTTGTTTGGGTTTGTTTGGTCGTGTCGCGAAGGTCTCACTACGACTGGCCTCGCGTGGTACATCAACGGACAGCTTATCCCAGAGCTGTATCTGCGACGAGGCTTGACTTACAGTTTTCACGTGCGGGGTGGGAATAATCCCCACAGCGCGAATCTTTATCACCCGCTGATAATCACCGACGAGCCTCACGGTGGTTACGACCGTCTGAGCGACAGTGGCCAGAGCAGAGTCCGAGTTTTGGCCGGGGTGGAGTTCACGAGGAGAGGCAGACCACGGCCGACAGCAGGTTAGTTCGATGATCGCGTTAAGGTGCGGCCTCATGCAGTCGCTCGTCGCTCGTTTGCAGCGACAAATCTGGTCACGTGATATGTAGCGACAAAGCTGAAAATGTTGAGCTTTATCGCTGGGAAAGGAGAGTGGGGAGAGGAGAGTTGCTGTTCGACGCGGCGACTTGTCGCTACTTTTTTGAGTCGCGGGAAATTCAAAATAGGGTCACGTGACCAGATTTATCGCTGCAAACGAGCGACGAGCGACTGCATGAGGCCGCACCTTTATACATTTTCGACGAGCGAGCTTTCATTAGGGCGGGATATACATTTACAACGATGAAAAAACCGATTTCTTTTTTTTTCTCTAAACGATAGAACTATATATGTAGAATAGTTTCCCAAAAGTTCAAAGCGAAATTCGAAAAACTTCAGACGTTACAGCCCGTCAACGGTGTGCCTCACCCTGCCCCCTGTAACCATCAGTTATACATCGCTCTCGTAATGTCCGTCGCTTTTATTTGCAATACCTGCCACGTGTCGCGCTAGTAGTCGTCTGTTCGATAACTATAGATATACCGTATGATCTGTGAACCGACCGAACCCACCGAACGCGTACAATATTATTGCATTCGAGTTGTGACAAAAATTCGAACAAGCCACAAGTCACAACCATAAAACACGTAAAACTCTCCAAATACTCCGAAAATGTTATTATTATATCGAGTATAGAGGGCGCATGCGTAAAAGAAGCCGAACCAGGGGACTGAGACTGGTAGATAAATGCTGTTCGCAAAATGTCCTTGCCGCACTGTGGCGCTAGTAGTCGTGTGACAGGCATGCATATATATGTACGTTGCACCGGTGTTTCGAATATTTTACATGAATAAAAGTCTAGTGTAGATAACTTTACAAAAACCATTACTCGCGTGTATGATGGATCCTGTTATCGCTGTAACAGTACGTGCTGTTATCACAATAACGATAACAGCACGAAACGAAAGTATCGAATCGTTCAGCTGAACGGAGTATTTAGAGCCGAAGGCTGTCACAAAACAGCCAACGCTAGGTAGTGGCGCTTTCAAGAACTAAAAAGCCGGGACAAAACGCGTTTTCGTTTATGGTATAGGAATAGTAGGCCAGTGTCAGGGGGTTGAGCCGAACAGAAGACTACTAGCGCCACGAAGTGAACTAAACATCCCGGACAACACGCGAATAATTTATTGCCATAGGAATAGTGCCCCGTGTCATGAGGCGGGCCAGCCTCCTGACACTGGCCTACTATTCCTATACGATAAACGAAAACGCGTTTTGTCCGGGCTTTTTAGTTCTTGAAATCGCCACTACCTAGCGTTGGCTGTTTTGTGACAGCCTTCGGCTCTAAATACTCCGATCAGCTGAACGATTCGATACTTTCGTGGCTTTCGCCTGTTATCGTTATGGAGACGTTAATTATTGTGTTCGAATGGAAGATCATTAGAACGGAAAATCATTCCAAATATATCAATAGACTTTTATTCATGTAAAATATACGAAACACCTGCGCAACATACATATATATGCATGCCTGTCACACGACTACTAGCGCCGCAGTGCGGCAAGGACATTTTGCGAACTGCATTTATCTACCAGTGTCAGGGGGCTGGGCCGGCCTCACCGCTCGGATTCGGAGCGGGCGTGAGCTTCAAACGCGTTTTTCTCAAAACTGCATTATGGAAATTGGCGTGCAGGATTACTCAAAAACTATTAAGCCGATTGAGTTGAAACTTGGTAGAAATATTGATAATATTGGTACGTTCTATTTGACGAAAATTGTTTTTGAAAAATTGGACAAAATACTACTTCTTAATCCACATTTTACAGAAATAGTTGCGTGAAATGTTGATTTTTTTTGTAAATGCGTGCCATTTTCTCAAATTTGCATTGTACACTTGTACACTTAAATATACTATTAAACTATACCTAAAGTTTGATAATTGTAGAATAATGATTTCATAGTTTAAAAAATCCCTCAATATTGCTTATTTTCTTCGTGTCTAAATGTGTATCCCGCCTTCACGAATTCCAACAAGGCCAAGTGAACTCTGACCATACATTTTTCCGTTTACAGTTGGACCACTCTGCCTGAGCAAGCACGATAGCCGGGACAGAAGACTGGACGACGATTTTCAGACGTTCAAAAAATTCAACAGGACGCTGATAAGCGTGTGCGAGCCGGGCGATCCTGGCATTCTCGAAGTGACCCCAAACTCCAGCTGGCCGGACACGGTCTACTACAATTCGTTCACCCATGCGAATATGGGCTGGAAAATTCACGTCGTTGATTCCTACACGAGAGTGGCCAGAAGCCACGGTGTCGCCATCACAGCCGGCGGCTACGTTGCCTCGTTTCTCGCACTGTCGTTTTGTTTCTTTCTGTAAACAAGCGCGACACTCATAGCTAAATAAGAAAATTGCTCAATTTTCTCGAGGATTCGAGGATTCGAAAAAACTGCAATGTCACGCATGTCCTACCAATAGGTCTTACATTTTAATACTCAGATGTCGTGCCTTGTCACTCAGTAAAGGCGAGAATCGCTATAAGTACGTGTGATACGCTGTCCAGTGCTTTGTATACTTGCCACCAGTCGACCCAGTTCATTTCTCTATTGAGGCGGGATATACATTTAGGCAGGAAAAAAAGCAATATTGAGCGATTTTTTAAACTAAGAAATAATTATTCTACAATTATCAAACTTCAGGTATACTTCGATAGTATATTTAAGGATGCGAAACAATTTTTTTAAATCAATTCATCATCAAAATGGCGGAGCTGGGGCAGAGTCCCAGGTAGCAAAATGTTATCTATATGGCATCCGAAAGATATCGCGAAACGGATACGGATAACTTTTTGGTTGTCCAAAAAGACGCCGTTTTGTATTGCAAAACGTATCACTTATGTCCGCTTGGCAGATAAATTATTTGTGTCCGATAGTTAACTATACGGCAACTTTTAATGGTTATCAAAGTGTCGACAAAAGGTTAACTCTTTTCGGCTGTCGCATGGAGCCTAGATACCAGGAGGTTCAGCGAGGCCTTTCAACTCGTCCCCAAAACGGGAACAAGAAATGATGGCGCTGGGGTGCTCCGGCACCTATATGTATATAGATATACGCTAAACATGGGTGCGATCTAAGACAGATCACAGATGATGTACCTAACCCTCATTAGTGTCAAGGGATAACACCACTCTAGGATTTTGGAAAGACGTTTTCTTTCCTAAAAATACTTTGGTGTCATAAAAACAATATGCAATTGGTCCTGTAGCATTTTTTTTTATTTGAAGGTTTAATTACCGATTTGGCCGCAGCGCCTTGGAACGCGCGCTGAGTTGCTCGTACAACTTTAAACTCGTTTTTCTCGAAACCACTTTATTCGATCTCGGAAGACGGATTACTCGATCACCTTTGCCTGCATCGATTTGAAATTTTGATAGCAGCTTCACAATTATATTCTTTATGGGAGTACGTAGCCGTTTTTTGATTAAATGTAAACTTCTTTTTATAAACAATTTACTGCTTTTTTTTGGCAAAATATTGATTTATTTCCTTCAAAATGCGCTATTTTTGCAAAATTTGAAAGCAAATTTCTAGGTAGTCTCATAACTAATAATATATAAATTATCATTTTTTTGGTTTTTGTTTCAGGTCTTATATTTTACGAGAAAACCGTTCTCCCGTGAAGCTATATGTAAAAAAAAACACGTTTTTCTAGATGGGCTCTATCGCCGCCATTCTGAGTTTGAGTTTGAGATCTTTTCTCGCTTTTGCGTTTTTTTTTCCCGAACCGTCATGCGGAAATTATGAATCGGCGGATATTTCGACGTTTGATGTCACGATCGGTCTGTCATGAGGTTAGAAACTCATCCGATCACTTTCACCTCGTTGACCAATATATTACTATATATGTAGGTGCCGCTGCACCCCAGCGCCATCACTTCGGGACATTTTCGGGGACGCTTTTTTCAGTGCCTTTGCATTGCCGCTGAACCTCCTGATATCTAGGCTCCATGGGCTGTCGCTACGTTAGCGCAAAGTCATCAAATCGATATATCTTAAAGATATCTTCTTAAAGGCACAAAAATGCCAAGATACCACTGCCATCTAAATGTCGTCCAATAGACATCCGAATGAGGTTAACAAAACGACATCTAAACGGTATCGAAGAGTACTATCGAAAAGATATCTATTTATTGGCGATATATATGTACAACAATATCCTATCTATTTCTTTATAAAAATTAACCTATTAATAGTCTAGAATATTTAATACTGCTCAATAATCTAGACTGTTAATAAGTTAATTTTTATCATGAAGAAATTGATACGATATTGTTATGTCGGTTTCGAAGTAGGCTGGGTCATTATAAATAGCACATCGATTAATTCATTATACGTGAAATGTAATTTGATATTATAAAAACGGTACAGTCGTTATTAGACGTCTCTCCCGTTGCAGTCACGTCTTTTGGTGTTTGCCATGCTCCAAGCGATCCCGTGGATAACCTCAAAAGCAGACATACGCTTTTAGAATAAAAAGATAGTACATTAAACACATATATGTACTCGTAGAGGCGAAAAAAATAGTAGGATAAAAGGCACTTACGTATATGTCTTTCAACTTCTTTATTTTTTCAACTACTTGTTGTTACACACAATTTGTTGCCGGTGAAATGAAATATGACACGCTACATTCGCACTATGATAGAAGTGATCCGTTGGATGTGATCTTTAGGACAACATTTGGATGACTTTTTACTATTTCCCGCCAATACCAAATATCTTAAGAGACAGCATATTACCGATAACTGAAAGATGTCATGAAAAAGACGTCTTATGTAATTCGTCTTTATGATATCCTTCGGATAACGTTGAACTAGATACAATAGATAACAGTAAATGGATAATTTTTTGATAACCTAAAAAAGTCATCAATTGGATAATATTTTGGGATACCTTTTAGACATCCGTTTTCATCGCCGAAAGATATCATAAAAAAGATAACTTTACGGCAGCATTATACGAGATGTCATTTAAACGATGTCGAATAGTTATCTTGCGGTCATGTCTTAAAGGTAACCTGACAACGTTAACTTATCGACGTCACTTGGACATTTATGCTGCCTGGGACGTGTTACAGCAAGGTCGCCGCGGGAGTTTCGCATCGGCGTGCAGTCTAGCTTCCCGTAGACTTTGATTTTCAAAAAAGTTCAAATATTTTTTCAGTTGGAACATGTATAGTTTCTATGTGACGGTAATTAAAATGAAGAAAATGCAAATTTGAGAAAATGGCACGTATTTACAAAAAAATCAACATTTTACGCAACATTTTACGCAACATTTCTGTAAAATGTGGATTAAAAAAGTCGTTTTTTCGAAAAAAGTTAGTTTTTTCGAATTTTTCAAAAACAATTTTCGTCAAGTAGAAGGTACCAATATTATCAATATTTCTACCAAGTTTCAACTCAATCGGCTTGATAATTTTTGAGTAATCCTGGACGCCAATTTCGATAATGCAGTTTTGAGAAAAACGCGTTTGAAGTTCACGCCCGCTCCGAATCCGAGCGGTGAGGCACAGCGTTGACGGGCTGTAACGTTTGAAGTTTTTAGAATTTCGCTTTGAAACTGGGAAAATATTATATATATGTAGTTCTATCGTTTAAAGAGAAAAAAAAAGAAATCGATTTTTAAGGTTGTAAATGTATATCCCGCCTTAACTCCGATTCCTGACCATTTTTCCTGCCTCGGAGATATGCCAGTCATCACGAAAAAAGTCCGCTGTTCCGTGGCTTCTTTGTAGTTTTTCCGGGCTTCTTTGCGCGAGTCCGACACCGTAGCTCGGACAGGTCAACGCACCAATTAAGGATTCCGGGAATTTGAAGGGAAATGGAGGAACTTCCAAGAGTCCACTTGAAAAATTTCAAAAAATCGAAAGCCAGCAAGTCTCGAAGAAATCGACGATGATGAGCAATCAGAAAAGATTTTGTACGGTGCAGGAATTGCCGATTGAGTTTAGGTAAGAGCTTTTCACAGTATAAACTTCAAACGCGTTTTTCTCGAAACGTTTTCAAAATCTAGCTCCATCGTATCTCTAAAACTAATAAACCGATTCTCTTGAAATTTGAACCCCATATTGTAAACATGATTCGCGACAAGATGACCCTCGATGGATTTAAAATTTTGATCTTTACGCTTTTTTGGGCGAAAAAGTGCGAAAAAACGCGTTTTTAAAACACTTTTTTCGTTTTTCATCTGCCATTTTTTTATTTTTTGATAAAACTTTATATTCGAGGGTCATTTTGTAGCTGGTGTCATACTGGATCTTATGGACTTTGATTTTTTTGTTTCAGACAAGCCGTTGCCGAGTTGTGATGGAGCTACCTAGCCCACCTATTTTTCAGGCGTTACGTTAAACTATAGTTTTTGTACTTAAAAATGAATAAAAATGAATTCATTTTTTTTAATATGTATTTCAAGACTTTATTTATCAAGCCCAACAACTTTTATATTCATATCTTTTATAAAATCCTCCAAAAAAATCGCGAAAATAGCCTTTTTCGTGGCTCCAAAGTGGACTGGCCCCTTAAAGACGTTTCTAATAAGTGTCGATACTATTATTTTTACACATCAAACAGCCGTTTCAGAAATGCATGTATTCCTGTCTAAAGTAAACAAAACATTATTCGAATAGCTGTAATTTGTATAAATTAATCATATCGAAACTTTTGGAAAAGCTTTTGGTAATTATGCAGTTTGAGGACTTTTCCGAAAAACGATGGAATTTGTTTTGCCATGAACTGCTTTAAGGGTACTTCTCACTTTAGACGCTAAAAAAGGCTATTTTCATGAAGTTTTTTGATAGGTTTATATTATAGATATTAGTATAAAAGTTGTTACACTTAATAAATACACTTTCGAAATACATAAAAAGATTCTTTATGTATTTATCTAACCCAAACAAACTTTAAACGCGTTTTTCTCGAAACCACGTTTTTCAACGGCTTGTTGATAAAATCTTCGAAACTACTGAACTTTTCTCTTCTTATGAAATTTTAACCACATATTATTTACAAATATAGCTATAGCGTATATCAAGGTTTTTTTAAATTTTGATATTTACTTTTTTGCAAAAAAAGGTGAAAAAACGCGTTTTTTTTCGAAAAATGTCCGCCATTTTGTTATTTTTGCATATATCAAAAATCGTATGATATGTGCTCTAGCCATTAACATACTGAATCTAAAACCGTTTGATTTTTTTGTTTCGGATGATCCATCTCCGAGATTTTATCAATAGCGCAGATCTACAATTTTTTAGGACATTTTTTTAACTTCCATTTTCATTTATAAATAGTGACTCAAATAAATAACTTCAAAAAAATGTATTTCGAAAGTGTATTTATTAAGTGTAACAACGTTTATATCTATATCTATAATATAAACCGATCGAAAAAATCATGATACTAGCCTTTTCTAGCGTCTAAAGTAAGAAGACCCCTTAATTGGTCACCACTATTGATATCCCGTCGGGGGAGGCTGACATTTTCTATTAAGGGTAAGTACCTGAGTAAACGGCGAGAAAAACAGGTAAACTTCGGGAATTTTTTCCTCAAAAACTAATGTTTCGATTGGATCCGGGTTTTTTTGTGGAAAATATGTACATTGAGGTATGTTTAGGAATTATTTAAAATAAATTCGTTGACTGGAAGCGATTCAATCGCGATTATCTCGAAACATAGTTTTCAAAGTTGGTGCCAGATGTATCTCGAAAACGACTTGTCCGATTTTGTCCAAATTTGAATACAATATTCTTCGATAGTTTTTCTCGTTCGCCACGTAGGGGTTTTTCATGTGATAGAACCATTGCTTTTTTATGCAATGTGTATGCAATCCAAAATCGTCGGAAATGCCGAACGACAAACGAATGTTGAATTAAAACGATCGCAATTCTGTCAAAAATGAACATTTCAAAAAAATCCTACGTGGCGAAGGAGAAAAACTATCGAAGAATATTGTATCCAAATTTGGACAAAACCGAACAAGCCGTTTTCGAGATACATCAACCCAAACATTAGTTTTTGAGATAAAAATGCCCGAAGTAAACGAAGTTTACATGTTTTTCTCGCTGTTTACTCAGGTACCTCCCCTTAATTCCATAAGTTATGGGGTTTTTAAGTTCCCGGAAAGACGTTATAAAACAGGGCATTTTTCTAAATTTCGACGCCTAGTGGGGGTGGGAGATGGAGGGATTTATAAAAGAAACCTTCCTGAAGACAATGCCGAAGAGAAATTGCGGCGATCACTTCCCCCTCTCCCCCTGCAGTCGTTGTTTGGGTTGTTATTAGGGCCCCAAAAATTATCAACGTAGTACAATTGTAGTTAATTTAAATATATTTAAAAATTACGTTTAGTGTCTTTGGGGGGCTCCCCCAAATAGCGTATTTGGGGGATATTTTATAACGTGTTTTCGTGAACTTCAAAACACTACCTTTTTATGGGAGGGTGACCGCCACGATTTATTTTCGGCATTGAATTTAGAAAGGCTATTTTTATACGGGGTAGTACTTTTAAGAGTACTACCCCGAAAGATCAAAACTTCGAAAATCTGAACACCGTCAAAATAATTAGGCTGTGGAAAATTTAAAGTTCCAAAGTTTTCAATAAATCGACGAATTATGTCAAGATTTTTTTTTATTAAGAAGTTACTTTGCGTTAATTTTGAAATTTGTCTAGACAATGTTATACGTTCTACATCATATTTCACAGTCAACTGTGTAGACTTTCGCTAGCATGATCTTGGGATCGGCCGGGTTGAAATTCCGAACTTTGAATGCGCCGACGGTTTGAAATTCCTAAGTTTAATGTTGCGAACTTGCAAGGTTCGTCAAGATCATGCCAGCGAAAGTCTACATGACGTAGAACGTATAACATTGTCTAGACAAATTTCAAGATTGACGTAAAATCACTTCTTAATAAAAAAATCTTGAAATAATTCGTCGATTCATTGAAAATTTTGAAACTTCCATTTAAGGTAGTACGAGCACGCAATCTTGTTTTCTATAGATTTTGTTTAAATTTTAACCAGACATTGTTCATATCACTATGCATGTTGAGTGAAAGGGGGTAGCCGGTTAAGGGGGGTCTGACGGCCCCCACCGAGTTTGATCGAATCGACCCAAAAACCTGAAAGAGGGCTGAAAAACAAAATTTTAGAGATATTTTTTAACCCCCTAAACCCTTATGAAAACACCAAAATCGCAAAAAATGCGTTTTTTTTATGTTTAATTTTTTTTTGAGCTTTCAAATGCATTTTAAAGCGGTTTTAACACAACCAAAATTTTGTTTCAGATGTGTAGACATGCCCTGAATTTTTCCAGATTTTTTCGTAAAGTTAAATCATGTGCAACATAATTTTAATGGCAAAAAAACCGTAAAAAATCGTCATTTTTTGTATTTAATGCTATGGTTTTTATTGACGTATTAATGGTAAAAAATCGTGCACCATAGCATAGAAAGCTACTATCTTCCTCTACAAAATGACGCTAATTGGGCTCAATTCGGTCGTCTCTAGCGTCCGAAAATCAAACTTGAATAAATTCCGTTTTTATAATTTGAGCATTTTCAGTTACGAAAATGACACAAAATCATATTTTTCAATTATTTTTTTTAATAAAAGTACATTTTGGGGTTTCTGAGGTCGCCGATTACAAATTTGATGTCAAAAATTAGTTTTGTCACATGACAGCTGTCAAAACGAAGAAAAAATATTTTAATTTTTGAAATTTTTTAAAAAAGCTATGGGAACGATATTAATAAGGATTTTTTAGGTCGCTGATTATAAATTCATTCTTATACACGAATTTTTAATCGTAACAGCTGTCAATAGTTATATTAACAAACAAAAAATTACGTATTATTCAGAAAAAAAATTTGGAATTCCCCGACTAAACTGTCACCTGGCGGAGAAAATCCCAACTTGTACCTTATTAAGCCACGTACCCGAGTGCCTAAGGCCACCGTACCCACGTGGGCCTTAGGCTCGTATGCCCCTCCGCACGGTACTGCACATGCCCACTACGCACTGACGCATCGAGAACCCCGCTCCACGCGGTCTCTCTTTCTCTCTGTGTTCAGCCGCCGTCCAGTACACACGTCATGCGACGCGCTCTGCTCCGTTAAACAAATCTATTTGTTTTGTTAACAGCGTTTTTTTAATTTATCGTTTAACCTGCCTATCTCAACACGAAGTGATTGAAGCAGTATTCTAAGGTGAGTTTGAATATCAATTTAAATATCAATCAACATAAAAATTGATTTATAATCATAACCTCAATCTACAATCGTTTGCCTCATAGTCGACTTGAAATCGTACAGAAGGTGGCCGTCAACTTCAAGTTGTTGTTTAGTTCACTCACATGAAAAGAATTAAAAAAAAGCAAAAAAAAAAACAAAACTAAGACGAAACGATATTTCAATAAAAAAATGATTTGGAATACAATAATTTATTTCTGTTTTGTTTACCGATGTTTTCAACATTTTTTTTGTTTTGATTTACAATTTTTAATGTACTTTCGATTTTCGTTACTTTTGTTCTATTTGTTTTTTTAATTATGGTTTTTTTTTATTCCGGGTTTCAGTTACTTTTTTCATTTTTTTCAAAAAAAAAAAATAATTTGTTAATCATAATAAAAAAAATAACAATGTTCTTTTTTTTTCTTTAGGAAAAACTGTGCGATGCCACCGAAAAAACGAAAATGTACGGCTGGTGAAAGGTGCATAAGATGCAACAGATTGTTGCGTTATGATACCGGAAAACAGAAGTCCATTTCTTCGGATGATGACGTACACTTATATACTAAACTACTAGGTAAACGAGTAGAGAAAGGTGACGTTTTATGTCATCTGTGTCGTTCCGCAATCGCTAAATCCCGAACGGTTTCACCATCGACGAGCAGTGATTCTGATCCTGAAGAAAATCTTTAGTTGGATTTTAATCCCGAAGAAAATCCTCTGCCAAACGTCAATCCCGAGGAAAATCCTCTGCCAGATGTTGATCGCGAACAAAATTCTGTCGATCCTGTAGAGAGACATTCATCAACACTCTCCAATTTGACAGTATCAGATGACACAGAACAATCTTCGGAACAGTCTTCGCAACAATTGTCACGGTCGGAGTCTGGATCTTCCACAGGACAGTCATCACAATCTTCTAAGGACCCTCCTTACGTTCTTCGTCCAAGAGAACCGGACTATGAAATGATCGAGATGCCTTTCAACAGAGTTACCGCGACTCACAAATGTTGTTGCGTATGTCTTACTCCAATTACGACATCTCCGGTTGTTCCGTTTAAAGCGAGGTTACAGGTATTTATAAGTTCACGAATTTTCATTCCAAAAGGCAATCGCTGTTGTCCTGTACATCTTATCAGTGAACGTATGTACGTTGACGAAATTTCAAACTTGAAAATATTTTCGAATACTTGTACTATCAGTTCTCAAGAGTTGGCATTATTTTTGGATGCACTGTCCAAAAAATGCGACAACAGTATTTTAGACAGAGTAGATGATTACAATTTATCGGCAGAGCGCATAAAATCGCTAACTGGATACACAGTTGCAGAAATCAAGACTCTAAAAAACATGTTGGTCACTTTGCGAAATTCTCAAAATCGCAGTATTAATCAAGCTCTTTTAATATTCCTTTTTAAATTAAGAACTGGAAATTCCAACACAATCACTGCGTCAATTTTCGATATCAAATCTGAACAACTAGTATCTGCTTATTGCAAATCGGTTTTGGATTCATTCGCGAAAGACGTCTTTCCACTTCGTTTCGGAGCTCGGGCATGTTCTCGCGAAGATTTAATTGCTAATCACACGTCGCCTTACGTAAAAAAATTACACGGATTTGAAGATCGCCTGCTCTTGATTGCTGATGGTTCATACCTTCGACACCAAAAAAGTAGTAATAATTGTTACCAAAAAAAATCTTTCTCTGGTCAGAAAAAGTGTCCACTCTGTAAACCCTTCACAGTTTGTGCCACAGATGGATATGTAATAGATGTTTACGGACCGTACGAAGCAATTGTGAATGATGCGAAAATCTTACAACATGTACTAAGTGATCCGAACGGCTTGAGATCAATCCTCAAAAAAGGGGATGTTTTTATACTTGACAGGGGGTTCAGAGACGTCAAAGATTGGTTAGAATCTCAAGGGTTCGTTGTGTTGATGCCAGCGTTGAAAGGCAAAAGAAAGCAACTTCCAACAAATGAAGCAAACGAAAGTCGATTTGTTACGAAATTGAGGTGGGTGGTAGAGGCTGTCCACGGTATAATCGGTAGTAAATTCAAACTCTTGCATAATCAGTTTAACAACAACATGTTGGATTCAGCGATGCTTTATTGCAAAGTAGCGAATTTTTTGGTTAATGAGTTTGGAAAAAGACTGAATTGCGATACCGATTTACAAGATCAAATTGCCGAGCAAATGTTGAAAAGAAAAGACGTTGACAATTCTTTAGCGAAAGTTGTGGAAGAACAAAACTGGAATAGGAAGAAAAGGATCTTCAAACCGTTAACATCAAATGACGTATTAGACTTTCCGGAAATGACAGAGCAAGATTTGAAGATCCTTTTCACTGGCTCGTACCAGTTATCGCAAACTGTTTCATACTTAGCTGAAATGTATACCGAAGAAGGACTTTTGAATATGCAATACTTGTTGGAGGACGATACCATTTTGAAATGTGAAGTTAAATCAAGACATATAAACAAGAAAGTATACAGATGTTACGTTCAGTACGACCCTAACAGTATTGGATATAACGGTATAAAAAACTACGTATGTGATTGTGCAAATGGGCTAAGAACTGTTGGTTGCTGTGCCCACGTTGCAACAATCATTTACTTTTTAAGTCATGCACGGTATTTGTCCAAAATCATCCGCCCAGCTCAAATTCTAACGAATCTATTTCACGTTGATAATGTCGAACCTGTTATTGAAGAACACAGTGACGAAGATTAACAACATAACAATCATGTTGCAATGTATGTATTACTTGTGTCTGTTTAATGTATATATTAGATGAATGTATGTAATATTATTATAAATAAATAGATTTTTTAAAATACAATGACTTTTAATTATTGAAAAAACCGAAATAGCAAATACCATTTTCATTTGATGACATGTGTAATTTTTTTTTTTGTTAGCTGTTTGACATCAAATTTGTAATCGGCGACCTCAGAAACCCCAAAATGTACTTTTATCAAGTAAAATAATTGAAAAATATGATTTTGTGTCATTTTCGTAACTGAAAATGCTCAAATTATAAAAACGGAATTTATTCAAGTTTGATTTTCGGACGCTAGAGACGACCGAATTGAGCCCAATTAGCGTCATTTTGTAGAGGAAGATAGTAGCTTTCTATGCTATGGTGCACGATTTTTTACCATTAATACGTCAATAAAAACCATAGCATTAAATACAAAAAATGACGATTTTTTACGGTTTTTATGCCATTAAAATTATGTTGCACATGATTTAACTTTACGAAAAAATCTGGAAAAATTCAGGGCATGTCTACACATCTGAAACAAAATTTTGGTTGTGTTAAAACCGCTTTAAAATGCATTTGAAAGCTCGAAAAAAAATTAAACATAAAAAAAACGCATTTTTTGCGATTATGGTGTTTTCATAAGGGTTTAGGGGGTTAAAAAATATCTCTAAAATTTTGTTTTTCAGCCCTCTTTCAGGTTTTTGGGTCGATTCGATCAAACTCGGTGGGGGCCGTCAGACCCCCCTTAACCGGCTACCCCCTTTCAGAACAATCGACTATTCAGATTGGGAGATAATGGGTTTTAAAATTGCAACTTTTAACACTGCAGGGTCTGCATTGAAATTTAGACAGAATAATTTTCCGTTAAAAAATCTTTGTACCGTCCCGTTAAATCAGAATAGCTTCAATTACGCATACATAGAAAAACATAGCATAACCCAAACAAACTCAAACACAATATTATTTGAACTAGTAGAAATTGACATTTTTTTGACATGCCAAAACGCATCTACTTTTTTTTATCTAAACAACGCCGTACATTGCAGCAAATGATGGAACAGCGAACTATCATCATTATCGACTACATGTGACGAGGGCAGCCTTATGACACTGGGTACTATTCCTATAGCAATAAATTATTCGCGTGTTGTCCGGAATGTTTGAGGGGCTATACCAGAGTGACACTTTCCAAATTCGATTTTGTTTTGCCTTTTTCGACAGTTTATACTTTCAAGAATATCCTGTAAAAATGTCAAGACCTTTAAACGCGTTTTTCTCGAAATGAGATTTTTCAAATTTGCTGACATTGTTGTCCGGGATGTTTGAGGGGCTATACCAGTGCGACACTTTCAAAAAATCAATTTTGTTTTGCCTTTTTCGATAGTTTATACTTTCAAGAATATCCTGTAAAAATTTCAAGACCTTTAAACGCGCTTTTCTCGAAATGAGATTTTTCAAATTTACTGACATTGTATTGTATTGATTGACTTGAAATTTGAACTGAGTACTCTTGAATATATTTACTCTACAATGACGTAGGATATTTTTGATTGGATGAAAATTGACGATTTGGCATTGAAAAAAACGACCATTGTGTAGGCAAGAAAACAGACTTTTTTTCCATAACTACGCCATTTTGTTGGATTTTGATTTTTTTTTCGAAAATCCTACGTCATTGTACAAGAAATACCTTCCAGTTTAACGACATGTTTTCCTTTTTCAGTTTCAGCTACTCAATCGGCCTGAATCGTGTCAGCAGTGGAGGAACTTTTTCAATGGAAAATTATGTAATATAGGTCAAATATAGCCAAATATATTCTTCATTTTCCGAAATATTTAATTAAGGACTTTCCTTTAAAAAAATTCCCGAAAATGACCCAAATTTTCAGCGTTCACACTGGTATAGGCCCTTAATTCCGCTACAGTCCACTTCGTGGCGCTAGTAGTCCTCTGCCCGGCTTCTTTTACGCATGCGCGTTCTATACTCGATATAATAATAACATTTTCGGAGTATTTGGAGAGTTTAACGCCTTTTATGGTTGTGGCTTGTTCAAATTTTTGTCACAACTCGAATGCAATAAATATGCACTAGAGTCCATTTCATGGCGCTAGTAGTCCTCTGCTCGGCTTCTTTTACGCATGCGCGTTCTGTACTCGATAGGGGCCATTCATAAAACACGTGATGCAAATTTTATCAATATTCGACCCCCCTCCCCCCCTCTGTGACGTTTCGTGACGGGTGCCGATGCCCCCCCCCTTCCGCTCCTGAAAATTACGTGACATGGAGCCCGCTCCCCCTTCTGCTCTCGTTTTTCTTTCAACAAAAAGAAGCAAGTAAAATACTAAAACCATTTTAATAAGCTATTTCAGAACGAACAATTTATATTGTTTACTTTAGGTAAATATATATGTAATATATAAAAACGTACAATTTATACGTGGGGTCGTCCATTAAGGCCTTAGGCCACTTTTCTAGAGGCCGAAAAAATAGGCTTTTTGGGGATTTTTTTTTCAGAAAAACTACATAATAAATTGAGATTACAAAAAAGGGTGCTTATCATACATATCAGTGACTGTATGCAATAATTTTTTTGAAGTGATTAATTTCAAAACGGCGGCTGGGTAGCGTTTATCTCAAAACTGCATTTTTTAAGTTGGCCGGAAACATAACTCAGACAATTTTCAACCGATTCACTTGAAATGTTGAATATATCTTGAAAAATACATTGTTTATGGAAGTACGTAGGATTTTTTTTATATTGCATAGTTCATTTGTTATTAACAATTATGTGAAGAAATTTTTCACTTTCCAAAAATTTTCGTCAAAAATCGTCAGATAATTTTTAATAACAAATGAACTATGCAATATAAAAAAAAATCCTACGTACTTCCATAAACAATGTATTTTTCAAGATATATTCAACATTTCAAGTGAATCGGTTGAAAAATGTCTGAGTTATGTTTCCGGCCAACTTAAAAAATGCAGTTTAGAGATAAACGCTGCACAGCCGCTATTTTGAAATTAATCGCTTCAAAAAAATTATTGGATACACTCACCGATATGTATGATAAACACCCTTTTTTGTAATCTCGATTTATTTTGTAGTTTTTCTGAAAAAAAAAATCCCCAAAAAGCCTATGTTTTCGGCCTCTAGAGTGGCCTAAGGCCTTAATGGACGACCCCACGTACATCAATAATAAATAATTTGATAATCTCTTATCACGATGTACCTAGAATGCAATGTGTTCCCGAGGATGCTTCAGGTGAGTCTCAATCGATATCAGAGAAGTTGCGACTTCTTCGTAGTCGGAACTTTGGGTGGGCAGTACAGAAAATTTTCAGCGTCTCAGTATCACCCTTTTCCAGATTTAATATGCTTATAACGTCTCGTGACTTTTGCTCGACCCCCCTCCCTCCCCCCTGTGACAAAGTGTGACGATTTGCCTAACCCCCCCCCCCCCCCACCCCCCTCACTGCGTCACGTGTTTTATGAATGGCCCCATATAATAATAATATTTTGGGAGTATTTGGAGCGTTTTACGCGTTTTATGGTTGTGGTTGTGACTTGTAGCTTGTTCAAATTTTTGTCACAACTCGAATGCAATAATATTGTACGCGTTCGGTGGGTTCGGCCGGTTCACAGATCATACGGCATATATATAGTTATCGAGCAGACGACTACTAGCGCCACACGTGGCAGCGATTGAAAATAAGAGCGACGAACATTACGGGAGCGATGTATAACTGATGGTTACAGGGGGCTGGACCAGGGGGAAAAAAATTACAAATTGATCAGAACGTATATATTACCATTTAATACGTAGTACATAGTATCACAACTGGGCTGCTCGCGGCTATACGCCCTATAAGTATATAACTTTAACAACTTTCGGACCCTGTTTGTGATAAAAAAAATTTCACAGCGTCCGAAATTCTATGTACGCATTAATATTGCTTGATTACAGAGAAGGCGAACATACTCTTAAAAAAAAAACAAGAAATTCCACTAACTCGTACTTGTATTTTTCATCGCGCGGTGATGGTTCTTATTGAAAAGAAGCACCACGTTATTCGATTGAAACTGTAGACAAGAGTATAATATTGCCATGGGCAGTCCCGCAAGTTTCGAATGTACCGGTATTTACAAATCAGGTGTACCTATGTTAAGCTTAATATCGAGTGAAGAATTTGCCGAGCCTTGAGCATATCCGTTATTCGCTCAGCGACATTTCGAATTGACGATCGTTCGCTCGGCCACCCGAGTCGCGATATTTATCGTAAATATTTACAGGACTCTGCACTAGACGGATATGATGGATAAAAAGAGATTGAAAAACTATTATCACCAAGTTCTTCCTAGGCCATCCGACTGTAAATAGATGCACAAACTCAGTAAATTCACGTTATTTTTCAACGATCATTCACAGAATTGATTCATCTGTTTATTTGTATTACACACTTCGCACAAAAATTAGAGGAACAAAAGATTATGAAACATTTTTTAGTGGTTTTCAAGACGATATAAATTTGTGAAAAATAATCGTAGAGACGATAAAAAAAGTATTTTAAAGCTTGAAATCTGGTTTTCACAATTTTGTATCAAAACTTTTGTCTAGCCACGTTTATTGCAGAGTCGAAAAAATATCACGAAACAAACATTTTCGATTTTTTTAACATTAAATGGCTGCGTTCGGGGGAATTTTTCCCTGACTATGTCGATACCAGGGTCAGTAAACTTGATAATTTAGCTTTAATTTGGTTTTCGGACGGTCTCTGTACGACAAATTTGTTGCTGAGATATCGATCGTTGAAAGAATAGTTGCACTTTTATTTCTAATCATCGATATCTCATGAACTAATGATCGTACAGCAAATTAAAAGATGGTTTTAAAAACTTGAACTTATCCTCTATAAGTGCCAATTATAGCTCCAGGGAAAGAAAAAATGGTTTACCTTCGCTATTGATTTAAAAAAAGCACAAAGTTACTTTTGCTGTTTTTCGAGCAGGTATTCCACTACTTTGCAAATAATTACCAAAGCACTAATGTTTTCAAGTTTTTTTAAGCTTCCATGTACCCTTAATAGCCTCGTAAAATGTCAAATTAATTCGTTTATTCGCCTTTCCGTCCCGAATGATCGAAGTTACAACAAATGTGTAAAAAAACCACGTTTATTGCCCTTAAACATCACTGATGATTATCAACTTGAAAAAAAATGGTCTACTTTTCTTACAATTTTACATTAATCACTTTTCAAATAAAAAAATCTACTTTCATTCATCTTATAGGAAAATTTGTCAAAAATTAACGAAACCATACCTAATCATTTTCAACAAGATTTACCTTTAGATACCACGCTTATTGCCCTTAACCATAACTGATGATTATCAACTCGAAAAAAAAAATTGTCTACTTTTCTTACAATTTTACATTAATCACTTTTCAAATAAAAAAATCTATTTTCATCCATTTTATAGGAAAATTTGTAAAAAATTAACAAAGCCATACCTCATCATATTCGACAAGAATTACCTTTACATATCATAATCTTGCTAATTAATATTAATTGCATTAATCAAAAAGTTGATAGCCCACGCTGTATCTCGTACACAATTCACACACATTCATACGGTTAATAGATTTTGAATATTTTCCCATGCGAGAAGTTCACACGCGTTGAAAATTAAAAAAAAAAAACGACACTTTTTCGCAAAACAAAATTAGGTAAATTGTTTTTCTTTTTAATTTTGCGAATGTGGCATTTGTTTGAGCCCGAAGTTGCTCGGCTAGTGACTCTCGTCGAAGAGGGTTACCGATATCGTGATGTAGGTAACATGGTAGGTGTAAGTGCATCAACTACTGATATCCAAACATCCAAAATCAATTAACCGTATGAACGTGTGTGAATTGAGTACGAGATACAGCGTGGGCTATCAATTTTTAATTAATGCAATTAATATTAATTAGTAAGATTATGGTATGTAAAGGTTAATCTTATTGAAAATGGTTAGGTATGGTTTCGTTAATTTGTTACAAATTTTCTTATAAAATGGATAAAAATAAATTTTTAGGGAGAAAATAGAAAGTAGTGCATAAGCGCAATTTATTTTCATCCATTTTATAGGAAAATTTGTTCCTATAAAAAGTCAGTACCGAGAAGTGAAGGATACGGTCGACGGCCTGGACATGGTCGACTCCGTGTGACTACCCCACGACATCATACGACAATGATTCCACACGTTCGACAAGGACTTTTCATCCGTGTGATTGTCATTGCTCAGAATTTTCCAAATTTCTGCAATGTAACATTAGGCAATGGAATAATGCTTTGTTCACTGACGAGTCTTCGTTTCTTCTGTACGGTAACGACGGCCCCAAGTTTGACGTCGTATAGGGGGAACTTTATCAACCGAACTCCAGTCGACCCGTTGCAGCTTTCAGTAAGTCCGGGGGATCAGTTATGGTATGGAGTGGCATATCGAGATGGTCGCGGACTCTGCTAGTGATTATTCGCAATAATTTGAATGCCAGACGCTGTATTGATCACATTCTGAGACCCGTCGGACTTTTTTTTCGTACTTCAAATCAACAGTGGAGGTGATTTTTTTTACTGTATCCTTAGTTCATACTTATAGAGGATCCATGCAAGTATGTAAAACCATCGTTCGATGTGCTGTACGATCAGTTCATGAGTTATCGATGATCAAAGACACTAGTGCGACTTTCTATTCAACAACCGATATCTCGGTAACGAATTTTCGTACCGAGACTGAAAACCAAATTGAAGCTGAATCATCAAGCTTACCGACTCTGGAATTGGCATGTTCAGGAAAAATTTTCCGAGCTCAGGAAGATTTTTTCGAAACAAAATTCGAAAATTATCGTTTCGCGATTTTTTTGAATGCGCAATGACCGTGGCAAGAAAAATGATTTTAAAAAGTTAAACACAAGAGACTTCGAGCTTCACAATGCTTTTTTTAGCCACCTCTATACGGTCATTTTTCCAAAGTTACAGCGTTTTGAAAATGATTAAAAAAATATGTTTAAATTTTGGTCTTTCAATTTTTCTTTCGAAGTGTAGATATGTTGCCGAGCTCACGAAGATTTGTTAAGACGAAAAAAAACGAAAATTGTCGTTCCGCGAGTTTTTTTTTATGCGCAATAACCATGTCAAGAAAAATGATAAAGAAAAGAGTTAAAAGCAAGAGACTTCGAGCTTCAAAATACTTTTTTTTAATCATCTCTATACGATCATTTTTTACAAAGTTACAGCGACTTGAAAATCACTAAAAAATTACTTTAAATTTGGGTTGTTTAATTTTTAATTTAATTTTGGTCGTAAAAATTTTCCGAGCTCAGGAAGATTTTTTCGAAACAAAATTCGAAAATTTTCGTTTCGCGATTTTTTCGAATGCACAATAACCGTGGCAAGAAAAATAATTTTAAGAAAGAGTTAGAAACAAGAGACTTCGAGCTTCAAAATGCTTTTTTAATCATCTCTAAACGATCATTTTTTACAAAGTTACAGCGACTTGAAAATCACTAAAAAAAATTACTTTAAATTTTGGTCGTTTAATTTTTCTGCGAAGTGTACATATTTTGCCGAGCTCAGGGAGATTTTTTAAGACAAAAAAACATTCGAAAATTATCGTTCCACGATTTTTTTTTAATGCACAATAAACGTGGCAAGAAAAATGATTTTAAGAAAGAGTTAGAAACAAGAGACTTCGTGCTTCAAAATGCTTTTTTTTTTAAATCATCTCTATACGATCATTTTTTTTTTCAAAGTTACAGCGACTTGAAAATCACTAAAAACATTAGTTTAAATTTTGGTCTTTTAATTTTTTTTGCGAATTGTGGATAGCAAGTTTAATTAGGGCTACCGCACACATGCCGTTTTGCCCTGGTCCGGTAAGAAAAAAATTGGAAACGGGCACATTGTCACAGTCATACCGGTTGGATCTATTCTTACAATGCGATTCAGTTTGTCCGTGGCCCTCGTGGTGAGAGGTTGTATTGCGCGAGAACGACATTGCGAGAGCCAAAGCGAATTGGATGAAGCATGTGTCTGTGTGTGACGACATACGACATAACTATGCAAAAATACGTCGCTTTCTTACCGGGCCGAACGGACCGAGCGGCAGCGTACGTCGGTTGCTTGCTGAGCGGCCTTGCTTACCAGAACGGACCGGGCGTGGATCTGGCGTTATGTGCATTTTACATTCGATTCTGACCAGGGTTGCGAAATTTGTAATTAAAAAGTAATACATTATTCATTACTTTTTTTAATGGGTAATGGACAAATATTTCATTACCCATTACATTATGTTTTACTCATCACATTAGATTTTGTAATGTAGAAAACCTCCATTACTCATTATATTGGAATTCGCAATGTAAAAAATGTCCATCGCTCATTACATTACATTTTGTAATGTGCAACATTTTCATTACTAAATGCAATGTAACGTGTAATGACAAAAAATTTCATCACACATTACATTGTAATGGGTAATGGAGATTTTTTACATTACAAAGTCCAATGTAATCGCTAATGGAATTTTTTTACATTACAAAGTGTAATGCAATGAATAACGGGCATTTTTTACATAACAAAATTTAATGTAATGAGTAATGGCATTTTTTACATTACAAAATATAAGGTAACGAGCAATGGAATTTGTTCACATTACTAATGTAATGTAAAAAAATCTCCATTACTCATTACAAGGTAAAATGGATTATTATTCGGTTCCCATCGGGTGAAATCGACCCAGTGCAAAAACCGCTGCCCCTAATGGGGAACGAATGATAATCCTCATTACATTGTAATGAGTAATGGAGATTTTTTACATTGCATTGCATTAGTAATGTAAAGAAAATCCATTACTCGTTACATTACATTTTGTAGTGTAAAATATTTCCACTAGTCATTACATTGGACTTTGTAATGTTAAAAATTTCCTTTACCCATTACATTGTAATGTGTAATGCACATATTTCACATTACAAAATGTAATGTAATGAGGAATGGACATTTTTCACATTAGAAGATTTAATTCAATGAGTAATGCATTTTTTTACATTACAAAATCCAATGTAATGAGTAATGGCAATTGTTTGCATTACGAGATGTAATGTAATGAGTAATGGAAATTTGTGACATCACTGAATGTAATGTAATGGATAATGACATTTTTTTCACTACAAAATGTAAAGTACTGAGTAATGAAAACGCTAATGCATTACAAAAGGTAATGCATTATTTGCAACCCTGATTATGACCCCCGGTTCAATTTTTTCCTTACCGGACGGGCAAAAAACGGCCTGTGTCCGCCCTCAGTGGGAAAAGAATCCTCGAGATTATCATTGCGGAATATCGATGACTCGGAGTACGAATTCGAAGCCCAAACTTTTGGGCATAGAAACGACGCGTTATCATCGATGGAACTATAATCGTAAGATTGATCATTTAAAGTTATACACGCTTCGATAACGTAGTAATTTGATAAAAATCGGGCTGACTCAAACACGATAAAACTGCCCGAAAATTGCCGCTATTTTCCCGTTTTGGTATCCCAACAGCGAGCTCCATCTCTCTTATTGCCGATGAAAGTCGAGAAATTGGTGGAGAGTGGTTGGCAGTTCGTGGCATGGAATTCCATGCTTGAATATGGTCTGAGCGGCGTGACACTGGAGGGTCATGTAATTTAAGAGATTGACGGTGTTGTCGGGATTCCGGGAGATTATAGTGGCCGGACTGTCGCCCGCTTTGTTCGGCGTATCCAAATGAGCGCCGTGGTCGAGCAACAATTTGATCAGCTGTAATGACATATGAAAAAAATAAAACGAAACATCCGAAAATCCATTGGCTAATTTAGGTTCGCGGACGTTTATTTTCTCTTACCGGATTGATGAAGTTGTAAGCGTTGCTGGCAACGTGGAGAGGCGTCGAGCGTGATTCGTTTCTCGCGTTGACGAAAGCTCCGCACTCTAGAAGCATCTTAACGACTCCAAGATGTGGAAATATTGTCTGTAACAATACGGATGTTGCGTCAGTAACCGAAGATTCATTTGCTTATGGAACATCGCACACACGGATATTCTGACGATCTAGCCGGTCATAAATCAATTTCTAAAATCTGTCGCAGGTAAAAAAGCGGTTATTATTATTGTTAAATGACTAGAGAACAATAGGCAACCTTTAGCCGTCTCTCGTCGGTTGCACCTCCGCCCTAGTTGCAGGGGCCTTTTCACTTCAGACGCAATAAAAGTTGTTACACTTAAGGCCTTAGGCCACAGTAACGGGTATAAAATCATGTGCGAATTTAACAATTTTTTTTTCGTATGAAAAAGTGATTCACTCATAAAATTAATTACACATCTATTTAGAATGAATATCAAGCTGTTAGAATTTTTTTTTTCGATGTACAAAATGGCCGACTACTCGAAACTTCTCGAAACAGCTTTTTTCCAATTGGCGTGAAAAATAACTTTAACAATTTTCACGCGATTTACTTCAAATTTAAAAGTTATGTTCCTAATTACATTTCGCAAAGGAGTACGTACGGAATTGTTGATTAAACGAAAACTTTTCATATTATGAGCAGTTTATAAGCAGTTATAACGAAATTTTGGACTGAAAATTCATTTCTTAAGTTCAAATACCTACGACTTTTGAATAAAACAATATTTTTTAAATTTCGTACGTACTTCTCGAGGTACTCTCATGTAGATTGACGAGAATTTTTGTTTTTTGTTCTAGGTAAAAAATTGTGAATGCCAAATGTCACGCCGCGGAGCGCCTAAAAAAAAGATAACAAAGGAATATATTAGTAGTCGGTCATTTTGTACATCGAAAAAAATATATATTTTTTTAACAGCTTGATATTCATACTAAATAGATGTAATTAATTTTATGAGTACTAAATAGATGTTGTACTATAAGTAAATACTAAATAGTACTGTATTTAGTACTCATAAATTTTATGAGTGAATAGATAAATGAGTGAATAGAAATAGATGAGTACTAAATAGTATGTAATTACTACTCATAAATGTTATGAGTACCAAATACACACTAAATAGATATAATTAATTTTATGAGTGAATCACTTTTTCATACGAAAAAAATTCTTAAATTCGCACATGATTTTTTACCCGTTGCTGTGGCCTAAGGCCTTAAGTTACCTTTACGTGTTTGGGTTTGTTTGGGTTTAGTTTGGGCCTTAGGTCACAGTAACGGGTATAAAATCATGTGCGAATTTAACAATTTTATTTCCTATGAAAAAGTGATTCACTCATAAAATTAATTACACATCTATTTAGTACGAATATCAAGCTGTTAGAAAATATTTTTTTTTTTCGATGTACAAAATGACCGACTACTAATATTTTCTTTTGTTATCTTTTTTTTAGGCGCTCCGCGGCGTGATATTTAACATCCACAATTTTTTACCTAGAACAAAAAACAAAAATTCTCGTCAATCTACATTAGAATACGTAGAGAAGTACGTACGGAATTTAAAAAATATTGTTTTATTCAAAAGTTGTAGGTATTTAAAAATAAGAAATGAATTTTCACTGAAAAATTTCGTTATAACTGCTCATAAACTGCTCATAAAATGAAAAGTTTTCGATTAATCAGAAATTCCGTATGTACTTCTCTGCGAAATGCAATTAGGAACATAACTTTAAAATTTGAAGTAAAGCGAGTGAAAATTGTTGAAGTTACTTGTCACGCCAATTGGAAAAAAGCTGTTTCGAGAAGTTTCGCGTAGACGGCCGTTTTGTACATCGAAAAAAAAATATGTAATTTTCTAACAGCTTGATATTCATACTCAATAGATGTGTAATTAATTTTAAGAGTGAATCACTTTTTCATACAAAAAAAAAATTGTTAAAATCGCACAGGATTTTTTACCCGTTACTGTGGCCGAAGGCCTTAATAATTACACTTTCGAAAAAATGTATCTATCAATGTAACCCAAGCAAGCTTTAAACGCGTTTTTCTCGAAACAACGTTTTTCGACGGCTTGTTGATAAAATCTTCGAAACTACGGGACCGATCCTTATGAAATTTTAACCACATATTCTTTGCAACTATAGCTATACAGCATATCAAGGATTTTTTAAAATTTTCCTATTTACTATTTTTTTTTGCCATAAACGGTGAAAAAAATCACCGTTTTTTTTGTTTGTTCGAAAAATGTCCGCCATTCCGTTAATATTGCATATTAAAAATCGTATGATATGCGCTATAGCCATTAACATACTGAATCCAAAACCGTTTGATTTTTTTTGTTTCGGATGATCCATCTCCGAAATTTCATCAACAGCGCACACCTACAATTTTTTTAGGAAATTTTTTTTGACCACCACTTTCGTCTATAGTGACTTAAATAAATATTTAAAAAAAATGTATTTCCAAAGTGTATTTTTTAAGTGTAACAACTTTTATATCAATATCTATAACATAAACCTATCACAAAAATTCACGAAAATAGTTTTTATTTAGCGTCTAAAGTGAGAAGACCCCTTAAGTTAAAAATAAAGTTTATTTTCTCTACAGAACCCAATGTTTGGGACACATTATTCACTGCAAAACACTTCCTATAGTTTAAATTCAATAAGAGAGTCATTACAAATAAAAAAGTCGCAAGAAATCATTTTGACCGTCTAGATTGGCGAAATACCCCTACGTGCATCGTGTAATTCGTGTAAACACTAACAAAGTGTACCTGTACGTCGTCGGCGATGAAGTAGCTCGAATTGATCGTGTTCAAGCTTGAAACGCATAGATGCAAAAGCGTGTCTTCGGTCGAGGCCGATCTCGGATTTCTCTTGACCAAATCGTGAACCAAACGACGAGCTTCCGCTTGGGCCTCGCTCGTCCTTGCGGTCTTCACCAACAGGTAGATCAGGTGCGTAACGCACTTCAATATTTTGTCGTAACTGTCCTGTTGTCGCTTGTGAACCGGACGCTTCTATGATATATTCAACGTAAATTCATTATTCGCCGTATTTGCGTGCGTACGAAACGAAAAACGCTAGAATTTTGCCGTACCTCGAGCAATTCCCGCACCGTGTCGAACTGACTCGTGAGTAATTTGAATACCGCAACGACGTCGGAGAAGCGAGGTTCCTCCTTGTCGTGATTGCGATCCGCCAATTGGAGCATTTGCTCGTGCAAATCTACCATTACACGAACGAGCGCCTGAGCGGTGAAACAAGTGTCGGTATACAGGATCTGTTTTCGAAGCAGTATAAAACTCGTTAGTGACGCTCGTGTTAATCCGTGCGAAGTGTTTTCGTTGTCGGGCTACATCTACGTACATAGGTCAAAAAATAGCATTTTCGAAAAGTGTTCCCGAGTAAAAATGAATATATGTGAACATATATAATTGTACGTTAATTGATAATATACAATTGTATACAAAAATTGGCCCGATAGAATTTTATATGATTTTATATATTTGATTATAAACGTATACAATTGTATATACTAATATACAGTTATGCACGATAGTATATGAATATATAAAAAAAATTATCGGCCGATAAAATTTTCTATATATTATTTTTGTATACAATTGTATATGATCAAATAATATACAATTATATTTTATAATTTATATTTTATAATTCAACGTTTCAATGTAAAATACGTTGATATGTTTTGTCATGTAGAAAAAAAAGCTATTGTGACACATATTATACCAGTCGAAGAAAGCGATGACATTTTGTTAGTAAAATATCAAGAAAAAACTAATATTAATCAACTGATCAGAATTGGAAATTATTTCTGTAAGAAACCCAATAATTGTAATCAAATTTGGTAAATATATTGCATCAATACATAATTTGTTAACTTTTAATAAACAATCTTTTGATTTACCTGCTTCCATACGCGAATAAAACCAAAGAAGACTTTTTTTATATCTAATCATATATGAAGCCATATAAAGATATATACAATTATATGTATTTCAAAAGAAAATAAAAGTACTCTTGTACAGTCATATACAATTTTATATACCGTAAATTAAATTTTCACGTATATATATTATTATATACAGAACTATGTATAATTTTATCAAATCAAATTTGATGGAAGTACATTTATATCGGATTATATATACGAATGTATAGAGTTATCTGCAATTATATATAAAGCTATATATAAATATATATGATTGTATGTCATTTTTATATAATTGTATCTAAGTATATACACTCATTTTTACTCGGGTTGTTATTCGATAGTATCACGTGTTAGCTATATTGCCTGAATATTTCGCTGAAATATTCCTAAAATTGAATGAACTACAGCTTCTAACAGTCTTGCATTATCTGTTAGATCTAACTTGCATTATCCGATAATTTTTCGTATCCGGATAATATGACTAGTAGTGAACCTTACTATCCGAATTTTTCGGATAATTCGCATGAATTTGAAAAAACAAAGGAAATCCGTTATCAAATTAATATTAAGTAATTATTACTAATTAAGAGAATAAGTACCAATAATATTCGTTGTTAATTATCCTGATCGAGTAGTTTGAGGTTCCCGGGCATAATCACCGAATACTGATAAGATAGGTAGAATTTGTGCCGTTGACGACGTTGCCATGATTTCACAGATTAAGGGGAGAGTAGGGGTTTGCACTTTTCAAAAATCGATTTTTTGTCTTTTCTTATAGTTAAACATTTCAAGAATATAATCTCAAAATTTCAAGTCAATCAGAGCAAAACTCTCGAAGTTATTGACTATTTAGTCCCACTCCTCTAACACTGTAGCTCCGACTTCTTTAAACTTCAAACGCGTTTTTCTCGAAACCACTTTTTCAAAGTCCGTGTTCACTGCCATTTGAAAACTACATGACCGATTTGTTTCAAACTTGGTACACACTTTCTACATATAAAATACCTCCCCCAACGGTTAGTTTAAGATTTTTTTTACATTGAGGGGATTTTCCACCCCCAAAATGGCGGAATTTTTCGTGAAAAATAGCATTTTTCACTTTACATGACCACCAAAAATTTAGAAATGAAAAAAAAAAAATTATCAAAGACCATTGGGGGAAGGATTTGATGATACTTTGACTAAATTTTAATGGTACTTGATTTCAGATAATTTCTAGCTGAGATACAGTGAACACCACAAATCGTGTTTTTCCAAAGGCGTTCTTGGAAAAGCTTTGTCACCGGCTTGTTTGTGGATATTTTCGCGCATCATTTTCTCGGAATGTTCTTGAAATGACACTTAACAATGTACAAAAGTTTTCAATAAATTTACTCTATCCATAAAGATAAAAAAAATAGGCAAAAAAGTGTTTTTTTTTTCACGCTGAAACCCCTACCCTTCCCTTAAAGGTCGTGGACGATCTCACTTTTTTTAAATCGATCTTCATTTTTCAATAGTTACGTAAATATGACGACTTTTATCATAGATTTGATATGTTCGAGTTTTAATTCGTCGCCAGGTCGTTAAAAAATGAATTTAAAAATCGACTATCGTCAACGACTCGTATTCATCGTTAACTTGAATAACCCGATTGGTTTTTGCATTTCAGATGGACTGTTTAAGCTGGAGTGTACACCGCCAAACATGGCGAAAAAATTTCATCTGCCGGCTGCCATGTTTTTGTTGTATTTCTGTATTTTTTGGTGATTTTTTTTAAGGCTCTCAATATATGTATATTGGTGTTGAAAAAGATGCGTTTCTTTTTCACCAACCGTTTCCCAGAAAAAAAATCGGAATTTGGCCATTTTATTCGGGCCTCTAGGTAGCCACTTATTTATGGCGTTTCGATGGAACGTACCGAATGTTTGGCAACGCGAATCTCCAGGGCTCGTCTCCAAAGATCGATGCAATGTTGATACCTTAAATGCATAATCAAGTTTTTAAGTGAATATGCCGCGCAACACGGCTTATTTGCGATCCGCTCAACAGTTAGCAGCGACTCAATACTTCAGTGTGGTACAATTATTAGGTTGGCACATAAGTAATGAGCTATATGAGACGAATCGCTCATTTCTTGTGTGCCAACCTAATACGTGACGTTGAAATTTGCATCGTTGGAATGCAACGAAAGTGATTTTTTTTTAATTCCCAAAAGTGCTTTGGCACTTTTGAGCACCGAAAATCACGTAAACCCTTTCTAGGATTCTTATTTAGCGATCTACGATAAATTTGCAAAATATGATTTTGGATAATAAATAAAATAAGAAATTGGGAAGAATTTTCCTTGCATTCCAACGATGCAAACTTCAACTCCATACAATTACACTACAATTGTGTAGTGTACGAATGTCAAGTTTTTCAAAAAGTGCCTTTCGTGCATGAGTAATCGACACGGAGTATGTAAAACATTTTTTACCATTTATTCTTTATGCCTCTTCCCATCGTATCTCAGAGTGAAACAACGTCCCATAACAATGCATGGGAAAGTATTGGAAATTAAAGGGTTAGGCTACTGTAAAAATTTCATAAAATGGATAGTCGCTTGAGGAAAATCAAGTTGAAGAGGAAGGTCCAACATATCGTCGTTGATATTGTAAAACGTTCTACATCTTTTGTGGCCATTATGTTTAAATTTTTTTTTCTGAACGTATCCGTAAAACGTTCTATGTCAATAACCAATCAGAACGCTTCATTCAGCTGATGCAATACGTCACGTGACCCCAAGACGCAACTTTTCGATATTGCAAAAAGTTTGTTTGGCGCTCTTGTAAAGTCGTCTGAAAATCACATAGAACGAATTGCAATATCAACGACGATATGATGCAGGAGTTGCAGATCAAAGGTAAACTTATTGTTGCAACGATAAAAATGTTGGTAAAGCTTTAAACGCGTTTTTTCCCTAACTATGCTTTTCAGAACATTGTAATAGTAGTTTAGTCTCGGCCGACATTTTTCTTCTTAACAATTTTTTCATTAGTTATAAACAAGAATGTCATTTTTCCTTGAAAATTCGAAAAATATAAATAAATTTATTTTCATGATTCAAACACAAAAACAAAAAAAGCTCGGTCAAGACTCAGCCAATATTATCTATTGAAAGAAAAAAACTCGTTTTTTTCTTTCAGTTAAACCGGGTGACCAAAATGAGGTACACAAAGGTTCGTCACGGGATACTTATAACTTCTTTAACTATTAACATTTTTGAATGAAATTTGGTATACAACTCTGTTAGTGTACATACAAATAAATGTCCAAACGATTTTTCAATCATCTTACTTATTCCTTCAAAATTGCTTTTTCTAAATAAGACTCATTTTCGGGTCGTCGCAGTAGCCTAACCCCTTAAGGCAACTGGGGAGGTTTGAAATTTCGAAAATTGACCTGGCTTTATACTTTTATACAATGCCGCGAATCGATATGAAACTTTTTTCAGGGGTATTTGTTATAACAAAAAAAAATGTTAAGTCTCGGGGTTATTTCAAGGTCAATATCGGCGCTTCACGATAATGACGAAAACTCTGTCACGATAAACCTTAAATTAATACAGCAGTTGTAAAAAACATTGATTAACCCGCCAATCTGATCAACCGGTGACCACCACGTTGGTCATATATGATTGCAAATTGTTTTATTTGAATATATTTGAGTTTGGCATACCGCTAAACGTGTTAGAAAAATATTTCTACACATTCATAAGAAGAGCCCAAGTGTTTTCTAATTTTTCGTTATGTGGCGGCGATTTTTTAATTGCTGTTTTGATTTTTAGATTCTTCGGGTAAAACCAATAGATGGAAGCCTAAGAACAAATATCCTCCGAATTTCGCAACATCTTCACTCATTCCTCTGGCGTCGCGATAAAACTGAATTTGACATAGTTTGTCTCATGACATTGAGGTGCCGACATTATCAACCTGGGAATAAATGTCGAGATTTTTTCATCTTACAACGTTACAATAATTGCCCCTGAAAAAGTTTAATATTCAATTGCGGTATCGTTATAAACAATTAAACACGATATCATGAAATGTCAAATTTCTCTAGTCATCTTAAGGCACTCTAGAATTTTGGAAAAATCGTTTTGTTTTTGCTTAAAAAATACTTTGGGGTCATAAAAACAATATGCAATTGGTCCTGTAGCGAATTTTTTTTTAATTCGCTACAGGCTTAAATTTTTTTTTAAAGGCTCAATTATCATTTTCGCCGCAGCGCCTCGGACTTCTTTCAGGCGTCTCGTGCAACTTCAAACGCGTTTTTTTCGAAACCAATTTTTTCAAACTCGGAGGACGGATTACTTGAATCGCATGGATCGATTTGAAATGTTGATAAAAGCTTCACATTTACATTCTCTATGGGAGTACGTAGCCGTTTTTTTATTAAACGTAAACTTTTTTGTTATAAACAAGTTACTGCTTATTTTGTGGGCAAAAATCGATTTATTTCATTCAAAGAGCGCCATTTTTTTAAATTTGATAAAAAAAAATTCCTACGTAGTTCCATAATACATAGATTATAATTTTTTTTGTTTTTGTTCCAAATCTTATACTTTGCGAGAAATCCTATTCCTTTTTCCATACTCGCAAAATAAATTGTCAAAATTAGGCCTTATTTTCTGCCGCTAGAGTGGTGTTATCCCTTAAGGGGAGGAACCTGAGTAAACGGCGAGAACAACAGGCAAACGACGAGAATTTTTATCTCACAAACTAATGTTTCGATTGGATCCGGGTTTATTTTTTATTGGAAATTATGTACATTGAGGTATGTTTAGGAATTTTTTAAAATAAATTCGTTGACTGGAAGCGATTCAAACGCGATTATCTCGAAACATAGTTATTAAAGACGGTGCCAGATGTATCTCGAAAACGGCTTGTCCGATTTTGTCCAAATTTGGATACAATATTCTTCGATAGTTTTTCTCGTTCGCCACGTAGGATTTTTTTAAATGTTCATTTTTGACGGAATTGCGACCGTTTTAATTTAACATTCGTTTTTCATTCGCAATTTCCGACGATTTTGGATTGCATACACATTGCATAAAAAAGCAATGGTTCAATCAAATGAAAAACCCCTACGTGGCGAACGAGAAAAACTATCGAAGACTATTGTATCCAAATTTGGACAAAATCGGACAAGCCGTTTTCGAGATACATCTGGCACCGACTTTGAGAACTATGTTTCGAGATAATCGCGTTTGAATCGCTTCCAGTCAACGAATTTATTTTAAAACATTCCTAAACATACCTCAATGTACGTGTTTTCCAATTAAAAAAAACCCGGATCCAATCGAAACATTACTTTTTGAGATAAAAATTCCCGAAGTTTACCTGTTTTTCTCGCAGTTTACTCAGGTACCTCCCCTTAAAAGTGTTATAAATCGTCAATGAGTTAATGGATAGACCCCAAATTTTGGATACGGGCTTGGAACGAAGGAAGTAATGTCTCATCAAATTTATATCACCATGATTGCGTTTCTCCAAGCTTCTGTACACGCTTAAGGGGCTTTTTTCACACCTAATTTCTACGTTAAAAAAGAATAGAAGAGTGCAAGTCCCGCGTGTTCGCTCACCTCAGAGCATCTACGTACGATGCGCCTCTGTACATCAGTCTGAATACCGTATCTTTGTGATGCTCGCCCAATATTCTCTCGCATATGAGAAGGCTCTGTATACGAATGGCGTCCAAATCCAGAGCAATAGCGTTCAGCTCCTCGAGATTCTTGAACTCAGTCGCGTAACGGAAGCTGTCCCGTTTCGGCATAACGGGCCTCTTCGGCAGCGGATTACCGTCCACCATGTTGGCGTTTCGTATGGCCATTGCTTTCCGCCAATACTCCAGGGCAGTTTGGGTATCGTTGTGCTCGTCGAAAAACGTCGAGCCCATCAGTTCGTTGGCATCGGCTAATCTCTCCTGAGAGTACGATATGCTTTCCACTGTTGAGAAATAAGAGAGCATGAACAACGTAGGGTATGGACGACAAGATGGCCGAACATAGTTTTTCACCTTAAGGAGAGATATACACCTAGATGGTCGAGGTCGAGGATTTAGAAGTTATGAAGAACATTCCGTCGACCGTAGAAGACCTACACTATGGGCCTGGTATCGATAATTCCATGTAAGTTGACAAATTTCATGATTTATTCATTCCCAAATTTTCAAACGCGTTTTTCTCAAAACTACGTTTTTCAAATCGGTACCCAAAATTTCTCGAAAACCAATGAACCGATTGCCTTGAGGTTTTTTTGTGGTTATTCTATACACCATTATCTAGTACTTGTCATAGGATTTTTTTTCCGTTACTTAGTTTTTGTTTTATAGGCAAAATAATAACTAATTTTTGGCCCAAAAATCACTATTTATGTTCAAACGTCCGCCATTTTGTCATAAATCGATATTTTCAAAATCGGCTATGACAAGTACTAGATTATAGTATCCAATTTAATAATCTTTTTTGTTGTTTTTTTTAGATGGTTTTTGAAGAAACGCCAGTGGGTACCGTATACGCAGATTTTTTTACGACGCTCCAAGGATCATACAATATCCTTGTATACTTTTGATATTTTTAAATAATGAAAATTAAACGTATTTTTGAATGTATATACTTTTAGATAATTAAAACCCCAATCCGAAATTTCAAATAGTTTTCCTTGAAAAAATTCAGAAAAATGACCTTTTTCGGCTCCTAGGTGTATATCTCCCCTTAACATCTGCCCAGATGGGTCAGAAAATTTCATTTTCTCAAAATATTTTTCCGATAGTATCACCTTTTAGCTATATTCCCTGGGAATGTTATTGAAATATTCCTAAAATTGTTAATTCTTTAGACAAGTGACTTTTCCAAAAAATGAGCCTACATTTTTTGTTATTGCTATTTTCTCATTTATTAAGTTATAAATGATGATATTCAGTCGCGGGAAGCTGACATTTTTCATTAACAAATTTTTTACGAGCAAGAATTCGTTAAAAATAATTTGGAATTTTTCAAAAACCCAACAAACCCAATATACGCGTCGAAATGTTCAAAAATGCCCTATTTTATCACGTGTTTCCGCGAACTTCAAAACCTCATAACTTTTTATGGAAGGGTAAATTTCAGCTCCCCCCGATTAAACATCATCATTCATACCCTAATAAATGGGAAAATAGCAAAAAATAATTTTAGGCTGATTTTTCGGAAAAGTCACTTATCTAAAGAATTATCCTAAAATTGAATCAGCTACAGCTTCTAACAGTCGGCCAGACGTATATAGCAGCACCGTACTTCAAACTTTAACCCTTTGCGGCACAGTGTAACACTGGTGTTACACCTTATTCAATTCAGATTTTGACGATTCAAAAGTGTTTTTAATTAAATATGGCGGTTGTAAATGCGTTTCAAGGTTCCTAGCACTTCAATAACTACTAAAACATACCTATTCAATTTAAATTTTTCACGTAGCGGGTGTCATCAATAACGAAAGTGCAAAAAAAACGAATTTTTTACATAATTAATCTGACTACGACTAATCTAGCAGGTAAACCATAACCAACAAATTGGTAAAAACTTGGTTTTTGATCCACTGAATACGAACCCGAAGTCGAAACCGCCAAATTGAAAATGGCGGATCCAATATGGCGGCTGTAAATGGCAAAAACTATCAGATTTTTTCCAAATTCGATGATCTATTTTTTTGGGAGCTTATTTCATGTAACAACGACTCCGAAAACCCCCGAGTACCAACTTTCGCTGCCATTAAACAACGTTTTGCATTTACGGTCCGCCATATTGGATCCGCCATCGTGAATTCCCGAATTTTGAGTGCAGATTCGTAATCAGCGACCCCGAAAACCCCGAGTACAAAATTTCAAGCCAATTGCACGTAAAGAAAAATGTATGCTTCAAAGGGTTAAACGCGCTTTTCTCGAAACACTGTTTTCAAAGTCGGTGGACATGATATCTCGACAACCACTTGATGGATTGTTTCCAAATTTACAGGAGATACGATGAGAAACTTTTGAAGGTCATGAACGATTTTTAAGGTCTCTTTTTTAAAATCGATCTTCATTTTTTTATAGTTACGTAAAAATGACGACGTTTTTTATAGTCTTTGTAAGCTCAAGATTCAATTAGTCGCCATGATGTGAAAAAAAAATATTTCAAAAATCGACAATCGTGAACGACTCGTATTTATTGTTAACTTGAATAAGCCGTTTGGTTTTTAGATTTCAAATGGACCGTTTAAGCTGGAGAATGTCCACCGCCAAACGTCGCGATTTTTTTTAATCATCTGCCGGCGGCCATGTTTTTGTTGTTTTTTCCTTATTTTTTAAAGGCTCTCTATATGTGTACCTTTGTATTGAAAAAAAGTTTCTTTTTCACCAACCGTTTCCCAGAAAAAAAATCCTAATTTGGTCATTTTTTTCGAACCTCTAGGTAGATGTAGCCCGTTAAGGCCTTAGGCCACAGTAACGGGTATAAAATCATGTGCGAATTTCACAATTGTTTTTCGTATGAAGAAGTGATTCACTCATAAAATTAATTACACATCTGTTTAGTATGAATATCAAGCTGTCAGAATTTTTTTTTCTTCGATGTATAAAATGGCCGACTACTCGAAACTTCTCGAAACAGCTTTTTTCCAATTGGCGTGACAAGTAACTTCAACAATTTTCACTCGATTTACTTCAAATTTTAAAGTTATGTTCCTAATTGCATTTCGCAGAGAAGTACGTACGGAATTTCTGATTAACCGAAAACTCTTCATTTTATGAGCAGTTCATGAGCAATTATAACGAAATTTTGCACTGAAAATTCATTTCTTAAATTCAAATATCTACAACTTTTGAAAAAAAACGATATTTTTTAAATTCCGTACGTACTTCTCTAGGTATTCTAATGTAGATTGACGAGAATTTTTGTTTTTCGTTCTAGGTAAATAATTGTGGATGCTAAATGTCACGCCGCGGAGCGCCGAAGAAAAAAAGATAACAAAAGAAAATATTAGTAGTCGGCCATTTTGTACATCGAAAAAAAATATATAATTTCTAACAGCTTGATATTCATATTAAATAGATGTGTAATTAATTTCATGAGTGAATCACTTTTTCATACGAAAAAAAAAGTTAAATTCGCACATGATTTTATACCAGTTACTGTGGCCTAAGGCCTTAAGCAAGACGATATTATCACAATCACAATAAACTCAAGGTGCATGCTTGAGCATGAATAAATTAACCCGAACGTTTGTTCGCGTGTACCTAAGTAATCGAATATGTGGATGGCCCCTTTGAGGCAGGCTGTTTGCAGAGCGTCCTCGCCGTGGCACGATTTGCTATGAGGATCGGCATTGTTATCCAACAGAAGCTTCATGGTTTCGAATCTGTGCTCGTGTATAGCGTAGTGCAGGGGTGTCTTATTCTGTATATCTCCGGCATTCACATCGGCCCCGTGTCTCAACAAAAAGGTGCACAGCTCGACACTTTGAACGGAATTTATCAAGCATGTACCCCCGTTGTAATTCGGCTTCAGAATGTCTGCTCCGTGCTCCACAAGATATTCCACTATATCTGTAACGGAACGACAATCGTTAGTGTTATAAAATGCAGGTGTAAATGGTGGTGTATCCGTAAAGTATTCGTTAGGAGCGTTGAACAGTTTATTAAACACCATCCGTTATTACGAAAAATGGCTTTTTTTTTTCAAAAAATGATTTTTTGAACTTAGTATTGTGATTTTCGATACGAACGTGGAAATAATGGTAGAGGTATGGATGAAGGACGTATTATAATATTTAAATATCAGAAAAAGAAAGGAAAAATTTGTTCGGTTAGCAGTTCTGTTGGTAACAACAGAACTGCTCACCGAACAAATTTTTCCTTTTTTTGTAAAAATAGGTTAAAAAATGTTGATCACCTGTAAAAACAGGTTTTTTTGTAAAAACAGGTTAAAAAATGTTGATCCACTAGTTAGTAAAAAATGTATATTGAAAAACATCCTATTATGGTCTGTGCAGAAGAATTTATATTTAAAAGAAAAAATTAACTAATATAATTAATTTAAAACAAGGAGGAAAGCAAGCGTCTATGAGACTTTAGATAGGTTTTTTTTAAATTATTAAAGCCGATGTTTCTTATTTGTTTAGCACCGATTTCAAAAAGATTTCCAATATAATTTATTTTACTTTTTAGTTTCTTTTTAATTGGTCAAAAATAGAGAATGTCCCATACACACACACACACACACACACACACACACACACACACACACACACACGCGCGCACGCACGCACGCACGCACGCACGCACGCACGCACGCACGCACGCACGCACGCACGCACGCACGCACGCACGCACGCACGCACGCACGCACACACACACACACACACGACGTTCGATTCTTACAACAGAAACTGTTGAATAAAGTTTGAAAAAAGATATGCCATTTGTCATTACTTTTTCACGACCTAGATTGCCTCAACGGTACCATTTCGTCTCGTGTGTTTAAAAAATGGATTTTTAAAAATATTTCCATTGTATATATCGAAAATGTTGTGTCCAAATGACAAATAAAAATTTCAAATACTTTATTTTGGAGGCAGATGAATGGTCCCATATTATCAGAGCGATATTACGAGAAAAAAAAAACTTTAAAAGCCTTTTTCCCAAACGGCTTCTCAAAACGGTTGACAAAATAACTGCTGCAATTATTAACCGATTGTCGAAATGCTCTCTCCAGTCTCTTCTTAATCGTGGTTGCTATCGCGTGAACTGCAATTATCAATTTACAATCACCCATTGTTTTTTTAACGTAAATATACGCCGAAAAATGACTTTTTTCGAAAGTTTGTGTTGAAGGTTGCGGAAAAATTCGCCAAATTTGATTGTAGCACCATACTCATGTATTACGATGCAGTTCTTGGATTTCCCAGATTTAAAAAATCCACTAGAGTTAGAATGTTGAAGAGTTAGGCTACTGTGAAGATGACGAACACTCGTTCGTCGCTTGGGGCAACTCAAATTGCAGAGGAAGACCCAAGATATGGTGCAGGAATCGCAGATTGAAGGTAAACTTATCGTTACAACGATAAAACTGCTAATGAAACTTTAAACGCGTTTTTCTTGAAACTATGTTTTCCAAACGGTGTACACGATTTATCGACGTCTAATAAACGAATTGACTTGAAATTTGGAACACTTATTCAGTGTAATAGTAGTTTGGTCTTGACCGACGTTTTTTTTCTTAACGTCTTTTTTCCATTAGTTATTAACAATAATAATGTCATTTTTACTAGAAAAATCGGGAAAAAATTTCAACATTTTTTTTTAATAATGAAATACGTTAGAATTCAGAACCTTGGTTAAGTCTTAGTCAATATTATCTATTTGAAGAAAAAAAAACTCGTGTTTTTTTGCTTCACCCCAACCGGGTGGCCAAAGTCAAGTATACGTTGAGCCCCTCACGTTCAAAAGTCCTTCACGAGCTTATTTATAACTATTTCAATTATTAATATTTTTAATGAAATTTGGTACACAATTTTGGTGTAGTACACTAACGGTCAAAAGTTTCCGAACACTTCAGAGAATTGTAAAACTTTCGATCACTTTGGATAATTGCACATTTATGTTAGAGTAATATAATTCATTATATAGAGCTATGTAGAATCTTTGGAAAATAAGGAATGAAATTAATAATATTATTCTAACATTATTTAGTGAATTAGGCAATTATCCAGTGATCGAAAGTTGTGCAATTATCCGAATTGTCCAAAAACTTTTGACCAGTAGTGTACATACAAATAAATATCCACACGATTTTTCAATCATCTTATTTGTTCCTTGAAAATGATTTTTTATAAATAACCCTGATTTTTACAAAACTGATACAAAAGGTTTTACTCCAACGTCTGGCATAGATTTAGATCGAGAAATTCAAGATAAATAAACATTTTTTCGGCTGTTTCGATGGAAAGATACCATCAACTATAATTTGCCCAGCGATTCAGGATGTTCAAGTTTGCATCGTTGGAACGCAACGAACGTTTTTAAAAATATTTCTCTTTCCTCACTTTTATCCGAATACCAAATATTTTTGTGCAAATTTCGAATACAGATTTCCAAAGAAGCACCTTTAAAAACAGTTAAGGGATAACGCTACGCTAGGATTTGGGAAAAATCGTTTCTTTTGCTTAAAAAATGCTTTGGGGTCATAAAAACAATTTGCAATTGGTCCTATAGCGACTTTTTTTTTAAGGTTCAATTATCGATTTTGCCGCAGCGCCTCGCACTTCTTTGAAGCGCCTCGTACGACTTTAAACGCGTTTTTCTCGAAACCACTTTATTCAAACTGGGAGGACAGATTGCTCAAACACCTCTGCATGAATCGATGAGAAATGTTGATAGTAGCTTCAGAATTACATTCTCTATGGGAGTACGTAGCCGTTTTTTTTAAATTAAATGTAAACTTTTTTTTATAAACAATTTACTACTTATTTTTATGGCAAAAAATCGATTTATTTCTTTCAAAGTGTGCCATTTTTTCAAAATGTGATTAAAAAATCCCTACGTAGTCGCATAGCTAATAATATATCGATTATAATTTTTTTTTGGTTTTTGTTCCAGGTAACTTTACGAGAAAACCGTCCTCCCGTGAAGCTATTTGTAAAAAACACGTTTTTCAAGATGGGCTCTTTCGCCGCCATTTTGTATGAAAGTTATAATAAAAATTTTCTTTTATACTCTAATATATGTTCTTTTATACTTAAATAAACCCTCTCAAAAGAAATCCTATTTCTTTTATCACACTCCCAAAATGAATTGTCAATGTTAGACCTTATTTTCTGCCGCTAGAGTGGTGTTATCCCTTAAGAGGTTACCCCCACTTGCGATTAAAAAAAAATCGATTTTTTTTATTGCATTTTTTTGAAGTATAAGTATCCGGGCCCATACAGAAGTATGGGCCCGGAATAGATGACTCTATGTAAGTTTACAAAAAAAAATATTTTCTTCGTGTAAACTGAAATTGAAACTTTAAACGCGTTTTTCTCAAAATGGCATTTCTGAAGTCGGTGACCAAGATTAATCGAACACTAATGAACCGATCTTCTTGAAATTTTGCAGGCTTATTTAATACATAAAAATGTAGTCTTTAATCGTTCGATTTTTTTTTCGAAAAAAAAAATGGCCGTTTTATAGCCAAAAAACGGCCGTTTTTTTTTCGTTAAAATCGAACCATTAACTTTGACTGTCCGCCATTTTGGGAAAAATGAATATTTTTTAAAATCCTTCGATTAAAGACTAGTTTATACTTATATTTGACTAAATCCATCCGCATTTTTTTTTTCAGATGATCCACTTCGCCGCAATGTTGGTCACCGCAAACCGTGTATATAAAAACATTATTTCATTGACGGCCATTTGCCACTAAACAATGTAATATTTTTCAATAAAAAAATTACTGAAAGTTCTTCAAGATGTCTTCTTTAAGATGGTATATTGATCGATTAAAAAAGTTTTGTAGTTTTCTTTAAAAAAATTCATGAAAAAGGCGTTTTTTTGCGCTACAAGTGGGGATAACGCCTTAAGGGGGGCCAGTCCACGTTGAAAATTTCAAAAAATCGAAAGCAAGCAAGAGTTGAAGAAATCGACGATGATGAGCAATCAGAAGGGATTTTGTACGGTGCAGAAATTGCCGATTGAGTTTAGGTAAGAGTTTTTCATAGTATAAACTTCAATCGCGTTTTTTCTCGAAACCACGTTTTCAAAATCTAGCTCCATCGTATCTCTAAAACTAACAAACCGATTCTCTTGAAATTTGAACCACATATTATAAACATGATTCGCAACAAGATGACCCTAGATGGTTTTAAAATTTTGATTCTTACTCTTTTTTTTTGCGAAAAACTGCGAAAAAACGCGTTTTTTTTTCACTTTTTTCGTTTTTCGTCTGCCATTTTTTTATTTTTTGACAAAACTTTATATCCGAGGGTCATTTTGTAGCTGGTGACATACTGAATCTAATGGACTTTGATTTTTTCGTTTCCGACAAGCCGTTGCCGAGTTGTGGTGGAGCTACCTAGCTCACCTATTTTTGAGACGTTGCGTTAAACTATAGTTTTTGTACTTGAAAATGAATAAAAATGAAGATTCAAGAATATTTATCAAGCCCAACAACTTTTATATTCATATCTTTATAAAATCCTTAAAAAAAAAATCGCAAAATTAGCCCTTTTTTTCGTGGCTCCAAAGTGGACGGGCCCCTCAAAGCATTTTCGTAGCTCAAATCTGGTCAAACAATTTCGAGGAACTAGAAAAAATTCATTTCCCTTGCACGCCAACGATGAAAACTTCGTTCGCATCACACAATCATAACTTCTTCAAGCTCATGCTTTACGTCGCGCATAGCTCGTTTTTCCCTTTGCAGCAACAATAGTCGGCCTTAGCGAAGAGTAATTATAAGTCCGTTGCGACATAGCACCGGCATTGAAGTCGAACCGACGTGACCCTGATCGCCGGTCATTCATAAACGAAGAGTCAAACGAAAATAGATATTTACCGAGGTGCGTCATGTAGCAAGCCGATCTCACAGCGGTGGATCCAGAATCGGATACCGCGTTGACGTCCGCCCCGTGGCTTATGAGGCACTTAACGACGCCCAACTTGCCCAACACCGCGGCGCACCACAAAGGCGTAACGCAATGGACCGACCTGTCGTCCGTCATCTCGTAAATTCCACGCTGTTCGATGTCCGCGTCGCAAGTGGAGATGAGATACTCGACGATTTCCACATTTCCCCGTTTAGCGGCCAAAAAAAGTGGCGCGCAATCGTCCTTCAATCTGCTGACAATGTCGTACCGAACTCTCTTCTTGTACTTCTCCAAGCGATTGCGAATGGAAAACGAGAAACGCGATCCCGGCGCTATGAATTTGCACTCCTTCACAAGGTCATTGTACAGTTGATCCATTTCGCTGCTGGCGCTAATCCGCATCACAATACTTCATGGGAACGTGGCCTGGTTCTGCAGTGCGCAATCATTCGTACAAACATTGCGTTACCTCGATTTTTGTGAAGATAAGTTAAAAATACCTCGTAACTTAACATTTATAATTGACGTATTAAGTTTTCTTCGTAATGAACAACGAACCACGAAAATATCGCGGAAAACCGCAATGATTTTTCAAAAAAGTCGTCTCCAGCGATTGCGTAGAGCGAAACGTCTTTACTGTCGGGCAGTTAAACTCGGCACTGAGTTTGAAAAAGTGATTTTTTTTTTCAGACGAAGAGAAATGAATCACACGGACGTGCGTTATTTGGCCAAATGCGGAGCAGGGCAGTAGACAAAAACAAGTACAAAGGAAAAACGGTACGCGACGGTCAAGGATCTATGCGTCTTTCCTCAATGAATCACGCACTACGAGCATTAGTGGCGCAACGCCGCGTTTCTAAGTACTTTAACGAACATTAAAAACAAGATGCTCGTTGATGACGAAAATGCGAGGGTGAAAAAAATGTTGTCAAAATTCGTGCCCTTACAGCACGCAAATATGTATACGCGAAGATTCGCGTATTTTCGCACAAAGTTTATTTTTAGCCGTCCCACAATGACATTTATAACCTTTGTAATTGTTGTCCGTTGTCTGGACGATCGAAACGAAAAAAATCCTCGAACCTTTGACTCCAATGTGTGTGTGTGTGTGCGCGTTCCGAGAAATTCGTACTGGCAAGCAAAGCTTCAATAACGAGGGAAGTTTCAGCGAACGCGAATGTTCCTTTTTTCAGCTGTCAGATTGCGACCGACAGCTGCACTCGCCGCTCGGTGACTGCATTGTAGCGCAATAAGTCTTTGTGCTAAACAAGTGACGGCAGCGACGCTGTATAGTCGCGACGGTATATACGCGGATAATTGATACCGTACTTGGATTGCATCGAAATACGTACGCGGAACGAACGGATCGTCAAGCATATACAGTAGATTCCTAGACTTTAGGAGCAATGACTCGTGGTAGCAAAAAAGTGTTCAAATTCCACGTGCGTTATTTCTCCCCCGCCCCGTGAAATGCATAAATTAAGAGTCCAACATTTTTCCGATGTCAATAAAGTTGCACTGGAGCATATGCTTGTGTTTCTTTATTCAAATATTTGACGTCGGGGGCGCCACCGTCGGCGGCGTACACGTGCACGCCATAACCTCAAATATTGTTATACGGAAACTTGCGGCTCCAGGTATACACACTGGAACAGGGCATCGCGGGCGTGAAAAAAAGGAAAATTTTGATTTCTCGAAGAATCCAGTCGAGGACTGAAGCTCGAAGATGGTGCGGAAGAAGATTGACAATCGTACGCGAGTTTTGATCGAGAATGGTGTCGCCGCCGGACACAGAACAATGTTCGTTGTTATTGGCGAGAAGGCCAAGGACCAGGCAAGCTTACAGTGATCCTTTGATATTATAGTTATTCCATTCTCCGTGGAAATTCTTATTCGAAGTCTCTCACAGGTCGTTCTTCTCCATCACATGTTGTCGAAATCCGTTGTGAAAGCGAGACCTTCCGTTCTCTGGTGTTATAAAAAAGAGCTGGGTTTCAGCAGCCATCGCAAGAAGCGTATGAAGTCCATTCAGAAGAAAGTCAAAGCCGGCAAGCTCGACGTTAACGAGGACGATCCTTTCGAACTCTTCGTCGTCTCGACGAATATTCGCTACTGTTATTACAACGAGACACACAAGATTCTTGGAAACACGTACGGAATGTGCGTTCTACAGGTAGGACACAATAGCGACAAACGAAAAGTGAATTTTCAGTCGTGCATCGAGATTGTTTTTCATTTTTTTGTCATCCAATTATTATACGAAGAGCTCTTATTATACTTACTCTTCAGTAGCTACTGTATTAAGGGGAGATATACACCTAGGAGCCGGAAAAAAGGTCATTTTTGTGAATTTTTTCAAGGAAAACTATTTGAAATTTCGGATTGGGGTTTTAATTATCTAAAAGTATATACATTCAAAAATATGTTTAATTTCCTTTATTTAAAAATATCAAAAATATACAAGGATATTGTATGATCTTTGGAGGGTCGTAAAAAAATCTGCGTATACGGTACCCACTGGCGTTTCTTCAAAAATCATCTGAAAAAAAAAAACCAAAAAGATTATTAAATTAGATACTATAATCTAGTACTTGTCATAGCCGATTTTGAAAATATCGATTTATGACAAAATGGCGGACGTTTGAACATAAATAGTGATTTTTGGGCCAAAAATTAGTTATTATTTTGCCTATAAAACAAAAACTGAGTAACGAAAAAAAAAATCCTATGACAAGTACTAGATAATGGTGTATAGAATAACCATAAAAAAACTCAAGGCAATCGGTTCATTGGTTTTCGAGAAATTTTGGGTACCGATTTAAAAACCGAGGTTTTGAGAAAAACGCGTTTGAAAATTTGGGAATGAATAAATCATGAAATTTGTCAACTTACATGGAATCATCGATATCAGGCCCATAATGTAGGTCTTCTACGGTCGACGGAATGTTCATAGCTTCTAAATCCTCGATCTCGACCATCCAGGTGTATATCTTCCCTTAAGGGACTACAACTACCTAAAGGCCTGAAAAAATGGACAAATTTCGAAAAAAAATTCTGGGAAATGGTTGGTGAAAAAGTTTCTTTAACACAAAGGTACATATATTGAGACCTTTAAAACAAATACAGAAAAATAATAAAAACATGGCTGCTTGCACAAGATGAAATTTTTTCTCGGCGTTTGGCGGTGAATACTCTTTACCTTGAATGGTCGATCTGAAATGTGAAAACGAAACCGGTTATCATTAATGAAGCCCGCGTTGACGACCGTCGATTTTTGTAATAATTTTTTTCGACAACAAGGTGACCAATTGAAACTCGAACATAGAAAATTTATGAAAAAAAGTCGCTATTCTTTCGTAACTATTAAAAATGAAGATGGATTTAAGGGGTTATACACAGTCAGGAGGCCCAAAAACATCGATTTTCCAAGAATTTTTCTTGAGAAGAGCTTTAAATCTTTTAACGTAAAAATTTGTACACATATTATGGTAACTTTTAACTGTATTTTAACATTTTTTATTTGTAAAAATAATTATTTTGAAAGCTGCTATAGCTGATCTGCGGAAGCACCTCTAAAAAAAGGCGTCTTGCAGTGAGCACGATATCTCTGGACTGGATCATCTAAAATGAAAAAAGCGAAAATGTTTCGTTAATATAATGGATTATCTTGTAATTGATCGAAGGAATAAGCAAAATAATAATTTTTGGCCAAATGGCGCACTTCTAAAGTGGCAAGTGAACAATTGGCCTAAAAAATCGTCGGATAATTGTTAATAACAAATGAACTATGCAATAAAAAAAATCCTACGTAGACAATGTATTTTTCAAGATATATTCAATATTTCAAGTGAATCGGTTGAAAATTGTCCGAGTTATGTTTCCGGCCAACTTAAAAAATGCAGTTTTGGGATAAACGCGTTTGAAGTTTTGAGTAGTAGAAAATCATGAATAATTTTGCAATACCTTTAATCTGCGATGCCTGCACCACACAATTGGCCTTCCAGATTATCGTCCTGCTCTTGCATTTCTTTTCTGCTTGATGAAAAAAATCGATTTTTCGAAAATTCTAGAGTACCCTAACCCCTTAATTATAGGTACATTATGGAAATTTAAAAAAAATCGATTTTTCGAAAAATTTAATTGTATATAACCCCCTTAAAATAGGTGAGATCGCCAACAACCTTCCAACGTTTCTCATCGTATCTCCCGTAAATTTGAAAACAATCCATCAAGTGGTTCTCGAGATATCATGTTCACCGATTTTGAAAACAGTGTTTCGAGAAAAACGCGTTCAGAGTTTGAAGTATGGTGCTGCTACCGCTCACGCGGTGGACTGTTAAAAGCTGTAGCTCATTCAATTTTAGGAATATTTCCTTTCCATTACAATTAGAGGTATGAGGAATTATATAGTACAATATAGTTATTTATTTCTAAATTTACCCTTGCAGGTTTTTACAACGTATTCCCCTCTGTACATTGATAACCTTTTACACGTTCCTTATTTTTTTGTTAACATTCGTCTTTTGTCCGTTTTCGCTTTTATGCTTCTCTTCTTACCATGAATTCGAAGGGCCTCACATACTTGAATAATTCTTTAATCGTTTACCCCATTTCTTCATTAATTTTTCCTTTCAGTACCTCCTCCTTGTAATCTCTTCACCACTTTTTCAAATCATCTACTTGCTTATTCATTTTTTCTTTTACTTTCCTGCATTCAAGTATGTGATCCAAACTTTTTTGTTCCTTCCTACAACACTGGCATAGAGAATCTGTGTATCTCTTTTTTTACCTCCTTTTCCTCTATTTCCGCATTTTAACATAGCCCATTTCGGCATTTTCATTATTTCACACAAGTGTGCTGCTCTTTTCAATGCTTCTATTCCTGGGTCTCCAAGGTGGTTAATTTAACGATAAATTATATTGCACAATATTACGTATTGCGCAATTTTTTTTACCGTTAAGGGTTAGTATTGAAGATTGCGCAATTATTGAACGAAAGTTGGAGAAAGTTTACATATTATTGCACCGTGTAGGATTAGTATTGTGCCATACACTAGGGAGGCCCTGCTCACGTGAAAACATTGATGCTTATGGGCCGTCAAAGTTATTGCGTGATAATAATAAATCGTTTGGGTTCAAGGGTTATTCAATATTATTGCACAATGAAAGTATGGTACAATGTCATTGTAGGTCTAGGGCCCGCCTTGTACTACCTATTTATGCCCCTTTGCATATACTCTAGACTGCGTTTGTCCCTTTTCGTGTGTTTCCCGAAAGTGTTCCCTGTTGACAACCACACGCTCATATGAGGAAAAATATATTCTTTGATTGTATTTCCGCATTTTTTAAGGGGTCTTCTCACTTTAGACGCTAAAAATGGCTATTTTCATGATTTTTTTGATATGTTTATATTATAGATATTGATATAAAAGTTGTTACACCTAATAAATACACTTTCGAAATACATTTTTTTTAAATGTATGTATTTAACTTACTATTTATAGACAAAAATGGTAGTTAATAAAATATCCTAAAAAAATTGTAGGTCTGCACTGTTGATAAAATCTCGGAGATGGATCATCCGAAACAAAAAAATCAAACGGTTTTAGTTTTAGTATGTTAATGGCTATAGCGCATATCATACAATTTTTTATATGTGCAAAAATAACAAAATGGCGAACATTTTTCGAAAAAAACATAAAAAACGTGTTTTTTTCACCGTTTTTGTCCAACAAACATAGTAAATATCAAAATTGAAAAAATCCTTGATATGCGCTATAGCTATAGTTGTAAAGAATATGTGGTTAAAATTTCATAAGCATCGGTTCAGTAGTGTCGAAGATTTTATCAACAAGCCGTTGAAAAAAGTTGTTTAGAAATAAACGCGTTTAAAGTTTGTTTGGGTTACATAAATACATAAAAAACATTTTTTAAATGAATTTGAAAAGTGTATTTATTAAAGCCTTAGGCCACAGTAACGGGTATAAAATCATGTGCGAATTTAACAATTTTTTTCATATGAAAAAGTGATTCACTCGTAAAATTAATTACACATCTATTTAGTATGAATATAAAGCTGTTAGAAAATATATATGTATTTTTTTCGATGTACAAATATTTTATTTTGTTATCTTTTTTTAGGCGCTTCGCGGCGTGACATTTAGCATCCACAATTTTTTACCTAGAACAAAAAACAAAAATTCTCGTCAATCTACATTAGAATACCTAGAGAAATACGTACGGAATTTAAAAAAAAATTGAAATAAATCGAGTAAAAATTGTCGAAGTTATTTGTCACGCCAACTGGAGAAAAGCTGTTTCGAGAAGTTTCGACTAGTCGGCCATTTTTTACATCGAAAGAAAAAATATTTATTTTCTAACAGCTTGATATTCATACTAAATAGATGTGTAATTCATTTTATGAGTGAATCACTTTTTCATACGAAAAAAAAATGTCAAATTCACACATGATTTTATATCCGTTACTGTGGCCTAAGGCCTTAAGTGTAACAACTTTTACATCAATATCCAGAATATAAACTTATCGAAAAAAATTCATGAAAAAAGCCTTTTTTAGCGTCTAGACTGAGATGGCCCCTTACTTCATGAACCGTTTGGGACGCACCACCAGGACCCAAATAAATTTGAATTGAAAATTCTTACTATATTACGGATAAACCGAAGGTCCTATGTACCCGCGCACCCTTCATAGATTACCTTCACATTTATTTTCAATTATCCATATATACGTGTTAATTTCCGGACGATACAAGTACCAAATACTTTACATCTTGAAAGAAATGTTTTTTTCACCTTGGTAATTGAATTAAATTGATTGTAAACATCTCAAGCACATCGAACACTTTCACCACATCCATAAATCCTAATTGACTTTGAAACAGTTGAGAGCAAGCTTTTACTCTTTCGCAGGACTTTGAGGCTCTGACGCCGAATCTTCTGGCGCGTACCGTAGAGACGGTGGAAGGTGGAGGAATAATAGTATTGCTTCTGCAGTCCGTCACCTCTTTGAAACAATTGTACACCATGAGCATGGACGTTCATCAGCGTTTTCGCACAGAGGCACATCAGGTATCGAGCTGTTATCATTTTTTTTTTCACTACACCATAAGAAAGTTGTCGCATTCGTTTATGAGACACACCAAAACGGATCGTCTTTTTGGATGTACTTCCAGGATGTCGTCTGCAGGTTTAACGAGAGGTTTTTGCTGTCTCTGGCCTCGTGCGAGCGTTGTCTCGTCGTGGACGATCAGTTGCGAGTTTTGCCGGTGTCATCGCAAAACTTGAAGATAGAGGCGGTCCCGAAGAGCGCCGTGACGAGCGACGAGCAAGCCGAGTTGGACGCGCTCAAGGAAAGCTTTCGGGATACGCAGCCGGTGTCGTCGCTTGTAAATTGCTGCAAAACCGTCGACCAGGCGAAAGCACTACTCAAATTCATCGAAACGATATCGGAAAAAACGTTGCGATCGACTGTCTCGTTGACGGCGGCTAGGGGACGCGGAAAATCAGCTACGCTCGGACTCGCGATCGCCGGCGCTGTGGCGTTCGGTTATTCCAACATTTATATCTCGAGCCCCAGTCCCGAGAATTTGAACACGCTGTTCGAATTCGTTTTCAAAGGCGGGTATTTCGTAAAGCAGTCGCAAGAATCATAAAGCTTTTTATCGGGTCTTTAAGGGGTTAGGCCACAGTAACGGGTATAAAATCATGTGCGAATTTAACCATTTTTTTTCTTATGAAAAAGTGATTCACTCATAAAATTAATTACGCATCTATTTAGTATAAATATCAAGCTGTTAGAGAATATATATATTTTTTTCGATGTACAAAATGGCCGACTACTCGAAACTTCTCGAAACAGCTTTTTTCCAATTGGCGTGACAAATAACTTCAACAATTTTCACTCGATTTACTTCAAATTTAAAAGTTATGTTCCGAATTGCATTTCGCAGAGAAAGTACGTACGGAATTTTTTGTTACAAAAAAAATGAAGATTAAAAAAAATAAGCTTCCATACCAAGATAAAGAATGGCGTGAAGAATGTTGTGTTAAAATTTGAGACGGATGAGCACTCTTCCTTTGCGAGTGTACACCTTTTTGAAAAACGACATTTCGAGAAAAACGCATTGGTCCGCGCCAGGTCTCACGCAGCTGTTCGAATCCCTTTTTCCGAAAAAGTTTGTAGCAACCGTAATAATTCGAATTTCGCCCGAAAAATTGAACAGCATGTATATAACCGTCTATGCTATCGAATAATGCAAAAAATCGATCTTTCCAAATTTTTACACTGATCCCATAATGAGAATTTACTAATCGCAGGATTCGACGCTCTCGCGTACCAGGAACATCTCGATTATGGTCTTGTGCAGTCGACCAATCCAGAATTCAACAAAGCCACGGTTCGCGTCAATGTTTTTCGCGATCACCGACAAACCATCCAGTACATCCATCCGACCGACGTTCACAAACTCAGCCAAGCGGAATTGCTCGTTATCGACGAGGCCGCTGCGATCCCATTGCCCTACGTCAAAGCGATGCTCGGCCCTTACCTCGTCTTTCTCTCGTCCACGATAAACGGATACGAGGGCACCGGACGCTCGCTGTCCCTGAAACTCCTTCAACAGTTGAGGGCTCAAACGACAACGCCGAACGCTCACGAGAAATCCGACAAGGCGAAGTTAGAAAAATCCGTACTCGGTCGGCAACTTTACGAACTTTCACTGGAGGAATCGATTCGTTACAAACCGGGCGATTCGGTCGAGGAATGGCTCACGAATTTGTTGTGTCTCGATGCCATGACTCACGCGCCGATACTCTCGGGATGCCCGCCTCCAGATATGTGTCAGTTGTATTACATAAACAGGGACACTCTCTTCTCGTATCACAAGGCCTCCGAACTCTTCCTCCAGAGGCTCGTCGCGCTTTACGTCGCTTCCCACTACAAGGTGCGCCTTACATTTAATCGCAAATACTAGTGTGGCAGAAAATAACAATCATAACTTCTTCGAACATTAATGTTAGATGTAAACGAAAAATCATGTCTAATAATCGACAATTTTGAGAGCCATCTTATTACACAGAAAATTCGGTCTTCATGTTTAATCTTAAAGGGGGAGATACCTTCAGGCAAATATCTGATGTTTATTATTATTTTTTTTCAAGGAAAGGTTTCCTCGCCATTTTTTAGACTTAGGGTATGTTTTATTACTACTTTTGGCTGTTACATGGTATTTTTTGTATAAATCTTTAACAAATGGCGGAGTTATGACACGGTCTTCTAAACGAGTTGTGGCGGAGAAAAACCAACGAAGATTTGTCTTTCATGAACACTCATGCGCAGAACAAGAACCAAGAAAAAGTGATAAATTTTGATAACCGACGAAATGGTACGTTTTTAAACAAAAAGATTGAATTTTCCGAAAAAAAATGGCTACATTTTGCAATAAAAAATGGTTTTTATAGTTTTCAAAAATATTTAGGGTCCCGTTTTAGACAATAAGTAAGGTCAGAAAGATTTATACCAAATTTAATCAGAATCGGTCGATTAGTTTGCCAGCTTTGAAAATGCAGTTAAGAAGACCATGCCATGTCTATGCCATTTTCAACGATGAATGAAAAAAAAAACCATGTAACAGCCAAAACTAGCAGTAAAACGTACCCTGAATCTAAAAAGTGGCGAAGCAATCTTTTCTTTAATCAAAAATCATGAAAATCAGAAAAAAAATTCCTCCCCTAAAGGTATCCCCCCCCCCCCTTAAATAACTCAGGAACGAATTCATTTTGGCTAAATCCGGGCATATATTTTTGAGGGGATAGGCTACTGTGACGACCCGAAAATCAGGGTGACTTGAAAAAAGAAAATTTTGAACGAATGAGTAAGATGTTTGAAAAATCGTTTTGACAATTATTTGTATGTACATTACCAAAATTATAAACTAAATTTAATTGAAAAATATTAATACAGTAGAACCTCGATTATTCGAACCAATTGAGACCGAGGCTAGTTCGGATAATCAGAAGTTCGGATAATCGAAACGTGGGTTTTTTTGGGACGAGATCATAAACAACACCTTTTTACATAAAAACAGTACACACATATGTATTAAAATTTGACATACATGTTAACGTTGAAATATATATATATATATATATATATATATATAATACTTTGTAATGCACATAATGCTATACAATGCTTTTTTAATATTTTTTAAATTAAAATCGTCCGTTTTTAATTGACGAACGGCTGTAACGCGTTTTTGGGCGGTGAAGTCTCGCAGCCGTTTGAGAAGGAGAAGTTGCGTTGGGTTGCTCATTGTTGCTCACGGCGGTGGCAGCGAGCAACAATGTATCTTTCGCGCCAACGTTCGGATAATTGAGCATTCGGATAAACTAAGTCATCGTTCGGATAATTGAGGGTTCGGATAATCGAGGTTCTACTGTAATTATAGTAGTCATAGACAATATCTTGACGGATCTTTCAACGTGAGGGGCCCAACGGTGTATTTGATTTTGGCCACTCGGTTGATCTGACCGAAAAGCACGAGTTTTTTTCTTAAAATAAATAATATTGGCCTTCGTTTGTTTGGGTTGGTTGAGTGTGTTTGGGTTTGTTTCTTTGGGTATGTTTGTTTGTTTAGGTGTGCTTGTTTGGGTATATAGTACAATCGTCCGGATAGAATGTGTTAAATTGTTAAACAAATTATCCGAATGAATAATTTACGCGTATTTGTCCGAATAAAATCTTTATAATTTTGTGTGGGTTTGTTTGTTTGGGTTTGTTTGTTTGAGGCGTTGTACAGCGTGAACTGCGTGAACTGAGCCGCTATCCGGACGAATTGCGTACGCTTATTCGTCCAATAACCGGACGGCTAGCCGCAGCGTTAAATCAAATGGAAAAACGAATGCAGCGCCACTTAGATTTGAATTACAGCGCTCCAATTTAACATGAGTTTTTTTACACCTAATGATTTTCATTTCAACGAGTAAAAGTTTTTGTTTTACCCCACTTCAGTAAACACGAGTGAGTCCGGAAAATAACATTACGTAAGTTTGGGAATATTCCGTTTCCAGAATAGTCCAAACGACCTTCAAATGATGTCGGACGCGCCGGCTCATCACTTGTTCTGTCTTCTCGGTCCCGTTGATCCCAACAGGAAGACGCTACCGGAAATATTGGTGGTCATACAGGTTTGCCTGGAGGGCGAGGTGAGCAAAGCTACGATCGCCGACGGATTGGGTAGAGGTCGCCGGGCTGCCGGTGATCTCATACCCTGGACGATAGCACAGCAATATCAGGACAATGATTTCCCGAGATTGGCTGGCGCCAGGATCGTACGAATAGCCACTCATCCCGATTACCAAGGAGTACGATACTTTTTTTCAAATTATTCGCGTATTTTCCTACAGTCTTTTGTGCATTGCCGCGATTCACCATTTGCATTTATCACAAAAATCTCGTAGATGGGTTACGGAGGAAGAGCTCTGGATTTGCTCAAACAATATTACGAAATGGAGATACCGAATATCGACGAAAAGTCGGACGATGCGATGACTACCGAAATCTCGAGGGTCGAGGATGGCAGTATCGACCTACTTGAGGAAACGATCGGTATACATTTTTGCTCGCGCTTTCTCTTGCGATGCCGATTCTCGGTATAGGACGATGAAAATGGGCAGAGAGGAGATATAATATGATTTTCCCAGAGCCCAGGACATCCCTTCCACCGTTGCTTCTCAAGTTGAACGAGCGACGACCGGAGAATTTGGATTACATCGGCGTGTCCTTTGGTCTGACGGAATCTCTACTGAAGTTCTGGAAACGAGCAAACTTCGTGCCGGTTTATCTCAGGTTTGATCAAATTTTCTTAAGGGGTTGCGTGGGTTTCGAAGCCAAAAAGCATATTTTCTTTATTTAAAAAAATATATAATATATACATTATTTTATTCTAAACGTTAAGGGGCTATACCAGTGTGGACGCTGAAAGTTTGGGTTATTTTCGGGAATTTTTTGGAAGAAAAGTACTCAATTAAATGTTTCGGAAAATTAAGAATATATTTGGCTATATTCGACCCATATTACATAATTTTTTCGTAGAAAAATATTGAGATCCAAGCGATTGTGCGCTGCCTTCTGAGGCGCAAAAAAAAGTTCCTCCACTGCTGACATGATTCCGGCCGATTGAGGAGCTGAAACCGAAAAAGGAAAAAATGTCGTTAAACTGGAAGGTATTTCCTGTACAATGACGTAGGATTTTCGAAAAATATCAAAATCTAACAAAATGGCGTAGTTATGAAAAAAAGTCTATTTTCTTGCCTATAAAATGGTCGTTTTTTTCAATGCCAAATAGTCAATTTTCATCCAATCAAAAAAATCCTACGTCATTGTAGAGTAAATATATTCAAGAGTGTTCAGTTCAAATTTCAAGTCAATCGGATAATTGCTCTTTGAATTACAATGTCAGCAAATTTGAAAAATCTCAATTCATATTCTTGAAAGTATAAAAATCTTGAAAGTATAAAAATCTCATCTCATATTCTTGAAAGTATAAACTGTCGAAAAAGGCAAAAAAAACGACTTTTTGAAAGTGTGACACTGGTATAGCCCCTTAACGCGGTCCTCTAGTTTCTCGGCTGTTTTTTTACGGCTTTTTCAATAATTTTTTACGGGCAAAGCATCGAAATAATCAATCTCATTGTTTTTGCATAATCTTTATTAACATTTAAATAAGCTTTACAAATTTTTTGAAGTCAAAATATATAATAGAATAAAAGTTATAGTGGCCGACAGGAAGACATCAAGTAAAAGAGGTGCTTGACGGTGACCAAGATTGCGGCTGTTCTGCTTATCTGAAATCAAAAAACCAAACGGCATTTTAATCTTCATATTTAAGACTAGCGATTGAACTAGAGTGAATGCTAAATTACAAAAAATGACTTTTTTTATACACTTTTGAAAATTACATTCTATTTTTTACTCATTTTTTCTTAAGTTTTTCGCTCGTACAAAAAAAAAACTATCGAAGCAATCATGATAATCCTAGTTCAATCGCTGGCTTATAACATATTAAAGATGCTGTATAAATTTGAACACGATCGGTGCAGTAGTTTCTGAAATATTGTGGTCACCGTTTCGAAAAATGGTGTTTCGAGAAAAACGCGTTTGAAAGTATACCTGCTCCGTATACCTGCTCCGTATACCTGCTCCGTATACCTGCTCCGTTTCAGGGCCGTAACGTGTGAACCACTTCGAATATCGAAAAATCCTTTGGCACACATTTTCTACACATGTTGTAGATGTGATTTATGAAAAAAAAATCGATTTTTTCGACCCGAGAAGCTAGAGGACGGCCTTAAGCACATAAAAGAGCAAAATGTTAATAATATTTTTTAAAAAATTCATCAAAAAATTTGGGAAATTCAGCCGGTGAGATCTGGTTTCCGGAGACCCCTAAAAAAAGTGTCCTCGTGGTGGTCAGGATAACTCATGATAACTTTATCTGAATTTAAAAAACCAAATTCTTTTTGTTAGTAGATAAGTATAGCTCGTGATTGGACGAAGGATTTTTAAAGAAATTGAAATTTGAATTTTTGGCAGAGTTGTATACAAAATAGTTCGATTTTTGGTACAATTTACAGTACGTATAGCCTTGTAAAATTAGTTGTAATAAAAAAAACCTTCGTTCAATCACTAGTCAATGCTATTTTGAAGAAGTGTGCAAAATTTCAATAAGATCGGTGCATTCGTTTTCGAGAAATCGTGTCCACCAACTTAAAAAATAGTGTTTTGAGAAAAATGCGATTACCTGCGTCACTCCCGGCCGGTTTTTCCCAACAGGGGATTTCCCAAAGGCTCTCTCTCCTAGACTTTTACTCCGATTGACTTAAAACTGTGGGAGAACATTCTAGACATATTGTACTATTAGAAAAAAAAATGAATTTTTTAAAATGTTCAAACCTACGTAACCCCTTAATAGTACCTTTCCAGAGGAATCCCCGAAAAATACATGTTCGGCATTTTTTTCCTCAAAATTTATTTTAGAGATCGGAAAAAAAACTCCAGGGCTAGATCCTCACATATGTCAACTAGACAAAATGATCAAGTTTTGTTTATCACATTCTGGGCAGGTTTTCTTTATCACCCATATTTGTATAAAAATATGGGTGTGGCTATCGTAGGTGCTGTAATCGAGTCGGAAAACCAACGTGGCGGATTATTCCGCGTAGGTGAACACAAACTTTTGAAAAAAGCTCTTGGCGCACATAGTATAGTATTGTTCTTTATTTCTAAGTATACCCTCGCGGGTTTGGGGATCTTACGATATCTGTGGCCTCTAATTCTGACCACGTAGTCTTCATATTTGACCCAAAATAAGACTTTTTTCAAGAGTGGTAAAAATCGAAATTCGACCCTTAAGGCTGGGAATAGACGTCCGATTTTTTCTTTCCGACGATCCGATCCGACAGTCGGATCCGACTATCGGAAGGCACTCATGCCATACATTTGTTTCAGCATGCAATACACATCCGATCCGACTATCGGAACTCGGATCCGACTATCGGATCGGATGTGTATTGCATGCTCACTCAAATGTATGGCACGAGTGCCTTCCGATAGTCGGATCGGATTATCGGGAAGAAAAAATCGGACGTCTATTCCCAGCCTAAGGGTTCAACAGAGGCTTCAAAGTTTGGGTTTGTTTGGATGTTTTTTTTAATGCTTACATATGTGCAGCATACACAGTTAAGGGGTTAAGGGGAGGTACCTGAGTAAACGGCGAGAAAAACGGGTAAACTTCAGGAATTTTTATCTCATAAACTAATATTTCGATTGGATCCGGTTTTTTTTATTGGAAAATATGTACATCGAGGTATGTTTAGGAATTTTTTAAACTAAATTCGTTGGCTGGAAGTGATTCAAACGCGATTATCTCGAAACATAGTTTTCAAAGTCGGTGCCAGATGTATCTCGAAAACGGCTTGTCCGATTTTGCCCAAATTTGGATACAATATTCTTCGATAGTTTTTCTCGTTCGGCACGTAGGGTTTTTTCATTTGATTGAACCATTGCTTTTTATGCAATGTGTATGCAATCAAAAATCGTCGGAAATTGTGAACGAAAAACGAATGTTAAATTAAAACGGTCGCAATTCCGTCAAAAATGAAAATTTCAAAAACATCCCTCCATATCTTCGTTTCTTATCCCTTATGGAGGGAGTAAGAAACTCCCTCCATATCTTCGTTTCTTATCCTTTGCCATGTTGCTCCCACTCCTACCTCCTCCATGGCTCCCTTCATTTCTTGGCCCATATATTTGTTTGTAAAAAAGCAACGGGTCACTGTAAATTGATAATTGGAGTACACGCGATAACGACTACGGTGAGGGAAATACTGGAAAGAGAATTTTGAATATGGTTTAATAAGTGCAGCAGTGTCGTCACAACGGTTTTAAAAACAGTTCTATCGAGGAAGAGGCGCTTAATTTGTTCTTTTTTTCGTTATTTCACGTCGATCACATGGGTCCATTTACCTTCATGTAAAATTTAAATCATTAAGAATATCGGGCCACAACGTTCTCCTTAAGTAGAATGAAGGAATGGAAAAAAATCAATTTTTTTATCAACTTTCCATAACACTTCATCACGAACAAAGCAGCGTTCGTAACTTCTGATTACTTGAACCGCATTTACAGGCAAACAGCGAACGACATCACTGGTGAACATTCCTGCATAATGTTGTGCAAGATAGTTTCGGACGAGGAAAAAGATTTCAGTTGGTTGGATGCTTACTGGAAAGATTTCCGGCGAAGATTCGCGACACTCTTGTCGTATTCGTTCAACGGATACTCGCCGTCTCTGGCTCTCGGATTACTCACCAACAAGACGGTCAAGTCGTCGAGTACAGCTATCAAAAAGGACATGTTGGATGCGTTTTTCACGCCGTACGACTTGAAGCGACTGGGAATGTACAGCAACAATATGGCCGACTACCATTTGATTATGGATCTGTTGCCGCCATTGGCGCGACTTTATTTCCTTAATTTGATGGGAGACACGCATTTTTCTCCCGTCCAAGCGGTCAGTATCACTTTCAACAAAATCCTAATTAAGCCGTTTTACAAGTTTTTATTTAACTTGCTTCATTCGTATGTCTTTCCGGTTCAAAACTTGTAATCTATTTTTCAACCACTTGCTGACATCCAATTGAGCTGAAATTTGGCATAGCTATGTAACTTCGGTACCAATGCAATAATATGGTATCACGGAGGTGGTCTGATGATGGAGGTGGGGGATGGGCAATGCAACTCCTTAAGGCGAGAAATCCCTTTGGGAGCGTGAAAAATAAGTATTCTTCGGGATTTTTTTTAGAGGGGATAACATAATCTGATCATTTTCAAATTTGGACATGAAATTATTATGACTGTCAAGTTTAAAAAAAGAAAAATTTCTTGGGAAGACCAACAAATTGACAGTTTTCCGCGACATCGAAAAATGGTGTAGTTGTCACTCTTTTTCTGTTGATCTGAAAAAGATTTAATAAGTGTCATTCGTTTACTGACATATTCAGGGGAAGGATATACCTAAAAAATGATGAAAAAGTGCAAAATTGGAAAGTTGGGAGCCTTTTTACTCCAAAGTTCGAATTTTCGACCATTTTTTCGACATATTTGCCCCCTAAAAATTATTTATTTACACACTACCTTTCAAACTTTAGGTATATCCTTCCGATAATATTACTGAGAGTAACCTCCCAAAATTTCATCAAAATCGGTCGACAACTTTTTGAGCTACAACACGAGCAGTTTTTGAAAAAGTAGTTTCGAGATAATCGCGTTTAAAGTTTCAACATGCGACTCGCTACCTGACCGCATGCTGTCCCCGCGCTCTAGACTATATGCGATAACTCCGCAAATATTCAATATTTCGAGTTTTCCTTTCGTCAGTATATTCTTTGGGTATCATACTTTCGAAATATGTAAAAAATCGATTTTTTGAAAATTCTAAAGGGATTTCTCGCCTTAATAGCATATACTAGGACATTCGAGTTTGTGCTCATTTGTTTTGTTATCACGAACACTTTTCATTACACATGATAACGAGAGTCTGATAATGGTGGTGGGAGCCGGGAACTGAAATTTCCTAATGGCAAATGGTAGGACAATCGAGTTTGGGCTCATTAACTTTGTTGACTTGAGCACTATTTACAAGTACACTAGTATAAAGTTTCTCGCGAAACCTTTACAACCTAAGGCAAGATTTTTTATTACGCCGATGTCTGCATGACATGGGGCTCCGGCATAGCAAATAAATAAACAAATTCTAATACTAAACAGTATAAAATAAACTAAACGTAAAAAATCTTTTCGAAAACAAGCTTTTATTTATAATCTATCGACCTGAAAAGTAAAAAATAATATTTAGTACATGAAGTTAAATAGTAAAGCTACAGAAAAACCCTATCATTGGTCACTGATCAAAGGCGCACGCAGTACATACTTAATCAAGAAGCGCGGCAGCGTCTCGACGCCAAGTAATAACGGAAAATGTTAGCACCACAGCCATAAAAAAGATGAGCACCACTGTCACGAACGACGAACACGCCGCGACTCTTTATACAGTAAGATGGACTTTAGCAGACGACTTTTTACCTTAGATTCGACATTACGCGAAAACGCGGCGATGAATCGAAAATTTAATGACATTTTACCAATGAAATGTTATTTTTTCCTATCGATTTTGTTTGGGTCATTTTTCGATCCGTCTACTCAACATTGAGATCTCGTAATATTCGGCCGAATTTCCGAGCGACTTTTCGACCAAATGTTTCAACATAAAAGTTACATAAACATAGAACTTTTAAAAATTGACATATTTTCTTAAAAGCCTGAGGCGTAAAACGTCATTACACTTGAAATAAAGCCTCAAGCATTTGAGAAAATGTTTAAAAAATTTAAGTTCTATGTTTATGTAAACGAACATTTAGCACACGAATGATTGAAATTTCGGTTATATGTGCGCTTGAAGTACTTCAATGTGAAATTTTACACGAATCGAGAGTGAATGAAACGTATTTTTGGTATCCTCGGCAGGCGATACTTCTGGGCGTGGGTCTTCAGCACAAAACGGTCGACAAGCTCGCGGAAGAATTGGAATTACCGGCGTCGCAGTTGCTCGGCTTGTTCAATCGACTTGTACGAAAATCCATGCAGTTCTTGAACGGTGTCGCCGAAGAGTTTGTCGAGAGCACGATGATAACAACCGAAAGAACGAACGACGACATACGAGTTGATATGGAGAAGGGAAAAAGCATGAACGCCGAGCTCGAGGCCGCGGCAAAGGTACTCTTTTCTTTTGATCATTCCACATCTTAAGGTTGTTGCTTAAAAATATTGGGCTGAATAGATATTAATGAAAATGTTACCAGTCGTTATCGTATACTTTCTGAATATACTGGCAAAAAAAGAACGGAGATTTACGCACACGTTTATTGAATATTAAATTCTTAACTTTACGGCAACCTCTGCTTGAGTGCATTGGTTGTATGGGGCAAAGTCGTTAATATTCCTGTTTTTGGCGTAAAGATTCCGCATATGTGAAGAAAGTGACCCAAAAAACGAATATTGTGTGCAGGATAGTGTACAGAACAATATTACCGAAAAAAGTCAGCTTACCGAGATAATGAGAATGTATGACAAATATGCGGCCAGTTTACAATCATTATTACAATCACAAACCCGAATATTTAACAACTGATTTTCGTCTATAATCAAGTAAAAATAGATCCTAGTATACTGGTAAAATTTCATGCCAAGTTATCGAACTTTTAATGAAAATTTCCGACTCTAAAAACCGTCTCATTTATACGACGCTTTATGGAGATGTTACCTGGCCACATTTCTATCGAATAATTGTAAAAAATTCTAAAGATTCCACCACGACAATAAAAGCGGACGGTCACTGAATGTTTGAAGGAAATATTAACGATAAAACTTTTTTTGGTAATTATGCAGAAGTGGGGCTCCACCCCAGTGCTAAAAGATTATTTTTGGCATGGACGCCTTTATTATGTCACCACTAGTGATATTCAGCCCGCGGAGGCTGACATTTTTAAATATTCCCATAATGTATGGGGTTTTGAAGTTTGGCGAAACACGCAGTAAAATAGGGCATTTTCGTGCTTTTCGACTTGTCCGTTGCGCGCGCGCGTGTGTGTGTGTGATCTTGTAAGAATGCCTTTATAAATTTTCTTTTTCTTTGAACTCCAAAACCCCATATTTTATGGAAATAATTAAAAATCTCAGCCTCCGCGGGCTGAATATCATTAGTGGTGACTAATTAAAGGAATTTATGGCAAAAAAAATCCCGCCAAAATTGTAGTGGAGGCCCACTTCTGCATAATTACCCTTTTTTTTTTAATGTGACTAGCAGAAGAATTTTGGTAGCCGCGACTTTTCAGAGAAAATGTCTAAATCTACTAAATTTGTGGGAATTTCATTATTCCAGATATCCAGAGTATATTATACTCATTATCGTTGAGTATAATAATTGATTATGACTTGCTTTTATTAAACGCCACTGTAATTTACCAATGATTCAGAAGGGCCCTCCTTATGCCCCCGCAAAATACAGCCCTCCGCGAACGGCATACCTTAATATCAATCAATCAAATCGAGTTTTATTTGCACAACTTTTTTAGCAAGCTTTTTTTTACAGAATGCTACTTTTTCTCTCAGCTCTACTTTAACTTATTTTCCACTCTGCATACTCTTTCCCTTGTCACTATCTAACATTTCTCTCTTTTCCTTAGTTTAATCCTCCCCTCCCCCTTCTTCCTTGCACCGCTTTCTGCACACTTTCTTTATTTCCCTATAATACTCGCATATCCCTTTTTGTATCTTCCCACCCAACATATTTATAGTTTCTTCCTTTATTGCTAAATCATCGGTTCCTTGCACCCACTACTCTGCTTTCTTTCTTGCCTTCTCTGTTACTAGCCCTCAGCCTTTTTCACATACTACTCTTTACAAATCCTGCACCTCCAATCCTTTTGCCCTCTCTTTCCCGCCCTTGCTATGTTCCCCATCTTAATCTCGCCCACAATCCCGTATCCCTTCTCTTAACTCCCTCTTCCGACCAGTATTTCCATGGCCTTTTTCGTTTTCCACAATGTATCTGTATTTTTCATTATACGTTGATTTTCTAATTTTTTTTCTCTTCCGTCCGTAAAATTCCCCTTTTGAAGTTTTCTAATCCTTCTTTCATCTATTCTTTCCACTTCTCTTCTTCCCCTTATCATTGTTATCTCTTCTATTCCCATATCCTTTGCAACATTCTCTAAATGTTATCCCCAATTTGACGGGGTATCGTTTGCAATTGCTCTTATTGTCTCAAATAGGCGAATTTTTGGCCATCTTGACTCCTCCATCCTAAGCACCTCGCTTATATACCTTAACGCTCTTTCCCTTGTCATATATTCCATGGTAGGCACCCCCCGCTCTCTTCTTCAAACATGGTTTGGAGTTTTGTCCAATTCTAACGCCATCTTACACTACCTAATTTGTATTCTTTCAAAAACGCTTTCAAAACTCCTCCATCCTAAGCACCTCTCTTATATACCCTAAGGTAATCCTATCGCCAGGCTTCAATCCATAGAATTTTAATTTGTTTTTTGAGCTTCACTAAATATATTAATAATCGTCTCTGTAAAATTTCAGGGTCGGTTATCGACCTAATTACAGAGAAAAAAAAATTCAAATTGCGTATTTTTGTGAAGGAATTCCGAGACGACATGCAAAAACCCAATATCCGGTCGCTACAAAAGTGTATATAATAGTGGGAATCCGTCAGATTCTTAAAAATAATCAGATTCACATACTTAACACTTGTAGTAATCCAGTGCTCTCAGAAAAAATTGCGCTCATTGACCTCATTTTTATGTAATATCAAGTTTAATTTGAACTTCCGGTATTGGATTTATTACCACTTGCTACGATAAAGAGACGTGGCAGCAAGGCAACAGCTGACTGTAGTCCTAACCTAATCTCACTCATTCGAATTTCCACACATATTTCATTTTTAACCGACATATTTCGCCGACACAAATTTTCCACGCTTTTTACCAGTCGTGGCCCGAATACAATGCTTCATATTTCCCGCACCTGACATTGTTTTGACAGATCGACGTTGAAAAGCATGGAGGTTAAACTCGCCTGGTTGAGTTAAAAGAGACGGAGATAGAACCAATATTCCCAAATATCAAACCTAGAAATACTGCGCGAATCGTTGGAATAACTATTTTTTCATTTTTCTAATTAAATGTGAACATTTGTTAAACGGTTTACACATGGAAAATTTAGTTATTACAATTTTTTTTGCATATGTTAAAAATATAAATTGTACAAGTCTCAAGTATGATCAGTGGTACGACTAGTGTGAAGCAATAGGATTACCTTAAGCCCGCGAGATAAAAGGAGCGTTGGATTAAAATTAATTTTCTCTTTCAAAAACTCGTTTCGCAGGAGCTGCAAGCCAAGCAACGGGCAGAGTTGGCAAAACTGAAACAGGAAAATCTGAAACAGTACGCGATCAAAGGTACCGAGGAGGAGTGGGACAACGTTCTCAAAAGTAAATCCAGCAAATCTCTTATATCAATAAAGAGCGGCGAGAAGCGGGCCAACTTGTCGATGGACGACGCTATCAATGAAATATCTGGCAGCGAACGAAAGAAGGATAAGAAGAAGAAGCGATTCTCCAAAGGATGACAATGAACGACGATCGTTTTAATGACCACTGTACAATAAAAATTGTTTAACAAAAATAGAAAACACGATGATAGTTGGCGAATCTATTTACAAAAGGACATTCTCGCATTTTTCAAATGTTGCTACAAAAAATAGTTGTTGTCCGCGATATACTTGATGCACTGACAGATAAGATTTCTCTCGTGCTGTATCGAACGCGACAACAGGCGTTGCAACAGCATCAAGCGTTTTTTATTGTAATGCCTGTTATCGGGACCATTCTGCGGACCACTGCGTTGATCCGTCGTTGGCGGTTTCTCGAAATTCTTCGTCGTTGCCGAGTTGTTGCGACTATCCGGCACTCTCTTCGGACTAGCCGGAATTTTTCGTTCGTCTTCTGTCGGCGCATTTATAGTTTCTTTTTGCACTTGGGATAATTCATTTTCCGTTGGTATGTCGGTTTTTATCCTCTTGATGGGAACCTCCTCTGGTCCATCATCTGTGCATAAAAGAATAAATGTCACGTCTGTTCATAGCAGCATGCTTCGAAAGAATCAACGGGCTACATCTACCTAGGTGGGTAAAACATTGCTTTTTCAAGAACGAAACGTTTTTTTTTTTCGATAGTATCATCTTTTAGCTATATTCCCTGAAAATTTCATTGGAATATTCCTAAAATTGAATGAGCTACAGCTTGTAACAGTCGGCCGGACGAACGGTAGTAGCACCGTAATTCAAACTTTAATCGCCTTTCTTTCGAAAAATTGTTTTCAAAGTCGGTGGACTTTGGATCGTTTTAAAATGTACAGGAGATTCGTTGAGAAGCATTTAAGGGGGGAAATACATATAAATGGTGGAAAATGACGAAAACTTTCGGGATTTTTTTCCAACGCAACTACTGGACCAATCGTTTTGAAATTTGTAGGGTATTTTGTTGTAGATTAGAAGACACGAAAAACAGTTTTTTAATCGACAAAAAGTGGTCATCAGCAGCCTGCAGCCAATTGTTGCTGAACGGATTTTCGAAATTTGCGGCAGTGACAAAAAAAACTATCCGATTTATTTCAACCAAAGGTTTTTAGACACATAATTGCAAACCCTCGTCGATAAATCTCCATATTCATTAAACAAATTAATTAAACAATCATTTTTTGCATAAAAAAACAGGCAAATTTTCGGTGTAATTTCGATCGTTTTTTTTTCTGAGTGCCGCCATTATTACAATATTCAACTTTTTCTTGGTTTATCGACAACGTACTTTCATATAGAATGTAATGATTTTTCAATTTTTTATTTCAAATAAAAATAATAAAAACTACAGCTGCCGCAGTTCGACATCGCGGGGAAAATTCGTCCAGCAACAATTGGCTGCGGGATGCTGATGAACACTTATTGTCGAAAAAAAAAATGTTTTTCATGTCTTCTAATGTACAATAACATACCCTACAAATTTCAAAACAATTGGTTCAGTAGTTGCGCTGGAAGGAAAACTCGAAATTTTGCGTCATTTTCGATAATTTATATGTATTTTCCCCCTTAAAGGTCGTTGGGGATCTCACTTTTTAAAAATCGATCTTGATTTTTAGGGTTGCGTACCCAAAGGGCAAAACGAAACCCTCTTAATGTCACTCTGCTGTCTGTCCGTCGGCATTTCACGGGTCTCTAGTTCGTAAACAGAATGAGTGACAGACCTGAAACTTGGATATTTTGTGTAGAATGTTGACTCAAAACCGAATATTGAATGGGAAATTCAGTTAAATTATTGCTCATGGGGGCCCCATACATGAGAAAAAAATTCTTTCTTACCCTGACATGTGGAGTGTTATTTTTTAAAGCTCAGTGAGTAGAGTACAAATATATTTTTTTTCTTTTTTATTTTCGAAAATAAGGAAAGAGACGGCCGTCAAAGTTGTCAGTTTTAGACAATTTTTGTTACGGGGTCTATCTCAAAAACTAAACTAGTTGGGAATTTGGAATTTCTTTATATTATATGCCATATATTGTATTTAAACAACAAATACTGAAAACGCTGATTCATAATGTAGTATATATAATAATTTAGTGTGTACATAATACGAACGCCGATTCATAATGTAGTATATATCGACGCTGCTTACGAAAACAAACACGTTTGATATCACCGCGAAAATTAGCATGTTTTGGCTTCCGACACGAAAACTAGCATGTTCCGGTTTTCGGCACGAAAACTGGCACCTTTCGATATTTAACACGAAAACTATCACGTTTCGGCTTTCACCACGAAAAGAAGCAGAATTCGATATTCACCGCGAAAATTAACATGTTTCAGTAACACTGGAATTGTTTCCGACTTTTCTTCCATGCTTTTTTACATCTTGCCTCTATTTTTTTACTCCAATTCCTTTGACCGCAATCAGAAATTTCCAATTTTTTAGACCTCGCAAAAAATTTAATTGGACTTCAATTAAAATTGCAAGTATTCGGGAAATATCCATTCAACCTTACGTCGATACAATCCCCGTTAAATATGATTTTGACCAAGAAGGACGAGAGATGAAAATCTTTAAAAAAAAAAAAACAAAAACATGGATGCTGTTCGAATGTTCCAATTAAAACAGACGTCAGATAAAAAATTGCCTCTTGCACCAAGAAAAAAAAAGATTTACAGGCCATGCTTGACAGAGGTTTAATTCCAATCGAACATCAGCAAGATTTTTCAAACATATTCGACGATAACCATCTGTAAGATTACAGTAAATTTGTTGAATGATATTTTCAATAACGTTATTTTTTTAATAGATAATCACAATAGATATTTCATTATATTAACAATTTCGATATTATTTTTTTATAAAAATTACTACTCTCGATTTTAATTGACAATTATTATCAAAATGTTAATAAAAGCAACTAGTATAAAACTAAAATGTCATTACGCAAAGAATTGTCATATAAAAAAAAATACTAATGGTTTATTTTTCCAGATTTTTACCTGAGTACGAAGGACTTTAAATTCTCACCAAAACTCTTTTTGGTTAGATTATACGAGCGATGAGATCCTTAAGGTTTTAACTTACTCCATTTCACTAGTTTTTACAGTGAAAATCAAACAAGCTAGTTTTCGCGGTCAATGTGGAAACGTGCTAGTTTCCGTGGCGAAAGCATAATCATGCTAGTTTTCGTAAGAACTTTGAATCGGGTTACTTTTCGTAAGCAGCGTCGATATAATAATTTATTGTTCATACAATACAATACATGTATAATAAGAATATATCAAATTATTGTTACTTAAATATTTATAATGCCAAATGACTTATTTTTGGAGTCGGTGCCAGCCAAAAACAAGAGATTGACGTCACGGAAGAAACGAGATTGCAAAGTTAAAAAAGACTGCAGATCGTATATTTCAGTTATTTCTCTTCGACTTGAAAGATGACTTTTTTGATATTTTTGTATGCTCGAGTTTCAATTCGTCGCGGCGTTGTTAAAAAAATGATTTAAAAAATGGACGATCGTCAACAATTCGTATTTATTGTTAACTTGAATAACCCGTTTGGTTTTTAGATTTCCGATATACCGTTTAAGCTGGAGTGTCCACCGCCAAAGGTCGCGACAAAATTTTTATCATCAGCCGACGGCCATGTTTTTGTTGTTTTTCTGTATTTTTTGGTGATTTTTTTTGAGGCTCTGAATATATGAAAAAATTCCTCTTTTTTACCAACCGTTTCTCAGAAAAACAAATCGGAATTTGGTCATTTTTGTCGAGCCTCTAGGTGGATGTAGCCCGTTAATTTCGCTTTTGATTTCGAACGTTTTGGGTACATTTTTCGAAATTAACGTGCGAAATTGTTGGGATGTAACGAAGCTGGGAGAATTACCTTCCTCAGAATCGCTGCCGTAATTGGCGAGTAGACGAGCCAAACCCGATTGATTTTCATTCGTGACTGGAACGACCGGCGGCAGCGACGCCACTTCGGGTGAGACGCGAACCGCTTTGGTGGATTGCATCGGATTGGGCTCATCCTCGTCATCGGAAATATTGCAGCCAACGGCCGGAGACTCGATGTGCTCCATTTCTTCGCCATCTACAGACATCCGGTCTCCATTCTCACCTGATATTTCGCGCCATTGCGCTGTGGGAAATACGATGCCGTTAGATCTTCGTTAGTCGAGGATGGACACATTTTTTTGTTACTCAAAAAAATTGTGGATTGTCTTGTATGGAGATGGGAGGAATTTCTGATGTTTTGATCATTTTCAAGTTATCTGCAAATTGTTCGGATAACCATCTAGATTGTCGTTATTTGTGGTCTGTTCAAGTGATTCGAAATAAACTGAACACTGCAGACGCTTTCTACATGTGTGCAGATGATTTTTGGACCGGCTGATCTATTCACGTCTTTACGATGTGACTTTCTAGCGTCACAATTAAGAATATAAAAAAAAATTCCAAGAGATTGTTGAGGTGGGATATCCATTTACAACGTTCAAAAGATCGATTTCTTTTTTATCTTTAAACGATAGAACTATATATGTAGAATGTTTTCCCAAAGTTTCAAAGCAAAATTCGAAAAATTATAAACGTTGCAGCCCTTCAACGCTGTGCCTCACCGCTCGGATTCGGAGCGGGCGTGAACTTCAAACGCGTTTTTCTCAAAACTGCATTGTCGAAATTGGCGTGCAGGATTACTCAAAAACTATTAAGCCGATTGAGTTTAAACTTGGTAGAAATATTCATAATATTGGTACCTTCTACTTGACGAAAATTGTTTTTCAAAAATTGGAAAAAAAAACTTTTTTTTTGTAAATGCGTGCTATTTTCTCAAATTTTCTTTTGAGAAAATTTTCTTCATTTTAATTACCGTCACATAGAAACTATACATGTTCTAACGGAAAAAATGTTTGAACTTTTTTGCAAATCAAAGTCTACGGGAAACTAGACTGCACGCCGATTCGCAACTCCAGCGGCGACCTTGCTGTAACACTCTGCCACAGCTCCGCCATTTCGATGATGAATTAATTAAAAAAATTGTTTCGTATACTTAAATATACTATTAAAGTATATCTAAAGTTTGATAATTGTAGAATAATTATTTCTTAGTTTAAAAAATCCCTCAAAACTACTAATTTTTTCCGGTCTAAATGTATATTCCGCCTTAATATAATGGATCTGTAGAACTCAAACGATTAAACATTTTTGCGGATAATCTAGATAATTTCCGAAAAATGGTTTTTCGATTGCTTAAATCGCTAGATTAACTATCCAAGAATATATTTACAAAGTGACAGAGGCCAATTGGAAATATTTTCAGAGATACAAGGCTAAAAGCAGAGAGTGATTGATATTTGGAATTAATATTTCCTCCTATTGAAAACTTTGAAGTGTGTTTTCTCCAGTTTTCATTTTCACGATTTTTCCAAATTGGTGGGCGTGATAGCAAAAAAACTAAACGACCTATTGAATCAAACCAAAGTATATTTTCTTCAGTATGAAAATCTCTTCTAAGTGAATTAAAAAAGTCGTTGAAAAAGTATTTTTAAATAATTTTTATGGCACGTTAAAGTGTTTTTTTAAACACATTTTTTTCAAACCTGAGAAAAGTTATAATTTCACGATTTTTTCAGCTTTTTCTTAATTCACCTAGAAGAAAAATATATGACAATTGAAGATTTTATTGGTTTTGTTTCAGTCCCTATCGTTTATAAAATGGCATACCTATTGAAGATGAAAAAGTCTTTGATACAACCGCATACATAAAGGACAACGTTTTTGAAGTTTACATATTTGGGGCCGGGTTGAAATTCCGAACTTTGAATGATCAGAACGCTCAAAACTCCGAAAGAATACTACCCCGAAAGATCAAAACTCCGAAAATCTGAACACCGGAAAATAATTCGACTATGGAAGTTTTAAAAGTTTCAAAATGTTCAATAAATCGACGAATTATTTCAAGATTTTTTTTTTAATTAAGAAGTGATTTCACGTCAATTTTGAAATTTGTCTAGACAATGTTATATGTTCTTCGTCATTTACAGTCAACTGTGTAGACTTTCGCTGGCATAATTTTGAGGAACCTTGTAATTTCGGAACATTAAAATTAGGAATTTTAAACCGTCGGCGTATTCAACGTTCGGAATTTCAACCCGGCCCTCATGTCAAGATCATGCCAGCGGAAGTGCACACAATTGACTGTTAATGATGTAGAACGTATAGCATTGTCTAGAAAAATTTCAAACTTGACGCAAAATCACTTCTTAAGGGGTAGGCCACAGTAGAATTTTCAAAAAATCGATTTTTTTTTCTCGCTGAAACGTGCTTTATCATCATAAGAATAAGTTACTATTCGATTTATAGCAAGACATTTTTTTTCACCGACTTTGCGCGTTAACGTAAGGCCACCTCTGGCACGGCCATAGAGTACCTAAAACTTTAAACGCGTTTTTCTCGAAACAGCTTTTTTCCAATGAATGTAACAAATAACTTCAACATTTTTCACTCGATTTACTTCAAATTTAAAAGTTATGTTCCTAATTGCAATTAGTACGTACGGAATTTCTGATTAATCGAAAAATGTTCATTTCATGAGCAGTTTTATACGAAATTTTTCACTGAAAATTCATTCAACTCAATTCAAATACCTACAACTTTTGAATAAAACAATATTTTTTAAATTCCGTACGTACTTCTCTAGGTATTCTAATGTAGATTGACGAGAATTTTTGTTTTTTGTTCTAGGTAAAAAATTGTGGATGCTAAATATCACGCCGCGTAGGGCCCAAAAAAAAGATAAAAAAAATATTGCAGTCAGCCATTTTGTACATCGAAAAAAAAATCTTACAGCTTGATATTCATACTAAATAGCTGTGTAATTAATTTTATGCGTGAATCACTTTTTCATATGAAAAAAAATTGTTAAATTCGCACATGATTTTATACCCATTACTGTGGCCTGACCCTTTAATAAAAAAATTCTTGAAATAATTCGTCGATTTATTGAAAAATTTTTAACTTTTTAAACTTCCTTAACCGAATTATTTTGACGGTGTTAAGATTTTCGGAGTTTTGGTCTTTCGTGTAAAATTCTTTCGGAGTTTATTTGTTTGAATTTCAACCCGGCCCCGCACATTTCGAGTGTAACGAAACATTCTTTTCTTTACCGTTAATGTTTAAAAGTTTTTTTGCAAATTCAAATTCCGCAGATTTCTAACAGAGGCGAAAAAACGTTCGAGTGATTGTCGTGGCCTACATCTGGCAACAAAGTATTCAGGCAATTGAAAAACGCTAATTTTCATTTCATTCGAACAGTGCAAACGTCAATACCATAAAAAAAATACATCAAACGACAATATGGGCTCACCGGTTCCGCCGAATGGATACAATCCCCTGTATAATTCAGTCGCCACTTCCGGTTGTACTCTCAACTCTCGTGTCTTGCGTTTTCGAACCCTTTTCTTCTTTTCTTGCACGTTTTTCCTCGAGCCCCCAGTTAACGTCTGTTTCTCGATTATTTCGCCTCTTTCGACCTTCTCCGCGTGCTCCGCTATCTTTCGCTCCACGTGGATCTTCGTAGGATATTTTCTAGAATAAGGATAGATCGCGACATGGATAACGATACGATGATCGGGTAAGGATACGGCAAGGCTTACTGTTTTCTCTCGAGGATCCATTTCTCAATGTCCTCGGGGGTCGATAGATTCTTCATTCGGTGATAAAGCCCCGTACAGTGTTGCATTTTGATGTGACTTTCGACTAGCTTAGGATGCGCGGTAAACGTACAGCCATCGATGTCACAAGTTTTGTGCGTATCGATGTGACGCTGTAGCATTTCCGAAGTCTCGAATTCACGATCGCAAACCTCGCAATAAGGGCTCGCATTGTCGTCTTCCGCGCTCGCATAGTTCTCGTCCCTCTGGTCATAGGGCTCTTCTTCGTCGTCTTCGTATTTATGCGCCTAAAAACGTTCGCTTGAAATTCTCTTTCGTTACTCAAGGCGATAATTTGCAGCGCGCAAGAATGGACTCGCCTCGTACACTCAAACGAATCCTCGAGTTGACGGGCTAGTTGGATTTTGTGGGATATACATCATTTTCGTATTACAAGATCAAGGCCTTAGGCCACGGTAACGGGCATAAAATCATGTGCAAATTTAACAATTTTTTTCGTATGAAAAAGTGATTCACTCATAAAATTAGTTACACATCTATTTAGTATGAATATCAAGCTGTTAGAAAATATATATATTTTTTTTCGATGTACAAAATGGCCGACTACTCGAAACTTCTCGAAACAGCTTTTTTCCAACTGGCGTGACAAATGACTTCAACAATTTTTACTCGATTTACTTCAAATTTAAAAGTTATGTTCCTAATTGCATTTCGCAGAGAAGTACGTACGGAATTTCCGATTAATCGAAAACTTTTCATTTTATGAGCAGCTTATGAGCAGTTATAACAAAATTTTTCACTGAAAATTCATTTCTTTAGTTCAAATACCTATAACTTTTAAATAAAACAATATTTTTAAAACTCCCTACGTACTTCTCTAGGTATTCTAATGTAGATTAACGAGAATTTTTGCTTTTTGTTCTAGGTAACAAATTGTGGATGCTAAATGTCACGCCGCGGAGCGCCTAAAAAAAGACAACAAAAGAAAATATTGGCAGTCGGTCATATTGTACATCGGAAAAAAATTCTAACAGCTTGATATTGATACTAAATAGATGTGTAATTAATTTTATGAGTAAATCACTTTTTCATACGAGAAAAATGGTTAAATTCGCACCTGATTTTATACCCGTTACCTAAGGCCTTAACGGGCTACATCTACCTGGGTGGGGAGAAAAACTGCATTTGCCAAAAATATTTTTATTCGATAGTATCACCTTTTACCTATATTACACTAAAATTTCGTTGACATATTCCTAAAATTGAAACGATGCTGACGTTCGCATCGTTGGACCCAAACAAACCCAAACAATTTTAACTTATTTTGACAGATTTCGCCTACAAAAGTCCTTGAACCATTTTTAAAGATATTTATTTAGCGATCTACATTATAAATCTATAAAAAAGGTCGCCGATAATAATAAAAATATGGAAACTAAAATGTAAAACAGAACTTTCGTTGCGTTCCAACGGTGCAAATTTCAACACCATAAATCGAATGGGCTACAGCTTCCAACAGTCGGTCGGGCGCCATACTTCAAACTTCAAGGGATCATCACAGTGTAAAATTTTCAAAAGAAAATCGATTTTTTTGCATTATCCGATAGTATAGACGGTTATAAACATGCTGTTCAATTTTTGGGGCGAAATTCGAGTTATCCCGGTTGCTACAGACTTCCTCAGAAAAAGGGATTCGACCAGCTGCGTGAGACCTGGCGCGTACGGATGCGTTTTTTCGAAATGTCGTTTTTCAAAACGGTGTACACTCTCAAAGGAAAAGTTTTCAAGCTATCCATCTCAAACTTTGACACAACATTCTTCACGCCATTCTCTATCTTGCTATGAAAGCTTTTTTTTTTAACTTCATATTTTTTGAACGAAAAACTGTCGAAAAAATAGGCCAAATTCGATACTTTTTTTCAAACCGCCGCCATTTCGTCAATAAATTTTTTTTTAAACATCCATAGCAAGATAGCGGCTTTTATACTGATTAATAATCTTTTTACAAATTTACATTGATATATAAATTTGAATTTATATTTGTTTGTTTCGAGTTGAACTTATATTAAAATTTATATTTGAATTATATTAATATACAAATTTTAATTATATATAAATATATAGATAATATTTGCGGCCACAATCGCGTACGCTATGAGGACTTTTTTTCGAAGACATTTTCAACCGTTAAAAAATGTAAAAAACAAAAGTAAACGTTTAATAATTTATTTTCTGTTCTTCGTGAGTGCATCAATTGGACATAAAAAAAACAGACCGATTAGCGTATTTTAACCATCTAAAAGAAAATCCCGAAAATCAGCTATTTTTTACCCGCCACACTGTGATGATCCCTCCTTCTCACTTTAGACGCTACAAAGGCTATTTTCGTGAATTTTTTGATATGTTTTTTATTATAGATATTGACATAAAAGTTATTACATTTGATGAATACACCTTCGAAATACATTTAAAATTTTTTTAATGTATTTATGTAACCCAAACAAACTTTAAACTCGTTTTCTTTACAACTATAGCTATAGTGCATATCAAGGATTTTTTTTTTTCAATTTTGATATTTAGTTTTTTTTTGTCAAGAACGGTGAAAAAAATCACGTATTTTTTGTTTTTTTTTTTCGAAAAATGTCCGCCATTTTGTTATTTTTGCATATATCAAATATCGTATGATATGCGCCATAGCCATTAACATACTGAATCTAAAACCGTTGGATTTGTTTTGTTTCGGATGTTCCATCTCCGAGATATCATCAACAGCGCAGACCTACAATTTTTTTAGGACATTTTTTAACTACCATTTTCGTCTATAAATAGTGACTTGAATAAATAAATTTTTTTTCAATTCGAAAATGTTTTTATTAAGCGTAACAACTTTTATATCAATATCTATAATATAAACCTATAAAAAAAAAATTCATGAAAATAGCCTTTTTTAGCGTCTAAAGTGAGAAGACCCTTTAAACGCGTTTTAGAGGGAGATACGACGAGCAACATTTAAAGGTCGTCGACGATCTCACTTTTTGTAAAGCGATCTTCATTTTTCAATAGTTACGTAAAAATTACGACTTTTAAAATAGATTTTGTATGTTCGAGTTTCAATTCGTCGCCACGTTGTTAAGAAAAATGATTTGAAGAATCGACGATCGTCAACGACTCGTATTTATCGTGAACTTGAATAACCCGTTTGGTTTTTGGCTTTCAGATGGACCGTTTAAGCTGGAGAGAGTCCACCACCGGATGTCGCGAAAAAATGTCATCATCTGCCGCCGGCCATGTTTTCGTTGTTTTTCTGTATTTTTTTGCGAATTTTTTTGCTCCCTATATATGTACCTTTGTGTTAAAAAAAATGCGTTTCTTTTTCACCAACCATTTCCCAGAAAGAAATACAGAATTTGGTCATTTTCCTGGCCTCTAGGTAGATGTAGCCCCTTAAGACTGTGATAATTGGGGTGTGATTAGTGAATCGCATGATTATTCAATATTCTCAAGGCAAGTTCTCCAGGACCGTTTTTTTTGGCACAGTGGAATATGTTGTCTCGATCGCGGCTCTCTCGTACAACGATCAAACTTCTTTGACAGTGACGGAACGTCATCGTGGTTCGTTTCCTTCAGAAATGGACATACTGTGCGATAGCTTTGAGAAGATACGACCATGAGTTCTCGTGTCCTCTCGACGGGTCACTAATCTCTGAAGATACAAAATAGCATTACTATTGATATCCGAGCATTCGAAAAATGTAACGTAAGTTGATTCTTGATTTTTTATAAACGTTTTCCAAAAAAAGGTTTTCTCTCTTTCCCGTTGTTTTTTGTTTACAGGACCACGTGAACAATGGATTTCCATCGTCGTACCTTCTCGCCAACTCGACTGGCTTTCAAGACAAACAGAAGAAACACCAAGCTTAGAACTTGTAGAAATATTATTTATTTTTACAATATGAATCTTACATACAAATTTATGATCTTTTCGTTTTGTCGTTTATAGCTTCGTTACGATATCGGATTCTGTTGATGCAAGGATATTTACGGTACGACCCAAAGATCGGCATGATCGCTGATTAAACAAGGGAGGAAATAATCATTGAGCGCCGAATAGCAGATAAAGTTGTAGCTGTACTGGCACATATACTTAAGCATGAGAGGCAACTGAGTTTCAATTCGAATCGGAACGTATTTAAAGCTAACTCACGTATTCGTTAAATAAATCTAGATTATTGGCGAAATGTTTTCTTTTTCATCTATACAATGCAATTGTTATGAGTACCGATGAGGGAATGTTACGGCACAAAGCACACTGTACGCTGGTCAAAAATTCATTAAATAAAAGACACTTGAAGAGAGGCTCGCTCAACAACAAATGAGTCTTGGAACAATGTACTCTTAAACTTCCTACACGTGTGTATCCGTTTTCGCGCGCGTGCGTGCGTGTGTTTTTAGTTTTTGCGATACAATAAATGTATAAATTGCATGAATTATAATGCGAAAAGTGCTTAAAAAAGAAACCGAGCAATCGAACAATTTCTCGTCAGTCCCTGAATTATAGGATCCCTCGATTTCACGATAGCACGACGATGTGGGATTACGCAAAATCTCTTAAAAATATCGAGTGGGGGACAAAGAAGTAATATCGATAATTATGAATGTAAATAGCATGTACAAGTGGATCAAGAGAGAGTGAGTGGCGACATTGTACTCTTTTTTTTCGCAAATACTAAACAAAATATACATACTTCCACAAACGGAATAGTAAAATAATAATGGACACAGATGGGGAATACTTTTCCGAGTTACAGAAGAAGAAAAAAAACACAGTGTCGTTGGTTGCGTTTGATTTAGAATATGCAATTTACTTCGGAGAGGAGTAGCCTGAAGCTTTAAGACTGAGCCTGTTCGCTGGAAGGCTGAGTCTCCTCCTTAAGCCCAATATTCTCAGTATTCTCGGGCGTATTGCCGCTACCGTTGATATCATTTTTCTCAGTGATTTCGGTATTCACAGTACCATCGGTACTTTCCGTAACCTCACTTTTCACAGGATTCACAGTTTCCTGAACACACGTGGGATCAATTGTATTCATATCTTTGTTTTCTGATTTCTGACCACCCTGTAACCAAAGTAACCCATCAACCAACATTTTAATGTCTCATTAAAAACGAAGAGATTCTATAATTAAACGGACGATATTAAGCCAACGAGAGAGAGAGAGAGAGATATTTCGACTCGTTTAAGGCCTTAGGCCACAGTAACGGGTACAAAATCATGTGCGAATTCAACAATTTTTTTTCGTATGAAAAAGTGATTCACTCACAAAATTAAGGAGAGATATGCACCTAGATGGTCGAGGTCGAGGATTTAGAAGCTATGAACATTCCGTCGACCGTAGAAGACCTACACTATGGGCCTGGTATCGATGATTCCATGTAAATTGACAAATTTCATGATTTATTCATTCCCAAATTTTCAAACGCGTTTTTCTCAAAACCACGTTTTTCAAATCGGTACGCAAAATTCCTCGAAAACCAATGAACCGATTGCCTTGAGGTTTTTTGTGGTTATTCTATACACCATTATCTAGTACTTGTCATAGGATTTTTTTTTCCGTTACTTAGTTTTTGTTTTATAGGCAAAATAATAACTAATTTTTGGCCCAAAAATCACTATTTATGTTCAAACGTCCGCCATTTTGTCATAAATCGATATTTTCAAAATCGGCTATGACAAGTACTAGATTATAGTATCTAATTTAATAATCTTTTTGGTTTTTTTTTCAGATGATTTTTGAAGAAACGCCGGTGGGTACCGTATACGCAGATTTTTTTACGACGCTCCAAGGATCATAAAATATCCTTGTATATTTTTGATATTTTTAAATAAAGAAAATTAAACATATTTTTGAACGTATATACTTTTAGATAATTAAAACCCCAATCCGAAATTGCAAATAGTTTTCCTTGAAAAAATTCACAAGAATGACCTTTTTCCGGCTCCTAGGTGTATATCTCCCCTTAATTACACATCTATTGAGTATGAATATCAAGCTGTTAAATTTTTTTTTCGATATACAAAATGGCCGATTACTTGAAACTTCTCGAAACAGCTTTTTTCCAATTGGCGTGACAAATAACTTCAATAATTGTCACTCGATTTACTTCAAATTTAAAAGTTATGTTCCTAATTGCATTTCGCAGAGAAGAACGTACGGAATTTCTGATTAATCAAAAACTTTTCATTTTATGAGCAGTCTATGAGCAGTTATAACGAAATTCTTCACTGAAAATTCATTTCTTAAGTTCAAATAGCTACAACTTTTGAATAAAAGAATATTTTTTAATTCCGTACGTACTTCTCTAGGTATTCTAATGTAGATTGACGAGAATTCTTGTTTTTTGTTCTTGGTAAAAAAAAAAGATAACAAAAGAAAATATTTATAGTTTCCCATTTTGTACAACGAAAAAAAATGTATATATTTTTTAACCGCTTGATATTCATACTAAATAGATGTGTAATTAATTTTATGAGTGAATCACTTTTTCATACGAAAAAAAATGGTTAAATTCGCACGTGATTTTATACCCGTTACTGTGGCCTAAGGCCTTAATCGTCGTATAAATAATGTTCTCCCTTTTTTAAACGCTACGTTTCGCAATGCCACGAATGTCGCACAATGCGAGACTCGATATTTATAAAGGCCCAATTGTTCGGGATCAGATCAGTTTGGAAAAATGATGAGATGCAAATTCGGGGGCTTCCAAGCATCGTTGCGAGAATCGAGTGGGTACGAGGGACTTTATGACGGATTTGTTAGAATACGCAAGCTGTCTGTACTTACCCATTTCGTTTTTTTGAAACATTTTAATGGAACGTTATGGTTTTCAGATGGATGGAGAATGAAATTATAGAGAAACTTGCACATTCGTTATAAAAACAAATTATCAATTAAGCACGAACCTGTTCAGGATTCTTCGCCAAATACTCGTTTTTCGCATCTCTGATCATTCGGGTTACTTTGTTCCTCAAATCCTTGAATTCCTCCCACTCTTTGGCATCTTTGTTCTTCTTTGCTTTGGCGTAAAGTTTATTCTTCTTCTGTATCTCGTTACGGATCTCATCCGTCATCCAAGGCTTCTTCAATTCAAGCTCCTGAGACAAATAGGAGATAAATTGAATTTGCAGAAGCGGCGAGTAGGGCGTACTATTTTGCTAGTTTCCTATTGAGGGGTTAGGCTACTATGAAGGATAAGAAACAATCGTTCTTCGCCGGAGGCAACTCAAATCGAAGAGGAAGGACCAATATATATGGTGGATGAATCGCAGATTGAAGGAAAACTTATTATTTCAACGATAGAACTGCTGGTAAAATTTTAAACGCGTATTTCTCGAAACTATGTGTTTCAAAACGGTGTGCACGATTTCTCGATATCTAATGAACGGATTAAGAAGTTATATACAGTTAAAATATTCGAAAAATCGATTTTTTTTAAATTATATTTTTTAATGTACATATATTTAAGTACACACACAGAATATTTCTTGTCAATCCGGCGAATATTCTCAAAGTTACACGCACATTTGTAATGACGTGTCATAGCGTTCGACAGTGCTTCTGAAACTTTAAACGCGTTTTTCTCAAAACTGAGTTTTTAAAGTCGGTGAGCAAGATTTCTCGGAAACGGCTGAACCGATCAGTCTCAAATTTGAACACAATCTTTTCAAGTATATTTTTTAGTAATTAATCGGAGGTTTTTTCTCACCGATAAATATTTTCCATTTTATAAACAATTTAAGGCCTAAATTTTCGTCAAAAATCGATTTTTTTTACAAGCCGCCACTTTGTAAAAAGATACTATTTTGCTTATTCCTTCGATCAATTACAAGATAATCCATAATATTGACGAAATATTTTTTGTTTTTTCATTTTAGCTGATCCAGTCAGAAGATATCGTGCTCACTGCAAGACGCTTTTTTTTCGAGCTGCTCCCGAAGATCAGCTACAGCAGCTTTGAAAATAATTATTTTTACAAATCAAAATTGTTAAAATACAGTCAAAAGTTACCATAATATGTGTAGAAATTTCTCCTGACTCCTGACTGTATATAACCCCTTAACGTAAAATTCAGTACACTTATTCATTGTAATAGAATTTTAGTCCTCAACGACGTTTTACGTAATGTTTTTTTTCGTTAGTTATTAACAATGTCATTTTTCCTCGAAAAATCGAGAAAAAATCCACATTTTTTTGTTATATTGAAACACGATAGCAAAAAAGAACTCGGTCAAGTTAAGACTCGACCGAGTTCTTTTTCGTCTATATCTTTCTAGCCAATATCTTTCTGGCCAATATTATTGACCTTAGCCAATATTATTTATTTTTACCCCTTCCTTGACACACTTATATTTGGTCACGATTTAGACACACTGGGTCAATTTGACCCCAATAGTACTTAATCCACCTGCCTTCAACAACCCTTCGGACGGTTTATATTTTTAAAAAATCCGGGATACACTTTAAACATTTCTTAATATGTCTGCATAATTAAAAATCGGAAGTAAAATTGAATTGTTGTTAAAAATTATTAAAAACTTTCGGTTTTGGGAAAATGAGAAGATAATTAAAAATTCGTCGGGGTCAAAATGACCCAGCATGTCAAGGGAGGGTTAAAGAAAAACTCGTTTTTTTTTTAACATCAACCGACTGGCAGAAATCAAGTACACCGTTGAGCCCCTCATGTTCAAAGGTTCTTCATGAGATTGTTTATAACTTCTTCAATTATTAATATTTTTCAATGAAATTTGACAAACAACTTAGTTAATGTACATAAAAGTAAATGTCCAAACTGATTTTTGGTTCGTCATAGTGACCTAACCCCTTAATGTTATGTCACGGATGAATATCAAGTCGGGAGATATTAACTGCAGCTAAATTGAGGTTTTTAATGAGATTTTTTCAATGTTAAATTTTCTAAATGCTGAATTTTCCAATTGTCAATATTTCTCGCCGCAAACCGTTCAGCGGAACTTGAAGAGGCTTTCAAGTTGAACTTTTTAGGGATGTATGTGCATCGGGAAAAAGCTCCTTCAACATTGATCTGTGAAAGTCTTTACCAGACTGTAATTATGAACAGTATTTTATCAGCATCATCACCAATGTTCTTGACAATTGAAGGATTACAGATTTACAGATTATAAAACAATTTTGTTTTATCCTAACGTTGCGCAAGTTTTTGTCTATTTCAACTCGTTTGTCAAAATTTCCGAAGTTATATTCACAGTTGAAGTGATAATAAAGTTAATTCATCGAAGCGGAGAGCACAACATTGAAGTTTGAATCATTGGCATGCAATATTCCATTTTCCAAAATACCTAAACTTTTTTTTGACAATTTAGGCTACGGAAATGACTCAAACGTTTTTTAAGATCATCAGATATCAACAATCGAGTCCTGTGAGAAACATGTGTCATAATAATAAGACATGCCAAGTCTGTGGCAAAATACGTATAGAGTAGATTCCCATAATAATTTGCTAGTGCAATCATTCAGGCATCAGTATTTCACTAATATGTAGGTACTATTATCAGTCTTTTGTTTTTGTCGAAAATCGAATTTCTTTTTCCACAGCTTCCTATTTTCGTAATATTCAACATTTCAAAAAGTATGCGTTTATATCATTCTTTTTTACTATCCTAAAAGTACATTTTTCTATGCTTCATTTCCGATGGCGCTTGTTGCCAGAATCGCCTACACAGATTGGCCATGCAGCAACAGCGGCACATTGTTTAAATAATACTAACTTCATTTGTCACTGAAAAAACGCAAATTCGCAAGACTTTGTATTAATTGTGCAAAATCCTGACTTCAATATCCCAATACTCTCGTCAGAAAAAAAATAGTGAAAATCATGATCTTGAAGCTTGCATCTTTTCAAATATTTTTGACGTTTCCAAAATGTTTGTTTACAAATTTAACTTGTAAAACGTCGATAATATTCTAAAAAAATTTCAAAGTCATCCCCATAGCCCAAAAGTGCCATAAACATTTTGATCACAAAGAGTTGATTTGGATAAATGAATTTTTGTTGCATTCCAATGATGCGGAGTTCGTCATTGAAAATCGACCCGTTTTGTGGGCCCCAAGCTTATGCAGCCCCCAAAACTGAGATTCCCATCTGAAGCGTCCACTGACAACATTTCACGCCGACACATCTAGCACTGTAGAAACGGTCAGGACCTTATAGACGTACGGGTTCCTCGTTTGACTAGGGAACCGTGAAAATCAAGGATTCCAGGAGTAAGAAGGCCAAGGTCAAAAGACAAGTCGTCAAAAAAGGCTGCAGGCGCGTTCAAAGCATCCGAAATAAGACGATGGACGAATTATCAAAAATCCAGCCGAGTAGTATCGAAACACGTATAAATAAAAGGACAAACGTAGACGATGACGTTGAAGTTTGCATCGTTGGAACGCAACAGAAATTATTTTTTTCCAGTTGCACAAATTTTATTCAGCCGATTTAAGCTGTAAAAATTACTCAAATGTTTTTACGTATTTTTATTGGAAATTTACGACCTCAATTTGTACAAAAAAAGGCTTTTGGATAATGATGAAAATAAAGGAATGAAAAGTGAAGAAAAAATATCGTTGCGTTTCAACGATGCAAACTTCAACGTCGTCGTAAACGACCCACAGAACAAAACAGCTGACACTAAAGTCTGCATCGTTGAAACGCAACAAAAGATTCGTAGCCCAAACTTTTTCTGCCCGTTTACAATATTTAAGTTCGCATCGTTAGAGTGCACCGAAACTCGTTTTTTCCCCAATTGCAATTTTTTTGCCAGTTGTGAGCTACACTAAACTTTTTTTTATTTTCATTAGGGGCCGTATGCAAATCACGTAACAATTGGGGGGGGGGGGGGGGGGGGTTGGTCAGGCGTTACGGTCTACGTACGTGGGGGGGTCAGGGGTTGTGTAACCTCACGATTTTAAAACCGCCAGAAGGAGAAACAATTCTGCATGTTCAAGTTTTTAAATTTAAACTGCGCATGCAATTTTAAAGTGGACAGTTTACAGCTTTCTTTACGCAATGTCAGTCAAGGGAGAAAGTCGCTGTGCAAGAACTTGCACAGTAGCTTTCCCACATCCCCTGAGCAAAATTTGAAGGAATTTTTTAAAAATAATTCTTGAAAGTACATGTCTTGAAAATGTTGGCAACATTTTTATTCACAAGTCCGAAAATTGACGGAGTTATAGTCACTTTAGTGAGAACAGGTAGCACGACCGGTTAGTGTCCTCATTTCCTACAGGTGTGGCATCATTTACAATAGATAAAGTACAGTCTCTTATTATTTTGGTGAACTATAACAAAGATGAAGAACCGTTATATCGCCCGCGACTAGATACTTCAATGTAAGTATCATTATTCTAAAAAAAACATAACTTTATATCAAGAAACACGGAACGAAAACTTTGAACACGTTGTTCTCGAAACTAGTTTTTCTACTTTGTCCGAACGAATACTTAAAAACTTATCAACCAGTTTCAATAAAAAAAAAAAAACATTTTTGTAATCACAGTGAGTAAGGTTATACGTATCCGCGTTTTGAACATTTGATAATTACTATTTTTAAAGCTTCAATACAGAAAAAGGACTTTGAAAATAGAAAAAATGGCAAAACTGTCATTGCAAAAAAAAAAAAGCGCTGCTTATAACGATAGCTACATTTATCTAGATATCGATTAATTGTTGACTTTCAATTTACAGATAACCTTTCATATGGATATCAATGGGACAATGAAGAGAATTTTTTTTTTGTCATCAAATTAAGGCTTATATCTTGGTTAATTTTAAAGATTTTCTCATAAAAATTGTTATAAAGCTAGATGAATATATACTTCATAAAATGAGTATAAACCCAATCCTTTCATAATTAGTTATGTCTAGGAAACAAATAGCAATTATCGACGACAAAGCACCCGTTACGTAACGGAATAGGGGGGTTCTGGCCAAGCGTTACAGTCCCATTACGGAGGGGGGGTCAAAAATTGGAAAATCGTGCATTGTGTAATTTGTGTACACCCCTTAGAGACTTACAACCTAATGCTATAGAAAAATATTTTGAATAACGATAAAAGATGAAAGAAGAATTTACGTTGCATTTCAATGATGCAAACTTCAGCAGCGCGGCCATTTTGGGCTACAGAAATTACTCATGTTTTTAGGCTCCTCATGAGAAATCAACAAAATTTGCAGGTTGAGATTTTGGATGATAAAGAAAATGAAACAATAAAAACGCACTTTGGTTGTTTTCCAAGTATGCAAACTTCGACATGGTCAAAACAGCGGATATTTACCTCGAGCTTACTGACTTTCTTGGCGTTGCTCATGACCTTCATTTTGATATTGCCGTTGCCCATTGGAAATCTGGGTCTCATGTGAGGCAGGCCCTGAGGCGGCATAATGCCTCTAGGTCCGGGCCGGATAAGGGGGCCTCGGGGTCCCATGACTCTAGGTCCCATCATGGGTGGCATGAGAGGCGGTACTCCGCGTCCTCTGGGTCCGAAAGGCGGTGGTGGGCCGCCGGGTCTCATCATGGGCCTCGGTGGCATCATCCTCTGACGCATCGGTCCGAACATCGGGCCCATCGGGGGTGGCGGCATTCGCGGTGGCAAACCCGGCATCGGTGGCCTCCCGCCAAAACGCGGCAGTGGTGGGCGCATTCCGATCGGCGGCATTCTCGGACCCAACAGCGGCCCTCGGTTCAACGGACTCATATTTCCTCGCGTCTTCTTTCAATCACCCCGAATCTTCTTCCCGAAGGATTTCTCAGTGTATTTCGTTTGTCTCGGAACTACGTAGCAAATGTTTTCGTGTTAATTTTCTCAGAGCGTCGCGAAAGCGCCACCGGCGACCGTGTCGCGATCTCGGCGCTTCGAGCGTGCGTTATTCCCGTGCACGCCGTCAATATTAGACCTCGCATACAATTGTAAACTTATTTACCTGCACACGTGTAGGGTGTTTGCCAATTTTTCTATTTTGTCATCCCACGAACTTCGCTGGACGGGGGAAAACTCTCTTTTCAGCACGAATTCAATAGATGCTTTGCTGCACTGACAAACGTGTTGAACGGCGTTGAAAACAGTAGATAGCAAAACCAGGGGTGGGGATAGAACGGGGAATAGACGCCAGCTGTGTGAACTTAGCCACATTGATGTTGATTTATCGATGTTTTTTTGCTTTAAGGGGTTATTTGGGTTTAGAAAAACGTGAGTTTGGAAGTATACAATCTTATAAATGTTCCCTGAAAATTTCAAGGCGATCGGGTAAAAATTGACAGATTAAGCCGATCATACACGTATTTGCATAACGTAGTACAAGGAACATTATGCCGTGACCACGGTCTTACATGCAGGTCTTGCAACGAAGCTAAATTTTCGTGGTGGGGGTAGGCGCGCTTATCGGCTTCACTTTTCGATTCACTAGGCGCCGCTTCGCGTCGCTACTAGAAAGGGGAAGTAGTTTCCCCCTTACCTCTTACCGGCGAATGGGCCCAAGGTGTTTACGTATGTTTTTGTGGCGCGATTGTCGAAATAACCTTTATTTGCGACCATATACCAAAAGGTTCTACGCGATTTACCGTGATACATTTTTTATCATGTATTTACGCATGAGTGTCATTTTTTTTGGTAGTGTTTGCGAAAACAATGCGAAATTGCTAAGGGTTGCGCGGTTCGCAATTGTAAACGGGGTACAAAAATTGTAAGCAGAAATGCTCCGTGTTTGGCGTGCCCAGAAACGTCGAACGATACAAAAAATGGCTCAACGCTATTCCGGGACTGAAAGAGTCTCAGTACGTGTGCGAAAAACATTTCGAGGAACGATGCATTGTGAGACATTGGAGAAAAAAGGATGTAAATGGTTGTAATATGTGCTGGTATGAATTAATGTATTCAAAAAGTTTACAGTTTTTTTTAGATGGAAGTAGTCATCTTTTTTTAATCAACACATTTTTTTATTGGTTTCGTATATTATGCAGTTTACACGACAGTACGGTAAATTAAGTTAGGGCAAACGGCGCATGCGTTGCGATCAGGAGGGAAAAGGACAGAAGAGCTATTTCTCTCTTCGTCGCACCTCCACTTCCCCTTGCCGTCACGCACCAAGCGGCAGAAATCGGAATAAAAAACAGAACCGCTACGGGTGCCTACCCCCACTACCGCCGTTGTAAGACCTGTATGCATGGAGCCTAGATACCAGGAGGTTCAGCGAGGCCTTTCAACTCGTCCCCAAAACGGGAACAAGAAATGATGGCGCTGGGGTGCTCCGGCACCTATATGTATATAGATATACGCTAAACATGGGTGCGATCTAAGACAGATCACAGATGATGTACCTAACCCTCATTAGTGCCAAGGGATAACACCACTCTAGGATTTTGGAAAGACGTTTTCTTTCCTAAAAATACTTTGGTGTCATAAAAACAATATGCAATTGGTCCTGTAGCAATTTTTTTTATTCAAAGGTTCAATTACCGATTTGGCCGCAGCGGCTTGGAACGCGCGCTGAGTTGCTCGTACAACTTTAAACGCGTTTTTCTCGAAACCACTTTATTCGATCTCGGAAGACGGATTACTCGACCACCTTTGCCTGCATCGATTTGCAATTTTGATAGCAGCTTCACAATTATATTCTTTATGGGAGTACGTAGCCGTTTTTTGATTAAATGTAAACTTCTTTTTATAAACAATTTACTGCTTTTTTTCGCAAAAAATCGATTTATTTCCTTCAAAGTGCGCTATTTTAGCAAAATTTGAAAGCAAATTTCTAGGTAGTCTCATAACTAATAATATATAAATTATCATTTTTTTGGTTTTTGTTTCAGGTCTTATATTTTACGAGAAAACCGTTCTCCCGTGAAGCTATATGTAAAAAAAAAAACACGTTTTTCTAGATGGGCTGTATCGCCGCCATTCTGAGTTTGAGTTTGAGATCTTTTTCTCGCTTTTGCGTTTTTTTTCCGAACCGTCATGAGGAAATTATGAATCGGTGGATATTTCGACGTTTGATGTCATGATCGGTCTGTCGTGAGGTTAGAAACTCATCCGATCACTTTCACCTCGTTGACCAATATATTACTATATATGTAGGTGCCGCTGCACCCCAGCGCCATCACTTCGGGTCATTTTCGGGGACGCTTTTTTCAGCGCCTTTGCATTGCCGCTGAACCTCCTGGTATCTAGGCTCCATGCCTGTATGTAAGACCGTGGCCGTGACTCAAAACCAGGGGGCTGGCATCATTTGGAATTTTTACTACGCGAATTGTCCGCTGTTTGTGGTGTCCTACTCTGCTCCTCGCAGCGCTAGTTGTTCTCGAACAATCCCAGCTCCCTGTCGCCATCAGTCATACATGGCTCGCCCAATGTCTGTCGTTTTTATTTTCAATCACTGCCACGTGTGGCGCTATTAGTCACCTGCTCGATAACTGTAAATATGTCCTATAACTTGTGAACCAGCCGAACCCACCAAACAATGGAGAAAATGTTTATAATAATCATTATAATAATATGATTATTTTAATCGTTAAAAATTATGTAACTAGAGTTGTATTTGTTTTTTGGCAGCTAGGGACCGGGAAGTAAGTGTACGCGTGGGTGTCCGTTTCTTAACAAGCATGGAAATTTAAAGAAATAAATCGATATATATAAATATGAGGAAAAATATATTTATTTCCCTTGAACAATTTTTAAATTATCAATTGCCGCTCAGCGTTGTTTGATAATTATAACCTCCACACAATACAGAAGGTATGACATGGTAAACAAAAAAACACTTCACGGAACGCGGATTAATTTTTTAACATTTAAAATGTTCTGAAAATTTTAGTTTACTCACAAGCCACAAGTCACAACACAACCGCAAAACGCGTAAAACTCCAAATACTCCGAAAATGTTATTATTATATCGAGCATGAAACGCGCATGCGTAAAAGAAACCGAGCAGATGACTACAGGCGCCACGACGTGGACTGTTGCGCAATCAAACATCTCGGACAACACGCGAGTAATTTATTGCCATAGGAATAATACCCAGTGTCAGGGGGCTGAACAATCCTGATGCGCGCACAAGGGCTCTGTATGTGTATGCACGCAAACACATAAGCGGGCAATACCTATATACCACCAACAATACACACTGATGTTTTAATATGGTGTATGCGGCAGTGTGGGCCGCGCGCCTGCGCAATAAGAAATTGTCAGAAGACGACTAGCGCCACGGGGAGAGGTAGTAGAACTAAATGAAGCGGTCCAAAAGCGTACCATTTTTTTATACGGCAAGGGATAGAAGGTGCCAGCCCCCTGCTCACGACACACAAGTGCATAGCATAGAACATTTGTCTAGCCCACGGTCTTATACCGTGGATATACAGGTCTGGAAACGACCACGATTTGGTAGGTACGCTTGGCCGATCCACGTTTCTTTACATTTTTCGCCACTACGTGGCATTGCTGTTGAAGGGTACGGTGCGACAAGGACAGAATAGCTTCTGTCTCTCTCTCACTCCCTTGATGGAGGCACATGCGTCGTCGACCTTGTCCTAACCTAGTTTATCGCATATTTGATAGGGATACGAATAAAAAAAAACAAATGAACATATAATAAGCTTACTGAAGACTAAAATGATTGACATACACCATCATAATTGAGGTCATCGGCATATCATATAACAATTCTATAGAACCAAGCAGCTATGATGAACATAAGCCATCTTTATGCCAAATCGTAGTTTGGCTAAATCGTTAGCACCAAGTTTGGCAACCCCAAGCTTCAGGGTTCTATTCTTAAACGAGTTTTTATTTTATTTTCAGGTAAAAAAATGGTTTATTAATTCAGATGCGTTAAATACTTTTTTGTTAAATTTATTCGTCCCTTTTTTTTGTATACGTATTATTGGCGTATGTAAATGATTCGATTGGTCGGGTAAGTTCTTTTCCAGTTTCTACAGTTTTCGGATTAATTAATGGCGGTAAGTAAAAATGATGTACATAATGTATTGGGTGTACAACTTAATTCGGTCCGTTTTTTTGCTTAAAATACGCACTTATTTGAATGATAAAATGAATTACAAACATTAATCAAACATTGTCCTACAATTGAATTACAAACATTAATCAAAATACTGTCCATCGGTAGCCACTACTTGTCCCCATCTTCCTGGTTATTTATGAATTCCGTCGCGGAAGAAGCGTTCATCTTTTGAAGCCAAGAATGAATCGAGGCAATTTTTGATACCCTGTTGTGACGTGAAGCGTATTCCAGTCAAAGCGTTCTGCATCGATCGAAACAAATATTAGTCGGAAGGGGCAAGGTCTGGGCTATAAGGCGGGTGAGCCAGAATTTCCCACCCACTATTTTCCAAATAGTTTTTAACCACAATAGCAACGTGATGCAAAATCATCGTCCGATATCTCTCGGTTTCAATTCGGATGGGACCCAATTTCCTCGTTTTTGGATGTATCCCGCGGCTTTGAGACGTTTCGAAAAAGCTTGTTGCGTAACTCCTAATGTTTGTGCGAGCTCTTTTTGCGTTTGACACAAATCTTCATCGAGTAATGTCTCTAATTCTTCATCTTCAAACTTTTTCGGTTGACCCGAACGCTCTTTGTCCTTAACACTAAAATCACCACTTCGAAAAGATCGAAACCATTCTCTGCAAGATTTATCCGACGGTGCAGATTCACCATAAACTTCCACAAGCATTCGGTGGGCTTCAGCTGCACTTCTCTTCCAATTGAAACAGAAAATCAACACTTCCCGCAAATGGTGCTTATTTGGGACGAAACTGGACATTTTCACCGCAATAAAAATTAGACTTGATGCGAAAAACTCAAAGGTCTGTAAACGATATTTGTTTAAGAGATGTTGATACTTCACGATACAGCAAAAATCAGCTGTTGCCGTCAACCATTTATAGCACCTAGAGCCATCTTTTGAAAACGGACCGAACTAAGTTGTACACCTAATACGTTCCCAAATTGAATGAATATTTATTTTGTAATTATTGATTTATTTTGTTTTGGAGTTTTCTGCATTAGTAAAAAATGGTATTAATCGGGTCATTTTCTTCTTCAATTTTACCAGTATACGGCGATGTATTTTTACTTAATTATAGACGAAAATCAATTAACGGTTAAATATTCGAGTTCGTTATATATATCCTTTAAGAGCATGAGATGGCACACGGACCGAGGTAATGGTTCACTTGACAATACGGGAAACAATAAGCAGCAAGGGGGCAAGGGTGAGGTCACAGAAGACCGCGGGTGGGGGGTACCCTGCATAGCAGCGACATATGTGGCGGCTAGCGGAATAAAATGTGGATCGCTCAACGGTACCAACCAACTCCATTGAAATCGAGCTTCATTTCCAGACCTGTATGTAAGGCCGTAGCCTAGCCATTTGTCTAACCAGGTGCATTACAGTGAACTCTCCGTAACTCAACGCCCTCGGAACTGAATTCCGTGGTACTAGAGAGAGCAGCCTGCTAGAGGGCGTCCCCCACCGCGAGTTTTTCAACTACGACACAGTCGACACAGTGTATATATTTCTGGCATTAACAGCCAATCCGGGCAAAGGAATACACCAGAAATATGTGCACTGTGTCGCACTGTGTCGTAGTTGGAAAACGCACATGGTTAAGTTAGGATAAATATTCAAATTTTACATGTCACTTGTACTAGGTTATTTCAGATTAGAATACTTTATTATTGTTTGAAGGTGAATAAATTTTGGACTAAATCATAATGAAATATTGTTTCCGAAAAGTGCGTTGAACTTCAAAACTCGAGCGCTGAGAGGAACTCCAGCATTTCTCTGTTGTGTAAACCAACCACACAGCATTATCCAGCTTTTTATTGACTGGATCGCGCAGTCTTACACTTTTTTCCTCTTGTATCGCAAACATCGTCGCACTTTTTGCCCATTCATTTAGAGCTACTTTCTGTTGTTTCCAGTGTCGAACCGTTTATTCCGCTACACCCACACTTTTGGCGGTATCGGAAACTGACATTCCGTGCTCGATATTTTCTAATGCAACCTTTTTAATTGAAAGCGGTACACTTTTCGCTTTTCTTTTTTCGTTCGTACTCTATGACTTTTGGAATTACGAAGTGGAAAGTTTTATACTGAAATTGAGGTTATGATTGCACCCCTCGTGCTTTTCCATAAGTAAAGGAATGTGGGGGTAACGCTTCTCCGTTTGTTGTGTTGCCACCAGTGAGAATTGAGGGGGCATGACCTACTACAGAGCGTTGAGTAAGGGAGATTTTACTGTACTTCCATTTTCAACGCTCGTAAGATTACGGCCGTTTACTGTAGCGCGATTCTGTAACTCGTTATAACCCGGTAACGACAGTTTTCGTCATCGATAAATTACTATTGGTTGTTACTACAGCCAATCACATGCACAATCAGAGAAGAAAGGGCTCTATTGGCTGTCGCTAGTTAACGATAACGAAAACTGTCGCTACTGAGCCTATCGAGTTATAACGAGTTACAGAATCGCGCTACTTTTCACTCCTTTTCATACCTTTTCAAATACATAGTTTTTGTAGCAATTTATCACCACGATGTTCTAAGAACAAAACCCGAAAATGCGCTGTTTTCGACTGTTACAACTAGGCATAACCCACTAATCGTTTGTGATTTTGAGAACGATCTTCAACAGTAGAATGAAAGTCCAGTATAATCGGGAAGTTACCGGCTCAACTCTAAATATTTAGTTTTTTATCGTTTCACGAAACGTTTGTTGGTCGTTTGTTGTGGCTGATGGTGTGATCGATTGGACAAAGTTGTACCACGTGATATACGAGTGCGAGAGAGATTGCTGAAAATCCGTTTTTTCCTTTTCTCCGAGATGTTCAACATTTCGGAAAGGACAGCCTCGTTGGTGCTCCAATAAAAGAACAATAAAGCGAGACTTTTGTTTTTCTCGAAATATTATTTATCCTGGAAGAAAATGCACAACGCGATTTTTTTACCGACTGAGCGACCATTCAAGGCTGCGGACCACGACTCAAGTTACCTCAAGATTAGCGCGCTGATTGCTTAATTCTCCTCCAAACTCAGATTAACTCCAGTCGTGCGACCGGGTCTTAAATATTTGGATCATCATTTGGGAAAAAAATGCACATGCAGTGAAGTTGTCCACGGACGGTCATATTACCCGAGGAAGCGGTACTACCATGAAGTTAGCCGAGTACCACTTAAACTTTCCTTAAACCACTTAAACGTCCTTTAATTATAACGTTTTGTACGCCATTCTCTAATAACGTCGATCGAAAAATGTCAGTGAACAGTGAACAGTACTATGATCCTGACAGATCGTGACACCGTAATTTTTCAGTTTTGAGTGTCAAATTACAATTTTAACACCGAAAAAATTGGTGTCGACACCCATCTGAACGAGGCTGTTTTGGGTTTTGACACCCAAAAAAAACGGTGTCGACACTGGTTTGGGTATCGACACCCAAAAACCGGTGTTGACACTGATCTGGACCTAGGCAGTTTTGGGTGTCAACACCCGAAAAAAACAGCGTAAAAACTGATTTAGGTGTCGACACCTTAAAAAAACGGTGTCAACACTGATTTGAGTGTCGACACGAAAAAAAAAACGGTGTCGGCACCCAAAAACACGGTGTTGACGTTCAAGTGGAGTACAAATGTTAGTCACAAAGTGTGGTTTTTTATACGAAATATTTGCGAAATGTGTGAGGTAAGTGATATGTTTATTGGAATTTTAATTTAAAAAATTCTTTTTATTTTTAAATTGTACCGCTCTTCTAAACGTTCCAAGAATAATTTCAAACGTTATTGCTCTTATAATCGTTAAACCTTCCAAAAACTCCCTCTTTTCATTAATTCATCCCAATATCCTAGAATGAACTAAAAAATAAGTTGGGCATACATATGCTTGTATTTATTATATGTAGGAAGGAGTGTGCACTGTTATTTTTCAGAATTTCGATGTTGACACTCAAAAAAGCCATAACGACACGGAATTCATGCACGTGCACGAATATGGTGTCAACACTAAATTATTCAGGTGTCGACACTGAAAACAGCCGCGGTCTAGATCAGCGTTAAAACTGTTTTTTTGGGTGTCGACACCCAAATTAGTGTTGACACCTTTTTTTATGGGTGTTGACACCCAAAACAGCGTAGGTCCAGATCAGTGTCAACACCGTTTTTTTTGTGTCGACACCCAAATCAGTGTTGACACCTTTTTTTGGCTGTCGACATCCAAAACAGCGTGGGTCCAGATCAGTGTCAACACCGTTTTTTTTGTGTCGACACCAAAATCAGTGTTGAGACCTTTTTTTGAGTGTCGACATCCAAACCAGCGTGGGTCCAGATCAGTGTCAACACCGTGTTTTTTGGGCATCGACACCAAAATTAGCATCGACACCGTTTTTTTGGGTGTCAAATGGTCATTTGACACCCATCGCTTGGGTGTTGCGATCTGTCAATCAATTTGATCTGTATGAATTTTAATCAGAAGATAAGCTTTTGACAGTGACTTGTACTGTAAATATAACATTTTGTAGTCGAATAGGACTGCAATTGGCCACTGAAAGGATAAAATGGCAAATTGAACGCCAAAGTTGGGATTTGTTCATCATTTCTTAAAAACAAATTTCATTCCAACAAATATCAATAGAAATATAGTCAGGTCGTGGAAATTGATGGTCAAAGTGGACATTTTTTTGCCAATTTGAACCTTTGACTCTTTATCCGCACTTCAATTTTTAGATCCCACTATGGCCAGAGCTTCATTTAGTTTTCGGACTAAGTTATTCTTGGACCGCATGGAATCGGCGGCAGTACTACTTTCATAAAACAACATTGCAAACCCCCAAAACACACACATTTTGAATCTCCACTACCGACCGAGCCATTTCAATCCCACGCTAATAAGATCTAAAGCCGACCACACACGCTTTTGCATAGAACCGCATAACGTAGCATAAGATGTGTTTCGACCAATCGCGTAGCTCTTTGCGCGTACATGTATACGCGCATAGATCACCCTCGTTTTGCATAGCATAACGAAGAGTTAGATGTTTCGACTAATCACGTAGCTTCATGAGCGTAAACACATACGCGCATAGAACTACGCAATTGGTCGAAACATCTTATGCTACGTTATGCTATGCTATGCGAAAGCGTGTATGATTGGCTTTATGTAAAACATGTTCAGTCGGTAACCTGAAATTGCGAAGAAGACCATTTGGGGACTGTTGATATTTCGTAAAACAAAATGAGCTATGTTCACACCTATTAATCAGTAGTGAGCAAGCTTGTTCCGAAAAACTTTCGCACTAAATCTGTTTCGCACACTTTAAGTTTAATGTGAAACACATTTTTCGTCCGCCTCTCTCTCTCTCTCTCTCTCTCTCTCTCTCTCTCTCTCTCTCTCTCTCTCTCTCTCCCTCCCACTCGCTTTGCCGTCACCTCCGCTATTGCTATCGGTCTCTGCCGCTCACTAAATCCTGCGACCGGGGAGCATGTGAAGAGCAGTAAAAAACGGCACGGTCATATCCGTATATCTATACTAGTAGTAAGCATACGATTAAAGGAAGGTTCGGTAGGCGCGTTTCTTCAATACATATATAAATGGACTGGGGTTTATTCTAGATCATTTCGGAATTCCAACGGTGCATGCGATTTGTCTTATACGGGGACGGCCCCGATACTTTTTAGGCACGATGGTACAAATCGGTGCTGGTCCCGACTATCACAATTCCGTGCAGCGGTTATTATGAGGACTTTATCGATTGAAGGTTAAGAGTGTTTAGGAGGACGGCTGAAAATGTAACAGACTTGCAAGGAATGTAGATCTGAGTCAGATTAAGGCCTTAGGCCACAGTAACGGGTATAAAACCATGTGCGAATTTAACAAATTTTTCTCGCATGAAAAAGTGATTTACTCCTAAAATTAATTACACATCTATTTAGTATGAATATCAGGCTGTTGGAAAATATATAATTTTTTTCGATGTAGAAAATGGCCGACTACTAATATTTTCTTTTGTTATTCTTTTTTCAGGCACTCCGCGGCGCGACATTTAGCATCCACAATTGTTTAACTAGAATAAAAAACGAAAATTCTCGTCAATCTGCATTAGAATACTTAGAGAAGTACGTACGGAATTTAAAAAATATTGTTAAATTCGCACATGATTTTATACCCGTTACTGTGGCCTAAGGCCTTAAGAATATAGTCAGGCATTGTGTGTACAATATAACGCAGTAAACCGATTAATAAGTTGACAATTAATAAAAGACGGTCAATACGTTTTGAATGCAAAATTAAAATCTATACGAGAAAGTTACATAGACAGAAAGAAGAAGCCTCGCCTACATCCCTCGCTATCCCTCGCCGACCCTCTCTATACTTCGCCTTCCCTCGTTCCGCTCTCGCCGACCTTCGTCTTCCCTTGTCACGTCTCGCGTTTCCGCGCTAATCCTCGGACTCCCTTGCCACTCCTCCCCTTCCCACGCGTACTCCCTCAGGGCGACGAGGGGGCCAGTGTTGCCAACTTGGGGGGTTTTCCTCCCAAATTCAGGGCAAACATAGATGGAACGGGGTTTTGTTAGGGGGTACATTTTTACGGAGGGTTTTTTTGGGGGCGTGAAATTTGAGTTAATTTGTTTAAAAAATAATTATATTCATAACGTACATAACGCGTAGTAGTATAACGCAATTGAATTTACTTTTTCAAAGTGACCACGTGGAACCTATTACATTTCTTGAAGATCTATTTTTGATGTTCAAAAGCTTACTCCAAAAACTTGTTGTACCATCGAGTCTACAGAAATTATGTGACAGTGAATTAGCGGATTTTGATTTTGAGTCCCATGTAATGCATACTTCAGCGATGTATTTTGACTACGAGTTTCATTCCATTGCACGAAATATTGACGAGAAAGACGTCAAAGAAAGGTGCAAGAAATTTCTGTGTACTATGGCACGAGAAATTCCAAAAAGATTGCCAGCTAATTTCTCTATTCTAAAGACGATGGCCCATCTCCATCCTAGAGTCGCATTATCTCAAGTAAAACCCAGTTAACCTGACATTTTTACTAAATTTCACCGAACTCACTTATACGGCAATACCCGAGTAGAAATTGTTCTGGCCTGTCTGAGTTACGACCTGGTAACTGGCTCGCCCAATTGAGCTCATACGAACTGACCAATGGTTGGCTCGGTATGGGTATGAGCTAGTAATATTGTGAATGTTTTGTTATCCAGCCGTTGTCTAGTCACTGCCCAGCTGATCTTGATCACAAATGACAAAGTGAGGTTATGTGAGTACGTATAGTTTCATCGAGCGAATGGCTCATGGCTGGCTAGCTAACTTGAGTTTTAGATGGCTTTGCAAGAGAAACAAATTCTCAAGTGGGCATGATGCCATGACCTAGCCAACACTAGCTAACTGCGGCTATTCGCCCCTTGGCTAGTGACTGCCCAGCCGAGCTTGGTCACGAATGATAAAGTGTGGTTATGTGACTACATGTAGTTCTATCGAGCGATTGGCTCATGGCTGGCTAAGCAACTTGAGTTACAGATGGCGTTGCGAATGCAAGCATTCTCCTGGCGAGATACCTACTTGCAAGTAGGTATCTCGTGTGTGTGTGTGCGCGCGTCACAAGAAACATATTCGTTTAATTCCGATGAGTAATATATTTGATTCATAGCAGACCACTTCGTTATCACCGTAACTAACTGAACGCAACGTATGGTGACGAAGCATGGCGGTGAGGTGAAAACGGCCGAGCGGGGTGTTCACTTTTCCTGTGATTGCCAGCGGGTCGCGATAAGACTTCTACAGTCTACACCAAAACACCGATACTTTACGCTTATTCCAAAAATGAAAAACCGTCTAAAATAATAAATAGATTTTAAAAAACTCGTACCATTAAATCTTTAAGAAGGTTGGAACGGTCCAGTCGAGTCAAATGACTGTTTGTGAATATTTTTTTCAATAAACCTCCAAAAATTGCATACGAGGTATAGATTTTTCTGTATTGTTAATTTAAAACAATAATAATAATTAGAGGGCAGAATTACATATTTTTATTACGTAAATGAAAAAAACTTTTGTGTTGCTACCAACTTTAAAAAGTCATCATCTATAGTTATTACTTTAAAAATTGCGTCAGCGAATATTTTATCCAACTCAGAAAGAAATTTTGAGTCATTGATAATCATGCCTATTTATATTGAGGACACGAGATTATTTATTATTACCATTAATCAATATTGAGTATTGCCGAAATACGGCAACTTCGTTGACATCAATGTGCTTCATTCGCCAGCCAAGATTCGTAATCTTTTATCAAACCTTGATGGTTCAATATTGAATATGCATGGTTTACGATGGGCAAAATGGGTTCTTTTTTTTCAAATATTTACGAAAATTTAGTTTGCGTTAATGCGTGGTTAGAAATGGTTTATCTTGGTGCTAAGCAGCCAAAAAAATTACATCACCATAGCATGAACATCTGCCCCATCCAACCGCACGTAAAATTACACACAACAAAGTTTTTTATACTCTAGTATTATACGGTGAAAAAATTTCAAAAAATTCGTAAAGCTTCAGTATAGTCTAGGCAATAACATATGTTTTTTCAAAATACAATCTCGGACTGTGGCTAACGCCCCAACCTTCTTAAAGATGCCTCACGCTTACCTTTGAAATAAGCAAACTAAAAATAAACAAATCTCATCCTTAGATTAAAAAACGCTTAAAATAACAAAGAACAAGCACAGCAGGCACGCTCCATTATGGAAAGCAATTATCGCAACGGTATATCGTCTTACGCGATAGCGGTTGGCAGCAACCGAGACCGCGCTTTTCATTTTATTCGTTTCTTTTACGCGACGTGAGTCTGGGAATAACCATGAAGTTATGGCATCTGTCAAATCCGGGAAAAACAATTGAAAAATATGAGTCACACACTCGGCACGTTTCACAAGTTAATCGCGAGTCTTTCTTTCTCTCTCTCTCTACTTTCTTTCTGGCATTCGCACGCGGGAGATACTCGATTTTTTTTTCTCACGTAACGAGGACAATGAGCATATTTTCATTCATAAATAGTAATGAATTCACTCTCTCGTTTTTTAATCGTCGAATGTGTGTATATTAGGCCGTTATACCGTTTGGGCGAACACCGGAAGAGGGTCGGATCTCGCACACGCTTGACGGTGAGATAGACGATTAAATAGGTAGTTACGATATTATATCTCTGTGAACGTACGTATACAGGGTGTCCCATGAAACTTGAGGCATCGAAATAACTGAAGAAAAGAGAGGTTAATGGAAAAATCCCCAGACACGTCTCGATTATATTCAAACGAGGAGTACAATGGGGGCCGGGTTGAAATTCCGAACTTTGAATGATCAGAACGCTCAAAACTCCGAAAATGTACCACCCCGAAAGATCAAAACTCCGAAAGAATTTTACACAAAAGACCAAAACTCCGAAAATCTGAAAACCATCAAAATAATTCGGCCATGGTAGTTTGAAAAAGAATTATTTCAAGAATCTTTTTTATCAAGTGATTTTACGTGAATTTTGAAATTTCTCGAGACAATGTTATCCGTTCTACAACATTTACAGTCAACTGTGCAGACTTTCGCTGGCATAATCTTGACGAACCTTGTAATTTCGAAATATTAAAATTATGAATTTCAAACCGTCCGCGCATTCAAAGTTCGGAATTTCAACCCGGCCCTCATGTCAAGATCATGCCAGCGAAAGTCTGCACAGTTGACTATAAATGATGTAGAACGTATAACATTGTCTAGACAATTTTCAAAATTGACGCCAAATCACTTCTGAATAAAAAAAAATCTTGAAGTAATTCGTCGATTTATTGAAAATTTTGAAACTTTATAACTTCCATAGCCGAATTATTTTGACAGTGTTAAGATTTTCGGAGTTTTGGTCTTTCGTGTAAAATTCTTTCGGAGTTTTGATCTTTCGGGGTACTATTCTTTCGGAGTTTTGAGCGTTCTGAACATTCAAAGTTCGGAATTACAACCCGGCCCCATCTTGAATTTCGGAACATTAAAATTCGGAATTTTAAACCGTCGGAGCATTCAAAGTTCGAAATTTCAACCCGGCCTCGTAAAATGGCGAAATAAGTTTTTTAATTTACTGGACGTATTCAGGGTGATTTCAAGTTTAAATTAGAAAAAAAAGAAAACCCATATTTTTATAGCGGCAGTTTATTGTGCCTAGAACAGAGTACTTCCGTCTAATTTTTTTTTATTTGTCAATTATATTCGGATGTTTTTAAAACTTTTTTTTTCGGAAGCAGAGCAATTTTTTACATAACTATGTAGGCTACTTTTGTCACGTTATGATAAGGAACATGACGGGCATTGTTATTCGAATTGCGTAGGGATCGTCCATTAATCACGTGAGGTTTTTTGGCCACTTTGTGAGCCCCCCCCCCCCCCCCATGGTGATGTGAGGTCGTCCATAATTTACGTGAGGCTCAAATAGGGGGGGGGGGGGGGATTTGGATAACAGAAACCTCGCCACGTATCACGATGGGGGAGGGGGGGCCTCAAAAAGTGGCCACAAAACCTCACGTGATTAATGGACGATCCCTTGTGTCAAGAGAGGTTCTCTTTTTAGTTTATAAATGACAGGCCATCATCTCGAACATCTTTTGTAATTTTTAAATAAAACTAAACTCCCGATAAAAAAAAATTCGGACAAAAATTATCTTCTTTTTACTCATTAGTCTTTTAGTAAGTAATTTGTTTACGTGTATTAGTAGTAGTAGTCGCAGTAGTCTTTATTTCCAGGGTATATCCTTTAAGGGTGTTTACACATAGGGCCTTCTCACACCTCCTTCTCCTTGAGATTTGAAGAGTAGGCGAACAAAACCGGACTTGTCCACACTACGTCAATTTTTATTTTTATGTTTTCGTGCCTAGAAATTGCCCTTCTTGGAAAGGCAGTTTTGAACAAGTATTTGAGGTGTTCGGAGCCGGATTTTATTCAAAACATTTCGGGAGCTAATAGAACGAACAACACGAAGAACACGACAAAAAAATTGACGTAGTGTGGACAAATCCGGTTTTGTTCGCCTGCTTCTCATCTGTTCTTAAAAATGATGTCCATACGTTCTCGTTTTCGTAAAATTTTATCTACTGATATTTCCTTCTCTTCGTGCTACTTGTTTCATCAGCTCCTCGAATTCTTTTACATATGCACGTAACTCTTTGGTGAGATTATTGCTTACCAGTTCCTTTAATTTTTGTCTCAGTTCTTCCCCCCTCTTGTATTCTAGAACTTCTTCTAGTCTTTCCACTACTTCCGCTCTGATTTCTGGCTTCACCGCTTCGCAGCCACAAATGTGTTCCGAATTCTCCTCCTCTTCCCTACATATCCGGCAGGATCTCCATATCCCTTATTACCTTTTTCCCCTACACTGAGAAAAAAGAATCGTCGAATGTACAAAATTCATTTTGTTGTCTCGAAATTTTGTTGTTTTAACAGTTGCTCAGACATGCTAAATAAGCTACAGTTCACACCACTATACTATTTTACCACCAACTGTACTGTTTTGTTATGCCAATCAAAAATCAAGTTGAACGTATTTAAAGATACATTTTGTTAAACCAACTGAACTTTGGATGGATGAACGAATTTTTTTTTTCAGTGTACATTCCCCCACCTTATCCGTGCCCATAGTTCCTTCGTTTCCCCACTGACCTCCTTTGTTTCCGAATATTTTTCCATTTCTGCACTGAGAAAAAAATCATTGATCCAATATCATTGGTGTTATTGAATGAAATTGCGTTAATTGAATTGTAAAATTGTTGGTGTAAATAATCGGATTTATTAGTCCAAACAAAACGCTATTGACTTTAATAACAGGATAAAATTTAACGTTTTTTTTTTCGTTCAAAATATATATTGTTAGCCGAGATCAATATATTAGTGAAACTATCTAAAAAATTATCGCCAACAAATTATATAGTTTTGAATGCATTTTCTGCAACGAACGAAAAAAGCGTTTCATGACCCAAACATGAATATTGTTGATTCGAGTACACAAGAAACATTGAATTTCGCTCGTTTGATTCAGATAAAATTTCTATTGAGTAAATATGTTATTTTATTTTCTCACCATATCCGATATTGAGTTCCAAGTACATTATTCGTTAAAATATTATTATTTTATTTTGATTGAAAAATATTAAGCAAATGTCTGAATTGGTTAAAAAATTATGCGAAAATAAAATTTGTTTCTTGCGCATTTGGTTGAAAAAATTCAACCAAATCATGGCGGAGCGCCACCGAAATTATAGGTGTGAGGAAACCCGTAGTTCTCGGAGTAACCGTTAGAAGCCGCACGCGCGCTTGTTTCTCGTAAGTGTAGCGCGAACCGAAAATCTACTTAAACGCCGGAGAAACTCTAAAGAGTATCGCTTCTTGGCCTGTGGTTAAGATCAAAGTGTAGTATCTATTCTTATCAGTTGAATATATGAGATTCTCTCCATGGATATTCCATTGGATATCTGATATTCTCTCCACTATTATCGTGGATGATCATTCTAATGCTCACTTTTTATTTAAGATTTGAAATAAATTGGAGAACTTACCTCCCATGGCATATTCGTTTCGATGCAGGAAAGAAATAATCAATTCTATTGATTATATTTTTCTACAAAATAAACATTTTTGTAGCAACCGCTTAATTATTTCATCCATACATCTACTGTAGATATATGGATAATGTAGATATTCAGAGAACAGAAGAGCTTTTTCAAAGAAAATAATATGTTATTTGAATCAATCACATTTTCCAATATTTTATAATATTGTAACAATCTCATATATCGGTGGCACTCCGAAGCAGCACATTTATTTGGATCAACCAATATATTTTTTTGATTCGATTGGTTTTTTTTCTCAGTGTGCGTTCTCTTCTCTGCTCTAATACTCTTCACAGTATGTTGATTTGTCAATCCTGCACTAGTCGTTCTGCATTTGTTGCTCCATTTTGATTTTTATTTCCCTTTCAACTTTTTGCTCCAATCCTCGCACATCCTCGATTCTTCCCGCGTAGAATTTTAAATAGGGCTCGAATCAGGGCGCGTTCAGATTGCCCGAATGTTCTGATAGGGAACTTATAAGGCAGCCTGAAAGCGCTCTGCTAGAAAATGTAACGTGTCACGTATGGGCCTGAACTAGTTGCCTAATGAGGCCCTTATCAGGTTGCCTGATTGGCCCCTTATCGGGTTTCTTGGTCAGGCCGCCGACGCGTTTCCTGCACTGCCAAAAAAATATTTAATGTAAATAGGATTTTTTCAAATCAAATACGTTTTTTCCTTATCTCACGGCCTACTGCGATTTTATTTATTGCAACTATTCTTTTCGAATATTAAATATATTCAAATTGAATAAATAAAGATTCGATTCGAATAAATCTTTATTTGCTTACGACATACACTGTAAATCCAAGTACACCATATGCATAAAATATTTCAAAAATACAAAATGAAATGAAAGACTAAGTTTAAAGTTCTACTACAATGGTTTGGTATCATAAATTGTCATTCCCTGGCCAATTGAAATTATTTTTTTTTAAATAAAAATATTTCGCATATATGGAATCGAAGTTAATACCTACCTATAGATACGCACGCTGCCCCTATGCTACCGAGTGCTTGTATCATCTTGGGGCCCAAGACTTGGGCGCAGATATGGCATAAGACACCAAATGAATTCCTATAATTATTTGTTGTATCACATAAGTTGTAGAAATTAATTAATATCATTGTGATAAACAGAGAATTTTATCGAATAACATGCTATAGATTTTTCAAACATAACCTTATATATGGGGAGTACAAATAAGTCTCCGCCGTTTGACAAAAGATGGCCCCACCAGGAGGTTATGGTTGAAATTGTCAGATGTAAAACGTCATATCGTAAGGTTGGACATCTGGCAAGACCATTACCTTAAAATATTAGTGATTTCGTATCAGCATCGCATAATTTCTTTCATGCGAAAATGTCGAGTTTTGAGTCGAATAAGCGTCATTTTCGGGAACTTTATAACTCTTCTTTACTTCTTTAATTTGAAGAAATCTGCAGCTGAGGCGCATCGATTGCTTGTAGAAGCATATGGTGAGGCTGCGTTAAGTGAGAGAAGTTGTCGTGAGTGGTTTCAAAGATTTAAGAATGGTGAGTTTGACGTCGAAGACAAAGAACGTAGCGGAAGGCTGAGAAGAAGACGCGGAATTGAAACCATTATTGGAGGAAGATTCGTGCCAAATGCAAGAGTTGCCGCAAATGACGCTTATTCGGCTCAAAACTCGACATTTTCGCATGAAAAAAAATATGTGATGCTGATACCAAATCGCTAATATTTCAAGGTTATGGTCTTTCCAGATGTCCAACCTTACGCTATGACGTTTCACATCTGACAATTTCAACCATAACCTCCTGGTGGGTCCATCTTTAATCAAACGGCGAAGATTTATTTGTACTCCCAAAATATATAATTCCTCTCTCTCCGCCTTACAAAGCTGCCAAAATCTTCTAACACGCATCCGAGTTGCATAACGTTTTTTGTCGCGAGCTTCCATAACCCCTTTTTTGTGTATTTCAGGAATACATCGAAATTTCAGGAATACATCGAAATGACCCTACTAAGGCCTTAGTAGGGCCATTTTAGTATAACCTTAAGAAATGTCTACGCGGGTTATTGCCTGCCATATTCCTCTTTCTTCCACTTCCCGCATAGATTTGACAAGGTGCTCCCCACTTTGACAGGTTGCCGTTGATAATTCCTCTTCTTCTTTCAGACACACCATCAGCCATCTTCCTTCTTCCATGTTTATTATTTCTACCAGGTATTTTGACGTTTTACGTATATTAAGATTCCACAGTAAATAACACGGGTTTCCATTTTTTACTGACCTCAAATTGACCTTGATAACGTCCACTAAATTTAAAAAAGTGATCTCGCCACTTTACTCCTTGCTTGAATCTACTCGACACGTGTCTCGGGATTTTTCGTTTCACTCCGCTGTTTGAATTATTTCGATGCCTGAACATGAATGGGACACCCTGTGTGTGTGTGTGTGTATACATGTATGTGTCCTCATTCACAAACGGCCGCAAGCCGCATGAACCGCGTGCAGTTGGCGTTACAGTGGTACGTACAGTAGCAGGTGCGCCCACCAGTTTCATTTATTTTCTTAAGGGGGAGATATCTTTAGGCGAGGAAAATATTTGCTGATGTTTATGATTTTTGTTTTAAAGGAAAGATTGCTTCACCATTTTTGAGACTTAGAGTATGTTTTATTACTACTTTTGGTTGTAGCATAGTATTTTTTTTTTATTAATCTTTAGAAATTGCGAATGTATGGGATGGTCTTCTGAACTTCATTTTTTAAACTGGGGTGACGTATAATATACTACGGTAATAAACGAATCGACCGATTCTGATGAAATTTGGTATAAATCTCTCTAACCTCATTGTCCAACCTAACATGACCCTAAATGTTTTTGAAAATAAAAAAAAAATTAAAAATTTATTCCAAAATGTAGCCATTTTTTTCGGAAAATTAAATATTTTTGTTTCAAAGCCTACTATTTCATTGTTGAAAAATGATTTTCAACATTTCTCATTTTTTGTTGGTTTATATTCTGCGTATGAGGTTTAATGAAAAAACAATCTCTGTTGGTTTATTTTCCGATCAATTCCGCCGACGCTACGGGTCACGCCGTCTGACAACATCGGCCGCAACTTGTTTAGAAGATCGTGCCATACCTCCACCATTTTTAAGGATTAATAAAAAACCATGTAATAGTCAAAAGTAGTAATAAAATCTACGCTCTCGCTCTCGAAATGGTGATAAAACATTTCCTTAAGCGGGTTATACACTTAGACAGGAAAAAAATAAGCAATATTGAGGGGTTTTTTGAACTAAGAAATAGTTATTCTACAATCAGCAAACTTTAGGTACACTTTAATAGTATATTTAAGTATACAAAACAATTTTTTTAAATTATTTCATCATCAAAATGACGGAGCTGTGGCAGTGTCACAGCAAGGTCGCCGCGGGAGTTGCGAATCGGCGTGCAGTCTAGCTTCCCGTAGACTTTGATTTGCAAAAAAGTTCAAACATTTTTTCAGTTATAAAACATGTATAGTTTCTATGTGACGGTAATAAAAATGAAGAAAATGTAAATTTAAGAAATGGCATGCATTTACAACAAAAAATCAACATTTCACGAAACATTTCTGTAAAATGTGGATTAAAAAGTACTTTTTTTCAATTTTTCATAAACAATTCTCGTCAAGTAGAAGGTACCAATATTATCAATATTTCTACCAAGTTTCAACTCAATCGGATTAATAGTTTTTGAGTAATCCTGCGCACCAATTTCGATAATGCAGTTTTGAGAAAAACGCGTTTGAAGTTCACGCTCACTCCGAATCCGAGCGGTGAGGTACAGCGTTGACGGGCTGTAACGTTCGAAGTTTTTCGAATTTCGCTTTAAAATTTCAGGAAAATATTCAACATGTATAGTTCTATCGTTTAAGGCGTCTGGCCATCTTGGCGGATCGAAAAATGGGCATATTTAAAAAAAAATAAACTCAAAAGCATGGGCCGGAATATTTTTTATTTTTTTACACAACGTCAGAAAGGACTTTAAGAATAACGTTAATAAATTTCCGTTTAAAATATTTAAAAATGGCGCCGTTATGCACATTGCCGCGGAGGCCCTCCGCACGATACGCGCGGTCGTTGTCCCAGCTGTTACCCGGTCATGTCACATCAGAAAAAAAAATCAGCTCATTCGTGAGTAGTGTCGCTACAATGTAGCGTAGCGGTTTTATTTTCGACCATTAAAAAAATTATGGTGAGCCGAAGAAAAAATGTGTATTTTTCACCGAAATTTTTCGAGCAAAAGCACTAATAAAACAAAAACTAATCAAGTTATCGCAAAAATCCTACGTGACATTTTAGATAATGTATCTAAAAGTATTGTGTAAAAATTTGAAAGCAAACGGACCGATAGTTTACGATATTTCGATAGTACGAGCTCAAAAAATGTAGTTTCGAGATAACGCAGGACAGCTGCGTGAGCTAAACCGTGCGAGTTATAAACACGGATCGAACCGCACGGTCGACCGCCCGCAGCGGCTCAACCTTCCTGCCGAAAAATAACTGTAACTTGGTCAATTTTGCGTTTTTCAATACGTACTATGGCTCAAATTGTTCTAAACAGTTCAGGGTTTATGAAAAAAAATGAAAAAAAAATTACATGGTGGCCAGATGTCTTAAGGTGGTCCTCGAGTTTCTCGGGTCGAAAAAATCAATTTTTTTTTTCATAAATCACATCAACAACATGTGTAGAAAATATGTGCCAAAGGATTTTTCGATATTCAAAGTGGTTCACAAGTTACGGCCCTGGAACGGAGCAGGTATACGGAGCAGGTATACTTTCAAACGCGTTTTTCTCGAAACACCATTTTTGGAAACGGTGACCACGATATTTCAGAAACTACTGCACCGATATTGTTCAAATTTATACAGCATCTTTAATATATTATAAGCCAGCGATTAAACTAGGATTATCATGATTGCTTCGATAGTTTTTTTTGTACGAGCGAAAAACTTAAGAAAAAATGAGTGCAAAATAGAATGTAATTTTCAAAAGTGTATAAAAAAATCAATTTTTGTAATTTAGAATTCACTCTAGTTCAATCGCTAGTCTTAAATATGAAGATTAAAATGCCGTTTGGTTTTTTGATTTCAGATAAGCAGAACAGCCGCAATCTTGGTCACCGTCAAGCACCTCTTTTACTTGATGTCTTCCTGTCGGCCACTATAACTTTTATTCTATTATATATTTTGACTTCAAAAAATTTGCAAAGCTTATTTAAATGTTAATAAAGATTATGCAAAAACAATGAGATTGATTATTTCGATGCTTTGCCCGTAAAAAATTATTGAAAAAGCCGTAAAAAAACAGCCGAGAAACTAGAGGACCGCGTTAAAGAAAAGAAGAAGAAATCGATTTTTTGATCGTTGTAAATGTATATCCCGCCTTAACAAAAACGAATATGAGCAGTATTTTCCTCGCCTAAAGGTATACCCCCTTAATGTCGAAAGATAATCGGAGACACGCTGTAAATGAAATGAAATGAAAAAAAATTCTCACAGCTATGTAGACCCGCGTCGCTACACAATTGTCAACGCAAATCCGCATCCAAACATCCGCGAAACATTCTCTCGCATGGATCTCATTCACATTCTTCGCCCATTATTGCCCGCGAGAACAAGTATTGAGATCAATTTAACAAAAAAAATGTGTGTCAAGGAGAAAATGCGGGAATGCGTTCTAATAAAACGTGTGTGCGTGTGTATCTTTTTTTTTTTTTCAAAATACGATTTTTTCACTTCATTCAGTTACTATAAGCGATCTATAAAGAAATGTTGTTGTTTAACAATTACAAAATTACAGACAGGTACCCCTTATATTTTTTTTTATATGTCGAGATAGGGAAGAGATAAAAAAAATTCAGATTTACGGACGAAGGACGGCTCATCGTGTGTAAATTTTAGTTATAACATTTGTTTTTTTTGAGTATTTAAAAAAAATTTGATATACTTTGTTTATCGAAAATAGTAATCACGATCTGCAATGACAATTCATGAAAATTTGGAATTGACAGAACTCCTAATTGTTCGTCAATTTTTATTTGGTTGTTCGTTTATTCAACAATTTATTTATTTCAGCTTGTTTATTTTTACTGTTTAATTGTTTGATATGGTTATTGTTTGTTTGTATGCTTGTTTATTGTAATTTTGATTCACTTCATAGCGTAGTGCTCAATGGCCTAAATCATATTCCATACTCCGAGCTGTGTTTTTGCTAAAGAGTCATCGAAATTGATTCCGTTGTTCCCGAGTTATTAAGGGGTCTTCTCACTTTAGACGCTAAAAAAACTTTTTTCATGAATTTTTTCGATACGTTCATATTATAGATATTGATATAAAAATTGTTACACTTTATAAATACACTTTTGAAATATATTAAGGAGGTACACTAGCTTCAGCAAAATGGTGATAGATCAATAAAATTTGGTGAATATATTCTTTAGTATTATTCATGTAGATACAAATTTTTTCAGATTTTTTGGTTGTGCCGTTTTGTTACAAATAATTCACAAGCGTTTATTCTTATACCCGGAATATATACCTATATCTATAAAAACCCTATGCTTATACACGTGAACTTCAATGTTCAATTATTCGATAACGGCACAATGAAAAAATCTGAAAAAAATTGTATTGACATATATAATATTAAAGAATATACTCACCAAATTTTATTGATCTATCACCATTTTGAAATTTGACCATGGTTTAGCATGGCAACATTGTATGAAGCTGGTGTACCTCCTTAAATTTTTTTAAATTGCCTTTCTGTAACCCAAACAAACATTGGAGGCGTTTTTGTTGAAACAACGATTTTCGACGGCATTGTTGATAAAATCTTCGAAACTACTGAACCGATCCTTATAAAATTTCAACCATTTACAGTAAAATTTCAACCACATTTACAGTCAATTTCAACACATATTTTTTACAACTATAGCTATAGCGCATATCAAGGATTTTTTTAAATTGTGATATTTACTATTTTTTTTTGCCAAAAACGGTGAAAAAACGTTTTTTGTTTTTTCGAAAAATGTCCCCCATTTTGTCATTTTTGCATATATCAACAATCGTATGATATGCGCTATAGCCATTAACATACCGAATCTAAACTCGTTTGAATTTTTTGGATCGGATGATCCATCTTCGAGATTTCATCAACAGCGCAGACCTACAATTTTTTTGGGACATTTTTTTAACTACCATTTTCATCTATAGATAGCGACATTTATAAATTATTTTTTTACATGTGTTTCGAATTCATGAAAATAGCCTTTTTCAGCGTTTAAAGTGAGAAGACCCCTTAGCGTACGAAAGCACCGAAAGGCAGAGAGACGGACATTCTGTTTTCGAAATACGATTTTTCTACATCTTTTAGTTAATTTAACGCATCTGTTGATACATTTTACTGAAAAAAGCTTACAGACAAACCAATCTTTATAAGAAGTAATTTCGATTTTCACAAATATCAGGTTGATAAAAAAGTTTTGTCACAAAAATTTTAAAAATGTCTTTTCACGTATTGACGCAATATGACATCGAGCTATGACGAGAATATTCTAGAATGTTTTCTACTCTTCCGCGTGACAGGGTATAAAAGGGCCCGCGCGCGTTCTAGTGGACAGAAATGGCTTCGATCTCGCAGGAGCAACTTCGAGCGATCATTTTTTACGAGTGGCGGCGCGGCACGAACGCAAGCACAACTGCTAAAAATATACAGGATGCATTCAGCGAGAACGTAGTTTCTCATCGAACAGTCCAGCGTTGGTTCAATCGTTTCAAATCTGGAGACACAAGCCTTGAAGATAAGGAACGTTCCGGACGACCGTCGACCATCGATGATGAAGCATTACTCCGCTGCATCAAAGAAAAACCGGAAGCAAGTACGCACGAGCTAGCAAGAGAACTTGGCTGTACCCAACCGTCAATAGTCAATCACTTACACAACTTGGGATACAGGAAGGTTCTAGCTCAATGGATACCACACCGTCTCACCGACGACAAGAAGAACTGTCGCGTGACCATCTGCCAGTCTCTCCTGCTTCGCCACCATCGCAAGGAGTTTTTAGAAGATCTTGTGACGGGAGATGAAAGCTGGGTCTTGTATCATAACAGAACGCGTTTAGCCTACTGGCTTCCTATCAGAGAAAAACCGCCACACCAACCGAAATCTGATCGTCACTTACAAAAGGTTTTGTTGTGCTGTTTCTGGGACGCAAAGGGAATGCTGTTTCACAATTTTCTCCCTGTAGGTAAGACGATCTCCTCTACACGATACATCGGAAATCTCCAGGAATTGCCAAAAGCTATAAGAAAAAAACGGCCAAGACGCGCCACTGTGCACCTTATCCACGACAACGCGAGACCCCATGTCGCAAAGGAAACCCACAAAACAATCACTGAGCTTCACTGGAATACCGTTCCTCATCCACCATACTCTCCCGACATCGCGCCATCTGACTACCATTTGTTCAAACATTTGAAGGCATATTTGAGAAACAAAACTTTCGAAAACGTCGACGATCTCAGAAGGGATATTTCAAATTTCTTTGAGTTCCAGCCGCCGCAGTTTTGGGCAAAGGGAATAAATGAGTTGCCAACTAGATGGTCGAGTGTCATAGAAACCGATGGCGAATACATTGTTGATTAGAAATGTTTTGTATAAGATATATAAATAAATAAATTATATTGAAATTATTGCGACAAAACTTTTTTATCAACCTGATACATAGGTAACGTTATGTGTGTTTTAAGACGGAATGACACCTCATCGCGGTCGGTATGGTAGAACAATTATAGATTCCCAAAAATCTCTGAAACGGCTCTTCAGATCCCGTCGAAACTTTGCCAAACGACGTCAAATAGATAGAGGAATAGCTTCTAGCCCCTCAAATTTTCTGAATTTGAGAAAAAAAATTTGAGGGGCTAGAAGCTATTCGTCTATCTATTTGACGTCGTTTGGCAAAGTTTCGACGGGATCTGAAGAGCCGTTTCAGAGATTTTTGGGAATCTATAATTGTTCTACCATACCGACCGCGATGAGGTGTCATTCCGTCTTAAGGAGTTTTGTCGATATTTTAAGGGGGGTGATACTGCTAGGCGAGGAAAAAAATGCCGATTTTCATGATTTTTTTCAAAGGAAAGATTCCTTCACCATCTTTGAGGCTCAGGGTACGTTTCATTACCACTGTTGGCTGTTACCTGGTATTTTTTTTATTAATCTTCGAAAATGGCAGAGGTACGGCACGGTCTGCTAAATGGGTTGCGGCGGATATTGTCAGACGGCGTGACACGTAGCGTTGGCGGGATTAATCTGAAAAAAAAAACAATGAAGATTTTTCTTTCATTAACACTGATGCGCAGAATATGAACCAAGAAAAAGGGAGAAATGTTGAAAATCAATGAAATGGTACGCTTTGAAACAAAATGATTGAATTTTCCGAAAAAAGCCTACATTTTGGAAAAAAAAAAATCTAAGAAAAATTCCAAAAACATTTAGGATCATGTTTTGCACAATAAGTTTAGAAAGATTTATACCAAATTCTATCAGAATTGATCGATTAGTATTTTAGCTATACGTCATGCCAGTTTGGAAAATGGAGTTAAGAAGACCGTTCCATATCTCCGCCATTTTTAAACACTAATTTAAAAAAATACCATACAACAGCCAAAAGCAGCAATAAAACATACCCAAAGTCTCAAAAATGGGAAAGAAATCGTTCCTTTAGAAAAAAAAATCATAAAAACAAGCATATTTTTCCCTCGTCTAAAGGCATCTTCCCCTTAACTCTTGACATTTCATAGTCGTCACTTTTAGCTTACTTTAGATGCAAAGTGTACGTATTTTTGTTTGCAGTTGTTAGTTTAGGGTGAATTTTAAGGTTGAGTGCAAAAGCGAACATTATCTACATTTTTTACGTTTTTATTTCCGTACAGAAAAGAAAGTTGCTGAGGCCTACAAAAAGCTATGCGAAGTTTATGTTGTTGATTGCTTAAAAGGTTACCCCCACTTGCGATTTTGAAAAAATCGATTTTTTTTATTGCATTTTTTTGAAGTGCAATTTGAAGTGCAGTTTTTTTATGCCCGGAATAGATGACTCTATGTAAGTTTACAAAAAAAAAAAATATTTTCTTCGTGTAAACTGAAATTGAAACTTTAAACGCGTTTTTCTCAAAATGGCATTTCTGAAGTCGGTGACCAAGATTACTCGAACACTAATGAACCGATCTTCTTGAAATCTTGCAGGCTAATTTAATACATAAAAATGTAGTCTTTAATCGTTCGATTTTTTTTTTCGAAAAAAATGGCCGTTTTATAGCCAAAAAACAGCCGTTTTTTTCGTTAAAATCGAACCATTAACTTTGACTTTCCGCCATGTTGTGAAAAATGAATATTTTTTAAAATCCTTCGATTAAAGACTAGTTTATACTTATATTTGACTAAATCCATCCGCATTTTTTTTCAGATGATCCACTTCGCCGCAATGTTGGTCACCGCAAACCGTGTATATAAAAACATTATTTCATTGACGGCCATTTGCCACTAAACAATGTAATCGATTAAAAAAGTTTGCCACTAAACAATGTGATCGATTACAAAAGTTTTGTAGTTTTCTTTAAAAAAATTCATGAAAAAGGCCTTTTTTTGCGTTACAAGTGGGGGTAACGCCTTAACAGCACGAATTTTCTAATCGAAGATGACCAACATTCTGGTCGACTTCCTGAAGTTCATGAAAACCAAGTCAAAGCCACAATTGAATCGAATGGCCATATAATTGTGCGAGAGATTGCAGAGAGGTTAAATGTATCACGCCCACCAATTGGAAATCACTTGAATTGTCTTGGACTCGTTAAGAAGCTCGATATTTGGGTTCCGCCTTAATTGAAACAGATTGACTCAACACAGTATAGAGGAAGTAGGGGCAAGATGAGAATGCTAAGGTCATGTTCAAATAAAACAATACATATGAATCAGTCAACTTTAATTATTCTTTTAAACTAATCAGCATTCATTAATCTTTTAATTTTTACAAACAAAAATCAGTCGTTCTAATTGTCAGCGTACAATATATATTTTTGGGGCCGGGTTGAAATTCCGAACTTTGAATGATCAGAACGCTCAAAACTCCGAAAGAATACTAACCCCAAAGATCAAAACTCCGAAAGAATTTTACACAAAAGACCTAAACTCCGAAAATCCGAACACCGTCAAAATACGTGTAATTTGGCTATGGAAGTTTTAAAAGTTTCAAAATTTTCAATAAATCGACGAATTATTTCAAGAAGTTTTTTTTATTAAGAAGTGATTTTACGTCAATTTTGAAATTTGTCTAGACAATGATATACGTTCTACATCATTTACAGTCAACTATGTAGACTTTCGCTGGCATAATCTTGACGAACCTTGTAATTTCGGAACATTAAAATTACGAATTTTAAACTGTCGGCACATTCAAAGTTCGGAATTTCAACCCGGCCTTCATGTCAAGATCATGCCTGCGAAAGTCTACACAGTTGACTGTAAATAATGTAGAACGTATAACGTTGTCTAGACAAATTTTCAAATTGACGCAAAATCACTTCTGAATGAAAAAAGTTCTTGAAATAATTCATCAATTTATTGAAAATTTTGACACTTTTAACGATGTTAAGGGGCTATACCATAAATTTTATATAATAATATAAATTTTGACACTTTTACGGTGTTAAGGGGCTATACCAGTGTGACACTTTCAAAAAATCGATGTTTTTTGCTTTTTTGGACATTTTATACTTTCAAGAATATGAAATGAGATTTTTCAAATTTGCTGACATTGTAACTCAAAGAGCAATTATCCGATTGACTTGAAATTTGAACTGAGTACTATTGAATATATTTATTCCACAATAACGTAGGATATTTTTGATTGGATGAAAATTGACGATTTGGCATTGAAAAAAACGACTATTTTATATGCAAGAAAACAGACTTTTTTCATAACTACGCCATTTTGTTAGATTTTGATATTTTTCGAAAATCCTGCATCATTGTACAGGAAATACCTTCGAGTTTAACGACATTTTTTTTCGGTTTCAGCTACTCAATCGGCCGAAATCATGTCAGCAGTGGAGGAACTTTTTTTCGCGCCTCCGAAGGCAGCGCATAGGTCGCTTGGATCTTAATATTTTTCTATGAAAAAATGATGTAATATAGGTCAAATATAGCCAAATATATTCTTAAGGGGAGATGTACACCTAGGAGCCGGAAAAAGGTCATTTTTGTGAATTTTTTCAAGGAAAACTATTTGAAATTTCGGATTGGGGTTTTAATTATCTAAAAGTATATGCATTCAAAAATATGTTTAATTTTCTTTATTTGAAAATATCAAAACATACGAGGATATTGTATGATCCTTGGAGCGTCGGAAAAAAATCTGCGTATACGGTACCCGCTGGCGTTTCTTAACAAATCATCTGAAAAACAAAACCAAAAAGATTATTAAATTAGATACTATAATCTAGTACTTGTCATAGCCGATTTTGAAAATATCGATTTATGACAAAATGGCGGACGTTTAAACATAAATAGTAATTTTTGGGCCAAAAATTAGTTATTATTTTGCCTATAAAACAAAAACTAAGTAACGGAAAAAAAATCCTATGACAAGTACTAGATAATGGTGTATAGAATAACCACAAAAAACCTCAAGGCAATCGGTTCATTGGTTTTCGAAAAATTTTGGGTACCGATTTGAAAAGCGTGGTTTTGAGAAAAACGCGTTTGAAAATTTGGGAATGAACAAATCATGAAATTTGTCAACTTACATGGAATCATCGATACCGGGCCCATAGTGTAGGTCTTCTTCGGTCGACGGAATGTTCATAGCTTCTAAATGCTCGACCTCGACCATCTAGGTGTATATCTCCCCTTAATTTTCCGAAACATTTAATTGAGCACTTGTCTTCCCGAAAATCACCCAAATTTTCAACGTTCACACTGGTATAGCCCCTTTAACGAACAAACAAAACATCACGCAATAACCTTGAAAATTTCTGCAAAACCCGTTCTTGTTATACTAACAATTAGTACTTTCATTGTGTTAACTTACCTGTCTCTCATCGATATCAGCGACTCAAATGAACTGAAACGATGGTAAACTTGACCAAAAATTAGATCTTTTTGTCAAAAAGTCGATATTGTTTTCTCACTCGAGACGCGTGTTTCCACCACAGTTGATACTTTCACACTCATTCACCTCCCCGCCACCCTTTTGAACTCCAACGAGAGCACTATTCTCGCACGCGCTGTTTAGTACCCGTGCGGAAATTGAGTTGGGGCTGTGATCGGGCCCCAATAATATTCCCCTAACTTTATTCGGGCCCTAATCTGGAAGCCACATGAGGGCCGTTAGCGGCCGGTCACACTTTGTCAACAAGGGCCATTAAAGGCGCAACGACCGGGGCCTTATAAGTTGCCTCAATGGCGCCTCATCAAAACCATTTTAGCGCCCTGAAAATGCCTCAACGGCGCCTCATTATAACCATTTCAGCGCCATAAAATATCCGTATCAGTGGATACACGTGTACGTTAAATGCGTCAGGGTATATCTGTATTTGTTTTTATGTAATTGTTCATGTGCATAGGTGTGGGCGTGAGTACATGTGTATGTATGTGTGCGCGCGTAGAAATGTGATTGCGTATTTGCATGTGAGCCTTTATGACAAACTGCCATGACAAAATTAATACAAAAAATAATCCATTCTAAGGAATGGATGTGTAGTAGAAAAAAAAATATATGGGTCTACTGAATCACTAGAATCCATTTTCATTGAGGGAAAGATCTGGAAAACAAAGACCAATTTATTTACTTATCCTACATAGTCTGATAAAGTTTATGAATGGCAAATATCAGCGAAGTCTACAGAAGAAATAATTTTCCCTATGATGAGTATTGAGCGGAAATTAGTTGCTATAAAAATGTCGAGAAAACCGGTTGGGACTGTTCACACTTATGCGCTAGCATTACTCCATGTATGAGTGAAACCATGAGTAATTGTTTGTATCTATGTAAAAGGTTTCTTTAATTTGATAAATAAATACTGTCTGATGTTTGTCTGCATATTTGTGTTCATCGTTGATTTTTTATTTGCTAATGCCCTTACGCTTTTTCCCAATTTGCGTTCGATAATATTATTCGATCGATGTATATAATCGATTTGAATAATTGAAATACCATCAACCATGTAGCCTAAGCTATTCATACTGGTTTATCGCTATAATAGTCAGATCTGGGCCTATTGTGGAGATCCCTACTTGTTTATCCCTATACTGGCCAAGTCTGGGCCTATTGTGGAAATCCCTACAAGTTTATCCCTATAATGGCCAAGTCGGGTCCTTTTGTGGAAATCCCTACAGGTTTATCCCCATAATGGCCAAGTCTGGGCCCATTGTGGAAATCCCTACTAGGGAAAGCACTAGGAAAGCCCTGAAAGGCCCTTATTTTTATTAGGGATGCTCTATCAGTTTTCCGCACGGGTAGCTATTCTTATGATTCATCTTACCCCGCACCTTCGTCTTGCCCCTAGTTCCCCTATCAACATTTGCAATATGCTTCTGGATCGCAGTGCAATGGACCCGTGTTTTTAAAGAATCATCACTGATGATGACACATGGATCGTCTACAATATCATCAATCGAAAACGAGCCTGGTCCAAGCGTGACGAACCAGCACACACCGGATGGAAAGCTGAATTGCATCGAAAACAGATGATGCTGTCAGTTTGGTAGGCTTATATAAAGGTACTGTGTATTTTGAGCTGCTTCCGAGAATGCAAATCATCAATTCAGGTGTTTAACGTCAGCAACTAATGAAACTTGAGAGAGCAATCAAAGACAAACGGTGAGAATTGGTAAATCGCAAAGGAATCGTGTACCACCAAGACAATGCAATGCCTCACACATCTTTGGTAACTCGTGGAAAAGTATTGGAGCTTGGTTGGGAAGTGAAGTGATCCTCCACATAGCTCTGACCTTGTAGCATCAGATTACCATTTATTCCAAAGTTTGCAAAACTTTTTGAATGGTTAAGGCGCGATATACATTTGACAGGAAGAAAATAAGCAAGATTGAGGGATTTTTTAAACTAAGAAATAATTATTCTACAATTATCAAACATTAGGTATACTTTAATAGTATATTTAAGTATACAAAACAATTTTTCAATATTAATTCATCATCAAAATGACGGAGCTGTGGCAGAGTGTTACAACAAGGTCGACGCGGGAGTTGCGAATCGGCGTGCAGTCGAGCTTCCCGTAGACTTTGATTTGCAAAAAAGTTCAAACATTTTTTCAGTTAGAACATGTATAGTTTCTATGTGACGGTAATTAAAATGAAGAAAATGCAAATGAAAGAAAATGGCACGCATTTACCAAAAAAAAATCAACATTTCACGCAACATTTCTGTAAAATGTGGATGAAAAAAGTAGTTTTCTTTCCAATTTTTCAAAAAACAATTCTCGTCAAGTAATAGTTTTTGAGTAATCGTGCACGCCAATTTCGATAATGCAGTTTTGAGAAAAACGCGTTTGAAGTTCACGCCCGCTCCGAATGCGAGAGGTGAGGCACAGCGTTGAAGGGCTGTAACCTTTGAAGTTTTTCGAATTTTGCTTTGAAACTTCAGGAAAATATTCTACATATATAGTTCTATCGTTTAAGGGGAGGGTAGAGATTTGCACTTTTGAAAAATCGATTTTTTTTGTCTTTTCTTATAGTTAAACATTTCAAGAATATAATCCCAAAATTTCAAGTCAATCAGAGCAAAACTCTCGAAGTTATTCACTATTTAGTCCCGCTCGCGCTCCCCTAACACTGTAGCTCCGACTTCTCTAAACTTCAAACGCGTTTTTCTCGAAACCACTTTTTCAAAGTCCGTGTTCACTGCCATTTGAAAACTACATGACCGATTTATTTCAAACTTGGTACACACTTTCTAGATATAAAATACCTCTCCCAACGGTTAGTTTGAGATTTTTTTTACATTGAGGGGGTTTTCCACCCCCAAAATGCTGGAATTTTTCGTGAAAAATAGCACTTTTCACTTTACATGACCACCAAAAATTTAGAAACGAAAAAAAAAATTATCAAAGACCGTTGGGGGGAGGATTTGATGACACTTTGACTAAATTTTAATGGTACTTGATTCCAGATAATTTCTAGCTGAGATACAGTGAACACCGCAAATCGTGTTTTTCCAGAGGCGTTCTTGGAAAAGCTTTGTCACCGGCTTGTTTGTGGATATTTTCGCGTACAAATTTCACGGAATGTTCTTGAAATGACTCTTAACAATGTACAAAAGGTTTCAATAAATTTACTCTAGCCATATAGACGAAAAAAATTCGCAAAAAACTGTTTTTTTTCACGCTGAAAGCCCTACCCTCCCCTTAAGGCCTTGTATACGCGATTTCGCCGATTTTCGAAGGTACTTTTCTAGACGCGGTTAAAATTAAATGACGCATATATTGACAACATTTTCTTTACCGATCTCTTCTGCACATGGTTAAGTATAAGTAAAAAAAATCAGAAATATTAACTAATGGCGGAGATATAATATAATAAAGCAATGTATTTTTTTTGTGCGCGCGTTGATGGTGAAAGTTCTCGGCATCGATGTGGGTGTCTGAAAAAATGAACATAATTATAATTGCATAATGAATGTATCTTCAGTGTGAACCAAAAATATCATTTAAAAAAATTATTATTTAAAAAATTCGAAACTTAAATTTTTTACTCAATTTTCTGTCGGTATTTTATTTTTTATTTTTTTTTGCGTCATTGAAATTTTTGTTTCTGTGGATTACACGATAGGCGGTGATACTAAGAATATGTTGTAAAAATTTCAAAGCGATCTGAACCTCGCTCAAGAGTTACAACTTTCACAAGGTTCAAAAAAGTGAATCGTGGAAAAACGGCTTTGAAGTTGGCGGTCGGGCGAGCCGCGCGGTATCTATTATGAATGCAATCTTACCTTGTTTTTGGAATTTTTAGAATTTTTCAATTCTGTAAACCTTAAGGTAGTGCCTCCACAGAAGAGTTGAATTAAGAAATGGTTAAAATTTGACATATATGTTATTTAATACATCATCCAAACATCTGTGCAATTTGAATAAGTTTGACCACCCCAAACCTGAGATATTTACACTTAAAGTTGGCTTGGTTTACACGTAACAAATGCGTCATGATGGGCAAACAGAGCATCATTAATTTTACCGTCAAAACTAAAATTAAGAAATTGATAAAAAACGAGGGTAAGCTAGAGTAAGATGTCACGAATAATGTGAAAAAAAATGAGAATTATTCACCATCTAGTTTCCAAGATATAACCATGAAAAGCCCTCACAATTTTGGTGCAAAGCCTGGCAAAGCCTGGAAAAAAACAATTGGGGCAAAGCCTCGACAGTCCCGGCAAAAAGTTTACTGGCAATGGTAGATCAAAAACACAATATAAAATATATTTTACGGCAATAAATGATATCCATCGTATTATCTACTAGTACCGAGTCAATATTGCGTAGTTATTAATTTTATTTATTACTAAATAAACCAATTATCAATCTTTTAAACACGAACATGGTACGTAAACTTTTGGTTGAGATTTTCGCAGAGGAACTACCTTAAAATATTCCTAACCGTTCAGGCTAATGGAATAACATTTTTTTTTTAATTTTGAAATTTTTCGCGTATATAAGGCCACAAAGAAAAAAAAGAAATCGATTTTTCGATCCTTGTCAATGTATATCCCGCCTTGCGCTTTCACTATTAATGATGAACCGAAATCGCACTTGATTCGGTTTTTTGATGATAAGGACCAGAAGTTCTATGAGCGCGGAATCATGAGTTACCAGCAAGATGGCAAAAGTTCATCGGGCAAAATGAAAAATATATAATTGATTAAAATTCATTCTTTGTAAAAAAAAAATGAGTTCAATTTCGGTTTTGTAGTCCCAACTCAATATTCATTCGATTTGGCAAGCCTAAATTATTTTCTTGCCAACTCAATATGTATTGGATTGCCAAGATTAATTATATTATTATATTATTATATTCTAATTAAATTATTTCGGTTTTGACGTAAGTTGGGTTGGCAAGTTTAATATATATAAACTACAAGCAAGTATAATATATATAAAGTACAATACTTATACATAGTAAAACTGAAGGAGTCAGGCTACCGTGAACATTAAAAAAAATCGTTCGTTGCTCGAGGCAACTCAAATTGAAGGGAAAGGTTCAATATATGGTGCAGGAATCGCAGATTCAAGGTAAACTTCTGATTACAACGATAGAACTGCTAGTAAATCTTTAGTCGCGGTTTTCTCGAAATTATGTTTTTCAAAACGGTGTACGCGATTTCTTGCCATGGCATGAACGGATTGGTTTAATATTTGGTGCACTTATCCAGTCCAATAGCAGTTCATCTTCACCAACGTTTTTCTTCTTAAGGCCTTATATACACGTGTAGCGGGCGAAGGGACGTGATTTTCTTGTTTTTTTTTTTCGACGGGACAATAAATGTTTATTCAAAAACTGTGAACAACATCGAGTAGTACATATTTTCATGTACTTGTACAATTTTTTTTATTCATAAATATTTCAAAATGGCGGAACTCTAGCTGTCTTCCAGCAGCGCCTTCTTTTGAGCATCAGTTGCGGTGGACACGATAACTTGAGAACGGTTCATCTGAAATGAGAATTTGAAAAAGATTTCATTAGTATATTGCATTGGCTGGGGCCTGGAGGAAGGATTTGTAAACATCTTGATTTAAAAAAAAATGACGATAATTTTAACAAAAAATTCATTTTTTGATGTGCTAAATTTTCGGTTCTTTTGTTACAATTTTTTCTTCAACAAAATTCAAAATCCTTCGTCCAGGCCCTAGCTATTATCATAATAAATAAGTGGTATAAATTTGGTATGGATCGGATTAATAGTTTTTCAGTAATCGTTTTCACCGCATAGGTGTATCTCAAAAGAGACGATTCTGAGATAATGGCGTTTAAGATTCATGTTTCTTTTACATTTAAAGTTAATTTATTCATACTAACATGGAGTCGTCGATTCCAGGGCCATACAGTAATCCTTCTGCATCTTCTGCAGCCTCTAAAACATTGATTTGATACTGCCTACGAGCCATTATTCCTTCTCTTGTGGCTTCTTGCTGCTCGGCAAGCGTAACACGCGACTTGCGCGGTCGTGCGGTTGAAATACCTATAACTGCGAATCTAATGCTCCGATCTCTATGAAATTTGGTGAGAATATTCTTGAGATAGTGTACTTAAAGAATATGCTATCAATTTTTTTTTCATTTTCCTGACCATCACAAGTGCATATAAGGCGTTAACATTTTTTGATTAATTATAAACAATAATAATGTCATTTTTCCTTAAAACATCAAGGAAAAAAATCATTTTTTTCGTTAATTGAAACGCAATAAAAAAGCTCGTTCAAGGCTTAACCAATATATTTTAGATTTTTAAATTTTTTATTTTAGATTTACGTTATATTTTATTTATAGAAATAGATCCATATCTATTTTAAGAAAAAAAAATCATTTTTGTTTGGTTTCAGCTCAACCGGGTGGCTAAAATCAGATGGTTTATGACTTCTTTGATTATTAATATTTTTCAATGTTATTTGGTACAGAATTTTGTTAATCTAGATACAAATAAATGTCCAAACGATTTTTCAATCATTTTACTTTACAATGTTTTTTAATAACCCTGATTTTCGGATCGTGACAGTAGCCTAACCGCTTAAAGAGGTGGGAGCGTTATCCACAATCCAAGATAAAACAAATATATATGTTATTGTCTAGACTACACTGAGACTTTGCGAATTTTTCGAAATTTTTTTTACCACAAAACACCAGAGATAATAAAAATAGTTTAATGTATGTAATTCTACGTGCGGTTAGATAGGCAAGACGTTTACGCTATGGGTAATGTAATTTTTTTCAGCTACTTAGCATCAAGATAAAGCATTTTTAACAACGGACTAACGCAAACTAAACCTTTGTGAACATTTAGAAAAAAAAACCATCTTGCCCATCGTAAACCATACACAGGGTGTTTGGCGCATGCACCGACACATTTTTGGGGGAGATTGGGCGAGTCATGTGCTAATTTTTTCACTCTTAGACCCGGTGTCCTAAGTGTCACGGTAACTGACATATGATTTTTTTTTCGTGTTTTTAATTACCCGAAATTTCGTCTCTAAATCGTCATAACTTATTTGTTTGTGGTTGTAATAACACGAAATACCTTTTGTTGTATTCTGCAATGTATGTTTATTATAGATAAATCATTATTTAATACAACTGGTTTCAAGAAAATGATTCTTGAGCTTCCAAAGTCTTAAAAATGTGTAAATGTATGAAAAATCTCAACTTCTAAATTCATTATAAAAAAAACTTATTTTCTTCATTTTGACCCCATAATGAATGATTTCTCTGACATGTAGCATACCGTTAGAAAGGGTATATACTAGAAAACGTTTTGAAACAAAGCTAAGTTCAAAATGGCTTTTAGTTTTTTTTTATAATGAATTTAGAAGAAAATTTGATTTGAGTATGTTAAAAAAATAAAAATCGCGAAATAATTTAGGTACTTAAGGGGTCTTCTCACTTAAGACGCTAAAAACGCTATTTTCATATATTTTTTTGATAGGTTTGTATTATAGATATTGATATAAAAGTTGTTACACTTAATAAATACACTTTCAAAATACATTTTGAAAAAAATTATGTATTTATCTAACCCAAACAAACTTTAAACGCGTTTTTGTTGATAAAATCTTCGAAACTGCTGAACCGATCCTTATGAAATTTTAACCACATATTCTTTACAACTATAGCTATAGCGCATATCAAGGATTTTTTCAAATTTTGATGTTTACTTAATTTTGATATTTTTAAAGCCGTTTGATTTTTTTGTTTCGGATGATCCATCTCCGAGATTTCATCAACAGCACAGACCTACAATTTTTTTCAGACATTTTTTCAACTACCATTTTCGTCTATAAATAGTGACTTAAATAAATACATTTTCTTTTTAAGTGTATTTCGAAAGTGTATTCATTAAGTGTAACAACTTTTATATCAATATCGATAATATAAACTATAAACCTCTCAAAAGAATTCATGAAAATAGGCTTTTTGCGTCTAAAGTGAGAAGACCCCTTAACTGATTTGTAAAGAAAAGCGGAAGTACGTCGGGAGTCTTTCGCCGAGTTTTGCAATGCGGTATGACTCGAAATTCGCCATCCTCCAGGGCCGCCAGTGATCAGCACAGACTTGCCAGGTTTCAGCTGTGCCCTGATATAAAAAATACGACATAGTGCATTGGGAAAGCGCGGCTGCGTGGGCAGCGCGCACTCTGGGAGGTCTCCCAGCGGCAACTGAAAATAGTGCATTGACAAAGCGTGGGGTAAAAGTGAAAGGGATGGTAAAAGTCCGCAAGGGCGTATACGAATGAGCATTTACGACAAAACAAACCAACACTTTTCCCCCTGGCTAAAAAAAACCGTTACTACATAATTTCGATCGAAAAATTGGTTCGATTCGTAACGAAGCCCTGACGGTACAGTATTTCGGCGCAGGCGTGCGCGCGCCGGTGTGTATACCTCGCGATACCTCGTCGCCCCTGCGCGCGGGGCCGTCGCCCGTCAAGCCGCGCAGCAGCTGAGCGAGCGCTCTCTCGGCTCAAGCGCGGCGACCCGCCGTGTTCACTTCAGTAAGCGCGTGTCCGCCGCGGGATCAAGACGCATCGACAGCATCTTTTTCTCCTACTGCCTGACTCTCGTCTGTTACCCACGTCAAGAAAAAAACGACATCGCGGAAAAGATAAACAATCCTTGTCTCTTCCCGCCAAACTCAATCGATGCAACGGACGAGTACATTTTTCCAAAAAATTATTTCTCCCAAGGAGCTGCTGCACAACGATAATCATAAAAATTCACAGTAATCGAAGGCGCTCCTAGTCGCGGGAGGACGTATCGGAGAAATTCGCAGACAACTCGACGTAAGAAGGAAAATTCGCGGCGCGAAAACTTATCGATTCATAATATTTCTTTCCAACCCCGGTTCGCCTGCTTGGTTGTGTGTTTGTGTGTGTGTGTACGTCACACGTGGTCGAAGGTCACGAGTGCGCGAGCCTATAGACGGTTCGGGGTACGTCGCACCTCCCGGCGAAGCGGCAGCCTGCGGCCTTGAAGACACCGCCGAGAAATCCCGAGGAAGAATAAGGCGACGAAGAGACGGGAGAACGAGGAAGAGTGCGTGCAAAGGAGAGAAACCCCCTCGTTCCCGCAAGAAGAATCGACCGATAGAAGAAGTCGAGGCGAAACTTTGTTTTTATTTTATTTCTTATTCTTCTTTCTTTCGCGAACCGCAACTCCTTCGTCTGTCCTGAGGATCGGAGAAAACGAGCGAAATAACAAAAAGCACGGGCAAATTTATTCCTCGAGGAAGCTTCGCGAGCGCAATAACAATGCCTGCGGACGCCGAGCTGAGCAATCTCCTAAACAGAAGACAGAGAATAAACGATGAACTTGACGAGGGCAAAGACGTCAAGAGGGAGTACAAATTCGTTAACGTATTTACGGAATTTCACGAATTGACCAAACGGGAGATCAAACAGTACGAGCAGACTTTCAACAGGTGAGAAATTTACGCCTTACATTTACGTATACATATTCACATTGTTTTTGCGATATTAAGGGGGTTACCTAGAGACCCAAAAAATTGCCAAATTCCGAAAAAAAATCGGGAAACAGTTGGGAAAAAGAAACGCATTTTTTTAAGGAGGTACACCAGCTTCAGCAAAATGGTGATAGATCAATAAAATTTGGTGAATATATTCTTTAGTATTATTCATGTAGATACAAATTTTTTCAGATTTTTTGGTTGTGCCGTTTTGTTACAAATAATTCACAAGCGTTTATTCTTATACCCGGAATATATACCTATATCTATAAAAACGCTATGCTTATACACGTGAACTTCAATGTTCAATTATTCGATAACGGCACAATGAAAAAATCTGAAAAAAATTGTATTGACATATATAATACTAAAGAATATACTCACCAAATTTTATTGATCTATCACCATTTTGAAATTTGACCATGGTTTAGCATGGCAACATTGTATGAAGCTGGTGTACCTCCTTAAACACAAAGCTACAGATATTGAGAGTGAAAAAAATCACCCAAAAATACAAAAAAAATGACGTTTGGCGGTGGACACTCTCCAGGTTGAACGGTCCATCGGAAGTCTAAAAACCAAACGGGTTATTCAAGTTAACAATAAATACGAGTCGTTGACGATCGTAGATTTTTATAATCTTCTTTTTCAACAACGCGGCGACGAATTGAACCTCGAGCATGCAAAATCTATGAAAAATGTCGTCATTTTTACGTAACTATTCAAAAATTAAGATCGATTTTTGAAAAGTGAGATCGTCAACGACCTTTGAATGTTTCTCGTTATATCTCCTGCAAAATTGGGCACAATCCATCGAGTGATTCTCGAGATATCATGTCCACCAACTAGGAAAACAGTCTTGAGAAAAACGCGTGCAAAGTTTGAAGTACGGTGCTGCTACGACTCGCCCGGCCGACTGTTGGAAGCTGTAGATCATTCAATTTTAAGGCGGGATATACATTTAGAGAGGAAAAAAATAAGCAATATTGAGGGATTTTTTAAACTAAGAAATAATTATTCTACAATTATCAAACTTTAGGTATACTTTAACAGTATATTTAAGTATACGATACAATTTTTTTAAATTAATTCATCATCAAAATGACGGAGCTGTGGCATCCAGCTGTTCAATGTTTCAATGAAATTTTCAGGGAATATAGCTAAAAGATGATACTGTCGAATAAAAATATTTTTGGACAATGCAATTTTTTGACCTACTTAGGTAGGTGTAGCCCCTTAATTTATTTATTTCTTTATTATACTAATTTTAACTAATTAATAATGTAAGTTAGTTAATTATTTTAATTAATTTAACCGTATTGATTTAAATTAATTAATTATTAAAGTTTATTCGATTACATTAGTTTCATTAATATTTTTATTTTATGATTTTAGTTGTTTGGATAATTTGAAACATTTTTGAGTCTAATGCACTATAAAAATCTAGATAAAAATTTTAGATTAAAAATGGACATTAAGAATACACCTTTTCATAGACACATTGTTTGGAGCAGAAAGGCAAAACAAGAAAGGATAGTGAGGGCGGCGGCGTTGTCCGCCGTAGCGCAGTGGGCTATCTGACCATGAAAATCGTCATAACAGGGTCAGATTTGGGAATTTTTGCGGCCGGGTTGAAATTCCGAACTTTGAATACTCCGACAGTTTAAAATTCCGAATTTTAATATTCCGAAATTCAAGATGGGGCCGGACTGAAATTCCGAACTTTGAATGATCAGAACGCTCAAAATTCCGAAAGTACCCTGAAACTACCCTGAAAGATCAAAACTCCGAAAGAATTTCACACGAAAGACGAAAACTCCGAAAATCTGAACACCGTCAAAATAATTCGGCTGTGGAAGTTTTAAAAGTTTCAAAATTTTCAATAAATCGACGAATTATTTCAAGAATTTTTTTTCTGTTTAGAAGTGATTTTGCGTCAATTTTGAAATTTGTCTAGACAATGTTATACGTTCTGCATCATTTACAGTCAACTGTGTAGACTTTCGCTGGCATGATCTTGACATGGGGGCCGGGTTGAAATTCCGAACTTTGAATGCACCGACGGTTTAAAATTCCTAATTTTAATATTCCGAAATTACAAGGTTCGTCAAGATCATGCCGGCGAAAGTCTACACAGACGTAAAATCACTTATCAATAAAAAAAATTCTTGAGAAATTCGTCGATTTATTGAAAATTTTGAAACTTTTAAAGCTTCTATAGTCAAATTATTTTGACGGTGTTCAGATTTTCGGAGTTTTGGTCTTTCGGATAAAATTCTTGTAGAGTTTTGATTTTTGGAGGCAGTATTCTTTCGGAATTTTGAGCATTCTGATCATTCAAAGTTCGGAATTTCAACCCGGTTTCGGAATTTTTACAAAATCTTTGTTGCAAATGCAAGAGCCTCGCCTCTGAAAGTATGAAATACAAATGAAATTTCTAGCTTAAGCAGACCCCTTGAGAATACAGATTGAAGAAATTGAAGATTAAAATTCAATTTACGAATCTTAATCTACATTCGAAATCCAGATTTACGAATCTTAATCTACATTTGAAATCTAGATTTACGAATCTTAATGTACATTTGGTATCTACATCAAGAAATCTTAATTTATAGAATACAATGGGCTGCAAAAACGTCGAATCATCGGAACAATTAAATTCACGTAATGAAATAATTACAAATTCCCACAACTGCAACTATTCATCTGAAATGTTGTCGCGCAATCGAGGTAAACTACAATACATTGTTCGTCAATCGTAAATAATAATCTTTGAAATTGAAAACTCGATTTCTATAGATGAATTCATGTATTTCGAAATCATTATTATTATACCTAATTATTATAAGTGATCAATTATAACTTATTATAAACTCTTATTCTGAGCATTATTATTATTGAGTTTAAATAATGATTGAATAAAATCAATACTATCATTATTACACACATCGCGATACTATTACTACTAACAATAGTACTTTTTCAATTTGATGATCTTTAAGTTTGCATCTTCGGGATGCAACGAAAATACTTTTTCACATTTTTATTTCCTCGTTTTTATCATGCTACAAAATCTTATTTTCACATTTAAATTCTAGATCTCTAAATAAGCGACTCAAACAATTATTGAGGCTTTTATCGTACGACATAATAATAATAACATAATAATAACGAAGATTTGCCGAAAGAAATTCGGGCACTTGAAAAACAATAATTTTCGTTGCATTCCAACGTTGCAAGCTCCAATCTCATCGAATTTGGAAATTCGGTTTATACACGTACATTAATGATTCTCCAAATTCTTACCACGATTAATATTATTATTACTGCCATTGAGGAGTGGGGATGTAAAGTAGAAAATGGGGAATGCATTAAGGGGGAAGAACCCTGTACAGATGGAAGTTAGGCAAAAAATACTGCTGTTGAGGTTAAATTATTATTATCAAAATAATAGTTTAATAACTATACTATTCTTATTATTGCATTTATCGTCCTATTATTACTATCAGCAATCAAAATAACAACGACTGTAACATTCGTAGCAATTATTCCGACCCATCATAGCAATAACAACAACTATTTATTCGACCGTTTGCACAATTTAATAAATGTTCGGACCCACTGATCTCCTTTGTAGAATACTACGTACCTCGTAGTAAATTGTTCACGCTCAGTGATAAAATTCCTTATCTCAGCGAACCGATTAACACCATAATAATTATTTTGAAGGATTGTTGAACTTTGAACGATAATAATACGCGACGAAATCAATCCTCCGCAATCAGCAGGAGAAAAAAGAATTTATCGTTTTTTTTTTTCGAGACCGTGAACGTCACTATCATTCTGTTTAGTGTTGTATGTAGAAAATAATCTTTGAAGATTCGTCATATATGGCTGCGCCTGGGAGATATGACTAAAAAGGAGCGAATGATCGCGCAACGCAGCGCGCGCGCGCGCGCGCGCGCGCGTGTGTGTGTGTGTGTGTGTGTGTGTGTGCGTGAATGTGTGTGTGTTTGTGTTTGTGTGTGTGTGTGTGTGTACAAAGAGAGAAATGGTCCTGTGTACTTCCTGTACGGAGATCTTTGTCCTGCCGGTCGTCACTCACCAACATACATGCACATATACACGTGTGTACGTGTGTGTCTGTAAACTCGATCCTCAAGTCGATTTTTCTTTGTTCGGGAGCAAGTGCAGCGTGCCCGGTTGGAACACAAGATTTCTCGAGATCGTTCTCACAGGACAGGAAAGACAGAGGTAGAAACGAAGAGAAAAATAAAGAACCCTAGAACGAAGCCTCCAGGACAATCCTTTCTTTTTCTCCCTATAGCTTTGCCCAGGAGTGTTTTTTTCTTCTTCTTTTCGTTACGGGGTCTGTATAAACCTGGGGCCCAAATAACAGATCGATTGCGATATTTTTACAAGCTTTTATTTAACCTGACTTTCTGTGAGGTGCAAAACGGAAAATCGATATTTCGCCCACTTCCCGACTACTTGGAGCTCTGAAATGTTGCAAACATGCATCTAAAAGGTGACAACGCATGATTCAACTTGATAATTAAAAAAATGCATAAAATTGTCAACTTTTCATGTGAAATTAGCGATATTTAATCATCAATATAAAATCTCACTAACGCATAGAAACAAATTCGTAGCAATTAGTTGTAAGTTCAATTTCAATTACAGTCTGTTATTAAATATTTTTTATATTAAATTATAGGTTATATATTAAATACGGTTAATGAAACTGAATTGATCACATTTATTAAAATATTCAAAAAGTTGAGCGTCCCAAGCTTTTATTTATAGTCACATGTAGGTGACTTGGTAGAAAATACAATTTTCTACTTTTTAGTACATTAAGGGGAGATATACACCTAGGAGCCGGAAAAAAGGTCATTTTTGTCAATTTTTTCAAGGAAAACTATTTGAAATTTCGGATTGGGGTTTTAATTATCTAAAAGTATATACATTCAAAAATATGTTCAATTTTCTTTATTTAAAAATATCAAAAATATACAAGGACATTGTATGATCCTTGGAGCGTCGTAAAAAAATCTGCGTATACGGTACCCACTGGCGTTTCTTCAAAAATCATCTGAAAAAAAAAACCAAAAAGATTATTAAATTAGATACTATAATCTAGTACTTGTCATAGCCGATTTTGAAAATATCGATTTATGACAAAATAGCGGACGTTTGAACATAAATAGTGATTTTTGGGCCAAAAATTAGTTATTATTTTGCCTATAAAACAAAAACTAAGTAACGGAAAAAAAAAACCTATGACAAGTACTAGATAATGGTGTGTAGAATAACCACAAAAAACCTCAAAGCAATCGGTGCATTGGTTGTCGAGAAATTTTGGGTACCGATTTGAAAAACGTGGTTTTGAGAAAAACGTGTTTGAAAATTTGGGAATGAATAAATCATGAAATTTGTCAACTTACATGGAATCATCGATACCAGGCCCATAGTGTAGGTCTCTACGGTCGACGGAATGTTCATAGCTTCTAAATCCTCGACCTCGACCATCTAGGTGTATATCTCCCCTTAAATAAAAGCTTGTTTTTTGAAAATATTTTTTTAACATATACATCTTTTTGGTAAGGGCATTTGGATCACAAGGTGAGAATTTTACACACAATTAACCCTTTATCTGATCGTGTGATAGTTCTGTAACAAACCATTTAAGACCTCACAAAATCCCATATTGACATTTAATTCTTCAAATCAGTATCACACAATGGCTACAAACCGTTCTATGGTTTTTTAGGGCATTTCATGCAAACTATATAGCGCTAGTTGGAGCAAAAATATGTTCAAAGTTCACTTATCATGAGATTGCAAGATTCGAGGGTGCGCGAAGTTTGCGAAAATCGAAAAAAACATAAAAACGACAGAGGCTGCGTGTTAAATGTGGCGTGGCTTTGTGCCGCGACAAACAAAACACCTGCTTCAAAGCATTCCATGCATCATAAAGGAATATTACGATACAATGTAACATGTCCGTCACACTCCCTTTATTGCTTCACAACTAGTAATCCGATTAAAAATTTCCAAAACTAAATAAACATATTTTCTTTATTTATCAAAACTTACCATAGTTCTTAAAATTTAATTTTTTTAAATTTTGTTTATTTTTAAAAAATTTTTACGTTATTATTATTTTTACGCTATTTTTTAATTTTTACGATGTTAAGTTATAAAGGGTTAATACACAGTGTTGCCAGGTTTGAGTTCTTTTTTATGGAAACATATTTATAAACAATACAGTTATTATTATTTAAACAAAGTGCCCCCCCTGCTACACGGCTAATCGATCTAGATGGTATTGAAAATTGCATCGTTTAAATTCCACGATTTAAAAAATAAATTGATTTCCTTATTTTCTTCATCACCCAAAACATTATCCAGCAAATTTAGGCTTCAGATTCTAGAAGGATGCTGAAAAAACATTTGGGTGTTTTTCGTAGCCCAAATTTGCCGAAAAAAAAGATCAGGCAGAAGTTTCTACGAAATGATTGCTGCAAATGAAAGTTAAGATCCTAAACCATAAACGTATGCAACAAAAAAATCGTATTTTTTAAATTTCACGCTTATGCGGACCTCTCAATTTACATACTGACTTAAATGCGGAAAAGTATCTTAACGAGTCTGCATTATTAATGAGCAGTTGTATATCAGGATGTCAGATCCGTGCAAAACTACGTTGTCAATCAAATCAGCATACGGATATAATTCTTCGCGCGGTCGGTGGAGGGGATGTTTAACGAAATAGAAAGCGAAGCGACGAATGTGCGGGCCAAAAATTAAAAAAAGGATGGCATTGAAGTTTGCATCGTTGGAATGCAATTATAAAAATCCTTTTAATTTCTTTTTTTATTTCCGCATATTTATTACAATTTATAATTTTGTTTACAACTTAGATCGTGGTTCTGCTATGATGATAGGAAAAACCGTATGAGTAATTTTCGTATCCTAAATCGGCAAAAAAATATAAACAGCAGAAAAAATATTAAGGGGCTACCCCAATCTAGAGGGAACCTAGTTTCTTTTCTGGGAAACGGTTGGTGAAACAGAAACGCATTTTTTTCAAACACAGACTTACATATTTGAAAAGCATTTAAAAAAATCACCGAAACATACAGAAAAACAACAAAAACATGGCCGCCGGCAGATGATGAAATTTTTTTCGTAATGTTTGGCTGTGGACAGTCTTCACCTTAAACGGTCCATCTGAAATCTAAAAACCAAACGGTCGATTCAAGTTAACAATAAACACGAGTCGTTGACGATCGTCGATTTTTTAAATCATTTTTATTTAACAACGTGCCGACCAATTGAAACTCGAGCATACAAAATCTATGAAAAAAGTCGCCATTTTTACGTAACTATTAAAAAATGAAGACCGATTTTAAAAAAGAGAGATCGTCAACGACCTTTAAATGTTCCTCGTCGTATCTCCTGTAAATTTGGAAACAATCCATCAAGTGGTTCTCGAGATATCATGTCCACCGACTTTGAAAACAGTGTTCCGAGAAAAACGCGATTAACCCTAGAATGGTACACCTATTTTTTGCCTTCTAAAGGCACACTGAGGCACAAATGTAGCCCACGCGTTGGACCCGATTATCGGGGTTATAAATAGTGAATACAATTTTTAGAAGCACATGATTTTCATCGTCTTTTAACGAGGAAGACGATGGTACTATTTAAAAATTTCCCAAAATTCGAAAAATGTGTTAAAGTTTCATCCGGCGGGAAACGAAAATTTTAAATTGGTAAAGTTGAGTACTTTTACAAAATTCGTGGGGCACGAATGTATCCCAGTGTCCATTCTAAGGTGAAAGTTTGAAGTATGGTGCTGAAGCTCGCCCGGCCGGTACGAAGCTGTAGCGCATTCGATTTCAGAAATATTTCAATGAAATTTTCAGGGAATATAGCTAAAGGTGGAGGGTCGGCATTTTTTTGGGAGGCGCCTTTTAGGCCACTTTCCACGCAACGCCAATAAAAAAAACGATTATATCAAACGCACAGGACATAGAATTTTTTTTTGGTTTTTTTTTCAAGATTCACCCCCTATAAGGGTTGGTCCCGGCGGCCGTAAATGCTTTGTATTCATTTTACCATATTTTTTTAGCAACTAGAGCCGAATTGACCAAGAAAAAATAGGAAATTAAAAAATCGAAAAAAAAAATGAAATCGTTGGATAGCAACGATGCAAACTTCATGTACATAACTTTCGCTGCATCGAAACGATGCAAACTCCAACATCCTAAAAAAGTAGGGATTGGATCGTAAAAAGCCCCCAAGGGAATATCCTTATCTAAATAATAAAAAAAAGATACGTTATAGAAATATCCTAATAGGTTATAGGTTAATGCGTTAATAATGGCTTTGATACGTCATGGAAATAAGATAAATTATATCAACAAGTTAATCATTAAATTTATAGGTCAATACGTTATGGAAATAATTAAGCAAAATACAATCTCAACAAACATTGCCCTGTTATATTTATAACTTTGTACGTGTCGTTTTGACTTTGACGTATCATTGGGACGTTTATCGGGTGATAATTTTATTATTTATTCACGGTTCGCGTTCTTTTTTCTACTACGTAGCGCGCAAGGGCAATTATCGCCGAGCACTACTCGCTAATGTGTATTTTTCCATCGATATCTTTAACTCTCCTTCCCCCTCCCCCCCCCCTCGTTTCTTCCGCTATCTTTGTGCGTTACATATATTTCTTCAAATGTGGCATTTCAAGTGCACCAACGCGACGAGATAAACCGAAAATTATACGTTTGGTTGATACGGCGAGCGTGACGATGGTGCGAGCGCGAGTTGTCATCATTGCATTTTTTTTCTTCGATATCGCTGCTGCACTTAACTGCAATTTTATCATTATTTTTTTCTTCTTTTAATATCAAACCATGACGACGAACTCTCGAACGACACGTGGGTCTTAATCGCCTTTTTCCCGCACTTTCTCTTCTCCGACGAACATCATATTTTGTACCACCTACGAATACAATAAATCATTTTGGAAAAGAGCAACAAAAAATGGGACTCCGAATCGGCGAATATCGTCTGTGTAAAAAAAAAAGAAAAAAAAAAGAGAAAAATCGAACTATTCGAATCCTCGCGACTGCTCGCGACGAAAGGAACAACGTAAATTCTCGAGTGTGCGACAGCTCAGCGACGAAAACGATGAATGGGCGATACGTGTTGTGTGTGGGCCTCTCTCTCTCACTCTATCGTCGTATAAAAGCGATCGAGGCCGTCGAATAATTTATTATCGCGAGAGAGAGAGGGAGAGAGAGAGAGAGAGAGAGAGAGAGAGAGAGAGAGAGAGACGAGTGCACCCAGACCGCGAAAGGTGAGAGCGGACATTGGAATAAATAATTATTATTTGAAGAAAAAGAAAAGAAGAAAAATACGTTTATAGAGAAAGGATGAAGCCGCAACAACTTGAAACGACATCTCGTCGTTCTTTTTCGCGTGGGGACAAAACTTTCATTTTTTTTTCCTTCGAGACACCGCTAGTTTCCATCTAGACACATTTGGTACTCAAATATGCGATCGGCCCGTGGTGTTAGCGGGTATCGCAGTTGTGGCGATCGCGTAATACTGCGAAATGACGACCACCAAAAATATGCAAAATGGAAGACAAAGATTTGAAAATTCCGCCCGTGTCATCAAAACATCCAACGTGAAAAAATGTATTTGTTGTAGAATCAGGGCGTCTACCGACCTGAAAAGTCATGAAAAGTCTGAAATGTCATGAAATTACACTCGACCCTGAAAAAGTCATGAAATGTCATGAAAAATTACCAGTCTACCTGAATTATTATAGCCTACTAAATTATCGTTGAGTCTATATTCAATATGAACTAACTTTGTGGTACTTGTCGATAGAGAAGCGAATATCGAATCGATAGAAAATAAAATAGAAGAAAGCAAAAGAAAATGATGCGTTATCTCAACGTATATTAGTTTTTCTTTGTTATTCGTGTAAAGCGACTAGATGATATTACTCAAAGTTCCTAAATGTATGTAATATTTTTCTAGATGTTCCCAAAATATATTTCTTTACAGCAATCTTGAAATTATGTTTGTCACATTTTTTTACTACATATGGAATTGTACAGTTTGGTGACTCTTCGTTTATTCCGTATTCTTTTCATTGGCATACAACACACATCTGTTTGAAAGAGCAAAATAAAAATATAAAAATTTAGAAAATCGGCCTCACTGTAGAATCATTAAGTATACTCCTATGCCAGAAAGCCATACTAAGAGTCATGAAAAAATGCCCATTCCTTGCCTTAAAAATCCTTAAATGTCATGCAATTTCACTTCTGGTCAAAATTAGACACCTTGAGAAAGTCTGTTGGTTGAAGTCAAGGGGTTAGGCCACAGTAACGGAAGGCAAGGTTGACTTTAAGCTTAGGTAACTTTCATTGATGGTGTTGAAGTTTGCATCATTGAAACGCAACGAAAATTCTGTTTTACATTTTATTTTCCATATTTTTATTATTACAGGCGATCTTTTTTTATAGATTTATCATGTAGATCGATAAATAATTATGTTAAAAAGGGGTTGAAGGACGTGTGTAGGCAGAATCTGACAGAAGAAATTAAATTCGTTGCAGCCCAACGATGCAAACTTCAGCATCGCTTTCATTGTATACTGTCAGTTGCAATAATTGTTGTGTTTGTGGCTTTATAATGAGCCCAATTTGGGTTTCGGTTTGCGTGATAACAGTGGGATACTTGTATGTCATGGTACCGAGCGATGAATGAACAAGTTGAGTTTGGGGCAAGATGATTATCTTCTAGGTGTACAAGATGATCCCGAGGGATCATCTTGTACACAAATAATAACCTACCTACTTTATTTTTGTTAAATAGATTGTCTACTTATGTTCAAACTACACTACTAATGTATGATTGATCTCACAAATCATAATTCATATACCTAAGTGATTTAAGACTGGCTGTGGAAGACTGGTTTAGTTTAATTATTGTTGGGTGAGATACAACTTATAGTATAAAGGCAATTTAACTTGTAAGTTCAGTCTATGTTGTATACCTATGATTAATACATATAAATGTGTTGTAAACTCGAGGAAATTTTTATTTACATTTACCTTATTTCTCTAAAGTAACAAAATCCCAAAATAGGGGCAAGATGATTTTTCAAGATATTTATTTAACGATCTACTATATAAATAAAAAAAGAACTTGTATAATAATAAAAATAAAGAAACTAAAGTGTAAAAAAAGAACTTTCGTTGCATTCCGACGATGCAAACTTCAACAGCATAATTTTTATTCGTTCACTCTATCTCTTTTCTACATGCACATACATATTCACTGGATCTCTCTCTGTGGCATTATTTTTGTTTTTTTTTAAATTTTATCTACATCGCTTTTCTGCTTATATTTTTGTTATGCTTCTCTGCCTATGTTATAGTATGCCATTTACGATTTTTGATTCTACAACCTCTTCCTAGATGCTTGTTATCTATTTATATTTTTATTTTTTTAATTTACTAATTGTTTGTATTATACTTTATTCCTATTTCTTATATGTACCTTGTTGCCTAAAGGTTTATACCAAGCCACATAATAAACCATCGCTCAATCAATCTTTCTCTCTGCGATAACATGAACTTCCAATTAGCATTCCATTAAGACGGAATGACACCTCATCGCGGTCGGTATGGTAGAACAATTATAGATTCCCAAAAATCTCTGAAACGGCTCTTCAGATCCCGTCGAAACTTTGCCAAACGACGTCAAATAGATAGACGAATAGCTTCTAGCCCTTCAAATTTTCTGAATTTGAGAAAAAAAATGTAGATTGGCTTATCATAAGCCAATCTAGTTTTTTTTTCTCAAATTTAGAAAATTTGAGGGGCTAGAAGCTATTCGTCTATCTATTTGACGTCGTTTGGCAAAGTTTCGACGGGATCTGAAGAGCCGTTTCAGAGATTTTTGGGAATCTATAATTGTTCTACCATACCGACCGCGATGAGGTGTCATTCCGTCTTAATACCGCAAACGGGATTTCGCCATTCATCATTTTAAAACTGCATCGAATTAATTCCGCACATCGCAATACGCCATGATAAAAACAAAAGACACAAAAGTTTTTTTTTCGCTTTGAAAAAGTCCGCCAAACGAAATGCACAGGTCGTAATAAAAGAGAGACGAATTTCTATTGTATTTTGCATGGTTTTTATTCGTTTGTGTGAACTCGGTAGCGTGACAGAAACGGAAATGGTCGAGAACCTTGACGTCGTTGAGTAATGATTTTCACCGTCTCTCAGTTAATTATCTGTGCGACTAATTAACGCAAATTGGAGGAAAAGGCAGAGGAGCATAAAAAAGTTTTTTTTTATGACATTGTTCCTCCGCGTTCGATAGGCGTGTGATTCGCTTATTCTCGAGAGAGCGGAGCTGGTTCGCGCCAATGTGATAGAAGAAATCGAAAGAGAGGTATAGGGTGTCTCAAAATGACCTGACATTTTTATTTACTAGTAAAACGTATTATTTATTTGAAAAGTACGAATATTTTTATTTTAATATAAGGTACAAGTATGGGCTACGTAAAAATGACTATGGGCATAAATAGAAACACGCCAAGCTACATATGGCGGATGGAATGAGGGTGTAGAGGTATAACGGTGGAAACGTGGAAAAGAGTGGCAAACTATTTAATAGAAATAATGAAGATGAGGGAGGAAAGATGGCCGAAAAAATGTCTGAAAGAGGAGGCGAGAGGGGTGCTAAATCGAAACCCAATGAAATGGGGAGAGGACGTCAAAGAAGCAATGGAGGGAGTAGGAGAGGGAGGCAGATGGAGAGCCATAGCAAACGACGATATAAAGGAAATGGAGAGAATAATAGAAAGGGAGAAGAAAACAAAAGTTGATCAAGAAATTCAGCAGGACTGGAGTAAAATTGAAACATCAACTTACCAGGTGTGTAAGTATGAAACCGGAATTTGCCCATAGGTGGCGCTAGATGTCGATGCAGTTACCGACACATCACGTCAGCGGTGTCTTGTTATTGTATTGATATCCGACAGAGATTTCCAACTCGCAATAACACGAGTTTCATTCAGTAGCATTAGTTTATTAGAGATAAACATGTCGAGTTTTGTGCCAACAAATTACGATTTGCGGACAGCACTACTTTTCTGTTTTCATCTGAAGAAAACCGCAGCCGAATCGCATCGAATGCTTGTGGGGGCGTTTGGTGAGCATGCTCTCGGTAAAACACAGTGTTTTGAGTGGTTCAAACGGTTCAAAAGTGGCGATTTTGACGTGAGGAACGAAGAACGTGGAAGACCACCGAAAAAGTTTGAAGACGCTGACCTGCAAGCCTTGTTGGACGAAGACGACGCTCAAACACAACAACAACTGGCGGATCAGTTAAAGGTGACCCGAGAAGCCATCTCCCTTTGGTTGAAAGCCATGGGAAAGATACAAAAGGTGGGGAAATGGGTTCCACATGAACTCAACGAAAGACAGCAGGAAAACCGCAAAACATCGTGCGAAATGCTGCTCGCCAGGTTCAAAAGAAAGTCATTTCTCCATCGAATTGTGACTGGCGATGAAAAGTGGATATATTTCGAGAATCCTAAGCGCAAAAAGTCATGGGTTATTCCGGGTGAACCATCAACATCGACGGCAAGACCAAACCGCTACGGACGAAAGACAATGCTGTGTGTTTGGTGGGATCAGAAGGGCGTAATCTACTACGAGCTGCTGAAACCTGTGGAGACTGTCAATACTCAACGCTACCGACAACGAATGACCGATTTGGATCGAGTTTTGCGTGAAAAACGACCAGAATACCAACAAAGACAACACAAGGTGATTTTGCTGCATGACAATGCACCAGCACACAAAGCAAAACAGGTCCAGGAAACGATAGAGTCGTTCCGTTGGGAGATTCTTCAGCACGCGCCTTACTCACCGGACCTTGCCCCATCCGATTACTACTTGTTTGCATCGATGGGATACGCACTTGCTGAGCAGCGCTTTACTTTTTACGAATATGTACGAAAATGGCTCGATGACTGGTTTGCCTCAAAAGAGCAACAGTTCTTTTGGCGCGGAATCCACAAATTGCCAGAAAGATGGGAAAAATGTATAGATAGCGACGGACAATACTTTGAATAAGTTACTTTGTATCATATCATTACAATAAACGTGTTTTTTCTGTACAAAAATTCTGGTTTTATACTTACACACCTGGTATTGTAAACAATACAAAATGAGGAAGTACACGATAGAAACAGAGAAGTACTGGGGAAATGCAAATATAACGGGAGGAACAAAAGAAACGTGGGCGAGACTTATATGTGGGAATGTCGGAAACGAAGGCAATAAGGGGTATAGTGATAATAAATGTAGGGTGTGTAAAAAAGAAGTGGAGAACTTAGTACATATATGTACGTGCGAGAAAATCAAAGAAAAAATTTTAAAAGTAATCGTAGAAGATCTAGAAAAGTGGTTAGGGGCGGAAGAAAGAGATCAAATCTGTAGAAAAATACAAACGGCACTAAAGAAGGAACCTGTAACAGTACTATGTATGTACATAAAGCAATTCGAGAAACTAATTGGAAAAGTAACAAACGAAGGAAGGAATGCGAGTGGAAACGATATGCAAAACGTAAATAGAATATAAGTAGACTTAAGGAAAAACTTGTAAGGGGAAAGAAACATGTAGGGGCGTTTTCGTCTGTGTAAACACCCTAAAGAGGTATACCTGAAATAAATACTACTACTAAAGGGTTTTTCAATTGGCGGGGGTAGATGTTGGCGGCTTGTGGCGGCCATGTTGTTTTGGTGGTGTCTGTCTAACATGTTGTTTATTATTCAGTCACTGATGCCACGTCACGTCTTCGTTTCGGCCTTCCGCTACGTTCTTTGTCTTCGACGTCAAACTCACTGTTCTTAAACTTTAGAAACAACTCACGACAACTTTTCTCACTCAAAGCAGCCTCACCATATGCTTCTATAAGCAATCAATGCGCCTCAGCTGCAGATTTCTTCAAATTAAGGGGCTATACGAGTGTGAACGCTGAAAATTTGGGTGATTTTCGGGAATTTTTTTTGAAGAAAAGTACTTAATTTAATGTTTCGAAAAATTAAGAATATATTTGGCTATATTTGACCTATATTACATAATTTTTTAATAGAAAAATATTGAGATCCAAGCGACTTATGCGCTGCCTTCGGAGGAGCCAAAAATAAAAGTTCCTCCCATGCTGACATGATTCCGGCTGATTGAGTAGCTGAAACCGAAAAAGGAAAAAAATGTCGTTGAACTGGAAGGTATTTCCTGTACAACGACGTAGGATTTTCGAAAAATATTAAAATCTAACAAAATGACGTGGTTATGGAAAAAAGTCATCCAATCAAAAATCGTCATTGTAGAGTAAATATATTCAAGAGTACTTAGTTCAAATTTCAAGGCAATCGGACAATTGCTCTTTGAGTTACAATATCAGCAAATTTGAAAAATCTCCTTTCGAGAAAAACGCGTTTAAAGATTTAACTATCGACTTTTGCAAAATAATATTATATTGATATAAATGATAATGATATTCTTGAAAATATTAACTTTCGAAAAAGGCAACAAAAAAAATCGTCATTTTTAAGTGTCACACTGGTATAGCCCCACAAAGAAGTAGAGAAGAGTTATAAAGTTCCCGCAAATGACGCTTATTCGGCTCAAAACTCGACATTTTCGCACGAAAAAAATTATGCGATGCGGATACAAAATCTCTAATATTTCAGTCATTGCCTTGCCAGATGTCCAACCTTACGATATGACGTTTTACATCTGACAATTTCAACCATAACCTCTTGGTGGGGCCATCTTTTGTCAAACGGCGGAGACTTATTTGTCCTCCCAATATATCTGCTACGTCTCCGTTCATATCTATATATGTTATCGCGCTCTCCGTTTTGTCCAAACAAAAATACCCAAACAAACAAAACCAAAGCCAAAAACTATGGCGCGTCGCCAAAAAACCCTTTAGGGTCTTAAAGTTGTCTTAAAATATTAAAAGGAAGGTTCGTGCGAAATTTCAGCTCGATCGAAGGGTGGGGGGGGGGGGGGGATTTCGGAACCTTCCCCCATACTAATTAAAATATTCGTACTTTTTAAATGAATAATGGGTTTGATTAAAAAATTGAAATGTCAGGTCATGTTGAGACACCCTTTACAAACTCAAATAAGTATTCGTTAAATCCTAATGAATTCTCGGCAATCGGAGAGCCGACGAACTCGCGTTAGGTCACCGCGTTCACTGATTATAATGCGAGACCCGAGCGCACGAGTTAAGCCAAACGAACCTGTGAGCACGCGCGCGGTGTGCATCGAATTGCATCAGTGCTCTCGATTTGCACGGCGCAAGGAGAGATGAAACCGAATGCTATGGTTCCGCTAGATTTTTCACATTTTTCTCTGTCTCCTTTCCCACTTCTCTCTCCCCCCTCTCCTCTCTCCTCTCTTTCCCTCGAAATTTCCTTCTACGCTTATTTCTCTTCATATTTTTGTTCTTTTTTTGACTCCGTCGCATTTTATCTCACATCTTTAATGATGACTTTTTTATCTTAAGTACAGAATTTTCACGTTTTATATCGACTTCATTTTTTGTATTTTAATTTCTTGTTCATTTCGTTTTTATATTCTACCTCATTGCATCTTATATTGTTCATTTTTGTTTTATGTCGAATCTTTATTTATATAATTTCTGTTTATTCGTCCCTACTCTCATGTCTGTATTTGTATTTGCCCGAGAGCTGATTGAGGCATAAAAAACATCGTTAATTAATCACCCAATCGATCAACCTCGTTCTTTCTCTTCTTACCTGTCTTGTTTCCTCTCTTCTAACGTCGTTCTCCTCACCTCTCTCTCTCTCTCGCCTCTCTCTCTTTTTCTCTCACTCTCACGGGGATCCGCATCGTTTGATATTGCGTTATACGATCCGTGAAACGAAACCTCGCGCGCGCACACCTTTAGTCAGGTGAATTTGAGCTGCTTGAAGTAGTGAATAGTGCTGAAGTTTATATACACACACACACACACACACACACACATATATATATATATATATATATATATATATATATATATATATATATATATATATATATATTAGGTGTAGTAAAAAGAAATCCATTATTTTTGCCTTCAATTTCATGCAAAAAAATGGATTTCTTTTTACTACACCTAATATCCATATATATATATATATATATATATATATATATATATATATATATATATATATATATATATGTGGGGTATTCCACGTGAATTCGGTGGACTCTTTCCCTGACCCCCGCCAATACGTTTTATTTTTTTAAATCTGATTCCATTGACTCTAAAAGACACCGTGAATCTTGTTTACATTTTTCGAAACAACCCTTAGTCGAAAAAAAAAATTCTCCGAAAAAAACGCCTCCAATTCAAAATCTGAAAAAAATGCCAAAAATGCGTGATTATATGTAAAAATTTTCAAGCTATCACCCGTAGTGGAAGTATGATTTTTTCTGTTCTTTCTGAGCGATTAACGTTACAAAAAATTCGAAAAATTCCAGAACCGCTTACTTTGGGCGGGTACTTAAATATTTTGATACTTACTATGAATTTTTTTGACCATTTTTGTATAAACACGAACCTTGAACAAATACAAACATGAACCTTGAACAGTTAGCAGTCAATTTTTCGGATTCTAGATACCCGATATATGACACCCCCCCCCCCCCCCACACACACACAATCGTGATTAATTATTTATTTAAAAATGTCAGAAATATGGGAAATTAAAATAGTCATACGTATATAAGGAAATTTGATTGCTTATCTATCATTTTCGAAATGCGACACCTTCCGCGCTCGATCTAATTTCGTAATGTCTCGAAAGCGCGGGTCGGCGACTGCGAAGTTCGTCAACCCTAGCTCTAAAATAAACATCCATGTATGTATCTATATATAAATCTATTTCAACTGAATTCGTAATCGTCGGGTAATACCTACGCGAGGCAATGTCTATAACACCTGGTATCGCGGCATAATATGTTTTTCGGTTAACTTCGCGATAACAGCGAGAGACGTAGTTGAATTTAAAATTATAGAGGACATTTGAACGTTACTGTAATGCGTAAAGACACGTATTTTTTTAGGGTATTTTATGCGCGATGTCGACACACGGTGTGCGGCACACTCGCAACCAATTGAAGCAAATACACAGCCATATTTCTCGCGCCAGTCTCGCGAGTTTTTTTTCCTCGTTCTTTTCAGCCAAGGACGAGCTGTGTCGTGATGAAAACAAAAAAAAATGGTAATTTTTTCTCCGGCGGTATTGTTCAACGGTAATCTTTTTTGCGATGTGTGCCGGAAGCGGCGCGGTTTTCCAGTTGTTTCGAAAGTCGCGAATTCCGCAGATTTCGATGGCGGAAGCCGTAGGGGAAGCCGTAGAAAAAGCGTCCGCGCATAAGTGAAAAAGTTTAGGTACAAAATTTCACCAACAGCGTTACTCCGATAGCAAGCGACTGGCCATTATAGTTTCCGCCAGACCTCAAAACGTAAGTGACCGCCACATTTCCATTAAGGGGTCTTCTCACTTTAGACGCTAAAAAGTGCTATTTTCATGATTTTTTTAAGGGTTATATTATAGATGTTGATATAAAAGTTTACACGTAATAAATACACTTTCGAAATACATTTAAAAAAAATCTATTTATATCTGAAACAAAAAAATCAAACAATATCAAAAACAAATCAAATATCATACGATTTTTGATATACGCAAAAATAACAAAATGGCGGATATTTTGCGAAAAAAAAAACAAACACAAAAAAACGTGTTTTTCATCGTTTTTGGCACAAAAAATGGTACATATCAAAATTAAAAAAAAAACCTTCATAAGCGCTATACCTATAGTTGTAGAGAATATGTGGTTAAAATTTCATAAGGATCGGTTCAGTAGTTTCGAAGATTTTATCAACAAGCCTTTGAAAAACATTGTTTCGAGAAAAACGCGTTTAAAGTTTGTTTGGGTTACATAAATACATAACAATTTTTGTTAAATGTAGTTCGAAAGTGTATTTGTTAAGTGTAACAATTTTTATATCGATATCTATAATATAAACCTTCCAAAAAAATTCATGAAAATAGCCTTCTTTTAGCGTTTAAAGTTAGAAGACCCCTTAACTCTAAAAAAGTCAAAAAAATTTAAGATGCAATAGAAGAAATACTTAATTTGTAAAAATAATTCTGATAATGTTTTTCGTAACGCAATTACTGTAATACCGTAAATTAATGCACTAACAAATCGTGAGAATTTGAAAAACAAAGAAAATCATTCACAGATGTAAACAATAAGAATTGGTATTGGTACTTCTTAATTATAAATAATTCTGCATAATATATATGCCGGTAACGAAACACACTAGGAGAGTATTACGAATTGACATTATATCGACGCTGCTTACGAAAAGTAGCATGTCTCAGAATTCTTGAGAAAACGAGCACGTTTGATATCACCGCGAAAACTAGCACGTTTCGGCTTTCACCACGAAAAGAAGCAGATTTCGATATCCACCGCGAAAATGAACATGTTTCAGTAACACTGGAATTGTTTCCGACTTTTCTTCCATGCTTTCTTACATCTTGCCTCTATTTTTTTACTCCAATTCCTTTGACCGCAATCGGAAATTTACGATTTTTTAGACCTCTCAAAAAAATCTAATTGGACTTCAATTAAAATTGGAAGTATTCGGGAAATATCCATTCAACTTTACGTCGAGACAATCTACGTTAAATATGATTTTGACCAAGAAGGACGAGAGATGAAAATCTTAAAAAAAAAAAACAAAAACACGGATGATGTTCGAATGTTGCAATTAAAAAAGACGTCAGATAAAAAATTGCCTCTTGCACCAAGAAAAAAAAAATTACAGGCCATGCTTGACAGAGGTTTAATTCCAATCGAACATGAGCAAGATTTTTCAAACATATTCGACGATAACCATCTGTAAGATTACAGTAAGTTTGTTGAATGATATTTCCAATAACGTAATTTTTTCGGAGAACACAATAAATGTTTCATTATATTTACAATTTCGATATTATTTTTTTACAAAAAATACTACTATCGATTTTAATTGATAATTATTATCAAAATGTTAATAAAAGCAAAGAGTATAAAATAAAAACGTCATTACGCAAAAAATTGTCATATTTTTTTTAATACTGATGGTTTATTTTTCCAGATTTTTACCTGAGCACGCAGAACTTTAAATTTTAGCCAAAACTCTTTATGGTAATATTGTACGAGCGATGAGATCCTTAAGGTTTTAAACTTACTCCTTTAACACTAGTTTTTACAGTGAAAATCAAACAAGCTAGTTTTCGCGGCGACAGCCGAAACATGCTAGTTTTCGCGGCGAAAGCCGAAACACGCTGGTTTTCGCGGTGAATATGGAAACGTGCTCCATTTAGGCAGCCGAAAATAAGCGAACTTTTAAGATTTTTTTGTGTCGAAACGGTTTATTCTACATAATTGAAATTTGGTGTTACATATTATTTTACGTTTGATTTTGCAATTTCTTTTTACATTTAAAAATGGCGTCTGTACGACACTGGCTTCGGAGACGGTTGTCGCCTGAGTTGTTCTACGGCGTAAAATCTAGGGTCCGGTGCATTGATCTGAAACATCAAAGCCAAGATGCTTTAGATTCTTAAGATTTGCACGCTCTATCTGAACCTCAAAAATCCAAAGAAAAGTGAAAATCCGAAAAAGGCTACGTGTTTGAAGAACGTAAAGTTCATGACATTTTTACCATAGTATTTGTTGATGCAAAAGTAGTATTCCAAATATTTCTTAAGGAACTTTAGGTTCACATAGATGGCACTTATGTTATCTCAATGTCGGAAAAATTTCAAAATGATCGATCAGATAGTTTTTGAGTTATCTCGTACGAGGTTGACGAAAAAGTGGTTTTCCGGGAAACGCTTTTGAAATTTCAAGACTCAAAAATGTGTCTAAATGCCCTACAGATTAATCTGCGATTCCGGGACCATAAATAGGCTTGGAGTTTCCATCGTTGCTACGCGCTGGTTTTATTTTTTTTCCCAATTTTTTATAATTTTTTGCACTTTTCAGTTCTGGCTGCTTAAAAAATATGATAAAATAAAGTTTTAAAGTTTTAAAGTTTTCAATTTCCTCGTGGAGTTCATTTTCGGCCGTAAGCTCTTTACGGTATTGAGGGATCTCCCCCCTTAAAGTACGGAATTTTTATTTCTGTACTTCAACCTCCATATTCGGGAGTTTGGGAGAAATCAAAATGAGACGGGCGACTGAGGGAGAATTCAAATTTAAAACGTGGCTGTGCGCAAAAAAAAGAACAGCGTTAAAAAAAAGGGAAACGAGGCTTCCTTATTTTTTTTTCCTTTTCGCGAAGCCCGAAGCCGCAGTCAATTTCGTTCCCCTTTTGGGGAGCGGAGCTGACTGTGTGGCGAGCGAAACGGCAGCTGAGAAGAAAAGAGGGACGGAGCATGAGGATGGGAAACGAAGTAGGCAGGTAGAATCGTATGAATTTCACGAGATGTTGCCTTCCTCCTTTCTTTTTCTTCGTCCTCTTCATCTTGCACTTCCCCACGAAAATGACGTTTCTATAACTCGGCACAACTCACGACCCCTCACCTCTCTCTTTTTCACCCCCACGAATGTATGCTCCGATATGCGTAAAATGTAAAAAAGGGCGCTCGTTCTTATCTTTTCTTTTTTCCCTGGTCAATGTCTTCTGAGGCCTCCACTAAAAATTGAAGCCATGGAGCCATCACGAACTGTGCTTTGGAATCACTGATCCGAGACTCGAAAAAAAAATCAGAAAATTTAGCGTATATCGTTAAAAAATGCATAAATGTTGCGAACTGACATTAAGGGGAGATATACACCTAGGAGCCCGAAAAAAGGTCATTTTTGTGAATTTTTTCAAGGAAAATTATTTGAAATTTTGCATTGGGGTTTTCATCATCTTAAAGTATATACATTCAAAAATATGTTTAATTTTCTTTATTTAAAAATATCAAAAATATACAAGGATATTGTATGATCCTTGGAGCGTCGTAAAAAAATCTGCCTATACGGTACCCACTGGCGTTTCTTCAAAAATCATCTGAAAAAAAAAACCAAAAAGATTATTAAATTAGATACTACAATCTAGTACTTGTCATAGCCGATTTTGAAAATATCGATTTATGACAAAATGGCGGACGTTTGAACATAAATAGTGATTTTTGGGCCAAAAATTAGTTATTATTTTGCCTATAAAACAAAAACTAAGTAACGGAATAAAAATCCTATGACAAGCACTAGATAATGGTGTATAGAATAGCCACAAAAAACCTCAAGGCAATCGGTTCATTGGTTTTCGAGAAATTTTGGGTACCGATTTGAAAAACGTGGTTATGAGAAAAACGCGTTTGAAAATTTGGGAATGAATGAATCATGAAATTTGTCAACTTACATGGAATCGTCGATACCAGGCCCATAGTGTAGGTCTTCTACGGTCGACGGAATGTTCATAGCTTCTAAATCCTCGACCTCGACCATCTAGGTGTACATCTCCCCTTGATGCCCTGCAAAATTCCGCTCATGCGACCTACGAATAGCGTCACATCTGAAAGTCATCGTTCTAATTAGGAAGTCGAGAATTAACCTGAAAATGATCTCATATGTATGCGTGAAAGTGACAGTGAAAGTGATGAAAGTCCAGTAGGTGCGAACGGCGAAATAAATCGAATAAAAGGTGTATTCGCATAATTTAATGTGATCGAACACACGGAAAGTGATACTGGAATACGATTTACATATCCGCTATTTACATTTCAATCTTCAAAAGAACTGTATCTTCGGTTGCAATTTACAAAGTCTATGTTTAGAGCTGATTTAACTAATTTCAGTATCTATTTCTATTCAGCAGTCTTAATTACCTAACCTCAAAATCTCACCATTTGATTTAAGGCGTTACCCCCACTTGTAGCGCAAAAAAGGCCTTTTTCATGAATTTTTTTAAAGAAAACTACAAAACTTTTTTAATCGATCAATATACCATCTTAAAGAACACATCTTGAAGAACTTTCAGTATTTTTTTTATTGAAAAATATTACATTGTTTAGTGGCAAATGGCCGTCAATGAAATAATGTTTTTATATACACGATTTGCGGTGACCAACATTGCGGCGAAGTGGATCATCTGAAAAAAAAAAATGCGGATGGATTTAGTCAAATATAAGTATACACTAGTCTTTAATCGAAGGATTTTAAAAAATATTCATTTTTCACAAAATGGCGGACAGTCAATGTTAATGGTTCGATGTTAACGAAAAAAAACGGCCGTTTTTTGGCTATAAAACGGCCTTTTTTTTCGAAAAAAAATCGAACGATTAAAGACTACATTTTTATGTATTAAATAAGCCTGCAAAATTTCAAGAAGATCGGTTCATTAGTGTTCGAGTAATCTTGGTCACCGACTTCAGAAATGCCATTTTGAGAAAAACGCGTTTAAAGTTTCCATTTCAATTTACACGAGGAAAATATTTTTTTTTGTAAACTTACATAGAGTCATCTCTTCCGGGCCCATACTTCCGTATGGGCCCGGATACTTATACTTCAAAAAAATGCAATAAAAAAAAATCGATTTTTTCAAAATCGCAAGTGCGGGTAACCCCTTAATACGAAAAAACATTTCGTAATCGGACGTCTCATGGGTTCTATAGTCTAATATCTTTTAGATCTTTCAAATTCGATATCTCTTTTGGAACTCTTAAATCAAAAATGTTTTTGACATCTGCTTTAGGCCGTCTTATAGTTATCTATAGGTGGCGAATCAGAGATCGTCCTGACCTCTCGACTTTGTCTTTTTGAGTGCCGTTTAGGATGTCCAAATCTGAAAAGAGATATCGTTAAAAGAAAAATTTTTTCATTTTAGTTAGATTGTTGAGAAATTTTCAGTAAATTTTCTCGACGTTGAAGTTTGCATCGTTGGAACGCAACGATATTTTTTCTTCACTTTTCATCATTATCCAAAAGCCTTTTTCGTGCAAATTGAGCTCGTAAATTTCTAATAAGAATACGTAAAAACATTTGAGTGCTTTTTACAGCCTAAATTGGCACAAATCAAATTTGTGCAACTGGAACAAATTAATTTTCGTTGCGTTCCAACGATGCAAACTTCAACGTCATTAAATTGCATACTTTTTTAGTTAAAGAAATTACCTTGAAAAACTGTTCATTAATTTCTTAAGTGATTTCCATAGATATTTTCGTAGTTATTCACCCGAAACTTTTCCACGAATTTATCATTTCGGTTCAATTTCAATATTTAACAAATATAGCGTCTTTGTCGACGAGACAGTAATTTGCACATTTTTTCTTCGTCATTATCTGATAGGAGCCGAGCAGCCGAAGCGATGCCAGTGGTGAAAATTAGCTCTCTAAATTCCTACAATTTTGGGACCGTATTTTTGTATCCTCTTCGCATAGGGGTCCAGACTTTTGTACTTGAGTCTCTCCGAGAGTTCTCAAAATCAGTACGTTAATTGAGTCCATCTTTGCGATTGATCGGTTATTTTCAGAGTGCAAAATGATTCGCCTATCAGTTTCGAGAAAACTGCGGTCGTTGGGAGAGAAAAAACTCTCAAGAGCGCCAGATTAAGGGGTCTTCTCACTTTAGACGCTAAAAAAGGCAATTTTTTTCATAGGTTTATATTATAGATCTTGATATAAAAGTTGTTAAACTTAATAAATACATTTAAAAAATCTTATTTATTTAAGTTTTTATTTATTTATTTATAGACGAAAATGGTAGTTAAAATGCCCTAAACAAAAATGTAGGTCTGCGCTGTTGATGAAATCTCGGCGATGGATCATCCGAAACAAAAAAAAATCAAACGGTTTTAGATTCAGTATGTTAATGGCTATAGCGCATATCATACGATTTTTGATATATGCAAAAGTAACAAAATGGCGGACATTTTTCGAAAAAACAACAAAAAACTTGTTTTTTCACCGTATTTGGCATAAAAAATAGTGAATATAAAAATTTAAACAAATCCTTGATATGCGCTACAGCTATAGTTGTAAAGAATATGTGGTTAAGGGGAGGGTAGGGGTTTCAGCGTGAAAAAAAACACTTTTTTGCGTTGGGGGGAGGTATTTTATATGTAGAAAGTGTGTACCAAGTTTGAAATAAATCGGTCATGTAGTTTTCAAATGGCAGTGAACACGAGCCTTGAAAAAGTGGTTTCAAGAAAAACGCGTTTGAATTTTTAGCTGTCGGAGCTACAGTGTTTGAGGAGCGGGACTAAATAGTCAATAACTTCGAGAGTTTTGCTCTGATTGACTTGAAATTTTGGGATTATATTCTTGAAATGTTTAACTATAAGAAAAGACAAAAAAATCGATTTTTCAAAAGTGATTTTGAACACTTTTCAAACCCCCCTTAAAATTTCATAAGGATCGGTTCAGTAGTTTCGAAAATTTTATCAACAAGCCGTCGAAAAACGTTGTTTCGAGAAAAACGCGTTTAAAGTTTGTTTGGGTTACATGAATACATAAAAACATTTTTTTATGTATTTCGAAAGTGTATTTATTAAGTGTAACAACTTTTACATCAATATCTATAATATAAACCTATCAAAAAATTTATGAAAACAGCCTTTTTTCAAGCGTCTAAAGTGGGAAGACCCCTTAAGGCTCGGAGCGAACAAGAGCTATTTGGAACAGGCTCGAACGACGAGATTCATCGGTTCGGAAGAGCGACGAGTTCTGGTACTTCGATCTGTTTACAATCAGCCAGAACTTTCGGAGATTATTTCTGCGCTGATTATCGTTACCTCGAAAATATTGACTATTTGCGAAATGTACTCGTTACGCTGGTACGTCCCGGAAAATTGACCTAATTGTTAATCATGGTTGTTCAATATTGACTCTTCTTCGAGCCCAGCTAGGCCCTCGTTTGCATTGGACTATTTCTACCTCAGCCTGTTTTTAGTTAGACGAAAGAGAGCTTCACTGTGAACATTTTTAAATACCCCTTAATTACAAAAATAATAGTAATATTATGAAGAATTTTACACGAGTGTGAAATTAACTGGTTGTACGCTTTACAATCTATAAAATATCGAGACAGGACACGTTTGCCTCATATGGATTATGGTAGAGCATCGAAAACTATTATATACGTATTTTTTTCATCGGCGAAAAAACTGTTTTAAGGGGTGGAACCACCCCTGAGAGTGAAGCACCTTAAGGGCCGATTCTGCTGGTGTTGAATTTTTTATCGTTGGAACGCAACGGAAGTTCGTTTTTTGACATTTTGATTGCCTTATTTTTATTATTATACAATATCTTTTTTTGTAGATTTATATCGCGGATTTAAAAAAATCATTGCGGGATTTTTGTAGGCGAAATATGCTGCAATAATTTGAAGGAATTCGGAAATATTAATTTTTATTGCCCTAAAAATCGACCTCATCGATAATGCGGTATCACCCGCAAGCAGTCCACCAATTTCAGTGAAATAAAAACGAAAATTCTTTTCATGCAAAACGATCCGAAATCCGCTACGAGTGCATTGAAGAAGAAAAAATTAAGGGGTGAACTAAAGGGGTGAAAAAATGAAAATTTAAGGGGCAACCACCCTTTTATTTTTCTTTCTCTCACGCCATATTAAAAGGGGATGCATTAAATTGAACGTAACGGATAACACTTTGAAGGGGGGGGGGGGGATTAAACTTTACATATCTTTGCATTTTTGCCGGATGGCAAGCTTAAAGATCCATCCATTTTTCACGATTTTCAAAGAAAATTCAGGGTTCTGGGGAAAATTGATGATGAATTCGTATTCAGGGCATGAGAATACACGGATATGTACCTAAAAAAATATTTAAAAACCCAAATGTTTTTCGTATCTCGGCCAAAAATAAGTTATTTCACTGAATGATCGGTCATTTATTTTCTATCTCGATTTGCAACCCCACTTTGCGTTCATTTTCTTCGTTGTCGTTTGCTCTTTAAAATGCCGTTTGATTCATGAAGTTCCGATGATTCTTCAATTTTTGGCAGAATTTGATAGACGGACCATCGATTTTTGCCAATTTTTCCTTATAACATTCCTTTGGCTCTTTTTTTGACCATTTTGATATCGCGATAAATCAAGCGGCAGTTTCGAAGTTTACCAAAATCTTTTATCAAATCCCCCATTAAGTTTATGTCCCTCCAACATCGCCGACGCTACGGCTGTTTGAAATTTCGCGGTTTGAGCGATTCTGATAGTGGACAAAAAGGTCGTTTTTGTTTTGTTTCGATCTTTACACGATTTGAAGAATCTATCCGTGAATAATTTTTTCAGTGATTACGAAATCATGGGCAAGGGTTACGCAGTCAATAAATTTAGCGATACTCGTGATTCCATTAATAATTATTGATGTCTAAACGCGTTGACGACTATCTTGATACGTTTATTGCGACGAATATCTATTTTTTGAGACTTTTTTCTATCTTTCGACGATTTATCAATGTACATTGAGGGATTCGGGGGAAACGAATGGTGAATTCATATTCAAGGGGTACAAATACATCGATATAGATTCAGAAAAAAATATATTCAAAGTCCAAATTAATTTCGCACTTTGGCCGAAAAAAGTAGGAAAAAAAAAACAAATAAAGGGCTTGTCCAGTCCTTTATTTTTGTTTTTTTTGTTTTTTTTTCAGTGTCTCTGAAATCGATAGACTGCTTGCGACTGAAACTGCAAAATTAACCCTTGACATGCTTCGTTCTAAGGGGTGCTTCCACACTTTAAAACAGTTTTTCCGCCCATAAAAAAAATTCGTACCCAATTTTTTTCAAATGCTTTACCATATGCATGAGTTTCAACAAAATCTGATTTTCGTAGCTCACATCTGCCAAAGGAAATTTGTAAATTATAATAAAAAAATTTGTCGCGTTCCGACTATGCAAATTTCAAAGTCTTTCGTTAGAACGTAACGAAAATTCATATTTCTATTTTTATTTCCTTATTTTTATTGTTGCACCGAATATTTTTTTGCACATTTCTATTGCACATGCCCAAATAAGTATCCTAAAACTGGGAGATGGGCTTTGGTAGCTAAAATCAGCCGAAAGAAATTTTAGCGTCCAAAAAAAAAATGCATTGCACTGCAACGATGCACAGCTCAATCTCATGAGCTTACAGCTTGTGAATTTTTTCCTGACCGCTATTCTTTTTCGAATACTCCATTTGAACGCGATTAAATAATGGAGTAAAATGACTTCAACGCGATTAAATAATGGAATAAAATAACTTCAACGCGATTGAATAATGGAATAAAATAAAATTGAGACAAATTCCTTCGAAAAATTCAATTCCAAGCGCAAACACCAGTTCGTGCAAAATAAAATATGCAACATTATTTTGACTGAGAGGAAAAATGAAACGCAAAGCCATCAACGTTTCGACCGGGCTGTTAAACGCCAAGTGATATTTGACCTGTTTACGATCGCTTGTTTTTTTTTCTGCGACACGTAACAGTACACGTTTAAGCGATGCGTGTCCGGGGTCAATTGAGGCCTCGGTGACCCTTTTGTCCAATAACGAACGCACGCCTCGTTTGACGAGTGTGGCACACCGATTCGGGGACTTCCGTCTCTCGGTGGGTCCCGGCCTGAAAACGTGATACGATAGCTGACGCGAGTCTCCGCTCACGAATGCAGAACTTTGCCTCTCACGATTCCCACGATCATCTTGAAAGTGCAAAAAAGCACACGTCACGTATTATTTTATTTCAATATATATGAGGTATTCCACGTTAATCCGGTGGACTTTTTCCCTGAACCCCGCCAATTCGATTTTTTTAAATCTGATTCCATTGGCTCCAAAAGACACTCTGAATTTTTTTTACATTTTTCGAAACAATCATTAGTCAAAATTTTTTTTACTCCGAAAAAAACGCCCCGATTCAAAAATCTGAGAAAATCCCAAAAAATGCGTGATTATATGTAAAATTTTTCAAGCTACCACCGGCAGTGGAAGTATGATTTTTTCTGTGCTTTCTGAGCGATTAACGTTTAAAAAATCCGAAAAATTGACAGGCAACTGTTCAAGGTTCATGATTATGATTCGGTTATTCAAAAATGGTCAAAAAAATTCATTGTGGGTATCAAAATATTTAAGTATCCGCCCGAAGTAAGCGATTCTTGATTTTTTTCGGATTTTTTGTAACGTTAATCGCTCAGAAAGTACAGAAAAAAATCATACTTCCACTTCGGGTGATAGCTTGAAAAATTTTACATATGATCACGCATTTTTGGGAATTTTTTCAGATTTTTCAATCGGGGCGTTTTTTCGGAGACATTTCTTTTTGGCTAAGGATTGTTTCGTAAAATGTAAAAAAATCAGGGTGTCTTTTAGGGCCAATGGAATCAGATTAAAAAAAATTTAATCGATTCGGCGGGGGTCAGGGAAAAAGTCCACCGGATTCACGTGGAATACCTCATTTATTTTTTAGGAGCTTTGCTTCGTTGGAATTCAACGGAAATTAATTATTTTTATCTTCGTTTCTTCATTTGGGTAAGGTTCCGAACCCCCCTCCGATCTAGCTGAAATTTTGCACAAACCTTCCTTTTAATATTTTAAGACAATCCCTAAAGGGATTTTTGGCGTCGCGAAATAGTTTTTGGGTTTGGGTTTGTTTCGGTATTTTCGTTTTGACAAAACGGAGAGCGCGATATCATATATAGGTATGAACGGAAACGTAGCAGATATAGATAGTCGGCGCGCGTTAAAAAAAAACTTAAAAATTCAATATCTCGAAAACGATTGCGAGTCGCCGGAAATCCCTTTAAGGGTTGTCTCAAAATCTAAAAATAAAGATTGTGAGCTCGATCGGCGCGGGTGGGGATTTCGGTTTAACACTTCGCGAGCTATAACTGCCCAATGAGCTGGACAGCCATCATGTCGATACCACATTCGGCATCGCTATGATAACGGGACATCTTGTAGCAATTCCCCCAAAGTGTTGTTAAAAAATCGACGTATTTCCGTCCGTTCAAATTGCCGTGTAAGAAAAATGCTCCAATAATCCGGTCCTCAATTATGCCACACCACAGATTAACACTCCAAGGCGGCTGGTGCAAAATTTGCCGGAGCCACTTCGGATTTTCGATTGACTGATCGTGCATGTTATGCGTATTCAACTGTACATGGTTAGTAAACGTTCATTCGTCGGTAAACAAAACGTCGTCGAAAAAAATCCGATTCACTTGTAACTGGCGCAGAGCCCATTCACAGAACTGAACTCTATTTCCAAAATCGGCACCATGAAGTTCTTGATTCAAGGAAATATGGTATGGATGATATTTGTAACGTCTTAAGGGGTTAGGCCACAGTTACGGGTATAAAATCATGTGCAAATTTAAATTTTTTTTCGTATGAAAAAGTAATTCGCTCATAAAATTAATTACACATCTATTTAGTATGAATATCAAGCTGTTAGAAAATACATATATATTTTTTTCGATGTACAAAATGGCCGACTATTCGAAACTGCTTTTTTCCAATTGGCGTGGCGAATAACTTCAACAATTTTCACTCGATTTACTTCAAATTTAAAAGTTATGTTCCTAATTGCATTTCGCAAAGAAGTACGTGCGGAATTTCTGATTAATCGAAAACTTTTCATTTTATGAGCAGTTTATGAGCAGTTATAACGAAATTTTTCACTGAAAATTCATTTCCTAAGGCGTTGCCCTCACTTGTAGCGCAAAAAAGGCCTTTTTCATGATTTTTTTTAAAGAAAACTACAAAACTTTTTTAATCGATCAATATACCATCTTAAAGAACACATCTTGAAGAACTTTCAGTAATTTTTTTATTGAAAAATATTACATTGTTTAGTGGCAAATGGCCGTCAATGAAATACTGTTTTTATATACACGGTTTGCGGTGACCAACATTGCGGCGAAGTGGATCATCTGAAAAAAAAAATGCGGATGGATTTAGTCAAATATGAGTATAAACTAGTCTTTAATCGAAGGATTTTAAAAAATATTTATTTTTCACAAAATAGCGGACAGTCAAAGTTAATGGTTCGATTTTAACTAAAAAAACGGCCGTTTTTTGGCTATAAAACGGCCATTTTTTTCGAAAAAAAAATCGAACGATTAAAGACTACATTTTTATGTGTTAAATAAGGCTGCAAAATTTCAAGAAGATCGGTTCATTAGTGTTCGAGTAATCTTGGTCACCGACTTCAGAAATGCCATTTTGAGAAAAACGCGTTTAAAGTTTCAATTTCAGTTTACACGAAGAAAATGTTTTTTTTTTGTAAACTTACATAGAGTCATCTATTCCGGGCCCATACAGAAGTTCTTCCGCCGACGATGCCGCTTGCAAAAAATGCAATAAAAAAAATCGATTTATTCAAAATCGCAAGTGGGGGTAACCCCTTAAGTTCAAATACCTACAACTTTTGAATAAAACAATATTTTTTAAATTCCGTACGTACTTCTCTAGGTATTCTAATGTACATTGATGAGAATTTTTGTTTTTTGTTCTAGGTCAAAACATTTTGATGTTAAATGTCCATTTTGTACATCGAAAAATATATATATATATTTTCTAACAGCTTGATATTCATACTAACTAGACGTGTAATTAATTTTATGAGTGAATCACTTTTTCATATGGAAAAAAATGGTTAAATTCGCACATGATTTTATACCCGTTACTGTGACCTAAGGCCTTAAGGTAGTACTAGCGGATTGACTAGTCAACAGAAAATCTGTAAATTATCGAATCTGAAAAAAGCAAAATATAATGTATTTGGGTATAATAATAAACATGATACAGAAAATAATTATTTGAGAAGCGCATGTGATAACTCTTTGTATTATAGTTTGGTAAGTGAAGTAAAATCGCAATCAGATTTGACTTGAGTTTTCACAGGCCGCCATTTCATCATTCTGGCAATATCCGTGGCAACGCTTTATTCAGGTGCTTTCAGGTGTGTTGTAATGTATGTGTAATGTGTATATTGTAACAAGAGAGATGGCAGACGCGGCTATCGAATGCAAAAATGACTCGATTGAATCGATGATATCTGCTCTAAATGTCCCGTAACTTATGTTTTTTTATGGAACATACGTGACCGCGACAGTTTTCTTGTTATTCGTCGCTTTTCGCATAACTCTGATCTAACCGAGAACTATTATTATTTCCGTTCAAAAGTTCGATTCGCACGGATTCCCTATATGGTGCGGGGTAAATGCATTGATTTCGTGAATTAATTACTATTGTATTTAGCCGGTAAGACCCGCAGAGTTTTCGCGGACGTCATTTTTTTATGTCTCTACTTACAGCGTACGAAAAAACCATTTTTTTTTATCGAGGAGGTTCGTGCACGTACTACCTTAATATTCTTAAAACACTCGCCTTGAAGATTCCGGAATAGCGCTCAATTTGCCAACTACTTAATTGCGAATCATGCACTACTGCAGCCAGAACGGAAATCTCTGCTTCTTCGGTCGTTTCAGTCTTGCGACGTTTCCGTTTTGAGTGGATTGACATTGCCCGTTTCACGGATTAAATGAATAATTCGATCGAAACATCGACGGGAAGGATGATTTCTGTCAGGATAATGTTGTGCATAAAGTTTCTGCGCTTGCACCGAGTTTCTGCCGGTCTCACCATAAATCAGAATCATTTCCACTTTCTCTGCTTGACTGTACAATACCATTTTCGATACGGTTATTACGTGTTACTTTGGATGGATACTCTTATCTACTGATTCTAATATTGGTGGATGGTAAACATTCTGCACTCTACTACAGTTTTACTACGTTGGAATGGCAGTATTTACAAACATCAGAAACATCTTCGACTATTGACATTATTGGATCCGTTGGATAACCTGCGCCGCTATCACACCAGAAACTATTCGAAGGTCAAGAGAATCATTCATCCGACGTCTTAAAAAATGTGTCGAGGTTAATGGCTATCTATTCGAACATTTGTTACATTAAGGTAGTAACTCCACAGAAGAGTTGAATTAAGAAATGGTTGAAATTTGACATATATGTTATTTAATACATTATCCAAACATCTGAGCAATTTGAATAAGTTTGACCACCCCAACCCTGAGATATTTACACTTAAAGTTGGCTTGGTTTACACGTAACAAATGCGTTATGATGGGCAAACAGAGCATCATTAATTTTACCGTCAAAACTAAAATTAAGAAATTGATCAAAAACGAGGATAAGCTAGAGTAAGATATCACGAATAATGTGAAAAAAAATGAGAATGATTCACGATCTAGTTTCCAAGATATAACCATGAAAAACCCTCACAATTTTGGTGCAAAGCCTGGAAAAAAAAACAATTGGGGCAAAGCCTCGACAGTCCCGGCAAAAAGTTTACTGGCGATGGTAGATCAAAAACACAATATAAAATATATTTTACGGCAATAAATGATATCCATCGTATTATCTACTAGTACCGAGTCAATATTGCGTAGTTTTTAATTTTATTTATTACTAATTAAACCAATTATCAATCTTTTAAATACGAACATGGTATGTAAACTTTTGGTTGAGATTTTCGCAGAGGAACTACCTTAAATTCTCTGCACACAAAATTCAATTGTATTATTCGGATATTTTTATTGTCAATACCATCAGGATTTCCCGCTTTTACACGTGTATTTTGGTGAAAAATCATTTCATGGTGATGATATCGTAGGTCGTTGGATTCGTTTGAATATAAGCTACGGCTTAATTAAAAAAAAAAACATGTTCCCATTCGAAAAACCATTCATGACCTTGAGAATGCGAAAACGATGGGCTCGACAAAAATGAATTTATCACCACGCGACTTCTTTGTTTGCATGCCATAATTTGTCGAGTTGAAATTAATTGCATTAAATAAAGTTGATAACCCCAAGTAAATATTCATGCATCTTTCTACACGTATCGCTATCGAATTTATCAATCACACATTTTACGCTTCTAAGCATCTCCAGAACTAGTTTTTTTTGCAAATCTCGCTTTTTTTTTGTTAAAAATAAAGCTCTCTAATTTTTCGAATTTTTTTTTACGCAATCATGGTGAGACGAAATTTGTCGGAAGTTGAAGTTGCTCGGTTAGTCACTTTCATTGAGGAGGGTTACTCATACCGAGTTGTAGGTGACATGATGGGCGTTTCGGCTTCTGTCGTGTTTTTTTTTTGTTGAAACTTTGGAAATTTTTTTTTTTCAAAATTTTGAATTTTTTTCCCAAGATTTAAAGAAAAGTCATTGCGAAACTGTGAGAAAAAATAACGGATTTTTTTCTCTTCATTTTAATCATCATCAATTGAAATTTAAGGAACAATAAAAGTGTTCCTTTAATTTTTGATCAAACTTTGACGCTTCGGTCAAAAATAACGGTTCAGCCGATCAATTTTAAATTGTGGGGGGTCTTTGGGCATGTATTGAACTAAAAGAAACCTAGAAACATGAGTCATTTTCGTTATATTTGCAAAGTTGACGTGGGTTTTCCAAAACGGAAAAAAAGTCATTTTTTCGTATATTTTCAAATCAATATTAAGGTTAAAAAAAAATTCTCTAAAGTACCAAAAGGTGCTTTTAGAGAATTTATTCCAGTTTACGAAATCGACATTTATGAGATATTGATCTACGGAAAATGCTTCTTTTTTCTTTAAACGTCGATATCTCAGCGACAAATGGTCGTACAGAGGTCCAAAAAATACAGTTTTCAAGCTGAAGAATCAGGGTAAATGACCCCAGTATTGATCAAGCTCAAAATAAAGTCTTGAGCTGGTGGATGATTTTGAAAAAAAACCATCGAAAATTTTTTCCTCGCGCTATTTCTTAGATTCACGCCGAGCGGGTTGCTTAAAAAATTGTTTATCGTTGTGATTCGTGAACTAGAGATTTCAAGCTTTAAAACCCTTTTTTTTACAATACAACCATTTTTCACGAAGTTGCAGCTATTCAGAAATCAATGAATTTTTTTTGAAATTTTGCTGTTTCCTTAATTTTTATTATATATATATATATATATATATATATATATATATATATATATATATATATATATATGTATATATGTATGTATGTATGTATGTATGTATGTATGTATGTATGTATATATATATGTATGTATGTATGTATGTATATATATATGTATGTATGTATGTATGTATATATATAAAATTCAAATGATGAAAAAATCGCGAAGAAAAAGAAGATGGAAAAGTAGGGCAAGGGAAACGAGAGACCTTCGAAAAAGAAAACAGCAATAGGCATACGCAATCGTAATCGCAATAGTAAATGTAAAAGACGTGTCATGCGAATGTAAATAGACCCGGAAGGAGGGAGACAAAGTGCGTTCGAAAGAATGTATGTTAAAAAAAATAGAAACATCTAGAATTAAGTGAAGTGTATGTAGAGACGGGAGACATTGTAAAAACCCGCAAGGGTATACACGGAATAAAGTACTACTACTACTGCTACTACTATATAATTCAAATGATAAAAAATTATATTAAATGATTAACGTAATTTAATCAATTAAATTAAATAGATAAATAGGGATTATTACCAATAAATATAAGGTAAAAAATGCGAATATATTTTTCTCAATATAGTTGTTGCATTTGAAAAAAAGAAGAAAAAAGGACGATTAATGTTTTATCAAATATACCTTATATTTTCTATCTTCCTTCTTAATGGTATTAAACTCTGCATCGTTGAAACGCAACGAAAGTTGTTTTTTGCATTTTGCTTCCCATATTTTTTATTATTATAGATCTTTTTTTAAGATTTATATCGTAGAACGTAAAATAAATATCTTAAAGAGTGGTCAAGGGCTTTTGGTAGGCAAAATCTGCCAAGAGAAATAAAAGGAACTCAGAAATATTCATTTTCGTTGCATTTCAACGATGGAAACTTCAACCTCATCCTTCGTATGCCCTCGCGAGCTTCCATGAGCGCACTTCTTTTTACTTTTGTTCCCCACCTTCGCACCATGATTTTGAATTCCCATGTGAGACGTCTGGCCCATGACTAAATGTAGCATTTTGCGAATGGGGATAACTCCCAAAATAGCTTTTACTTTATATCGCCATATGCAACGTACGAAGAAGCGTCAATATCACTGTAAAAAATAAGCGCGTTGTCGGCGTGTTGAAGCAACACACAACACGCCTACGACGTGTGGAGGACCTGGTTAACGCGTTGAAACAACGTGTTTTACTTATTTTACCGTGTTGAAATAATACGCTCTATACCATTCTTGGTAACAACACGTTTTAAATATGTTGCTGTCGAACATGTAACTTAATGTAACGCTTAATGTAACACATATGAAGCGTGTCAAATCAAGCCATTTTCTTTCAAACAACACACTTAGTGTAGGTACACGCGACTCGAACGACACAAAGCGTCGTGAAACAACTCACTTGCACGCGTGCACCACAAACAACACGCGTCCAGTGAGTTGATATGACAATATGGCGGCTTTATAACCTCGCTACGTTATGCACGGACTTGCGAAAGAGTTTTTCAATTGCAAATTGTATTATTTTAAAAGCGAAACACATAAGTTTTTGCTCGTCGTGCACATCGACATGAATGAAGAAATAATGTGCTATGTGAAACCATTGCTGAGGTGCAACACTCAGTTTATTGACGTAGATATAAAATAATTTTTTGTAGAGTGTGGCTGCGAAGAAGATTTTTTATTTTGTGCGGATCAATATTTTGTTCGTTGTTAAGAAAAGTTTCTGTCCAGAGTGAAGAAAGATGCTTCTTAGGGGCAAATTTAATTCTATGCGTACCAAGTTTTCTGTTCAGTGGGAAGAGAATTTTCTGTGCGGAGTGGAGCAAATTCGTTGTTCCAGGCAAAGGAAATTTTTTATTCTGTGCGGACCAATTTTTCTGTCCAGGGCAAAGAAAATTGTCTGTCCAGAGTGAAAGAAATTCCTTGTTCTGAGCAAATGAACTTTTTAATTCTTTGCGGACCAACTTTTCTGTCCGGCATGGAGTAAATTTCTTGTTCAGGGCAAAGAAAACTCTTTATTTTGTGCGGACCAATTTTTCTGTCTAGGGCAAGGAAAATTGTCTATCCAGAGAGAAAGAAATTCTTTGTTCGGGGCAAACGAAATTTTTTATTCTGTGCAGACAAATTTTTCTGTCGAGGGCAAAGAAAATTGTCTGTTCGGAGTGAGAGAAATTTCTTGTTCAGGGCAAAGAAAATTGTCAGTTGGAGGGAGAGAAATTTCTTTTTCGAGGCACAGAATATTCTTTATTCTGTGCGGACCAATTTTTCTGTCCAGTGCGAAGAAAATGGTCTGTTCGGAGTGAAGAAAATTGGTTGTACGGGGCAAAGTAAATTCTTTATTCTGTGCGGACCAAGTTTTCTGTCCAGTGCGAAGAAAGTTTTCTGTTCGGAGTGAAGAGAAGTGCTTGTACGGAGCAAAGGAATTTTTTTTTCTCTTCGGACAAATTTTTCTGTCGAGGGCAAAGAAAATTGCCTGTATGGAGTGAGAGAAATTTCTTGTTCGGGGCAAAGCAAATTCTTCATTCTGTGCGGACCAAGTTTTCTGTCCAGTGCTAAGAAAGTTTTCTGTTCGGAGTGAAGAAAAGTGCTTGTACGGGGCAAAGGAATTTTTGTTTTCTGTGCGGACAAATTTTTGTGTCGAGGGCAAAGAAAATTGTCTGTTCGGAGTGAAGGAAATTTCTGTTCACATTTCACATTTTATGTGCGTTGGGTGTAGACACACACACACATATATATATACATAAAATGTGAAATGTCTTCATTACTCTTCTCGTTCAATGTACCATGTATTCCGTTTCTTGATGAAAAACCGCAAGTATAGCCGATAACACAATGGTTAGCGTACGTATATTAGGTATAGAAGTCACTAGGTTAGGTAGATTCGAAACCGGGTATGGACAATAAAATTTATTCGCAGGAATTGATTTCAGGACGACTGGAACTCATCAAGTATGGTAGTAAACCATCGGAATAAAACACCAGTAACGGAGAAACCTTTTTTTTTTTTTTATTTTTAAACGTGTGCCTGCGTGATGTCTTGTACGTTATTCCCAAGCGTCCACAAGTACACATCAAAAAGTGTGTTGATTTAGTCATCAACACATTTTAAACATGTTGAAATTGGCGACAAGCGTTTACACGCCTAAAGTGTATCGAAACAACACGCTTTGAAGTTGCTAAAACGCGCTTGAAGCGTATTGACAGAACACGCGTAAAATGTATCGTTACGACATGAACACACGAGTTGCCGTGTTGAAAACGGCGACAGGATTAAACACGTGAAACGTCTTGAAAGAACGCGTTTGTTTTTACAGTGATACTTTCGTATTATCAGAGAGCACAGCTGAATTACCATTTCATCGAGTAGCCACATAGTCAATCCCGGTTCTGCTGATAATCAGGGAATTGGCTAATCGGAGAATCGACTCTAAGTGCACTTATCCGTACATCACTACTCACTTACTCTAACACATTTGCATACTCGAGCAAGACGTAGCGGATTTACACATACATATATCTGTGTAGATACGCGTGAATGCATTAATGGATTACGAAGATATCACGTGAGCGAAACCTAATACTCCGCAATGAATACCGTGCTTTCTACAATCTCGTTCCTCGCCCATTGAATATTACATTGTGTTATAAACGACCCGAGGATTCAATTATAATTTCTCACGCGGAAAAATCTTTTTTTCTACGATAATTATCCGCTTTGTCCTCGTCAGAGCGAATGACTAATTCGGTGATACTTGTTGATTAGCGTATGAAAAAAAAAATACTTTCCGGAGTTTATCGAACAACTCAATTAAGAATTGTATAGAAGTTTGCATCGTTGGAATGCAACGAAAAGATTTTTTTTCTCGTATCGGCCAATTTCTTCGGGCACGTTTAGGCTACAAAAGTTATTGAAATATTCTTAAAGATCCTTATTTGGGATCCATAATTTAAACCTGCAAAATTAAGAAATGAAAAAAATTACGGAAAATTTTCGTTGCATTCCAACGATGCAAACATCAACGTCATAATTAATATGTGTTAGGCCGAAAACGTCTGCGGGGACTTTGAAGAAGAATTCGTGTACTTTATTGAAAATTTGTCATTGGGGCCTGGAAATATACGGGAAAAGAGGTACGGAAAAAAAATTTCACTATTTTTGTCAATACAATATTGAGGCATGTACGAAAGACGAATTCTTGCATTATCTAAGATTCAACCTAGACTGAAGTACCAAAGATTTTTGCGTCAGTGAAAAATTCTTCCACAAAATATTCTCAAATATATATATATATATATATATATATATATATATATATAATCCGATGCTAATAAAGGCGCGCGTAATTTATCCAACAAACAAACTTTCTAAAAATCCCCTGTACTTCAGCGTTTTAGGTCCGCTTCAGGCAGACTTCGGGACAGACTTCGGGCAGGCCGCAATATCGCGTTGAAAAAATCCTTATACATTTTCCTTTTGCCACTTTCTATTTATATGTTGAGGAGCGAATCGTAAATTTTTCACCAAGTTCATTAATACCTTTCGAATGAGCTTTAAGAACCCCACATCAGTTTTTGCCCAAAAATAGCCTTGCAATTTGCATTGTTGGAATGCAACGAAAGTGCTTTTCCATTTTTTCACTTTTAAGTGTTATCACATCACTGTTATCACACTACTGTTATCACACCACTGTAAACGTCTAAAATTAAGCGATGTTTCCCGATTTTTATTTTCGATAAAAGGATAATAATATTCAAGGATGTTATTAGTCATATCTTCAAGTGAACAAAAAAAATTATATTAGGAGTACAACTTTGCAGTGACCGTTTTACTTAGAGAGCCACCGTGGCCGAAGTGTGGCCCTAGCACAATAAAAAAAGTGGCATTTTAAACTAGAGGCTCTGCCAATGTAAACAATTTAAAAAAGCTAACGGATACGTGTATGCATTATAAAGTTATAGGCACTCAAACATGGCAACCTACGAACCGAATTCTCAGCATTTGCGGGAGGTTATGATTTACTTCTTCAACATCAAGAAATCTGCGGCTGAGGCCCACCGTTTGCTTGTAGATGCTTACGGGGAGGATTCTATTAGTGAGAAAACGTGTCGGCGGTGGTTTCAACGCTTCAAAAGTGGAGATTTTGAGGTCGAGAACAAGCATGGTGGCGGAAGGCAGAAAGTTTTTGAAGACGCAGAATGAGCTGCTCAAACCATCCGAAACCATCACAGGGGAACTCTACCGACGTCAGTTGATGCGCTTGAGTAAGGCACTCAAAGAGAAACGGCCACAATTCAACGAAAGACATGACAAGGTGATACTGCAGCATGACAATGCCCGACCCCATGTTGCAAATGTCGTGAAAAAGTACTTGGAAACGCTGAAATGGGAGGTTTTATCCCACCCGCCGTACTCTCCAGACATTGCCACTTCCGACTATCACTTGTTCCGGTCAATGGCACACGATTTGGCTGACCAGCACTTCGGTACTTACGAAGAAGTCAAAAATTGGGTCGATTCCTGGATTGCCTCCAAGGACCAAGACTTTTATCGACGCGGGATTCGAATGCTACCTGAAAGATGGGCCGAGGTCGTAGCTAGCGACGGGCAGTACTTTGATTAAAAAATATGTAGCCACTTTTTTATAATAAAGCCTTAAACTTTTGAAAAAAAAACGGTCACTGCAAAGTTGTACTCCTTATACAAAATGGTGACGCTGGAGCCGTTCTCGCGAGGCATGTTGCATTTGAGATCCTCTGGGACACGCAGTGTAACAGACGGAAATTTGAATGTAGAAAAATTATTTAAATTTCTATTAATTTACATAAGTATAGCTAGAGAAATACGTAGGGGATTTTGAAAATATTCATTTTCGTGTAATTGGCAAGCAATTAAAGTAAAAACTCAATTTTCGATAGAAAAAAAAATCATGTTAATAAATAATGTTATAATTAACTCATGCAAAATCCCGTACGCATTTTCTTTGGAATGTTATTCTAAAGATGTGCTCAAAATTTTGAGTGAATAGAATGAAAATTGTTGGAGTTCTGCTGCGTGCCGTTTTGAAAAATTGTGTTCCAAGAAAAACGCTTTTTTTACAGGTACCAAACTTTTTCCCCTTATTCTAGAAGGTTCGAAGCATCTCTTAAGCTAATAAAAAAAAAAACAATTTTTTAAAAATTCTTCTTGGTGTTACCCCTTAATGAGATCTATGATTTTTGCTATAGATGAGACTCATAGATCTCTAATGAAAGTGAGAAAAAGCGTTTGGATGGTTTTCGCAACCTAAATCTGAGAAATAAATGTGAGCTATTGCTGAATTAACTTTCGTTGCATGACAACGATGCAAGCTTCATCGTCACGTATGAGGTTGAAGTTTGCATCGTTGGAATGCAACGTAAATAGATATTTCCGATTTCCTTTAATTCCTTCTGGCAGATTTCGCCTACACAAATGCTTCAACCATTTTCAAAGAATTTATTTAGCGGTCTACAATATAAATATATTTAAAAAGATCTATAACAATGAAAGTATGAAAAATAAAATGTAAAAGAGACCTTTCGTTGCGCACCAACGATGCAAACTTCAACACCATCTTTATGTGCAAAAACGGTGGTGTCATCCCTTAAGGGCGGCAGAGAAGCTGGTACATGTACGCAGAAAGATGTCGAGAGTAGAGACGTGACTTGACAAGGTTCAACCGCCACTAGACTTTTGCCCCAACTCTTCGTTAGCGCCGAACGAATCCCAAACTTGGTCCACACGGAATTAAATCCCAATTCTCATATTCTCCAAAACTCCAATCCACGTAAATAAATTAGAACACCTCTCTCGCCCTCTCTTTCTCTCCCCTTCTTCCTCTCTCACTTTCATCATGTTGTCATCATTTCGTGTGATTCACTCGGGACATCGTGACGATGCGGAGCCGACGTTGCATTTTTTATCCCGTGACATTTGATAATGTATCATGCAAACATTATATTACCAGCATGTATATATATATATATATATATATATATATATATATATATATATATATATATATATAAGTGCCAGTATTGTTTCGCTGCGAGCTGCGAGTATGGTCGTACATTGTGATGAGGCTTTGGTCCTGACTTTCAATGCATACAGTGGCGTGCAAAAGTTTCGGGTCAACCTTTTTTTCTCAGTTATTCGATAAAATATTTAGTGCCTGAACCTCTCCATCATTACAAATATTTGAGGGAGCTATAATATGCATATCAGCGTATTATATTATTTTGTTTGAATAGTGTATGGTTTGTGTACAGCATCGAACGCGTTCGGTCAGTGTGCAAAAAATATTGGGCCGCTGTCTGACCTTCTCCAGCCACACGGTTTGCTTACGTTTTCTTCCGCGCTTTCTTTCGCGTTAGTTCGAAACACAAAGAACCATGAAAAAATCAGTTCTATCTCGGCCGCAATGGCGAAACACACGAAAATTGAGGTTCGCGAAGTTGTGTTAAAACTATTTGAAAAATGAAAGAGTTTTCGTCATATTGCAAATACTCTATCTATTGAGAAAACCACGGTGAACCGTATTATTGCGAAATATAAATCAACAAATTCGTTGTGTGATAAAAGTCGAAGCGGTAGACCACGAAAAACTTTAAAACGCGTGGACAAAATCATTAAAAGAAAGTGCGTCATAGATCCGCGAAAAACTGCAGCAATAATTTTGCTAGAATTACGCAGTGAAAATCTTGCTGTACGGTATTCCGACGTCTGAAGGACATCCTCACGGTGCAAATTGCCTTGGCCGTAAATATGATGTGAAACAACATTTGTAAAAATATTATTAATCGGTAGGAAAGCCGCTATGTTCCTATAGAAGGTTTTTTAAAAATCAAAATTGACAAAATGGCGGTGGTTTGAAAAAAAACGTATCCAATTTTTCGACAGTTTTTCGTTAAAAAAATATGAAGATTAAAAAAAAGATTCCATAGCAAGATAAAGAATGGCGTGAAGAATGTTGTGTCAAAATTTGAGACGTAGGGGGAAGTCCCCCAGTGGCGGATACCTAAGCTTTTTGGACAATAAAAAAAAATCCTCGAGAAATGTAATTTTTTAAAAATAATTACGTCAAGAAAGTTAAAAAACCAAAGTAAATTAACAAAAATGCAACATCTGCATAAACACAATTAAAAACTTCATTCAAACTTTGGTACAAAAAATTGCCGTCACTGCAAGGGGCACCTAGTACCGGACAGATTTAACTTCGAGCCCTCAGCGCCGGACATCTTCAGAACATTGTGCATCAATCGCATATGTAAGTTTTCGAACATTTAGGGATGTCTGCAAATTCTTCATAAACCCATCCACGGCAGCTGGCGCACTGCGTCCAGGCTTTTTCGTGGTCCTCCAGGTGCCCTACGCAAGTCGTTTTTATATTCGATATTTGAGTTAACGGTTGCTTTTTCTTCGCTTTAGCTCCACCTTTTCCTTTGGCCTTTACGCCTTTGGTTTTGTTTTTCATTTTCTTCTATCGTTGTTTTAAACTTCTTTCCAATTCCTTTCTGTTTGTCGTTAACGTTCTTTTTATTCTCTTTTTTTCGACAACAATTTTGCACGCCGATGAAGTCAGAATTTCACTTCTTTCGGTTTTTCTCTTTTTAGCAACTGATCGTTTTTTTGCAGCATCTGGCAGCGGCGACAAATTATGGAGAATCTGCACAACACCTGGAGCAAAGCTGGTCCACGGTTTAATAACGATGTTTTGTCATGTAGAGTGCTTTTCGGAACGGCGTAGCGCAGCGAAGCTTCTCTCAAATTCAGTTAGCAAATTTTTTTGGTCCAATGTCCTTTCTTTTTCTTCCCTTCCATTTTGATTTTGCTGCGTTCTTCTATTCTGTAAAACAAGGTACGTCAGTTATAATCAAAAGTATAAATGCTTACGCGAAAAAAAACGGCATGTTTACTGTCCGGCGTTAAGGGACCACTTTGTGTCCGGTACCAGGGGCCAAAGAATCCCCAAAATTACGTGTTTTATACCAAAACCTCTTAGGAAACCAAGAAAAACTTTCACAAACTTCGAATATTTATGAAACACGACGTATAATAACCGTTGACATAAATACTTAAGGGGAGGTACCTGAGTAAACGGCGAGAAAAACAGGTAAACTTCGGGAATTTTTATCTCAAAAACTAATGTTTCGATTGGATTGGGGGTTTTTTTTATTGGAAAATACGTACATTGAGATATGTTTAGGAATTTTTTAAAATAAATTCGTTGACTGGAAGCGATTCAAACGCGATTATCTCGAAACGTAGTTTTCAAAGTCGGTGCCAGATGTATCTCGAACACGGCTTGTCCGATTTTGTCCAAATTTGGATACAATATTCTTCGATAGTTTTTCTCGTTCGCCACGTAGGATTTTTTTGAAATTTTCATTTTTGACGGAATTGCGATCGTTTTAATTTAACATTCGTTTTTCGTTCGCAATTTCCGACGATTTTGGATTGCATACACATTGCATAAAAAAGTAATGGTTAAATCAAATGAAAAACGCTTACGTGGCGAACGAGAAAAACTATCGAAGAATATTGTATCCAAATTTGGACAAAATCGGACAAGCCGTTTTCGAGATACATCTGGCACCGACTTTGAAAACTATGTTTCGAGATAATCGCGTTTGAATCGCTTCCAGTCAACGAATTTATTTTTAAAAATTCCTAAACATACCTCAATGTACATATTTTGCAATAAAAAAAAACCAGGTCCAATCGAAACATTCGTTTTTGAGATAAAAATTCCCGAAGTTTACCGGTTCTTCTCGCCGTTTACTAAGGTACCTCCCCTTAAACACAGAAACTTAGCAGTAACACTTGTCTCGATCTTACCCGATGCAGTGCATTCCCGCCAAACGCAGCAATCGATCGCTCCCACTTTGGCCTCGCGCGTCAGTAGCAAACCGTGTCCCGCGATTGTTTATCGCTACGTACACCGTTAATGTGTTTTTCACGCGAACGCGCTGCGACATTGTCGTGATAGCACGAGTCTTTCGACACTAGGCGCCGTCCAGCGTTACGGGACTTCCCCCTATAACTTGAAAACTCTTCCATTGAGAGTGAACACCGTTTTAAAAAACGACACTTCGAGAAAAACGCGTTTAACGTTTCGAGTTCGGAATTTTCATAAAAATTGTTCACTCACGTTCGTGTAAGTACATGAACAGCATGATTATAACGGTCTATACTGTCGGATGATGCAAAAAAAAATCGATTTTTTTTTTGTAAATTTTACACCCCAAATAGGGTTTTACAATCGGCACAGTAATGGCCCACGACTGGTTGCCAGAGAACAAACGATGGCGCGGTAATGGCTATGTAAACGGGCCAGATCCGCACCATGCATGGTTGGTAATGGTAAACCATGAATGGCTGGTAAGACTGGGCCAACTATCATACGCCCATATTGGCCCAGCAACGGCTGCCGGATCTTCTGCGGGAAATGAAAAACAAAAAATTGATAAATTATGAATATAAAAATTCTAGTAGTATCTTTTTTGTTTTCTTATGCTTTACTTATGCCCTTGTACATAGAATAATTGCATTAAAAACGCTTTCTGCATTGTTCAAGTTTTTACCTTTCATCGGAATCGAACCTGTGCCTTTCGTTCTAGTTTCGAGCGCCCTACCCATTTAGCCATTCTAACACTTACAGAATTCATCGTTTGTTCGTTCCTTACTTTTATGCCGATAATTTTATTCGTGACATTAAAGTTTACCGACAATGTTTTTGGTCCATTTAGGCTGTAAAAATAACTCGCTCGTTTTGGGTAAAGTTCCGAAAAGCATACTCCTCTGATCGAGCTGAAATTTTGCACCGAACTTCCTCTCATTATCCTAAGAGAAACCGTTAACGGATTTTTGACGACTAGCAATAGTTTTCGATATATCACATTGTAAAGTTTATTATCTCACGCCATACGAGTATATCTATATATCCGATAGATACCCCCCACCCCGTGCAGAAATTTTGGCAGGGATACAGCTGGATTCTGACTTGTATCCCGGGCTCCCAGTCGGGATCTAGTCCGATATCGGATCAGATTCTAAGACTAAATGTAAGATCCGTAAACTGGATTCCATTAGGGATCCAGAACCGGATCCTTTAATGACTCTAAATAGATTCCCCATGGAATCATTGAGGAATCTTGGAAGGATCACGGGTAATTACAGGCTGAAATAAAATGGCAAAAATGGAATTATTGCATGTTAAATTTATTATAAAAATAATTAACATTTATACATTCTTGGTGAATTAAAATATCAATTTAAAAAATGAAAGGTAAGAACACCATAAAAAATGGAAAACTACGACTGGGTTATCGTTTTTTGGACTACTTTGTGTCCTTTGCGTCCATCTCAGTCTTTTGCGTTGGATATTCCTATCTATAGAAATTGGAAATTCCTATCTATAGATAGGAATTTTATAGATAGGAACCTCTAGATGGAAATTCCTACCTATAGATAGGAATTTCATAGTAATACCGAAAATACACGTGACGCCAAAATTTTCAAAGATATGCCATCGTCGTCATACATATTCCGATACGGATGCAAGTTGGATTCTAACCGGGTTACCGGTTTTGGGGAATCCATGACAAATCCTGATCGGGATTTGATCGGACATAGGGTATCCCTGTCAAAATTTCTGCACGGGACTCCTCCGGCCGCGCTGCTTCCTGGCAAACAGTGCTCGCCCGTATGTGCATATCACTTGCCATGTGGGATGGGTTTGTTTGGGTTTATTTAATATAGTAGAAGCGCAGTACAATAAATAACTTTCAATATACGATATATCGAAAACTATTGCTAGTCGCCAATATCCTTTTAAACGTTCTCTTAAAATATTGAAAAGAAGGTCGGTGCAAAATTTCAGCTTCATCAGTGGGATATGCTTTTCGAATCCTTATCCCTTGTTTTTACGTGTTACAGTTTAATGACCTGCATTTGCAAAACGCCCAAAAACAAACTATCATCAACTATCAATGGCTGGAATAGATGTGGCAAGCCGTTCATCCGCCTACGATACCCCAATGCTGATCGCCATATTATCGGTGCGATAGTATTGTCCCACGAATGGCTGGCATAGATCTGGCAAGCCGTTCATCCGCCTACAGTACCCCAATGCTGGTCGACGAATTATTGGCCGATTATCAGCAAACCGTTTAATGGCTGAATGCTGGCATTTTTGTTACGACAGGCGACCCTATATGGGACTGTGATGATCCCTTAAAAAAGCACCATAAAATACAGAAAAACAACAAAAATATGGCCGCCGGCAGATGTCGAAACTTTTTTCGCGACGTTTGGCGGTGGACACCACCCAGCTTAAACGGTCCATCTGAAATCTGAAAACCAAACGGGTTATTCGAGTTAATAATAAACGAGCGTCGTTGACGTTTTTTAAACACAGTGGCGATGAATTGAAATTCGAGGAGATAGAAAAGTCCATTCGAGTCAAATTATGGTTTATGCATTTTTTCTTCAATGAACCTCAAAAAATGCATACGTAGTATAGATTTTTTTGTAGATGCTAATTTTTCATATAATATATAATTAAGGGATCTTCTCACTTTAGATGCTAAAAAGCCTATTTTCATGAATTTTTTTGATAGGTTTATATTATAGATATTGATATAAAAGTTGTTACACTGAATAAATACACTTTCGAGATACATTAAAAAAATGTTTTTATTTATTTAAGTCACTATTTATAGCCGAAAATGGTAGTTAAAAAAATATCCAAAAAAATTGTAGGTCTGCGCTATTCATGAAATCTCGGAGATGGATCACCGAAACAAAAAATCAAACGGTTTTAGGTTCAGTATGTTCATGGCTATAGCAGCGCATATCATACGATTTTTGGTATATACAAAAAAACAAAATGGCGGACATTTTTCGAAAAAAAAAAAAAAAAAAAAAAAACGTGTTTTTTCACCGTTTTGGCATAAAAAATAGTAAATATCAAAATTGAAACAAAATCCTTGATAGACGATATAACTATAGTTGTAAAGAATATGTGGTTGAAATTTCATAAGGGTCGGTTCAGTAGTTTAGAAGATTTTATCAATAAGCCGTCGAAAAACGTTGTTTCGAGAAAAACGCGTTAAAAGTTCGTTTGGGTTACATAAATAAATAAATATTTTTTTAACATGTATTTCAAAAGTGTATTTATTAAGTGTAACAACTTTTATATCCATATCTATAATGTAAACCTATTTAAAAAAATCATGGAAATAGCCTTAATTTAGTGTCTAAAGTGAGAAGACCCCTTAAAAGGAAAAATTATGCATTTTTATAATTTTATTACGTAAATAAGAAAAACTTTCGTGTTACTACTAACTTAAAAAAGTATAACATTATCGATAATTATTATGAAAAAACTGCGTCAGCGAATATTTTAAACTCCGAATGAAATTTTGAGTAATTTATAATGATGCCTATTTATATTTATGTCACGACATTATTTATTATTACTGTTGATGTGGTACGTGGATAGATGAGGTAAAATGCAGCGTAGACGTATACTTGGTAGGAATGTCTTTATTAATATGGATAAGGGAAGAAGGAATTGTGTGTACGGCCTGAGGCCACGACGAAGACCGAAACAAAAAATGCGTACGAGTGTACACCTTTGATTTGCAAAGAAGGATCTAGATAAAAACAATATGCACGTCGATACTGTGACATGAGGCCATAGAACATAAACAAGGACAAGTTTAAAATGGAATATATATGGTTTACAATGGGCAAGATGGGATGTTTTTTTTCTTAATGTTTAGAAGATGTTTTTCTTAATGTTTTTTCTTAATGTTTAGTAGAACGTATAACATTGTCTAGACAAACTACAAAATTGACGTAAAATCACTTCTTAATAAAAACAAAATTCTTGAAATAATTCGTCGATTGATTGAAAATTTTGAAACCTTTAATACTTCCAAAGCCGAATTATTTTGACGGTGCTCAGATTTTCGGAGTTTTGGTCTTTCGTGTAAAATTCTTTCGGAGTTTTCAGCGTTCTGATCATTCAAAGTTCGAAATTTCAACCCGGCCCCGTTGATCCGTTGATAGAAATGATTTATCTTGGGGCTAGATAGCCAAAAAAATTACCTCGTCCGTAGCGTTGACGTCTTGCCCATCGAACCGCCCGTAAAGTTACATACGTTAAACTATTTTTTATTTCTAGTGTTTTCTGGGGGAAAATAAAAAAAAATCGTAAAGACTCAGTATAGTCTAGACAATAAAATGTAATTTTTTTTAAATTCTGGATTGTGGCCAATGCTCCAACCTCCTTAAAGTTGCAAGACTCAAAAATATTGTGACTGAATGACCTACCGATTGTGCGATTCCAGGTCCATAAAGTAGCCCTCCATCTTCCTCTTGGTATTCATTTTCGGCCGTAAGCTCTTTATGTTATAAAAGGATCTTTCCCTTAAGGGGTTAGGCCACAGTAACGGGTATAAAATCATGTGCGAATTTAACCATTTTTTTCGTATGAAAAAGTGATTTACTCATAAAATTAATTACATATCAATTTAGTATGAATATCAAGCTGTTAGAAAATATATGTATATTTTTTTTTCGATGTACAAAATGGCCGACTACTAATATTTTATTTTGTTATCTTTTTTTTAGGCGCTCCGTGGCGTGACATTTAGCATCCACAATTTTTTACCTAGAACAAAAAACAAAAATTCTCGTCAATCTACATTAGCATACCTAGAGGACTACCTACGGAATTTAGAAAATATTGTTTTATTCAAAAGTTGTAGGTATTTGAACTTAAGAAATGAATGTTCAGTGAAAAATTTCGTTATAACTGCTCATAAACTGCTCATAAAATGAAAAGTTTTCGACTAATCAGAAATTCCCTACGTACTTCTCTGCAAAATGCAATTAAGAACATAACTTTTAAATTTGAAGTAAATCGAGTGAAAATTGTTGAAGTGATTTGTCACGCCAATTGGAAAAAAGCTGCTTCGAGAAGTTTCGAGCAGTCGGCCATTTTGTACATCGAAAAAAAAATATATATATATTTTCTAACAGCTTGATATTCATACTAAATAGATGTGTAATTAATCTTATGAGTGAATCACTTTTTCATCTGAAAAAAAAAATTGTTAAATTCGCACATGATTTTAAACTCGTTACTGTGGCCTAACCCCTTAAGATTTTGGAAATATCGTGTCGTTTTTTCGAATTTCCGCTTTGTGCGATGCCCGCCGGGTCCTGGCGTCACGTTTTCTCAGTTTTTAAATGACACCCTGTACATGTGTGTGTGCGTGTGTGCGTGACGCGGTTTATCTCTCGACGCGGACGCTTCCTGTCGTTGCGCCGCGTATAGGTACGCGGGTGTGACCGCATCTTGAACTATCCCCACCTCACGCAGGAGGATTATAATGAGGCAAGCCGCAACGTTCTCTCTCCTCTCTTACTATACTTCTCGACATATCGAATACCACTTTTCACATGAACTTTCGTGACTGCACACTTTTTCTTTTATTCTCCCGACCGACCATCCAAACGAGCAATTTATTCGCGCAAGATCTGCTTCCTTTTTATTTCTTCTTTTGTTTCGGTATTATTTTTCGATCGCGGGCTTCGGAAATTCACCCGTGTCGAATATTTTGCCTCTGGTAAACTTATGTACGCGCATTTACATATTTTTCTCCCTTGCGTATGTAAGCGCACATGTCACGATTAGTATGTGCGCTCGCAATGCTGCCCTCGTGCGCGTGTATTGCTCTGTACTATGCGACAGTGCTTCTCCGTTAGCTTGTATAATACGTGAGGCGAAACGAAAACGTCACACAGACGAAATATGAATGACAAATGTCGACGCCAGACGGAGTGCGCGACCAAAAATTTTTCAGCGTCGCGTTGGGACATAAACTCGTTATATATATATATGTATGTGTGTGTGCGTGTATATGTATACAAAGCCTTGGCCAAAGGTATTAGGCACCTGGTAAATTTTCTATCCGGACAAAAAATCGAATATCTCGGCGGAAAAGAATTGTAAACCAATTTACCAAACGGGGTTTTAAAGCGGATAAAGCCAGTTTAATTTTGTTTTTTTTATCATTATTTTTGCGATTTTTTTTGTTCCCGGTACGTCATTTTGAAAATGACGCTTTTTCACGATTTTCGCACTTTGCAAAATCGCGCGCTAGACTTCGAAAATAGTAATCTCACGATTTAGTAATAAGATCTTTGAAAAGGACACTGTTAGCTTTAGTTTCGTTTTTTTTCTTCAATTTTTCTATCTTTTGTTCTGAACGTAGCTAAAAACTCGATTTAAGACGGAATACACCTCATCGCGGTCGGTATGGTAGAACAATTATAGATTCCCAAAAATCTCTGAAATGACTCTTCAGGTCCCGTCGAAACTTTGCCAAACGACGTCAAATAGATAGACGAACAGCTGTCTGCCCCTCAAGTTTTCTGAATTTGAGAAAAAAAACTAGATTAGCTAATGATAAGCCAATCTACATTTTTTTTCTAAAATTTAGAAAATCTGAGGGGCCGACAGCTGTTAGTCTATTTGACGTCGTTTGGCAAAGTTTCAACGGGATCTGAAGAGCCGTTTCATAGATTTTTGGGAATCTATAATTGTTCTACCATACCGACCGCGATGAGGTGTCATTCCGTTTTAATACCTTCCCATTTTAATGGCACTACTTTGGGTCCCACACAAGAAATATATATATATATATATATGTGTGTGTGTACACACATGTCCTGTTATGAATGGATAATCCTGCAACTGTCGATAGTCCAGATCATGTCCTACTATATGCTGTAATTTCAGTTTAGTACAAGTACCACGGTTTTCGAGATAAAAATGATCTCCTTTTGGTTTTTCGCATGCCATTTTTACAAATGATAACTTTTTTTACCCGGTTAAAGAAAATACTCTTGGTTATTTGTTTATCTAGAAAAGTCTTCTTTTCGACCCGAATTTTTTATGAAACTTTATGAAAAAAGACCTTATGCAGATTTTTCATACAAACCAATTCAAACATCTGACTTTGATAGCCTGGGGTGTAAAAAAAACGCATATCGTGCCAATTACTTTGAACAGTTGCTTAGTTATTGTCGATTCATATCATTTGTAGAAATGGCATGCGAAAAATCAAAAGCAAATCATTTTTTTTAATACCATAAAACCCGATATCTCGAAAACGGTGGGTCTTTTACCAAACTGAAATTCCAGCATAGTAGGACATGATCAGGATTATCCATTCATAACAGGACACCCTGTATACATATTTTTTGTGTTGAACTCAAAGTAGTGCTATTATAATGGGAAGATATTAAAAACGTTTTTTTTAGCTACGTACAGAAGAAAAATGGGGGAGATACCTTTAGGCGAGGAAAAAATGATTGATTTTCATAATTTTTTTAAAGAGGAAAGATTTTTTCACCTTTTTCGAGACTTGGGGTATGTTTTATTACTTCTTTTTGCTGTTACATGGTATGTTTCTTTTCATTAATCTTTAATAATGGCGGAGGTATGGCAAGGTATTTTAAACGGAGTGCGGTGGATGTTGTCAGACAGCGTGACGCGTAGCGTCGGCGTGATTAATCTGAACAAAACCAACGAAGATTTATCTTCCATTAACACTCATACGCAGTACATGTACCAAGAAAAAGTGAGAAATGTTGAAAATCGATGAAACGGTACGCTTTGAAACAAAAAGTGGCAATTTTCCTAAAGAAAATGGCTACATTTTGCAATCAAAGAATACTTTTCTTTTAATTTTCAAAAACATTTAGGGTCATGTTTTAGACAATAAGGTTAGAAAGATTTATACCAAATTTCATCAGAATCGGTCCATTAATTTTTTAGCTATACATGACGCCAGTTTTGAAAATGCAGTTTAGAAAACCGTGCCATATCTTCGCCATTTTTGGCGATTAATAAAAATAAAATACCATCTAATAGCCAAAACAAGTGATAAATCATACCCTAAGTTTCAATAACGGCGAAGATATTTTTCCTTTAAAAAAATCATGAATCATGTTGTGATGAATGAAAAATCCACCAACCATAAAAATCAGCAACTTTTTTCCTCACCTCCCGAGTCGAAATTTTTAGCCTCCTCTGAACCCTCGCAGGACCCATTTCTTTTGTAATACATAAGCCGCCAGCCTCCGTTGAACCTTCGAAACCTCATTTGTCGAGTTCAGTGCCATGAAGAGACCTCCTCTTGGCCCAGGGTAGCCTCTGCTAGACCTCCCAAACCTTCTCTCGACCCCCAGTTTCAGTGAAACGTGCAGAGCACAGGCCTCCTTAACCTGCTTTCAATCTCAAACTGTTGCCTCGACCCCACCTAACCTGCTTTCGGCCCAAATTCGATATCTCCTCCATCATCATTCCATTGTGACCTGATCGGTAACCCGTTCGATGACGAAAATAATACGAAATTAATAAAAATACATCGTCCCCTTATCAAATTAATAGTCCAATATTAATATGCGAAAACAATCAAATTTGCTCAATATCGATTTATTATTATTTTATAGGCAATTGATAAAAGAATGCTTGTGTATACAGTCTTACTCCAATTCTATCGGATTAATAGGCATTTTCCTGTGAGAAAAAATCTCACAGGAAAATTCTTTAAAAAATGCCAGTCTATCCAGTATAAGCTTACGCGACGTTTTTCGTTCTTGACATTTCTTCTTAAGCCCTCTAGTTCTTGAGTTACATTGCATTATCTAGAATTAGTCTTTTTAGCAAAAAATGAAATAACATTGCGAAAAAAATCGTACAAAACTTTATAAACAACGCAAATGAAGTTCCTGCTACCCCGTTTAAGTTCATCATGGATAAACGTAACAATTTTTTTTCCATAAGTCATGCGTTCAATTCTTGATGGTCGAAAAACAGCCGAAAATCAGTCACGTATAAAAGTGCGTACCGGGTCGAAAAGAAAATGATAAAAAAATATTTCAGAAAAGCAACATACAGCTGAATTTATTCCCGTCAAAACGCCGTTCGGTAAATTTGGTTATCTTTTTTTTTTACGAAGCTATGTGACTTTTAGTGCAGCAAGAAATATCGACTGGTGTCTCCAAACATTTAAGCGACGGTATATATTATATAATACTTTATATATATATATATATATATATATATATATATATATATATATATAATACTCGAAATATGTGGTTGCGTTAATATATTCGAATATACACTACCAGTCAAAAGTATTCGGACACTTCAGATAACTGCAAAACTTAATATCACTTTGGATCATTGCAAACTTATGGTAGAATAATAATTATTTTACGAAGATACTATAAAGCTCTGTGAAATTACTTAATCATATAGATCTTTATAGTATCTTCGTGAAATAATAAATGAAATGAATTATATTACTCTAACATTATTTGGCAATTATCCAGCGCTCAAAAGTTTTGCGATTATGTGGAGTGTCCGAAAACTTTTAGCTGGCAGTGTATATCTAAATAACATATAATGTTGATTTCTATATGGAACGATATGGTGTTAATTATAGTCTACTTCATGTTCTGAAGGATTGAAATTGTCGGTTTAGAATTCAACCTCATTCGATTTTTTCTTTTTGTTTTTGTTCGTTTTGTTTTTTTTTTGTTTATTCAATAATGAGTTGATAAATGGCGACGGCCGATTACCGTCGATTTCAAATAAGATGTTTGATTTTTCCTTGTTTTCATTTTTAGCACGTCGAAAATTAAAAAAATATTTCCACGTGTATGTATGAAGCATATTTTTATTTTTTCCCGCTAAATATTATGATATTAACTAACCGCGTCTATTTGATTTTTTTTTAATTTGTATTAACTAGATTTTTCATAGAACCAAATTTTTCCTATTGCATTCCATTATTAAAATGATTGATTTTAAAAATGTTTATTTATAGAAAATCAATCTATTTAATACCGTCCAATAACTACATATTTTATTTGATCCTAATAAATCTGTGATTCGGTTTCATCAGTTTAACATTTTCATCTGTTCAAAAAAACAATTTAGTCAAGTTCACTGAATGGATCTAGTTATTTTTTTTAATTTACCTTAAATAGAATATTTGTAGAGTTAAGCATTTTTCTATTTGATTGAACTAATGGTCCATCTTTATTGCATAACTCATATCAAGGGGGCGGGGGGTAGTGAAGGTGGAGAGAGAGGAATTCACTACCCCCCGCCTATTTTATATATATAAAATTCCTCTCTCTCCACCTTCACTACCCCCCGCCCCTTTGATATGAGTGTTACAATAAAGATGGACCATTAGTTCAATGAAATAGAAAAATGCTTAACTCTACAAATATTTTATTTAAGGTAAATTTTAAAAAAATAACTAGATCCATTCAGTGAACTTGACTAAATTGTTTTTTTGAACAGATGAAAATGTTAAACTGATGAAACCGAATCACAGATTTATTAGAATCAAATAAAGTATGTAGTTATTGGACGATATTAAATAGATTGATTTTCTATAAATAAACATATACATACACACACACACGCACACACACACACACACACACACACACACACACACACACACACACACACACACACACACACACACACACACACACACACGAACACGCGCGCGCGCGGGTGTGTGTGTCTGTGTGTTTGAAAAATCTATAGCTTATGTGATACAACAAATAGTTGGAGGTATTCATTTGGTCTCTTATGCCATATCAGCGACCAAAATGTTATAAGCACTCGGTAGCATAGGGGCAGCGGCGCGTAGTTATGAGTAGGTAGGACTAGGTTCAAATCGCATATAGGGCAAATATTTTCTTCGAAAAAAATCATTTCCAAAGGCCAGGGAATGACGAATTACGATGAAAAATCCTTGTAGTAAAGCTCTCAAATAATGCGTTCATTTTATTTTCGATTTATGAAATATTTTTTGCATATAGTACACTAAGCTTTACAGTGTACATTGTAAGCAAATGAAGATTAATTTGAATCTCATCTTTATTAACATATATAAATATATTTGAAAGAAATATGATCGTAGTAGGCTGGGAGACAAGGAAAAAAACCTATTTTATTTAAATAAATTCTATATAAATTAATTTTTTTGTTTAGCCGTGTACAGTAGGCCGAAAGGGGGGGCAGTAGGTTCTGCGGGAGCGCTCGAAGTAGGCCCACCTGAGGTTCCGTAGGTTCAATTGTGACCCTCCCTGACCTCCTTTGAGTCAAAAAGTCTACTTTCTGCCATGCCGGAGGTTCATCGGAGGCTCTAACGCATGGTACTTTCAAACATTGTACCCTCCTTTAGATACCCAATAACCCGCTCACGCCGATTTCTGCTCGCCTTCATTTTGTGGGTTGAACGCGGCTCGAAAATTTCGACTCGGGCTGAAAGTATCTCTCCCCCCTTGATCCTACCCTATCCTCGCCGACCAATCGCTCCCATTATCTACAAAATGCTCATCGAAGCAGATTCGCTAATCACTATTTTTTCCAATATCGTTTCAATCCTCGAAACATCTGGAATTGATCACGCTTTTCGTTCCTATATTCATTTCATTGCAAAATCTGAATATAACTGTACGAGAGAATGGAGAAGACGCCATGATTCCATAAGAAACCACGCTAAATTTGCCGACTTTGGATTTATCTACGTTGCCTAAAGAGTTCGCCAACCATGATTGAGCTTGTCAAAGCTCCTTCCTTTCAAAGTTACTTCGGATTGTTGTATTCGTTTCAGGATCCGTTTTCATAATTTTTTCCGAGCTTCACTAAATATATTAATAATCGTCTCTGTAACATTTCAGGGTCTTTTGTCGACCTAATTACAGAGAAAAGAAATATTAAAATTGCGTATTTTTGTGAAGGAATTCCGAGACGACATACAAAAACCGAATTTCCGGTCGCTACAAAAGTGTATATAATAGTGGGAATCCGTTAGATTCTTAAAAAATAATCAGATTTACATACTTAACACTTGTGGTAATCCAGTGCTCTCAGAAAAAATTACGCTTATTGACCTAATTTTGATGTAATATCAAGTTTAATTTGAACTTTCGGTATTGGATTTATTACCACTTGCTACGATAAAGCGACGTGAGAGCAAGTCAACAGCTGACTAGTCCTAACCTCATCTCACTCATTCGAATTTCCACACATATTTCATTTTTAACCGATATATTTCGCCGACACAAATTTTCCACGCTTTTTACCAGTCGTGGCCCGAATACAATGCTTTATATCTCCCGCACCCGACATTGTTTTGACGGATCGACGTTGAAAAGCATGGAGGTTAAACTCGCCTGGTTGAGTAAAAAGAGACGGCGATAGAACCAATATTGACAAATATCAAACCTAGAAATACTGCGCGAATCGTTGGAATAACTATTTTTTCATTTTTCTAATTAAATGTGAACATTAATTAAACAGTTTACACATGGAAAATTTAGTTATTACAATTTTTTTGCATATCTTACAATTATAAATTGTACAAGTTTCAAGTATGATCAGTGGTATGACCAGTGTAAAGTGATAGGACTACCTTAACCACAGAGACCTTCGAATACAAACGGAAGTAAATGAAACGCCGCAGCAAAAAATACACAGGCATACTGGAACACACACTCAAACAGCGTAGCTTCGAATCTTGTGAAGAAAAACCAAATAGTTACAAGACTCAAAAGATTACTTTTCACCTGCCTGAACGCTTCGGAGAGAAGCATAAAATAATGACGCAAAAAAACTGATTGTAAGCCTATCCGGAATTCTATCAAACTATTCGAAAAAAAATATCGCTGCATCGAGTAACAGATCACAATTACGGCTAACACTAGGCCAGAGGGCAGACAAAAAATGTGAAGGTTTTAAATACCCGAGTCGAAATTTTCGAGCCGCGTTCAACCCACAAAATGAAGGCGAGCAGAAATCGGCGTGAGCGGGTTATTGGGTATCTAAAGGAGGGTACAATGTTTGAAAGTACCATGCGTTAGAGCCTCCGATGAACCTCCGGCATGGCAGAAAGTAGACTTTTTGACTCAAAGGAGGTCAGGGAGGGTCACAATTGAACCTACGGAACCTCAGGTGGGCCTACTTCGAGCGCTCCCGCAGAACCTACTGCCCCCCCCCCCTTTCGGTCTACTGTACACGGCTAAACAAAAAAATTAATTTATATAGAATCTATTTAAATAAAATAGGTTTTTTTCCTTGTCTCCCAGCCTACTACGATCATATTTCTTTCAAATATATTTATATATGTCAATAAAGATGAGATTCAAATTAATCTTCATTTGCTTACAATGTACACTGTAAAGCTTAGTGTACTATATGCAAAAAATATTTCATAAATCGAAAATAAAATGAACGCATTATTTGAGAGCTTAACTACAAGGATTTTTCATCGTAATTCGTCATTCCCTGGCCTTTGGAAATGATTTTTTTCGAAGAAAATATTTGCCCTATATGCGATTTGAACCTAGTCCTACCTACTCATAACTACGCGCCGCTGCCCCTATGCTACCGAGTGCTTATAACATTTTGGTCGCTGATATGGCATAAGAGGCCAAATGAATACCTCCAACTATTTGGTGTATCACATAAGCTATAGATTTTTCAAACACACAGACACACACACACACACACGCGCGCGCGCGCGTGTGTGTGTGTGTGTGTGTGTGTGTGGGTGTGTGTATGTATATGTTTGTTTATAGAAAATCAATCTATTTAATATCATCCAATAACTACATATTTTATTTGATTCTAATAAATCTGTGATTCGGTTTCATCAGTCTAACATTTTCATCTGTTCAAAAAAACAATTTAGTCAAGTTCACTGAATGGATCTAGTTATTTTTTTTAAATTTACCTTAAATAAAATATTTGTAGAGTTAAGCATTTTTCTATTTGATTGAACTAATGGTCCATCTTTATTGTAACACTCATATGAAAGGGGCGGGGGGTAGTGAAGGTGGAGAGAGAGGAATTTTATATATATATATATATATATATATATATATATAAATAGGCGGGGGGTAGTGAATTCCTCTCTCTTCACCTTCACTACCCCCCGCCCCCTTGATATGAGTGTTGCCATAAAGATGGACCATTAGTTCAATCAAATAGAAAAATGCTTAACTCTACGAATATTCTATTTAAGGTAAATTTAAAAAAATAACTAGATCTATTCAGTGAACTTGACTAAATTGTTTTTTTGAACAGATGAAAATGTTAAACTGATGAAACCGAATCACAGATTTATTAGGATCAAATAAAATATGTAGTTATTGGACGGTATTAAATAGACTGATTTTCTATAAATAAAAATTTTTTAAATCAATCATTTTAATAATGGAATGCAATAGGAAAAATTTGGTTCTATGAAAAATCTAGTTAATACAAATTTAAAAAAAATCAAATAGACGCGGTTAGTTAATATCATAATATTTAGCGGGAAAAAATAAAAATATGCTTCATACATACACGTGGAAATATTTTTTTAATTTTCGACGTGCTAAAAATGAAAACAAGGAAAAATCAAACATCTTATTTGAAATCGACGGTAATCGGCCGTCACCATTTATCAACTCATTATTGAATAAACAAAAAAAAACAAAACGAACAAAAACAAAAAGAAAAAATCGAATTCTAAACCGACAATTTCAATCCTTCAGAACATGAAATAGACTATAATTAACACCCTATCGTTCCATATAGTGTATATCGGCAGTGTATATCTAAATAACATATAATGTTGATTTCTATCAACATTATATGTTATTTAGATATACACTGCCAGCTAAAAGTTTTCGGACACCACATAATCGCAAAACTTTTGAGCGCTGGATAATTGCCAAATAATGTTAGAGTAATATAATTCATTTCATTTATTATTTCACGAAGATACTATAAAGATCTATATGATTAAGTAATTTCACGGAGTTTTATAGTATCTTCGTAAAATAATTATTATTCTACCATAAGTTTGCAATGATCCAAAGTGATATTAAGTTTTGCAGTTATCTGAAGTGTCCGAATACTTTTGACTGGTAGTGTATATTCGAATATATTAACGCAACCACATATTTCGAGTAATATATATATATATATATATATATAAAGTATTATATAATATATACCGTCGCTTAAATGTTTGGATACACCAGTCGATATTTCTTGCTGCACTAAAAGTCACATAGCTTCGTAAAAAAAAGATAACCAAATTTACCGAACGGCGTTTTGACGGGAATAAATTCAGCTGTATGTTGCTTTTCTGAAATATTTTTTTATCATTTTCTTTTCGACCCGGTACGCACTTTTATACGTGACTGATTTTCGGCTTTTTTTCGACCATCAAGAATTGAACGCATGACTTATGGAAAAAAAATTGTTACGTTTATCCATGATGAACTTAAACGGGGTAGCAGGAACTTCATTTGCGTTTTTTAAAAAGTTTTGTACGATTTCATTTTTTGCTAAAAAGACTAATTCTAGATAATGCAATGTAACTCAAGAACTAGAGGGCTTAAGAAGAAATGTCAAGAACGAAAAACGTCGCGTAAGCTTATACTGGATAGACTGGCATTTTTTAAAGAATTTTCCTGTGAGATTTTTTCTCACAGGAAAATGCCTATTAATCCGATAGAATTGGAGTAAGACTGTATACACAAGCATTCTTTTATCAATTGCCTATAAAATAATAATAAATCGATATTGAGCAAATTTGATTGTTTTCGCATATTAATATTGGACTATTAATTTGATAAGGAGACGATGTATTTTTATTAATTTCGTATTATTTTCGTCATCGAACGGGTTACCGATCAGGTCACAATGGAATGATGATGGAGGAGATATCGAATTTGAGCCGAAAGCAGGTTAGGTGGGGTCGAGGCAACAGTTTGAGATTGAAAGCAGGTTAAGGAGGCCTGTGCTCTGCACGTTTCACTGAAACTGGGGGTCGAGAGAAGGTTTGGGAGGTCTAGCAGAGGCTACCCTGGGCCAAGAGGAGGTCTCTTCATGGCACTGAACTCGACAAATGAGGTTTCGTAGGTTCTACGGAGGCTGGCGGCTTATGTATTACAAAAGAAATGGGTCCTGCGAGGGTTCAGAGGAGGCTAAAAATTTCGACTCGGGATGGCCATAATACTGATCCATTTCGTATTAAAAGGTTGAACAAAAAGTTTCTATTTATATCTAAGGCCATGTAACAATATGAAATTGTTCCAATACCGAAAAGTTACAATTTGAACCTGTAAATTTTTCCTGTCGAACTCAAAATAATGTGTATGTCGCAAAACTTTAGGGACGTTTTTCTCGAAATATTCTAACATTGCTTTGCACGCTTTGGGAGTAGCGTTACCCCTTAAAAAGTGGCGAGAAAAACGAAAAGATAGAGAAAAAATTGTTTGTAGCCGATGAATTAAGGAGGTTGGAGCGGTCCAGTTTAGTCAAATGAGGGTTTATGATTTTTTTTTTACGAACCTAAAAAATACGTACGAGGTATAGATTTATTCTGTAGATGCTAATTTTTCATAAAATATTTAATGAAAGAGCAAAGTTATGCATTTTAATGTATTTATTACGTGAATAAGAAAATCTTATGTTACTTACAGCTTGAAAAAGTATACCATTATCGATGATTATTATGAAAAACTACGTCAGTGGATGTTTTCTATAACTCAGAATGAAATATTGAATGATTTATAATTATGCATATTTATATTTATGTCACGAGATGATATATTATTACCATTAATTAATATTAAGTGTTGCCGAAATCCCGCAACACATTCGCCAGCTATGTTTTGTGATCTTTTATCAAATCTTGATGGTTCAATATTGAATATATATGGTTTACGATGAGCAAGATGAGTTTTCTCGTTTCCAAATATTTACAAAGGTTTAGTTTGCGTTAATCCGTTGTTAGAAATGGTTTATCTTGTTTCTGAATATCCAAAAAAAAATACATTACCCGTAGTGTGAACGTCTTGTCCATCTAACCGCACGTAAAAAATTGCATACATTAAATTATTGTCTATCTCTGGTGTTTCGTGGTGAAAAAATTTCGAAAAATTCGTAAAGACAGTATAGTCTAGACAATAACATAATTTTTCTTTTTTTTTAAATCTTGGATTGTGGGTAGACTCCAACCGCCTTGAATATGTCCACTTGGAAATTTCCATTTCGAGAAAACGTATAAAATTCACATCGAACCAAATATACCTCATACTCATAATTTTCTGTCCCTATCGAAGGATATTTTAAGACCTTAGGCCACAGGGTATAAAATCATGTGCGAATTTAACATGTTTTTTCGTATGAAAAAGTGATTCACTCATAAAATTAATTACACATCTATTTAGTATGAATATCAAGCTGTTAGAAAATATATATATATATTTTTTTATGTACAAAATGGCCGACTACTAATATTTTCTTTTGTTATCTTTTCTTAGGCGCTCCGCGGCGTGACATTTAGCGTCCACAATTTTTTACCTAGAACAAAAAACAAGAATTCTCGTCAATCTACATTAGAATACCTCGAGAAGTACGTACGGAATTTAAAAAATATTGTTTTATTCAAAAGTTGTAGGTATTTGAACTTAAGAAATGAATTTTCAGTGAAAAATTTCGTTAAAACTGCTCATAAACTGCTCATAATATGAAAAAGTTTCGTTTAATCAACAATTCCGTACGTACTCCTTTGCGAAATGCAATTAGGAACATAACTTTTAAATTTGAAGTAAATCGCGTGAAAATTGTTGAAGTTATTTGTCACGTCAATTGGAAATAAGCTGTTTCGAGAAGTTTCGAGCAATCGGCCATTTTGTACATCGAAAAAAAAAATTCTGTCAGCTTGATATTCATACTAAATAGATGTGTAATTAATTTTATGAGTCAATCACTTATTCATACGAAAAAAAATTGTTAAATTCGCACTTAATTTTATACCCGTTACTGTGGCCTAAGGCCTTAATCGACCTACATGCGCAGTCTCCTTTGTCCTAAAGTAAGCAAATTAGGTTGGACATGCCATTCATCATACAGATCAACTTTCCCAAGTTCACGAAATTTCCCCAAAAATTCTGACCTTTGTCCCTAGCCAGAAATTACAACTCCCAGTAATTCTTGACGCCCTTGACTCACTAAATTTCGGAAGCCATGTTGACTTTTGTCCAACGTGATTTCTCTACTTTGGCCCACCACCCGCATGGAAGCGTAGGAACGTTTTAAAAATAACCACGTCACAGCGAATAATTAAAGTTCGAGATGTAAATAGCGTCAAAATAGTGGGGAAAGTGCGGCACGACCACCCCGAAGAAAAAACTCCTGCTGGCCAGGGTGCCGAAAGGGAGCACCACTCGATGGATCCCAGGGCCGCCTGTACATCCCTCCCTTTTACCCAGGCAACGCGTAGGTAGCCTGGAGGTTACTACGCAACGCGAACTGTTCACGAGCTCGGGCTTTGGGTGAGCTAAATTTGGACGGGTACAGAAAACCCGAGAGGTCGCTTACGCATCAACAAAGGGGAAACGTTGCGGTTATACTTCTCTCTCTCTCTCTCTCTCTCTCTCTCTCTCTCTCTCTCTCTCTCTCTCTCTCTCTCTCTTCCCCTCAAAAACTAAAAAAACCAAGTGGGTGCACTGATTGATCGATTTATTATTACGATGACCGTGCACAGCCCACACACATGGGGCGATATAAACTTTCAGGCTGCTTCACATAATTAGATTCAACCACGTGCGCTTTCTCCTTCGTTGAATCGACGCAGCCCCACTCGTTGGGAAATATACTTTGGTAAATTTACGAACAGTGTGCGGCTTTCGCGATCTCTCGTGGTGGGTGGCGTTGGTCTGGGCGAATACTTGGATGGGTGACCGCTTTCATGGGATAAAAGTGTTTTCAGGCGTTGGGCCACAGTAACGGGTATCATGTGCGAATTTAACAATTTTTTTTCGTATGAAAAAGTCATTCACCCATACAATTAATTACACATCTATTTAGTATGAATATCAAGCGGTTTTCTTCCTTTTTTCCAATTGGCGTGACAAATAACTTCAACAATTTTCATTCGATTTAATTCAAATTTAAAAGTTATGTTCCTAATTGCATTTCGCAGAGAAGTACGTACGGAATTTCTGATTAATCGAAAACTTTTCATTTTATGAGCAGTTTTATACGAAATTTTTCACTAAAAATTTATTCAAATACCTACAACTCAATTTAAATACCTACAACTTTTGAATAAAACAATTTTTTTTAAATTCCGTACGTACTTCTCTAGGTATTCTAATGTAGATTGACGAGAATGTTTGCTTTTCTGTTCTAGGTAAAAAATATCGTACGCAATTATTTCACTTCTTTCGAGGACAGCAAAAACGCTGACAGTAATTGTTAATTAGATGGCTAGATTAAAAGAAAACGTTTGAAATGAAAAAATCATGTTACGTATTTCTTTTTTACCCTCCACCGCAATGACACTTTTTAACGGTTTTTTCATATTAGGGATTCCCCCACCTTAATTCAACATGTAACATCGTTTTTTATCCATAACAAGACCTCAACAAAATTTTGGATCGATTTTGGGCTGGAGCCGTGACTCTATAGTTTTACCGACGATGTGATAACACGTGAATGATTTATAGTTGAATGAATGAATCAAAATAAATCACGCAGGCAAAGTGGCGATAAATAATGTGGGATGGATATTTATCTTAATTGGTTGTGATATACGCTGTAAAAAAATCCAAACAACGTTGAGGGATTAGGCTACAGTGACGATCCGACAATCAGGTTTTTAAAAAATAAATACATTTTTGAAGGAATAAGTAAGATAATTGAAAAATCGTTTGGACATTTATTTGCATGTACGTTAACGAAGTTGTGTGCCAAATTTTATTTCAAAAGGTCGATAATTGGAGAAGTTATAAATAATCTCGTAAAGGACCTTTGAACGTGAGGGGCTCAACGGTGTACTTGATTTCGGCCACCCGGTTGATCTGAAACAAAAAAAACGAGTTTTTTTTCTTAATAAATAAATAGTATTGGCTAAGACTTGACCAAGCTTTTTGGTAAATATTCGGAAGTGTTACTCCCGCTGAAAAGAGGCTGTAAATTTTTTTTATCAATTCATTATGATTATAAAACCTTATATTGAGTTATATTTTAATGGCGCATAATGTTTAGGTTTGTTTGGGTCTTGAAAATCTTGAATCTTGAAAAAAAGTTCGAAAGCTCGACGAATGAAAATCTTTAAAAACATATTTATGGACATTGTTTTTGTTGATGCGCTGCCATAATAATATTAAATATGATGTTTTTTAACTGTAAGAAACCACACCAAAAAAATCAGCTCGATTGACACTTCCGAATATTTAAAAGCTTTTTTTGTTATGGTGTTTCAATCATAAAAAAAAATCGATTTCTTTTTCATTTTTGTAGGAAAAATGACAATTATTGTTAATAACTAATGAAAAAAAAAATGTTAACGGGGCTTCCCTCTCCAGCAGCCTAATTTGAAGGGTCAAAATGATGATTTTTTTTCTAGTAACACATTGGTTGGAATACATTCATTTTTTCCCAGCAGCAGCCTAACCTCTTTAATCTTCAAATTTCGTAAAAATTCAAAACGTTTAGCAACAGTGCACATGAAAATCGAGTTTCCAAGAGAATGCGAGATAAACAGAGATAAAGAGAAATCGACACACTTTATCGTTGTCTGTTAAAAATAGTCCTTGAAAGTTTTGATATCATTTTAATTTGGGCGTATTTTTCGAAGTTTTATTACCGCGTCAATCCACGCTAAACCGACTCGCTACGTTAGCGCTCATTACGCCCTTCACCGCCTCATTCGAGCATACGTCCAAACAATTTCCGACACGAGAAATAGATCCGATAATGCGAAGCTCTTTCGCTCACACAGTCACTAAGCTGGCGTGACTAATTAAAAAATGTGGCGACGACGGCACGCACGCCACGAGTTTGTAAAATTAAATTCCCGAGATTTTTTTCTTCCTTTTTTTGTTTTCGTGCTTCCACATTCCATATCGGAGACGAACTGAGGGAAAACAAATCGCTAAATTGGAAATGCCTGGGTATTGTTTTTCGTTCAACGTTATCGGGGTTTCTTTTTTAAGCTCCGATATTCAGAACAATTCGAATGGAGCACGCGAATATCGGCGAATGGGGAAAAAACGGGCGGTCGTATAAAAATAGGCATAAAATGGGATTAAAAAATAAAGAGAGGTTTTGTCGCATTGTTTTCTCGATCGAGGATGCTCGCGCACTGCTCACCGGTCCCCGAGTCTATGGAAGTGTGCAGCAACGTGTGAACAGCTGTTGGGAATTCTGCTATAGGGTGTCTCAAAATGACCTGACATTTTAATTGATTGATAAAACGGGTAATTTTTTCGACAATTGACTTTTCTGAAAAAATGGTTGTTTCCAAACAAACTCAAACAAACAATCCCATACAAACCGAAACAAACAGCTCCAAACAAGAAACCCAAACAAACAAACCCAAACGAACCCAATATAAGCGTCGAAATGTTTTAAAAAATGCCCTATTTTGTCACGTGTTTCCGCGAACTTCAAAACCCCATAACTTGGGGGGGGGGGTGACTTTCAGCTTCCCCCGACGGAATATCATCATTTATAATTCAATAAATGAGAAAATAGCAACAAAAATTGTTCGGTTCATTTTTCGGAAAAGTCACTCATCTAAAAAATGACAAAACGTATCATTTATTTGAAAAGTACGAATATTTTTATTTCGAGGCGTTAGGTACATAGTAACGGGTATAAAATCATGTGCAAATTTAACCATTTTTTTCGCATGAAAAAGTAATTCACTCATAAAATTAATTACACATCTATTTAGTATGAATATCAAGCTGTTAGAAAATATAAATATATTTTTTTCGGTGTACAAAATGGCCGACTACGAATATTTTCTTTTGTTATCTTTTTTTTAGGCGCTCCGCGGCGTGACATTTAGCATCCACAATTTTTTACCTAAAACAAAAATTCTCGTCAATATACATTAGAATACCTAGAGAAGTACGTACGGAATTTAAAAAAATATTGTTTCATTCAAAAGTTGTAGGTATTTGAACTTAAGAAATAAATTTTCAGTGAAAAATTTCGTTATAACTGCTCATAAAATGAAAAGTTTTCGATTAATCAGAAATTTCGTACGTACTTCTCGGCGAAATGCAATTAGGAACATAACTTTTAAATTTAAAGTAAATCGAGTGAAAATTGTTGAAGTTAATTGTCACGCCAATTGGAAAAAAACTGATTCGAAAAGTTTCGAGTAGTCGGCCATTTTGTATATCGAATAAAAAAAATTCTAACAGCTTGATATTCATACTTAATAGATGTGTAATTAATTTTATGAGTGAATCACTTTTTCATACGAAAAAAAATAGTTACATTCGCACATGATTTTATACCCCTTACCTTAATATAAGGTACAAACATGGAGGTTATGTGTGGCACACAATATCCGATAATTGGCTTCCTCGTCCCTGTTTGCAAACGTTCTTCTGGCGAAATTTTCAATGACGTTTTGGCATAATTGCGGACCAATTCCATTAATGGTGGCCAATCACATCACCGCGGCGCGAGATAACACGACCATGAAACTTCGTCTGCAATAATTGCATTGTTTCGCCGTGTGGCAGGTTGCGCCATCTTGTTGAAAGAATATGTCTTCCAAGTCCATGCCGTTTGTGCCGTTTATCGGATATTGCGTTTCACACATAACCTCCATGTTTGTACCTTGTGTTAAAATTAAAACATTCGTACTTTTCAAATAAATAATACGTTTTATTAATAAATTGAAATGTCAGGTCATTTTGAAACACCCTTTATACCGGTGTATAGATAAGAGAGGGAGAAAGAGATAACGAGAAAGAGAAGAGTATGGGAAGGGCCGGACAAAAGTCTCTCTATGACTCGATTGTATATTTAGTATATCGCGAGTACGTGAGAAACTCTATGCCTGTGTCAATGATTCGAATAAACATAGGAAGCAGCCAATTTAAACGCGTTCCAATCTCGTGCTATTATATGTCAAACTCTCGTTGTCTTCCTGGTGCAACTGATATCAAACACGTCTCGTCTTTCCTCCCCAGACCTCAAACGAGTTTTATCGTGATAGAATGTTATTTTATTTTATTTTTCGCAACACGAACCCGCATCGTAATTAATTCATTTTCAAGACATCGTCGAGTATCGCCACGACGAGTAGAACGTAACTTCTTCATATTGTAAATAAATCGACGTAGAACTTGCGGTACGAGCTGAAAGAAAACCGAAAATGCATTTCCTGAATCAAGCGTTGACGAAAAATTCTACATTAGGCGGGAATGAAATTCTTCAATAATTATGTGAACAACTTTGCGGATACATAATAATGATATTGAAGGTTGGGGTGTAGTTCCGAAAAGGATATATCTCCGATTAATTAGTAATTCCGTGTAGCCATGTATTTGGACCCGCTGATTACGAATATGACAGTGAAAATACCCGCAAATTTGATTTTCCAGGTCAAAACTCACAAAAACTGATAAAAAAAAGTTTTTCTACTTTATTTCAATAAGTGTTGATCTTTGAAGAAAATGTTTCCCAACAAAGTTGTAGCCTATAAAAAGATCGATCTTTTATGTTCCATACAGATTTTGTTTAAAACCATTCTGTTTCGAGAAAAATGGGATAATGCTCCAATAAGTACATTTTGCTAAACTCCATTAGTTTCGATATTATCTACTTACGCATTTTACCACGGGAAGGTTGGAGTTTGTTTGAGTTTGTTTGTTGTGTGTTGTTTGGGTTCGTTTTGTTGTGTTGTGTGTTTGAGTTTGTTTGTTGCGTTGTTTGTGTTTCTTTGTTGTGTTGTTTGTGTTTGTTTGTTGTGTTGTTTGGGTTTGTTTATTGTTTAGGTATGCCTATAGTTTTAAGGCGTTACCCCCACTTCTAGCGCAAAAAAAGGCCTTTTTCATGAATTTTTTAAAAGAAAACTACAAAACTTTTTTAATCGATCAATATACCATCTTAAAGAACACATCTTGAAGAACTTTCAGTAATTTTTTTATTGAAAAATATTACATTGTTTAGTGGCAAATGGCCGTCAATGAAATAATGTTTTTACATACACGGTTTGCGGTGACCAACATTGCGGCGAAGTGGATCATCTGAAAAAAAAAATGCGGATGGATTTAGTCAAATATAAGTATAAACTAGTCTTTAATCGAAGGATTTTAAAAAATATTCATTTTTCACAAAATGGCGGACAGTCAAAGTTAATGGTTCGATTTTAACGAAAAAAAACGGCCGTTTTTTGGCTATAAAACGGCCATTTTTTTTCGAAAAAAAATCGAACGATTACAGACTACATTTTTATGTATTAAATAAGCCTGCAAAATTTCAAGAAGATCGGTTCATTAGTGTTCGAGTAATCTTGGTCACCGACTTCAGAAATGCCATTTTGAGAAAAACGCGTTTAAAGTTTCAATTTCAGTTTACACGAAGAAATTTTTTTTTTTTGTAAACTTACATAGAGTCATCTATTCCGGGCCCATACAGAAGTATGGGCCCGGATACTTATACTTCAAAAAAATGCAACAAAAAAAATCGATTTTTTCAAAATCGCATGTGGGGGTAACCCCTTAAAGATCAAACTGCAACCTTCCCACGGTAAAGTGCATAAGTAGATAATATCAAAACTAACGGAGTTTAGGAAAATGTACTTTTTGAGCATTATCCCATTTTTTCTCGAAACAGATTGGTTTTACACAAAACGTGTATAGAACATAAAAGATCAATCTTTTCATAGGCTACAACCTTTGTGGAAAACATTTTTCTCTAAGATTAACATTTATTACAATAAAATAGACCAAAAAAATTATCACCGTTACTGCTATTATTATCATTTTTGTTATTGTTGGTGTTGCAATTACATCATGATTGTTTATTAATATTATCATTATTGTTAGTCAGGGATGTTTTTTTTTAGTGGGTGAAAATCCCCCACGTTTTGGAAGTGCCCTTCCAAACGTCTTTTCGAAGATTTTCCACAATCCCCAAAAACAAAAAGAAAAAACACTGTCGTATCGCCGTGAACGGATCTCCCGGAGTTTGCGACAAATTTCCGAATCCTAATAGCGAAACGCTTTGGGCTTTTTCTTTCTTTCACTTGGCGGATTCTATAGCTATACGTGACACCGCATTGAGCATTGTCCAAAGTTTCTTCGCACACGGAGGCGGTAGACCGCGTGCGCACCGTGCTCTCCTGTGACTCCTAAAGCATGCCGACAAAATACTGCGGCTCTCCTTGACCGAGTTCCGGCTTCAACACAAGTGCGCGGTTTCTGGCATGCGAGTATACATACATAGGTATGTGTTACGTGCGCGCAATCGTGATTTTCCAAGGGATACCAATGTTTTGCCGGACGACTTTACTATCTCCGCGAGATAAAGTTAAACGAGCGCGCGTGTCGCTGAACGAAGTTGAGAAAACGAGATTGCATTACGATTGGCAAACTAGATCGGTCGTTAAATTGTGCAAAGCTCCACGGTGCTTCCACCCAGCGGAAGGATCCAACTTTTTCGTTCTTTTTATATTTATAAAATGATATAATAATCGTAATAGATGTAAATGACGATAATAATAATAATAATAGTAATAAGAACAAAAATAATGGATATAAATAATATAAATGATTATAATCACAACAAGAATATTCATAAATATTTTTTAATAATAATGGTAGTAATTATAATAACAAAAAGAATTGATATTTTAACTGTGAACACTAATAAAATAACTTAAACGACACTAAACATGTCATTCGTAGGTAAATAAAATTACTTTTTTTTTACGAATATTGTTGCTATTGTTATTATTCGTCGAGATTTTGCCACAAATTAGACACTTCGCAACAGAAAGTAAAGGAACAAGAAACGGAAACATTTTTTTGAGTGATTTTCAACACGCTGTTACTGTGTGGAAAATGATCGTATAGAGATGATAAAAAAAACACATTTTGAAGATTAAAGTCACTAGTTATTAATTTTTTTGTCATTTTTTGTTGTTGCGGCGGTTATTGCGAAATCAAAAGAAATATCGCGAAACAAAAATGTTCGTAATTTTTTCGTCGACTTTAAAAGTGTGCCTGGGTTCGGGTAAATTTTTCATGACTATGCCATCATCAGGGTCAGTAAGCTTGATCATTTAGCTTCAATTTGGTTTTTTGACGATCTTTGTACGACAATTTGTTGCTGAGATATCGATCGTTGAATGACAAATCGCACTGCTGTCTTTGATCATCGATATCTCATAAAGTAATGATCGTACAGTACATCGAAGAATGGTTTGAAAAACTTGAATTAATCCTCTACAAGTATCAATTTATGCTTCAGGGCATTTTTTTACCCCTCCTATTGATTTTAAAAAGTACAAAAAATGACTTATTCTGGTTTTAGAAATATAATCTAGTTGCTTACTAGATTGTACGTCTATAGTTATTTACTAGATTAGAAATAGAATTTGTTTAAGAAAAGAGTTTTGGTTTTTCTGCTTTATTGCGATGTAACAGTAACGCCAAAAAAATCCTGCTGCGAAGAAGAAAATCTGGAAAAATCAGTAATATGTCGCTACAATTTTTTACATGCCTTTTTCGCTCGTCTCGTATTGGCTCAGGCTATGAGGAAACAAGTATAAAAATAATAAAAAATACAGGCAAAATTTATGCCCGGAAAACTTGAAAAAAAAAACAAAATGAAAAATGCCTTCCAATAATTTAAGAAGACAGAGAAAAGTGAATGAACAGTCCTTCTCACGTTTAGGATTTCAAGGCTCTTGGAGCTTATCGATTGAACCATTTTTACTTGTGTCACGCGGTACTTTCATTACGCGGGCTTTCTCCTTACCGCGACCTTTGTCACATCTTTCGCCGATGTGTGCCACTGCGCTTGCACCAGAATGCATGTACAGGAATGCATATATGTATGGGTGCAAGTATATACGACGCACACGGGATTTCTGTGTAGTGCTATAACCGCGCCAGGACGAATCTCTATCTACAAATCACACTGATAATACGCAACTGGATTGCAACTGGTTGCGTCACTTGTTTTATTGATCGACTCACAGCTTGTGACACTTGTTTCGTGCAAATATTCCTATACTCGACTACGTGTATGCGTGAAATTCAGTACACGATCTATTGATGTTTGAATAACTACCAGGTGTGTAAGTATGAAACCGGAATTTGCCCATAGGTGGCGCTAGATGTCGATGCAGTTACCGACACATCACGTCAGCGGTGTCTTGTTATTGTATTGATATCCGACAAAGATTTCCAACTCACAATAACACGAGTTTCATTCAGTAGCATTAGTTTATTAGAGATAAACATGTCGAGTTTTGTGCCAACAAATTACGATTTGCGGACAGCACTACTTTTCTGTTTTCATCTGAAGAAAACCGCAGCCGAATCGCATCGAATGCTTGTGGAGGCGTTTGGTGAGCATGCTCTCGGTAAAACACAGTGTTTCGAGTGGTTCAAACGGTTCAAAAGTGGCGATTTTGACGTGAGGAACGAAGAACGTGGAAGACCACCGAAAAAGTTTGAAGACGCTGACCTGCAAGCCTTGTTGGACGAAGACGACGCTCAAACACAACAACAACTGGCGGATCAGTTAAAGGTGACCCGAGAAGCCATCTCCCTTCGGTTGAAAGCCATGGGAAAGATACAAAAGGTGGGGAAATGGGTTCCACATGAACTCAACGAAAGACAGCAGGAAAACCGCAAAACATCATGCGAAATGCTGCTCGCCAGGTTCAAAAGAAAGTCATTTCTCCATCGAATTGTGACTGGCGATGAAAAGTGGATACATTTCGAGAATCCTAAGCGCAAAAAGTCATGGGTTACTCCGGGTGAACCATCAACATCGACGGCAAGACCAAACCGCTACGGACGAAAGACAATCCTGTGTGTTTGGTGGGATCAGAAGGGCGTAATCTACTACGAGCTGCTGAAACCTGGGGAAACTGTCAATACTCAACGCTACCGACAACAAATGACCGATTTGGATCGAGTTTTGCGTGAAAAACGACCAGAATACCAACAAAGACAACACAAGGTGATTTTGCTGCATGACAATGCACCAGCACACAAAGCAAAACAGGTCCAGGAAACGATAGAGTCGTTCCGTTGGGAGATTCTTCAGCATGCGCCTTACTCACCGGACCTTGCCCCATCCGATTACTACTTGTTTGCATCGATGGGACACGCACTTGCTGAGCAGCGCTTTACTTCTTACGAAGATGTACGAAAATGGCTCGATGACTGGTTTGCCTCAAAAGAGCAACAGTTCTTTTGGCGCGGAATCCACAAATTGCCAGAAAGATGGGAAAAATGTATAGATAGCGACGGACAATACTTTAAATAAGTTACTTTGTATCATATCATTACAATAAACGTGTTTTTTTTGTACAAAAATTCCGGTTTCATACTTACACACCTGGTAAATATCAACACGGTTGAAGCAGGACACCACTGTGATGGACCGAAAAAAGGTCGTTTTTCAGATTTTTTTTGTCCACTAGATTATTTATTTTGAACGTGGAAAAAAGGTATGTTATTAAGGCCTTAGGCCACAGTAACGGGTATAAAATCATGTGCGAGTTTAACCATTTTTTTTCGTATGAAAAAGTGATTCACTCTTAAAATGAATTACACATCTATTTAGTATGAATATCAAGCAGTTAGAAAATATATATGTATTTTTTTTCGATGTACAAAATGGCCGACTACTAATGTTTTCTTTTGTTATCTTTTTTTTAGGCGCTCCGCGGCGTGATATTACCATTTACAATTTTTTACCTAGAACAAAAAACAGAAATTCTCGTCAGTCTACATTACAATACCTAGAGAAGTACGTACGGAATTTTAAAAATATTGTTTCATTCAAAAGTTGTAGGTATTTGAACTTAAGGCGTTGCCCCCACTTGTAGCGCAAAAAAGGCCTTTTTCATGAATTTTTTAAAAGAAAACTACAAAACTTTTTTAATCGATCAATATACCATCTTAAAGAACACATCTTGAAGAACTTTCAGTAATTTTTTTATTGAAAAATATTACATTGTTTAGTGGCAAATGGCCGTCAATGAAATAATGTTTTCATATACACGGTTTGCGGTGACCAACATTGCGGCGAAGTGGATCATCTGAAAAAAATGCGGATGGATTTAGTCAAATATAAGTATAAACTAGTCTTTGATCGAAGGATTTTAAAAAATATTCATTTTTCACAAAATGGCGGACAGTCAAAGTTAATGGTTCGATTTCAACGAAAAAAATCGAACGATTAAAGACTACATTTTTATGTATTAAATAAGCCTGCAAAATTTCAAGAAGATCGGTTCATTAGTGTTCGAGTAATCTTGGTCACCGACTTCAGAAATGCCATTTTGAGAAAAACGCGTTTAAAGTTTCAATTTCAGTTTACACGAAGAAAATATTTATTTCGTAAACTTACATAGAGTCATCTATTTCGGGCCCATACAGAAGTACGGGCCCGGATACTTATACTTCAAAAAAATGCAATAAAAAAAAATCGATTTTTTCAAAATCGCAAGTGGGGGTAACCCCTTAAAAAATGAATTTTCAGTGAAAAATTTCGTTATAACTGCTCATAAACTGCTCATAAATTGGAAAGTTTTCGATTAATTAGAAATTCCGTACGTACTTCTCTGCGAAACGCAATTAGGAACATAACTTTTAAATTTGAAGTAACTCGAGTGAAAATTGTCGAAGTTATTTGTCACGCCGATTGGAAAAAAGCTGTTACGAGAAGTTTCGAGTAGTCGGCCATTTTGTACATCGAAACAATATATATATACATTTTCTAACAGCTTGATGTTCATATTAAATAGATGTGTAATTAATTTTATGAGTGAATCACTTTTTCATACGAAAAAAAATTGTTACATTCGCACATGATTTTATACCCGTTACTGTGGCCTAAGGCCTTAAGCATAATTGATCGAAAATTACGGGTATATGTGAAGTATAAAGAGTGTATAATAATTGAAAGTTATCAATATGTTTCGAGCGAAATTTCGAACCATGTGTATACAATGTAAATTTGTAATACTTTTTTATGTCTTTCGTTATCGGCGCATCTATAACGCAAAATAATTTATATTTAAAAAAGTACGAAACTCAATTCTTATGGTTTACATCTGTGAATGGTTTTATTTGTTTCTCAAATACTTATGATTTTTGGCCTTTCGGTATTATAGCCAATTACGTTACGAAAAACATTTGCAGAATTATTTTTACATATGAGTTAGTACATGTATCGCTTCTCTTTCATCTTTACTTTTTTAGGATGGGGTTAAAGTTTGCATCGTTGGTATGCAATGAAAATTCCTTTCCATTATTTATTTTCGTTATTATCCAAAATCATATTTTGCAAATTTGTTGTAGATCGCTGAATAAGAATCCTGAAAAATGTGTGCGTGATTTTCATCGCTCAAATCTGAAAATTATTCGTTGCATTCCAACGATGCAAATTTAAACGGCATTTTTTAGGGTTAATTGGAATGTCGCGACCACTTTCACTTTGTGGTCTCTATTACCATGTCGGTCGGTCACTTGTTATCGGAGCGGTGCTGGTGGTGAAGTTTTGTACTAGAACTTTTTATATCGCGGGTGCTTTTTCTACCGCTTCCGCTATGGAGTTTGGACTCCTGTGCTCTAGCTTCCATAACGACGTTTCTGAATTCTTACAGCCTTCCATATATATATATACAGGGTGTTAAGAAGGTCGTTGCAAAGCCTTTAGGGGATGATAGGTCACCTCGTTAGGAACATATCTAACCTAGGTTACCTTAGTCCAAAGTCTAAGAATTTCGAGTTATAATGGTGAGTATGATTTTTGGAAAATTTTCCAAAATTGGGTACTAACTCGTTTACCTCTTATGTTAATGTTATTTTTTTTAAATATCATTAATATAGGTGGTATTTTTTTTTAACAAGTTTTTAATTATTGAACACGTCCCATTTAGTTAGTTATGTGGATACAGATGATTCTATTGGTGTTTGTCGATTGAATACACATTAAGCTAAAAGGCAAATAAGTTTTTAGTTACCAATTAATGTCTGTTTGAACATTATGAACGAATTAGTACCTAATTTTGGAAAACTTTCCAAAAATCATACTTATCACAATAACTCGAAATCCTTAGACTTTGGCTAAGGTAACCCAGGTTAGATATGTTCCTAACGAGGTGACCTATCACCCCCTTAAGGCTTCGCACCGACCTTCCTAACACCGTGTGTATAAAGGGTGTCTCTAAGTGACCTAACATTTTAAATTGCGCGCCATTTTTTTTGTCGCGAATATAGAGTACTAATCTTTGATAACTGACATCAGAAAGCATTGAAGTTTAGTCATGGAGAATAGGGTATTTTACTCTATGGAAGAAAAATACTAAGAACGTATAATAAGGCAGATTTCGCAACAAGCAATCGAATAATGATGGTTTTATTTGATAAAAACACAAAATATAGTTTATAATTAATTGGTTAAAATACTTTTTTTATCTGTTAAACGAACATGCGAAACGGTAGCCGCCATAATGGATTCCGACGTGACATCATTGACATCGTAAACAAAGAAAGCGGTAGATGTATTATTCTCTACCCTGTGAAAAAAAGCGTCAACATCTGTATATTCTCGTTTCTCATAGTTCATTGCAAATTTTCAAATAGTTAACTGTACTTCTAAAAAGAACAAACGATTTTTTTTCGGACTGTGACTTTGGATCTCTTCTCGCAAGTTTAAACCAAGTCTTCCTAATATTTACACTAGCATTACACTACTAGTTTTTACACTAGTATTCTTACATTTAGGAACAACACACCGATGATAGGGATTGTAAGTCACTTTTAACAAAAAAAAATTACGTATTCACAATTGGCGCAGCGTCGATGTTTACTATGCAAGTTACGTCACGAACCGAAGTAGAATGGCGGCTAGTGTTTTCGCGCGGAAATTTGAAATGTAACATTTAAATGTATTTTTATGGCACTTATCGATTTCATAAAATATAAATAAAAATTCTAGTAGTTTATTACCACCAAAGGATCAAATTGAGACACCTTTCAAAAAAGGGTGTAATACCCTATTACACGATCGAGCAACGCATAGAAATTGTTATTTGCTGCGTTGTTACTGCATAGTTATTGGAGACGATGTTTCATGGTCGTGTTGTCTCGCGCCGCGGCGATGTGAATTGGGCACTAAGATCGTGCGATTTGACGCCATTAGACTTTGGGGTTTCCTGAAAGGAAAAGTGTATGCCAATGATCCACGGACCATTCCGGAGCTCAAGGAAGCAATTAGACGCACCATTAATGAAATTAGTCCGCAATTATGCGAAATTGTTACTGAAAATTTCGTCAAAAGGGTAAACGTTTGCAAACAGGGACAAGGAGGAGTTTGTACCTTATATTAAAATAAAAATATTCGCACTTTTAAAATAAATAATACGTTTTATTGATAAATTAAAATGTCAGGTCATTTTGAGGCACCGTATATATGGGAAGCTTAGGCATCGAACACGTTTCTTCGGCTGGGATAAGACTTTCGACGATATTGCTGCTCCACAAATCTCCCAGATATTTGAGGATTTGGGTCACAACCCAAAATCTTCAAGGGATCGTGCTCAGCTTGCACAAAACTATCGAAACTGATTGCAGCTTTGAAGAAACGGATAAAGTTCCAAAAAGGTCCCCTCTCCCATCGGGCTGAGGTTTTGCACATACCTCCTTTTTAAGGAGTTACGTGGGTTTCGAAGCAAAAAAGGATATTTTCTCTATTTAAAAAAAAAAAATAATATATTAATTATTTTATTCAAAATGGTAAGCACATAAAAGAGCAACATTTAGACAATATTTGAAAAAAAATTCATCCAAAAAATTGGGAAATTGAGCCAGTGGGACCTGGTTTTCGGAGACCCCTAAAAAAAGTGTCCTCGTGGTGGTCAGGATAACTCATGATAGTTTTATCTGAAATTAAAAAACCAATTTTTTTTGTTAGTAGATAAGTGTAGCTCGTGATTGAACGAAGGATTTTTTAAAAAATTGAAAGTTGAATTTTTGGCAGAGTTGTATGCAAAATAGTTCAATTTTGGTACAATTTACACCACGTATAGCCTTGTAAAATTAGTTGTAATCGAAAAAAAAACCTTCGTTCAATCACTAGTTAATGCTATTTTGAAGAAGTGTGGGAAATTTCAATAAGATCGGTGCATTAGTTTTTGAGAAATCGTGTCCACCGACTTCAAAAATAGTGTTTTGAGAAAAATGCGATATACCTGCGTCGCTCCCGGCAGGTCTTTCCCAACGGGGGAATTCCCAAAGGTTCTAGACTGTCACTTCGATTGACTTCAGGCCTTAGGCCACTCTAGAAGCCGAAAAAATAGGCTTTTTGGGGATTTTTTTTTCAGAAAAACTACAAAATAAATCGAGTTTACAAAAAAGGGTGTTTATCATACATATCAGTGACTGTATACAATAATTTTTTTGAAGTGAGTAATTTAAAAATGGCGGCTGTGCAGCGTTTTTGCGATGACGTCTCCGTTTTTCCAGGGTCCACGGCCGGACAATCAACTCCTGTACTTTTTGAATTTTAATGAGCCAATGATTTTTTTCGATTATATAGAATAAATGCGATAGAAGTACGTAGGATTTTTCGATATATTGATTTTTGGCCAAATGGCGCACTTTTAAAGTGAAATGTGAAAAATTTGCCTGAAAAATCGTCAGATAATTGTTAATAACAAATGAACTATGCAATATAAAAAAATCCTACGTACTTCCTTGACAATGTATTTTTCAAGATATATCCAACATTTAAAGGGAATCGGTTGAAAATTATGTCAGTTACGTTTCCGGCCAACTTGAAAAATGCAGTTTCGAGATAAACGCGTTTGAAGATTTGAGTCCGCTCGCTGCGGACCAGGCGGTCTTGAACTAAAATTCGAAAACCGAGTACTTAGAGATTTTTCCCGCGCATAATCTTTTGGGACATCATTTTTGAGGTCCTAGGGGACCATAAAAAAATCGATTTTTCGAAAATTCTAGAGTGGCCTAACCCCTTAAAACTTTGGGAGAATATTCTAGACATATTGTACTATTAGATGATTAAATTTTTTTTAAATGGACTTTTGAATATTTCAAACCCACGTAACCCTTCAATATCTTAAGAGATTCCCTAAAAGGATTTTTGGCGACGCGTGATTTCGAGATAGCGATTTTTTAAAGTTATTTTTCTTTACTACGCTCTTCACCCCAAGGAACCAAAAACGAAAAAAGACATGGCAAAAATACTCTCCGTTTCGTCGTCTATTTGCGCAAAAGTGCAATAACATTAAAATCCGACAGAGTAGAATGCTCGAAGAAATAACAAGGCCCGCTGTCGATTATCAGGAAATTGTGCGAAGCTAGAAACTCACAGTGCGAAATCAGTGGATACGTAATGGCTCTCCCGAGTTCCGCTGGTAGTTTAAATAGATTATCGACCGTAGACAATTTCCTGGATGGAATTCACTGCGCTACGCTTCTGCTGCCGCAAGGATTGTGCAACCTTGATAAAAAAAAGGTTCCGCATCGCGAAATCAAAAATGTTCCGTAACACATGCTTTGAACCCTTGAATTAATGATTTTTTATATCTAGAATTAATGATTTTTTAATTAATGATTTGAGAGAATTGATTATTTGAATCAATGATTTTTTATATCTAGATGGAAAAAAGTATATTTTTAGGTACGTTGCTGGAAATAGATTTTTGGAGAAATGGACAAAAAAATCTGTTAACATTCTTTACAGTTCTTTCGAAAAAATCGGCGGGTCTCCAAATAGCAATAAAGTGCGTTTATTAGTGAACAAAACAATGAATTGCCCAAATCCATTGTCAAAAATCGGAAACTCATATTTTTTTCAATTGACTGCATCGCTAAGGTAGACAAAATATTACATACGATAATAGAGCCCACCGATATAGTCACTTTGACAGAAGAAAAAAATTCAAAGTATTCCCGCCAAACATTATATCTCCTTGCGACATTATTAGTTTTTGCCTACGGTTTTATGTCACCGGACAAGGTGACTCCGGATACACCTATACGTCAATTTTTATTTTTTATTCATAAACTCTGAATGTAGAGATTTTTTCAATTTCCATTATCATCAAAGTGCAGTAAACATTAATTACCACCAGACCGTAATAAAGAGCCACTATTATTAAATATAGACCATGAAGAACAGAGCCAAACAATGCTATACGTTGATTCGTGAATTACTTAATAATACTCTAATAACTTCGATACATTGGCGACCCTCTGACGATTTTGCTTTCTCTGCAAACAAATTCAGCCGGAAATTGATGACCCGTTACTTCTCTTTTTCATAACTCAATAATAATCCGATCAAATGAAACCTCACGAGATGCGATTTGATTAAATTTTCCATATTATATCGGGTGTGGCTTCCCCGACCGGAATTAACTCTGGAATAATATCCATTGATACAGCAGCTATAGTATTTCAACGAATATGTGTAAGGTTGAAATTTGCATCGTTGGAATGCAATCAATATTAGTATTTCTGTATTCTTTTAATTTATTCTGGCATATTTCGCCTTCAAAAATCCGTAACAAAACTTGTAACGAAGGTACTATATAGCAGAGTTGGGCGTAATTCTATTTATAAATATGAACACGAATTTATTCACATCGTGATTTTCATGTGAATATAACTACAAATTTATTCATACTTCACTTATTTGTATTCACATGCATGCATACAAATACAATTGTATTCACAAATATTCTGAACGTACAAATAAATTCACGGAAAAAATAGTGAATATTCACAATAAATGTAAATATTCACAAAAAATCCTGTCAATTAAAAAAAATCACATCCAAAGCTGTGAATGCAAATGTATTCACAAAAAATTATAATACAAAAAAATTCACAAAATAAGTTGTGAATTTTTTCGTATTTACGACAAATTAAAATCAAATTCGCAATGATTAGATTAAAATTTACACCAAAAGTGGCTTCTTACGTACTTTGAGAGAAAACATTGCGTCGAGCAAAATTTTCTCTCAAAATATGTAAGAACTCACTTGTGGTGTAAATTTTAATATAATTGTCGTGAATTCGATTTTAATTTTCTTCAACTTGAGGAAATTCACAACTCATTTTGTGAAATTTTCATATTTATAATGTAATATTTGAAACTCACAACTTTTTTTGCGAAAATTTCTTTGCCTCGACGCAATGTTTTCTCTCAAAATACGTAAGAACTCACTTTTGGTGTGAATTTTAATCGAATCATTGTGAATTCGATTTTAATTTGTCTTAAATACGAAAAAATGCACAACTTATTTTGTGAATTCTTTTGTATTTACAATTTTTTGTGAATACATTTGCATTCACAGATTTAGATGTGAATTTTTTTTAATTCACAGGATTTTTTGCAAACATTTTTCGCGAATATTCACAATTTTTTCTGTGAATTTATTTATATGTTTAGAGTATTTGTGAATACAGTTGTATTTGTATGCATGCGTGTGAATACAAATAAGTGAAGTATGAATAAATTTGTCTTTATATTCACATGAAAATCGCGATGTGAATAAATTCGTATTCGTATTTATAAATAGAATTACGCCCAACTCTGCATACAGCCCTATAAAATGAAACTTAGCAATATGCAAAGTATATCATTTTAATAATATAATAATAGTAATATATATATATATATATATTTATTTATAAAATACATAATTTATAATAATAATCATTTATTATTCTAATAATAATATGCAAGTTATCCAAAGTGATCGAAAAATGTTGCAACTATCCGAAGTGATCGAAAACTTTAGGCCGGTACTTTCTATGCACATACGGGCACGATGTTCAAGTTTACATAGTTGGAATGCAACGAAAGGCAATTTTTTTCCATTGCTCACGTTTTTTTCCGCCGATTAAGGGCACGAAAAACACGCAAACGGTTTTTTCCCATCCTCATCCCGAGATCCACGATCTTAATCAATGAAAAAACAAATTGTACATTGTAATAAAAATAAAGGAACAAAGAAAATTATAGAGAACTTTCGTTGCATCCCGACGATGCAAACTTCGACGCCATCAGGCGAGAGTGGTAGACTAGAAACTCATTGAACGTGTTTTTCGTTGTCGCGAGGAATGAGAGTTCACTTATCGGTAAGCCCGTACATAGAATAATTGAGAAACATCCAGTCGCGCGAGAGCGTAGTTTCACCGCGTTTTGCCATTCCACGCGCGAAACGCTCGATCGGTTCACCTGAGAACTTTCATTCGTGAAAATATCGCGCTGCTCGCGCACTTTGTCTCGAGCATTATTGCGCAATTTATTGCTGCAGCATGTCGAGCTAACGCTATTGTTTTACCCGCATTCTCTAGTTCCGAGCTTATTATTATCCCAATCATTGCAATATCACGTTTTGAACGAGTCCTACATAGGACATACTATATATATATAGTGTCCTGTTGTGAATGGATAATTCTGCAACTGTCGATAGGTCAGATCATGTTCTACTATATGCTGGAATTTTATTTAGTAGAAGACCCACGGTTTTCGAGATTCTGGGCTTTATGTTGTTTTTTAAAAAAAATCATCTGCTTTTGGTTTTTCGCATGCCATTTCTAGAAACGATATGAATCGACAATAACTAAGCAACATTTAAAAGTAATTGGCACGATATGCGTAGCACATTTTTTTTACACCGGCTATCAAAGTCAGATGTTCGAATTGGTTTGTATGAAAATTCTGCATAAGATCTTTTTTCATAAAGTTTCCTCAATATTTAAGATTGAAAAGAAAACTTTTCTAGATAATACAAATAACCAAGAATGTTTAAAAAAACAGGGTACAGAAAGTTATCATTTATAGAAATGGCATGCGAGAAACCAAAAGCAGATGATTTTTATGACGAAAACCGAAGGACTTTTACTAAACTGAAATTTCAGCATATAGTATACTGTATAGACAGTCGCAGTATTATTCATTCATAACAGGACATTCTATATATATATATATATATATATATATATATATATATATATATATATATATATATATAGGTTTGCAGTTATTTATAAGGAGTACAACTTTGCCGTGACCGTTTTTTTTCAAAAGTTTAAGGCTTTATTATAAAAAAGTGGCTGCATATTTTTTTAATCAAAGTACTGCCCGTCGCTAGCTACGACCTCGGCCCATCTTTCAGGTAGTATTCGAATCCCGCGTCGATAAAAGTCTTGGTCCTTGGAGGCAATCCAGGAGTCGACCCAATTTTTGACTTCTTCGTAAGTACCGAAGTGCTGGTCAGCCAAATCGTGTGGCATTGACCGGAACAAGTGATAGTCGGAAGAAGCAATGTCTGGAGAGTACGGCGGGTGGGATAAAACCTCCCATTTCAGCGTTTCCAAGTACTTTTTCACGACATTTGCAACATGGGGTCGGGCATTGTCATGCTGCAGTATCACCTTGTCATGTCTTTCGTTGAATTGTGGCCGTTTTTCTTTGAGTGCCTTACTCAAGCGCATCAACTGACGTCGGTAGAGTTCCCCTGTGATGGTTTCGGATGGTTTGAGCAGCTCATTCTGCGTCTTCAAAAACTTTCTGCCTTCCGCCACCATGCTTGTTCTCGACCTCAAAATCTCCACTTTTGAAACGTTGAAACCACCGCCGACACGTTTTCTCACTAATAGAATCCTCCCCGTAAGCATCTACAAGCAAACGGTGGGCCTCAGCCGCAGATTTCTTGATGTTCAAGAAGTAAATTATAACCTCCCGCAAATGCTGAGAATTCGGTTCGTAGGTTGCCATGTTTGAGTGCCTATAACTTTATAATGCATACACGTATCCGTTAGCTTTTTAAAATTGTTTACGTTGGCAGAGCCTCTAGTTTAAAATGGCACTTTTTTTATTGAGCTAGGGCCACTACTTCGGCCGCAGTGGCTCTCTAAGTAAAACGGTCACTACAAAGTTGTACTCCTAATATATATTTAAAAATTCAAAAATATTAATGGTGAATATAATTACAATAACTACAAACGTTATTAATAATATTCGTATATTATAGATGAATATATATATATATATAGGGTGTCCCAGAACAGAATACATTCCCTGAAATGGGGGGTTGGGGGTGAAATTCTGGGTCGATTGATATAAGCATGTGTGGGTCTCAGATCATCCCCTGAATTATTATTAATTTTTAAAGGCGGGCCAATCAGGTGCGCCCGCCTTTAAAACGTAATAATAATTCTGGGGTTGACCTGAGACCAGGGTTGCGAAATTTGTAATGAAAAAGTAATGCATTATTCATTACTTTTTTAAAAAGTAATGAAAAAATATTTCATTACCCATTACATTTCATTAAGTAATGTAAAAAAATTCCATTACCCATTACATTATATTTTGTAATGTAAAAAATTTCCGTTACTCATTATATTTGATTTTGTAATGTAAAACATTTCCGTTACTCATTACATTTGATTTTGTAATGTAAAAAAATTCCATTACTCATTACATTTGAATTTGTAATGTAAAAAATTTCCATTACTCATTACATTACATTTTGTAATGTGAAATATTTTCATTACAAAATGCAATGTAATATGTAATGAAAAAAAAATTCATTACACATTACCTTGTAAGGGGCAATGGACATTTTTTACATTACAAAGTCCAATGTAATGAGTAATGGATTTTTTTTACAATACAAAATATAATGTAATGAGTAATGGAATTTGTTTAAATTACAAAATCCAATGTAATGAATAACGGAAATTGTTTACATTACAAATGTGATGAGTAATGGAAATTTGGATGGACAGATGGACGGATGGATGGATGGATAGATAGATGAATGGATGGATCGACGGATAGATGGATAGATGGATGGATGGATAGGTATAGATGCATGGATGAATATATCGATAGGGTGGATAGATGAATAGATGGATGGATGGATGGATGGATGGATGGATAGATGATGTATGTATATCTATACATACATCATCTATCCATCCATCCATCTATTCACCTATCCATCGATCCATCCATTCATCTATCTATCTATCCATCCGTCCATCTATCCATCCATCCATCCATCCATCCATCCATCCATCCATCCATCCATCCGTCCGTCCGTCCGTCCGTCCGTCCGTCCGTCCGTCCGTCCGTCCGTCCGTCCGTCCGTCCGTCCGTCCGTCCGTCCGTCCGTCCGTCCGTCCGTCCGTCCGTCCGTCCGTCCGTCCGTCCGTCCGTCCGTCCGTCCGTCCGTCCGTCCATCCATCCATCCATCCATCCATCCATCCATCCATCCATCCATCCATCCATCCATCCACCCCGCCCCTCTCTCTCTCTCTCTCTCTCTCTCTCTCTCTCTCTCTCTCTCCCCCCCCTGTCAACGCGAAAAAGTAATGTAAAAATTCCATTACTCATTACTTTATATTTTGTAATGTAAAAAAATTCCATTACCCATTACATTGTAATGGGCAATGGTTTTTTTTACATTACAAAATCCAATGTAATGGGTAATGAAACTTTTTTACATTACAAAATCCAATGTATTGAGTAATGGAAATTTTTTACATTACAAAATCCAATGTATTGAGTAATGGAAATTTTTTACATTACAAAATCCAATGTAATGAGTAATGGAATTTTTTTACATTACAAAATCCAATGTATTGAGTAATGGAAATTTTTTACATTACAAAATCCAATGTATTGAGTAATGGAAATTTTTTACATTACAAAATCCAATGTAATGAGTAATGGAATTTTTTTACATTACAAAATGTAAAGTAATGGGTAATGGAAATTTTTTACATTACAAAATCCAATGTAATGGGCAATGGAAATTTTTTACATTACAAAATCCAATGTAATGGTTAATGGAAATTTTTTACATTACAAAATATAAAGTAATGGGTAATGGAATTTTTTACATTACAAAATCCAATGTAATGGGTAATGGAAATTTTTTACATTACAAAATCCAATGTAATGAGTAATGGAATTTTTTACATTACAAAATGTAAAGTAATGGGTAATGAAAACGGTAATGCATTACAAAAAGTAATGCATTATTTGCAACCCTGCCTGAGACCCACACATGCTTATATCAAGCGACTCAGAATTTCAGCCCCGACCCCCCATATCAGGGGACGCATTCAATTCTGGGACACCCTGTGTGTGTGTATATATATATATATATATACGCCTGTAGAAAAAGAGAGTGCAACATTGTTATCTCGAGAGCGAAAATTTTATCGTATTCACGAGTAAAATTATCGAACATTGGTGCCAAATTTCAAAAAGATTTTTATACACCAGTGGAATTAATTCTGGACACTTTTCATGGAAATTAGCTTTTTTGATATTTATGCAGAAAATGTATATTTTTCTACGACGAAACGATACTGTATTTATTTTAATTTATAATGTTTCTATTTCGTATTTGCCTTAATAAACCTACTTTAACAACAGTATCAAATATAAGTGATTATAACGTAAAAATAATCAATAAATATGATATTAAAAAAAAATTGAGTGTCCAGAATGAATTCCACTAGTGTATACCTACTCATCCCAGGTGACTTCGAACACGTCCAGATTTGATCAATGATGGCCTTCCGATAAACACGTATTGTTGGCAAAATTATTCAATATTCCAAATATTTAATCGTTTGGGATTATCATCGACGATGAAAAATCTTGATCATTGTCGGATTTGATGTCCCGTGGTGGACACTTCCCCGATCGATAAAATTCCGAGAGACAAGAAAACGACAAATTTCATTGAAGTCGAAGGAAATGTCACATTTCAGATTCGACGATGGCAAGGACGGTTATTTGGATCTTGCGGAATTGAAACGAATGATGGAAGTGCTTGGGGCGCCGCAGACGCATCTTGGCTTGAAGGCGATGATTCAGGAAGTCGACGAGGATGGTGACGGGCGCATTTCTTTTCGAGAGGTTAGTCTGTGTGTATGCGTATGTGTATAGGCATAACGGCCGTATTAAATAAAACGTCAGTACAGACAAACTCACTAGGAAACGATTTTATCTGAGCCTGCGAGAAGTTTTATACAAGGGGGCAACAATGATAATAATAATCATAATATTTGTCTCTCTCCTTTCCTCTCCCTTAATTTTTTTTTCGATTCCTCCATATTTGAGGTTTTTTTCTATTTTATCGCGTTCTATTTCATATTGTTTAAGGCGCGATATACATTTACAACGATCAAAAAATCGATTACTTTGTTTTTCTTTAAAAGATAGAACTATATATGTAGAAAATTTTCCTAAAGTTTCAAAGCAAAATTCGAAAAACTTCAAACGTTACAGCCCGTCACCGCTGTGCGTCACTGCTCGGATTCGGAGCGTGAACTTCAAACGCGTTTTTCTCAAAATTCCATTAGCGAAATTGGCGTGCAGGATTAATCAAAAACTATTAAGCCGATTGACTTGAAGAAAATTGTTTTTGAAAAATTGAAAAAAAAAACTACTTTTTTAATCAACATTTTACAGAAATATTGCGTGAAATGTTGGTTTCTTTTGTAAATGCCAGCCATTTTTTTAAATTTGCATTTTTTTCATTTTAATTACCGTCACATAGAAATTATACGTGTTCTAACTGAAAAAAGTTTGAACTTTTTTGCAAATCGAAGCCTACGGGAAGCTAGACTGCACGCCGATTCGCAACTCCCGCAGCGATCTTGCTGTAACAATCTGCCATGGTTCCGTCATTTTGATGATGAATTAATCAAAAAAAAAATATTTTTTATACCTACAATTAAATTTACTATTGAAGTATACCTAAACTTTGATAATTGTAGAATAATTATTTCTTATTTTTTTAAATCCCTCAATATTGCTGATTTTTTTCCTGTCTAAATGGACAGGTATGTCCCGCCTTAAAGGGGGAAATACCTTTAGACGAGAAAAAAAGGGCTGATTTTTAACATTTTTTTTACAGGAAAGATTAATTCGCCTTTTTCAAGACTTAGGGCATGTTTTATTACAACTTTTGGTTGTTACATGGTATTTTTTTACAATTAATCTTTAAAAATGGCGGCACTGTCTTTTAGACGGGTTGCGGCGGATGTTGTCAGACGACGTGACACGTAGCGTCGGCGGGAATAATCTAAAAAAAGCAAACGAAGATTTTTCTTTCATTAACACTCATACGCAGAATATGAACCAAGGAAGAGTGAGCATTTTTTGAAATCGATGAAATGACACGCTTTGAAACCAAAAAAAAATTGATTTTTCCGAAAAAAAAGGCATTCATTTTGCGATCGAAAGATACTTTTTTTTTAATTTCCAGAAACATTAAGGGTCATGTTTTAGACAATAAGGTTAGAAAGACTTGAACCAAATTTAATCAGAATCGCTCGATTAGTTTTCTAGCTATGCATCCCGCCACTTTTGAAAATGCAGTTTAGAAGACCGTGCCGTGCCTCGTTTTTAAAGATTAATTTAAAAAAATAGCATGTAAAACCCAAAAAAAGCAAAAAAACATACCCGAAGTCTCAAAAATGGCGAAGAAATGTTTCCTTTTAATAAGAATGGCTACATTTTGCAATTAAAAATACTTTTTTAAATTTTCACAAACATTGCGGGTCATGTTTTAGACAATAAGGTTAGAAAAATGTTTACTACATTCCATCCGAATCGCTCGATTAGATTTTTAGCTATACGTCATGCTGTTTTGAAAATGCCCTTTAGAAGGCCGTGTCATACCTCTGCCATTTTTAAAGACTAATAAAAAGTAAAGAAATACCATGTAAAAGCCAAATGTAGCAATAAAACACCTTAACTCTCAAAAATGGGGAAGAAATCTTTTCTTAAAAAAAAAATCATGAAAATCAGCAAAAAAATTCTCGCCTAAAGGAATGTCTCCCCTTAATATTACTTTATGATCTTGAGTTTAAATTATTCACTTTGATTTTATATCGAGTCTTTACCTTTGTATTCGAATTTGTTGTTGATTTTGTTTTTGCGATTCATTTCATCACATCTTACATTGTTAATTTTTTCCTCATATCGAACGAATCTGTCTCTCTCTCTCTCTCCCTCTCTCTCTCTCTCTCTCTCTCTCTCTCTCTCTCTCTCTCTCTCTCTCTCTCTCTCTCTCTCTCTCTCTTGCGGTTTTTTTGCGAATTTAGATAATGTTTTCTAATGAGCAATTTATAAAGTGGTTGAGTGATTTTCGTCGCCAATATATGCCAAAAGAAATTTGAGCACTTAAAAGAAAATCATTTTCGTTGCATTCCAACGATGTAAACTTCAATTTCGTTTTTATTACTCGTTATTTTAGTATCGACAACATATCGCAAAACGTTTAAATTTAACCAATATTTGACCTCGACGTCTCAGAGAGTCTTGTACGTTCTCGACATCTGGAAAAAAGTGAATAAAAGCAACAGAAAGAATAATTGTCCTAGCTGATGCGTAAAGTTGAAGAGAAATGTGAAGGCTAGGGATCGGCGCAAAAGATGCGCGTCGATTCATCGTAGTTGAATAAAATAATACTTATCGGGAGGAGCGTGTATGGCGTATACATTACATTACATGGAATTATGGGAATAAAGTGGAGTTTTCTTTATTCCACGTATTTTTTTTAAAATTTTTTTTTATTATTATAGACACACGCGTACACGATATATGATTTTTCTAACGAAATTACAAGTTTCCGGACGAACTGAGAATGTCCAGGTGGTTGGGTGGTCAGTCGCGTGTATGATTCACGTCACGAAAGCCTCGCAATCATATACGCGATCTCCACCTGGCTTACTCAGAGCACGATGAATCGTGTACATGTGAATCATTTCTTCACTTCAATATATATATATATATATATATATATATATATATATATATGTGTGTGTGTATGTATGTATGTATGTATGTATGTATGTATGTATATGTATATGTATATATATCAGGGTGGCTCAATTGAGCTTTATTTTCTCCCCTTTTCCTCACCATCCAATTATCTTCCATAAATAACATAAAAAAATTGTCGTAAAAGCTGCGAGCCGTAAAAAAATATTTAGAGGTCGCTCAAGCTTCCGAAAATTCATGTTTTCATTAAATAATCGATGTTCTTCTTTTTCGTTCACTTCTCACCCATGAATTTTACGCTTTATAATTTTTTAAATAACCTCGCGAATGCCCTGGCCAGCCAATGAATATTTAGTGGTCGCTCAAGACCTTCGTAACTTCCAATTTGCGCAAATTCTTTTTTACTCTTTTCACTCATAAATTTGACACTTTGTAAAATGTTCAAAACAATTAATCCTTTTTTCTTCAGGAACGGTTTGAAAAAGTCCGTTTCTAAAGCATTTGATTACCTCACACGGCACACTTCTAACCCAATAAAACGACCTTCAATTTTGTTTACGGACAAGGGCTGTAAAGAATTGTTTTATGAGAACAAAGATTATAATTTTTGGGTTAGAAGTGTGATGTAAATTTGCAAAGTCCGTTTCTAAATAAAAAAAGCGATTAATTGATTTGAAAATTTTACAAAGCGTCAAAGTTATGAGTGAGAAGAGTGAAAAAAAATTGGCGCGAATTGGAAATTTCTATACTCTTTAGCGACCACTAAATAGTCAATGGCCGGCTAGATCTTTCGCGAGGATAATTTAAAAATGATGAAGCGTAAAATTCGTGGGTGAGAAGTGGACGAAAAAAATCGATTTTTTAAATGAAAATTGTATTTTTCGGAGGCTCGCGCGACCTCTAAATATGTTTGACCGCTCGCAGCTTTCACGTCCATTTTTTTTTTTTCATTTAAAAAAGATAATTGGATGGTGAGAAAGAGGAAAATAATAGAGCTCAACATTGTGCCATCCTAATATATATATATATATACTTACTCAAATACTCAAATAAAATGCTTTAATTTTTTCGTTTTTTTTTTCAAAACCGAGTGGCCGTAGTAAAAAAAATGTTCGCTCGTATACTTTCAGTTTCTTCTAATTTATCGAAAAGCCCGGGCCGGTGAATTGGAACAGGACTCGGGACTGGGACAGTTAGCGCGTCTAACGGAAGTTGACGTTTACGAAGTTGGAGTTACCGGCGCCAAGCACTTTTTCGAAGCAAAGGTAAAAAAAATCAGGCAAAAAGTCCGTTTCGGGCCCTAAAAAGTACCCTGTTTTCAGTTAAAAACGCCCATGGCGTATACCGATGATCAATTTACGTACGAATTCAAGTATCAATTATAGAAATAATCGATGGAAGTCTATTTTTTATTCTGTTGCATAGAGAAATTGGCTTCTATTTGGATATCCAAAATTTGGGAAAATAACGATAGACATAAAAACTAAGCTTGTACTTGGAATGCCCGAAAATGCTTATCCGATGTTTTATTTAAATCCATTCGCATATTTCTGCTGGCGGGAAAATAAATTAAAGCAATTCCTCCAGGTATTTCTCATATTTCGTACCGTAAAACGGGGTTAAATTGACATTGAGGGTAACTTTGACAGTTTTTGGGGCTACTTTAACAAAGTGCCAAAATACGGTGTGCGGGACACAGACTAATTCTTTTTAACTTTTTTTTCTACTGTTGCTCAAGTTTGTTGTTCAAGTTTATTATAATGTTGCTCAAGTTGATATTGATCTTAATGATAATAATAATACTGATTACGTGCCTATAATAGTACCCTAGGTACTTGATATTTTTATGTAAAATGTTTCCTTAACAAAGATGAAAATTTGATTGTAAAATATCCTTGTTTTCCATTCAATTCCATGTATAGTGCATAAAAGATTAAATTTTTGGTAATTCTTTAGATAAGTGACTTTTCCGAAAAATAAGAAAATCCAATAAATTAGAATATCCCATTTATTGCGTTATAAATGGTGATATTCAGTCGAGGGACGCTGAAATTTGTTATTAACAAATTTTTTACGAGCAAAAAATCGTTATAAATAATTTCGAATTTAAAAAAATCCAAACAAACCCAATATAGGCGTTGAAATGTTCAAAATGCCCTATTTTATCACGTGTTTCCGCGAACTTCAAAACCCCATAACTTTTTATGGGGGGGATTTCAGCTTCCCCCGACTGTATATAATCATTTATAACCCAATAAATGAGGCAAAAGCAAAAAAATAATTTTGTTATTTATTATTGTCCGGGTTGATATTCCGAACTTTGAATGATCAAAACGCTCAAAACTCCGAAGGAATTTTACACGAAAGACCAAAACTCCGAAAATCTGAATACCGTCAAAATAATTCGGCTTTGGAAGTTTTAAAAGTTTCAAAATTTTCAATAAATCGACGAATTATTTCAAGAATTTTTTTTTAGTGAGAAGTGATTTTGCCTCAATTTTGAAATTTGTCTAGACAATGTTATACGTTCTACATAATTTACAGTCAACTGTGTAGACTTTCGCTGGCATGATCTTGACATGGGGGCCGGGTTGACATTCCGAACTTTGAATGCGCCGACGGTTTAAAATTCCTAATTTTCATGTTCCGAAATGACAAGGTTCGTAAAGATCATGCCAGGGAAAGTCTACACAGTTGACTATAAATGATGCAGGACGTATAACATTGCCTAAATACATTTCAAAATTGACGTAAAATCACTTCTTATTTAAAAAAATTCTTGAAACAATTCGTCGATTTATTGAAAATTTCGAAACTTTAAAAACTTCCATAGCCGAATTATTCTGCCGGTGTTCAGATTTTCGGAGTTTTGATCTTTTGTGTAAAATTCTTTCGGAGTTTTGATCTTTCGGGGTAGTATTCTTTTGGAGTTTTGGTCTTTTGTGTAAAATTCTTTCGGAGTTTTAATCTTTCGGAGTTTTGGGCGTTCTGATCATTCCAAGTTCGGAATTTCAACCCGGCCTCAGAATTACCACTTCCTTGTACATTTGATAGCCAAAGAACACAGTGTTCTACGGAGTAAAAAAAGTTAGAATTTGAGGATGTTAAGGCCTTATCCCACAGTAACGGGTATAAAATCATGTGCGAATTTAACAATTTTTTTTCGTGTGAAAAAATGATTCACTCATAATATTAATTACACATCTATTTAGTGTGAATATCAAGCTGTTAGAAAAAATATATATATTTTTTTTCGATGTACAAAATGGCCGACTTCTCGAAACTTCTCGAAACAAATAACTTCAACAATTTTCACTCGATTTACTCCAAATTAAAAAGTTTTGTTCCCAATTGCATTTCGCAGAGAAGTACGTACGGCATTTCTGATGAATCGAAAACTTTTCATTTTATGAGCAGTTATAACGAAATTTTTCACTGAAAATTCCTTTCTTAAGTTCAAATAACTACAATTTTTGAATAAAAAAATATTTTTCAAATTCCATACGTACTTCTCTAGGTATTCTGATGTAGATTGGCGAGAACTTTTGTTTTTCGTTCTAGGCCAAAAATTGTGGATGCTAACAAAACAAAATATTAGTAGTCGGCCATTTTGTACATCGAAAAAAATATGTATATTTTCTAACAGCTTGATATTCATACTAAATATATTTGTAATTACTTTTATGAGTGAACCACTTTTTCATACGAAAAAAAATGTTAAATTCGCACATGATTTTATACCCGTTACTGTGGCCTAAGGCCTTAAAAAAAAAGTGACCTGCAGAAAACTTCCAAAACCTGTTCAAAGTAACCCCATATTACGGCATTTATCGCCTATGTTGCAAATATTTCTTCATTTTTTTCTAAACGTTAATGTATTTTGTTTCTCTTTCGCAGATCGAGCAGTTGCGCAAAGCGAACAAATTCGAGGACGAAATTCGCATGGAACAGGAGGAGCGGAAGCGAGAAGAGGAGGAAAAAGCGGCGCGTCGGGCGCAATTCAGAGAGAAAGCCGCAATATTCGGAAAGAATTGAAATTGTCAAAGAATATTGTTTTAGACGTCGTTTTCTCGTTTTAGAACTATTGACACGATTAACGAAAGATATAAAAATTCATGTGATTTTGCGTAGCTCGTGAGTTTCAACGAGTTTTCGATTAATACTTTTTAGAGACGAAAAATCGCGACGTCCCTTCGGGGTATAGACTATAACGTGTTGAAAAAAGTTGAGTGTTAAATTTTATGTATCATTGTTGGAAAACGTCGCGAACGTTGAGCTGCAAAATCTCCGACTAACGGAATCTATGTAATTGGACAAACAAAAAGGGGGGGGAGAATATGGCGAGATTTTACGACATCGTGATTGCATTTGCTGAAAGACGCACGACTGACGTTCGATGTTATTTTTAGATATTGATCTTTGTCTTTTCGATCATCGTACGTGTATAGTGTACGCGATCGAGATATTTTAGCATAATTTTAAGCCTGCTGTCATGTGTACATACAATTTTTGTTACTCTTTGTCGTAATTTTTTTTGTTTTAGTCAAAGATTTATCGAGTATTATATGAATGAATATAGCCTGTATGCCTACAAACTGTACCGCACTGTACCATTATACAGGCATATATAGTGGTGCATCGAGAAACATAGGTCCAACTCCATGTTTCTTGACTATATATCGACCTGATCACTTATGTGAGCAAATTAACACGCCTAAATAAAGTTTATTGTCAGTACAAAATCTTTTCTCAACATTCCTTTCTGTATTTATTATTGTATTCGCTGTAGACTTCATATCTCCGCGATTAATCGCATTCTTCAATTTTTCATGCGGAATTAGACGACTGTCCACCTTGCCTTTGGTATTCGCCAAATTCAACGTCGATTTATTTTGATATTCGAATTTAGGTCTCGTACGCTCATTTGTGCAAGAAATTCGTGGTTTCTATTAGTGAACGTCTCGTAGGATTCTTGTATTGAACGTAAATGAGGAATTTGACTAAATTTAGGTATTCGAGGGTGAGTCTCTTGTCTGGGCTATACCAGTGTGAACGCTGAAAATTTGGGTGATTTTCGGGAATTTTTTGGAAGAAAAGTACTCAATCAAGAGGAGATATACACCTAGGAGCCGGAAAAAGGTCATTTTTGTGAACGTTTTCAAGGAAAACTATTCGAAATTTCGGATTGGGGTTTTAATACTCTAAAAGCATATACATTCAAAAGTATGTTTTATTTTCTTTATTTAAAAATATCAAAAATATACAAGGATATTGTATGATCCTTGGAGCGTCGTAAAAAAATCTGCGTATACGGTACTCACTGGCGTTTCTTCAAAAATCATCTGAAAAAAAACCAAAAAGATTATTAAATTAGATACTATAATCTAGTACTTGTCATAGCCGATTTTGAAAATATCGATTTATGACAAAATGGCGGACGTTTGAACATAAATAGTGATTTTTGGGCCAAAAATTAGTTATTATTTTGCCTATAAAACAAAAACTAAGTAACGGAACAAAAAATCCTATGACAAGTACTAGATAATGGTGTATAGAATAACCACAAAAAACCTCAAGGCAATCGGTTCATTGGTTTTCGAGAAATTTTGGGTACCGATTTGAAAAACGTGGTTTTGAGAAAAACGCGTTTGAAAATTTGGGAATGAATAAATCATGAAATTTGTCAACTTACATGGAATCATCGATACCAGGCCCATAGTGTAGGTCTTCTACGGTCGACGGAATGTTCATAGCTTCTAAATCCTCGACCTCGACCATCTAGGTGTATATCTCCCCTTAAATGTTTCGGAAAATTAAGAATATCTTTGGCTATATTTGACCTATATTACATAATTTTTTCATAGAAAAATATTGAGATCCAAGCGACTTATGCTCTGCCTTCGGAGGCGCCAAAAAAAAAGTTCCTCCACTGCTGACATGATTCCGGCCGATTGAATAGCTGAACCGAAAAAGGAAAAAATGTCGCTAAACTGGAAGGTATTTCCTGTACAATGACGTAGAATTTTCGAAAAATATCAAAATCTAACAAAATGGCGTAGTTGTGAAAAAAAGTCTGTTTTCTTGCCTATAAAATGGTCGTTTTTTTCAATGCCAAATCGTCAATTTTCATCCAATCAAAAATACCCTACGTCATTGTAGAGTAAATATATTCAAGAGTACTCAGTTCAAATTTCAAGTCAATCGGTTAATTGCTCTTTGAGTTACAATGTCAGCAAATTTGAAAAATCTCATTTCGAGAAAAACGCGTTTAAAGATTTAACTATCGATTTTTGCAAGATAGAATGATATTGATATAAATGATGTAAATGATAATGATATTCTTGAAAGTATAAACTGTCGAAAAAGGCAAAAAAACATCGATTTTTTGAAAGTGTGACCCTGGTATAGTCCCTTAAGACGAAGTAGAAGATGTACCACGTGACGTATGAGTGCGAGAGAGATAGCTGAAATTTTCGAACGGAGACTCCTCAGAGATGAATCATATTTAGGGCAAAAGAAAATCATCAATCTCCGCGTCAGGAAATTTTCCAGAGCCTAATGCTTTGTTTTTCCTAAAAAATTTAACCATCTATGAGGAAATTGGGTAGGAAAATTGTGAGGTTATGTTGACCTTGTACATACCCTTAAGGGGCCTCAAGAGGGGAGAACAGGTCTAAAGATGGAGAAAAATAGAGTAAACCGTAGAGGAAAGAAACGGGCACAATGAAGGGAAGAATAGGTAACAAACGCAATAAGCGTGTACCTAAGGGAAAAAAACTAATATTAAGTTTTAAAATAAGATCACTATAGGGACAAGATTTAGAAAAAATATACAGTTTTACTGAATCAAATTGGCTGTTGGGTGGCAGAACCAAGTACCAGAAGGTGAAAACGCATTCAATTATTCCGAAAAATTGTCAATACAACGCGAAATTCCAAAACCAACGACAAAACAAGCGCCGGAATTGAATTTCGTAGAGAAATTGACGAATGGCAGACACTCGAGAGCGTCTTTGGCGGCGGTCATGAGCGTCATAAAAAGTGCCGCGTCAAAATGGCTGCCATGACGCACTTCCGTCGCGGTCAGTGTTGCCAGGTTAGGAGAATTCCTCCTAGATTTAGGGGTATTTTACCTGGGTTAGGAGAGAAATAGGGGGAAAAAATGTGTAGGAGATTTTTTAGGAGAATTCTGAAGCATGAGGGTGTTTTTAGGGGATTATAAATTTCCGAGGTTTTTTTTCTTCTCACCAAGTAAAAAAACCAACCACAAGTGCACCAATTCCGAGTGAACGCAAACGAACAAGTAAGCCCAAACAAACGACGACAATCATTCGAACCCAACCGATACAAGCTGCGAAACAAAATGTCGGTCGCAATGGTCGAGGAATGCACGGTCGACTCACGCTCAGCGTTGATTGCTGTGACTTTGAGCCGACAGCTCGTATGTTGAAGCGTTTCAGCTCTGGGAATATTTATAATAATATCAATGACAGCGATGTTGGAACCCTCGATATATTTCCTGACAATTAGGGCCGAAATTTAGCTATTCATACATCAGTGAATTCTTCATTGCAATAAGCATCAATCCGATGGGGAATGCACTCTGTGCTCATTGGGTTCGTTATCGTTTTCGCTTTAAAATTCCGCTTCGTCCATCGTGCTGCGGATATTTTTCGATTTTTGGCAGAATTTCATAGAGGGACCATTGATTTTAGCAAATTTTTCCACATTTTTTCAATAATAATTGAGGGTTTCGGGGAAATTAATAGTGAATTTGTATTCAGGGGGCAAAAATACGTAAAATGGACTTGGAATGGACCCTCGTCAATGAGTATAAATTACACTATAGAATAGTTCAAAGTATATACTCGGCTAATAGGTAAAAAATTGTAATGATAAAGAAATATATAGATAAATATAAAAGGAGGATTCTTGCAATATGCAAATTCAAAAAGAAATAAATCCCCGCCAAGGCTCAAAAACAGATTACCATACCACGATAAATGTTTTTACCGACCGTACGTTTCACCTAACTATAACAGTTATTTCCATAAAACAAAAGTATTCATCTTCATCTATAATTCGCACAGATCGCAGCAATCAAGTTTCAAAACAAAATATTCAATACACAAGTAGGAAATGCATTTTAAATAACAGCTATTTGACGACATTTGACCAATCGCGGAAATTACCCTTTATTTACAGCACTGTTCAGGCCAGTGGCTCGGTGAGGGATTATCTAGGAGATTTTTAGAGAAAACCAGCGATGGTCTAGGGAGAAGCTGCCGGAACCATCTGGCAACACTGGTCGCGGTTCGCCTAGCCCCTATATGCCATTTTCACGTTCTGAATGTGGCGCAGCAATATTTCAATATGGCCGGACAAAGTATAGCCTCAAACGTAAACAATTACTTCGTTTTTGATTTCCTGTGAGTTGGCTATTGGATTTACTTGCGTAGTAGATTGTAAAGATGCTACTGCAGTGGATCATTTATTTTCCGCTCTTTTTTTAGCTCTGTGAACTATGGATTTAGGTTTTTTTAAGGTTATGAGAGTGACTCGCAGGTTTCGAGGAATGATTCTATTTTTCAGAGCATACTTTTTACAAGGGACGTCTGAAATTATATTTATACGATGTATATAATAGAAATCGCGAGTAACGTTTCGTTCTTAAAATTTTATCCATTGTTACCAATGTATTTTGACAAAGTTTACTATACTAGTAGAGCTTCTACCTTAGGCCGCGAGAGGCGCTAAGACTTTTGGAGATCGCGAATGGGGTATTTGAGTATAATAAAAATATGGTTAATTCTCTTGTCATCCTAAAAGAACACAGTGTTTAAAAAGTATTTTCTACCATTTTAGCGAAAAAATATGCATTATTATCGTTTATTTCAATTTTTTTATGAGATAAATTTGAACTTTTTGTCACGTGAACGAAAGTGCTCCAGGATTGGTTAGATCTCTAGTAACGTCACATGCCAGTAAATATATTGTCATTTCGAGTCCTCTAGCGAGTCATGGGCGATTTTCTCGTTGATTTAAGGCCTTAGGCCACAGTAACGGGCATAAAATCATGTGCGAATTTAACAATTTTTTTCGTATGAAAAAGTGGTTCACTCATAAAATTAATTACACATCTATTTAGTATGAATATCAAGCTGTTAGAAAAAATATATAAATTTTTTTTTCGATGTACAAAATGGGTGACTACCAATATTTTCTTTTGTTGTCTTTTTTTAGGTGCTCCGCGGCATGACATTTAGGCTCCACAATTTTTGACCTGGAACAAAAAACAAAAATTCTCGTCAATCTACATTAGAATACCTAGAGATGTACGAACGGAATATAACATATATCCGTACGTACGAATAATATTATATTATATTTCACTGATCATCAATTGATTGATGTTTTATTTATAATGAACTATCCCACTTCGAAACCAACATAACAATATCTTATCAGTTTCTTTATTATTAAAATTAACTTATCAACAGTCTAGAATGTTGAGATATATTAAGTATTCCAGACTATTAATAGGTTAATTTTTATACAGAAATGGATAGGATATATATATATATATATATATATATATATATATATATATATATATATATATATATATATATATATACACATCGCCAATAATCTAGATATCTTTTCGATAGTGCTCTTCGATGCCGTTTAGATGTCGTTTTGTCAACCTCATTCGGATGCCTATTGGAAGACTTTTAGATTACGAATTGGCTGAAATCTAAGTATGGTCTAGATATGACCTTCATGGACTGATGCCCAAAAATTCAATTCGGTTCACCGTTTAGTTCATGAGATAATTGCAATTGAATATGGGTATTTTTGTACGCAATCCCTATACCTAACAAGTAAACCGATAGGAGTTTACTCGCATTTCTCGATATAGGTTCTAAACGGATCTTAGGATTTCAAAATAAAAACACACGTGTACGCAGTACTATTGTGGGATTGATTAAAAAAATGACACACTTTGACCGTTTAATTTCGGAGATATCGACGTGTGAAAAGTGGTAATTTTATTCCACACCGAACTCCGGCCCACCATCTGTAACGGAATGGTAACAGTGTACGCTGCAGCCAGCTGATCAGCGCGTGGTTTGGGAACTCGAAGCGTGTTTTTTTTCCCCCGAGTTCTAGTAATATTGAGACGGATGTGAAATAAATTTGTTCTGCAAACAAATTTAATTTGGTCAATTTATGCATGTATTTATCTTTGTTACAGCGGATACAATTTAAACTGTCGGCAAGATGTTGTAAATCCACTATCCGACATCCTTCGACAGCGAATTTTTGTTGCTTATCGTTGAGGTTATGGTTATTCTCATCGCGTTTAGCTGCATTTGCTTGACACATGGCTGCCACAGCTTTCAGTCTTTTAGCAAGCGCCTTTTTTCTTATAAACGTTCCATTGTATCGCATTTGGGTTGACAGTTTCACACTTTTTTTATTTATATAAAATATTTCGCGAAAGACGGATCCATGGAGGCTATATGGAGGAGCTCGAACTCCTATGGGAGACATGAGAAAAATATGACCACAAAATCGTTTGATATAGTGAGGCGCAACGATCGCGCTATTACCATGAAGTTAGTTGCGTGCGAGAGAGACAGAATAAGGAAATCCTGAAAAGTGAGTTGCATGTTTCAGAAGTGAAAGACATCAAAGCACATAAGAAAATTTATATTATTCATATTATTATTCATATTGTTAGTTATATTATTGTTAAAACTAAGTGGAGAGCATGCATACAGCAATAATAGTGTGAATATCCTTGAAGCTCTGATGCTAATCCTATGCAAAGCCGAAATTTAAATACAACAATTCTGACATTAAATTGTGATAGGCAAGATAGCCTCGAAAATAACACCGGCTACGAAGTCCGATACGTCTTTCCGATATCGGCAGATACCGGCCGATACGTCTTTCATCTCTCTCACACGCAACTAACTTCATGATAACAGCGCGATCGCTGCGCCTCACTATATCAAATGATTTTGTTGCCACTTTTTAAGACACAGTTTGGACTCCTTTATGTAGCCTCCATGGACGGATCGTAGGAAGCCCAACGCTATGACTGCAGGCAGTGCAGCCAGATCGCGCGTAAAAGTTACCCCCTCTCTAGTCTCTTACGCGCCCATCACACAATCATAGTAGCGCGTGTCCGTGAGCGAGCGACGCTCGGACATCTTCGGCAAGAGCCGAGCGGGCTCGAAGTTTCTCGACCGCGCCTTCGGCAGCTACACCAACACATGGACGCTGAGCACGTTCATGTGCAGCCAAGCCGAAACGAAGGCTTCGAGGGAAAAAGCAATCTGAGCACGACTCGCGCGTGACGTCACCCGACGACACGCGCGAGGCTTTTAGATGATTTCAATGCTTATTTAGCTCCTGATTCTCTGCGTTATTAATGTATACAAAAAAATGTATCACGCACTCTGATCGCTTATTTTTTAGTTTATACGTTAATTTAAATATAATAATAAATCTAAATTACAACTTATTTATCTTCTAAAAAATTGTTTACGCTTTACTCACACCCGTCCTTATGCCAAATAAATTATAATTCATAAAAGTAAGCGAAAATATATTTATATTCGTATTATTATATTAATTCTCATACTTTCGTCAAGCGATAAAGCATTATCCCCAAAAACAAGCCAATCATCCATCCGGTCGCGAATCGTAAGTACCAGAAAGTGCACAAATTCTACAAGCGATGAGATGGTCCCGTTGGTAGCGTTCCTGGCTTCGGTCCGCAGGGGCCCCGAGGGCAAATTTTTCTCCAAATTTTTCATAATTTCTCTTATTTTAGTCATATTTGAGATTTTCGGAGAAAAAATGATTTAAAACACATTCAAGTACTGGTCTATTTCCCAAAAACATTTTTTTTACTGAAAATTCATGATTTTTCATTTATTTCTCCGGAAATTTCTCTTTTTCCTATGACCTGAGACTGCGGACATATTCGGAGAAAAGTTAAAGATGAAAAGAAATGAGATTTTCGTAAAAAAAAACGATTATTTTTTTTTTTCGGAAATTTCCCTTTTCTTTATTACCTGAGTGAACGGCTGCGGAGATATTCGGAGAAAAGTTATAGGTGAAAAAAATGAGATTTTCGTAAAAAAAATTTATTACATTTTTTGATCCCTCATAATTCTGAGAAATAATGAATTTCCGAAACTTTTGCAAACGTTATTTTCCTTAAGGGGTAACACCACTGTAACGGCCTGCCACGAAGCGTTTTAGACAAATAATACTTGGAGTAATTATTAAGCATATATTGAAGAATATTGCAAAACATGTTATGGGAAAATATTACAAAATGACGACACTGCAGCAAATTCTTCCGAGGCATGTTGAACTTAAGGCATGTTGAACGTAATCTGGACGAAATAATTTTTTTTAATTAAATCTAGATGAGTGTAGCTACTGAACCACGTAGGGGATTTTAGAAATATTGATTTTTGAGTAATTGCCGAGTATGTGACTGAAAATGTTCAATTTTTTTTTAAGACAGTTATTTGTTAATAAATATTGTTTAAATTAACTTATCGAAAATTCCCTACGTGGTTCAGTAGCTACACTCATGTAGACTTAATAAAACTAAATTCTTTTTTTAGATTAAAATTGGCACAGTTCTGCGTGCCGCAGAGGTTCGACATGCTTCGGAAGAATTGCTGCAGTGTCGCCATTTTGTAATATTTTCGGATAAAAATTTATAGCAATATACTTAAATATATGCTCAATAAATACCGCAAGTATTATTTGTTTATCACATTTTCTACCGCCAAAAGAAAATATAAAAAAATACGCTTCCTGTAAGGCCGTTACAGTGGTGTTACCCCTTAAAGTCTTCATTTAATTTCCGAGAATTTCCCGTGAACATAATTAAAATGATGGAATATTCGGAAAAATTCGAAAAAATTCGGAGAAATTCGGAGAAACTCGGATGTTTGCGTAAAAATAATTGTCCGCAAAACTCCGAATCCTTCATATTTGTTCCAATTCATAGAAAAATTTGGAAAAAATTTCCGGAAAAAATCGGAGTTTTTCAGAAAAAAAATTGCACTAGGGCGCGGTATCGTTCCCCGCGCTCAGTGCTTTTTTTTTAAATTATTATAACTATTAATTCTTATTTGATTAGTTATTTTTATTAGTTATCACTATTATTTTAATTAGTTATCTTTTAGTGTCGAAAAATTTATCGCGCACTCTGACCGCTTATTTTATTAGTTTGTACGTTCATTTCAATATAATAATAAATCTAAATTACAATTTATTTATCTTCTAAAAAATTGTTTGCGCTTTACTCACACCCGTCTTTATGCCAAATAAATTGTAATTCCTAAAAGTAAGCGGAAATATATTTATATTCGTATTATTATGTTCATTCTCATATACTTTCATGAAGCGATAAAGCATTATGATAATGCTTTATCGCTTGATGCATATGAGAATGAATATAGTAATACTAATATAAATATATTTCCGCTTACTTTTATGAATTACAATTTATTTGGCATAGAGCCGGGTGTAAGTAAAGCGCAAACAATTTTTTAGAAGATAAATAAGTTGTAATTTAGATTTATTATTATATTTAAATTAACGTACACACTAATAAAATAAGCGGTCAGAGTGCGCGATACATTTTTCGACACTAAAAGATAACTAATTAAAATAATCATGATAACTAATAAAAATAACGAATCAAATAAGAATTAATACTATTAATAATTTTAAAAAAAGCACTGAGCGCGGTGAACGATCCCGCGCCACTGCGGATCGAAGCCAGAAACGCTACCAACGGGACCATCTCATCGCTTGGAGAATATGTGCACCTTCTGACACTTACGATTCGCGGCCAGATACATTATGATAATGCTTTATAGCTTGATGAAAGTATATGAGAATGAATATAATAATACAAATATATTTCCGCTTACTTTTATGAATTACAATTTATTTGTCATAGGGACGGGTGTGAGTAAAGCGCAAAAAAATTTTTCAGAAGTAAAATAAGTTGTAATTTAGATTTATTATTATTTTTAAATTAACATATAAACTAATAAAATAAGCGGTCAGAGTGCGCGATAAATGTTTCGACACTAAAAGATAACTAATTAAAATAATAATGATAACTAATAAAAATAACTAATCAAATAAGAATTAATGGTAATAATAATTTTAAAAAAACGCTGAGCGCAGGGAACGATCCCGCGCCCCTAGTGCAATTTTTTTTCTAAAAAACTCCGATTTTTCCCGAAAAATTTTCCGAATTTTTCTATGAATTGGAACAAATATGAAGGATTCGGAGTTTTGCGGACAATTATTTTTACGCACACATCCGAGTTTCTCCGAATTTCTCTGAATTTTTTCGAATTTTCCCGAATATTTCATCATTTTAATTATGATCACGGGAAAATCTCGGAAATTAAATGAAGACTTTAAGGGGTAATACCACTGTAACGGCCTTACATGAAGCGTATTTTTTGATATTTTTTTTGGCGGAAGAAAATTTGATAAACAAATAATACTTGCGGTATTTATTAAGCATATATTTAAGTATATTGCTATAAATTTTTATCCGAAAATATTACAAAATGGCGACACTGCAGCAATTCTTCCGAAGCATGTCGAACCTCTGCGGCACGCAGTACAACTGTGCCAATTTTAATCTAAAAAAAAGAATTTCGTTTTATTAAGTCTACATGAGTGTAGCTACTGAACCACGTAGGGGATTTTCGATAAGTTAATTTTAACAATATTTATTAACAAATAACTGTCTTAAAAAAAATTGAACATTTTTAGTCACATACTCGGCAATTACTCAAAAATCAATATTTCTAAAATCCCCTATGTGGTTCACTAGCTACACTCATCGAGATTTAATTTAAAAAAATTATTTTGTCCAGATTAAAATTGGCACAAGTTATACTGCGTACCGCAGAGCACCTTAAGTTCATCATGCCTCGGAAGAATTTGCTGCAGTGTCGTCATTTTGTAATATTTTCCCATAACATTTTTTTGCAATACACTTCAATATATGCTTAATAATTACCCCAAGTATTATTTGTCTAAAACGCTTCGTGGCAAGCCGTTACAGTGGTGTTACCCCTTAAGGAAAATAACGTTTGCAAAAATTTCAGAAATTCATTATTTCTCACAATTATGAGGGATCAAAAAATGTAATAAGTTTTTTGTACGAAAATCTCATTTTTTTCATCTATAACTTTTCTCCGAATATCTCCGCAGCCTCAGGTCATAGGAAGGAGAGAAATTTCCGGAGAAAAAAATGAGAAATCATGAATTTTCAGTTAAAAAAATGTGTTTTTGGGAAATAGACCAGTACTTGAATCTATTTTAAATCATTTTTTTTCCGAAAATCTCAAATATGACTAAAGTATGAGAAGTTATGAAAAATTTAGAGAAAAATTTGCCCTAGGGGCCCCTGCGGACCGAAGCCAGGAACGCTACCAACGGGACCATCTCATCGATTGTAGAATATGTGCACTTTCTTGTACTTACGATTCGCGGCCGGATGGATGATTGGCTTGTTTTTGGGGATAATGCTTTATCGCTTGATGAAAGTACGAGAATTAATATAATAATACGAATATAAATATATTTCCCCTTACTTTTATGAATTATAATTTATTTGGCATAAGGACGGGTGTGACTGAAGCTTAAACAATTTTTCAGAAAATGAATAAGTTGTAATTTAGATTTATTATTATATTTAAATTAACGTATAAACTAAAAAAATAAGCGATCAGAGTGTGCGATACATTTTATTGCCTACATTAATAACGCAGAGAACCAAGAGCTAAATAAGCATTGAAATCATCTAAAAGCCTCGCGCGTGTCGTCGGGTGACGTCACGTGCGAGTCGTGCTCAGATTGCTTTTTCCCTCGAAGCCTTCGTTTCGGCTTGGCCGCACATGAACGTGCTCAGCGTCCATGAGTGGTGTAGCTGCCGAAGGCGCGGTCGGGAAACTTCGACCCCGCTCGGCTCTTGCCGAAGATGTCCGAGCGTCGCTCGCTCACGGACACGCGCTACTATGATTGTGTGATGGGCGCGTAAGAGACTAGAGAGGGGGTAACTTTTACGCGCGATCTGGCTGCACTGACTGCAGGAAAATCGCGCTGTTGCCACGCTTACAGCGCCGCTCTCTATACGAGTATGAGACCTATCTATGCATGAGGTGCGAATGTGTGGGACATATAGAGGGTACAAGCTTTGTCAAAAATTTACAACCAACAGCATCGTATATGCATTGGATGTTACTATACGCTTTGGCCGAAACATTTGGCTCATGCGTGTATCTACAGAACTACCTTAGGAAGATATCTTTCGGATATATCGATTTGATGACTTTACGCTAATGTATCGACAACCGATAAGAGTTAACCTTTCGTCCACACTTTGTTAGCCATTAAAAGTTGCCGTATAGTTTACTATCGGACACAAATAAGTTATATGCCAAGCGGACATAAGTGATACGTTTTGTAATGCAAAACGGCATCTTTTTGGATAACCAAACAGTTATCCGTATCCTTTTGCGATATCTTTCGGATGCAATATAACCCAGGCAGCATAAATGTCCAATTGACGTCGATAAGTTACCGTTGTCAGGTTACCTTTAAGACATGACCGTAAGATAACTATTGGACATCTTTCAAATGACATCCCGTATAATGCTGCCGTTGAGTTACCTTTTTTATGATGTCTTTCGGCGATGAAAACGGATGTCTAGAAGGCATCCCAAAATATTATCCAATTGATGACTTTTCAAGTTATCAAAAAGTTATCTATTTATTGTTATCTATTGTATCTAGTTCAACGTTGTCCATACGATATCATAAAGACGAATTACGAAAGACGTCTTTTTCATGACATCTTCAGATATCGGTAATATGCTCTCTTTAAAGATATTTGGTATTGGTGGGAAATAGTACAAAGTTATCGAAATGTTGTCCTAAAGATGACATACAACTGATCACTTTTGACATACTGCGAATGTAGTGTGTCACCGTTTCATTTCACCGGCAAAAGATTGTGTGTAATAATGATTAGTCGAAAAAATAAAGCTGTTGAAATATATATACGTGAGTGCCTTTTATCCTATTATTCTTTTTGCTTCTGTGAGTACATATATATATATATTTAATATACTGTCTTTTTATTGTCAAAGTGGATATAAATGAAATACGAACGAGTATTATATATATACAGACGTTTGTATTGAAAGTAACAAAAAATGCTTCATCAAATTCATTATTCATTCAAATAATCATCTATGCTTATCATATAATTAAAAATAGGTAAAATTTAGCTATATTAAAGATTCTAGACTATTAATATATTAATTTTTATAAAGAAATGGATAGGATGTATATATACGGCCAATAAATGGATATCCTTTCGATAGTACTCTTCGATGCCGTTTAGATGTCGTATTGTCAACTTTATTCAGATTCCGATTGGACAACTTTTAGATGGCAGTGGTATCTTGGCATTTCTGTGCCTTTAAGGAGGTACGGTGATGACTATGCTAGTAAACTCAGAGTCTATTTCACGCCGCAATATCGCCACGTTTTAGATATATGTATATAGCCTATTTTTCGAGAAATATTTTTTAAGTATTGAATTTCGAGTTTCCTATTATTTTTATAATATGGAAACAACCTTAATAATCTACTACTCGACTTCAGTAGTACGCCATATCGTTGACGTTTAGCATCGTCGCATTTTCGGTGGCTGTCATCGGTTCCACGCGCCCGGCTTACTTTTTTTTGTAGCCGGTTAACATGGAGAATGAAAATACTGTGGAAGTTTATCAAAAGAGTAGCGGGATTGTACCTGAAGTCCAGTTTCAAGAAAAATGTAGATTCTGACGGACAAGAATTAGAAAATGAAAAGATAATATTGCGATTGCAGATAAAAAACGTCGCGTTGAAGTTAACCTCAATGTCCAATGTCCAATCTGTCCAAAGTCAAAACATATTTCATCGATTGTTATGTTATTTTTCCCTTTCCCAATTTTCACAATATTTGCAGGTATAAAAAGGAACGTTTATTTTATATGACGATTCTCCCATGCTGAATTTATATATAGATGCGTTGTATAGGTACATGTCGCCAGAAAAATTGAGATGCCTTTGTTGTACGTAAAAGAACTTCAAGTAAATATCGACAAAAGGCCCTTTATAAACCATTAAAAAATGTACGGCTTCGCACAATTATATTTTTAATTCGCGTTGAAAATATCCGATAGACGAATCAAATTTGCGCGGGTATCCGGCGTTGCCACACGTCGAGCAAGATGGCTGCTGTTACGTCACGAGAAGTCTCGCTCTCCGAAAACTTCGGTTTTTGCGACTTTATTTCTAAATTAATTGCTTATTTCTGCGGTGAGCTTTCCAATTCAAGGTGCCTTATCGATCACAAAGATTCAACGAATGCAACCATCAGTTTTTTAAACGTGTTTCTTGGTTCCAAGTAGCACAAAAAAATCGATATATGAGAGGACAGGCACATTTTGTCGTCTACGTGTGACTCATTCCCCAACTTTAACAATTAATAACTCGGAAAAAATCGGGCTTTTATCTTGAACTCGCTCCAATCACCGTACCTCCTTAAGAGGATATCTTTCGGATATATCGATTAGATGACTACGCTAACTTACCGACAACCGAGAAGAGTTAACCTTTCGTTGTCACTTTGTTAACCATTAAAAGTTGACGTACAGTTAACTATCGGACACAAATAAGTTATCCGCCAAGCGGACATAAGTGATACGTTTTGTAATACAAAACGGCGTCTTTTTGGACAACCAAAAAGTTATCCGTATCCGTTTCGCGATGTCTTTCGGATGCCATATAGGTGACATTTTGCTACCAGGGATAAATTACATTTTGCTGGGGATTTATCAACCCGCAAGGTTTTCGCCAAGTGTGCTGCATCCTGAAGTCAGCCTCGCTAAGCGAGGTTATTCCACTTGACTCACGTAGCTAGCATGACACGAGTTTTATCCTTCGGAGCTCGGCGTTGGTGTTAAATAAAGCCAAAAAAAAAAAACGCGTATCCGATATATTGAAAACAGAAGAAAGTTCGCGAATTCGTTAGTGCGACAAATTTCTCGTGTATACTCGAACACATTTTTCAACGAGAATTTGGATTCTCCAATTATCCCGGGAGGATAAGGATTTTTTCGGCGCGTGCGAGTGAGAGCGCTGTTGTTTTCGGAACTTTTGATCGTTCATCTCGGTAGTTCCGTGTGAACCGGCGCTTTGCGACAGGACAGAAAGACAGTTCGATCGAGTTATCATTTCGATTTGTAAAATGGCAGGTGCAATGTTGTTCGAACGAGCCAGAGCCGTCTCGATGACGAACAGCAGCGAAGGCATAACATTGCTCAGTAAGATTGTGTCAGATCCGAGTATCGGTACGAACGAGGACGACGAGGAGAGCATCCGCGTCAAGGAGCAAGGTATACTCCAGCTCGGTGAGCTCTACAAGAAGGAGGGCAAGGCCAAGGAACTCGCAGAGCTCATAAAAGCAACCAGACCCTTTTTGAGCCTCATCAGCAAGGCCAAAGCCGCCAAACTCGTTCGCTCTCTCGTCGACTATTTTCTCGATTTGGAAGCTGGTATCGGAATCGAGGTGCGTCGTCGCCAAAACTATTTCCTCTGTCATTTGCCGTTTAAAAAATCGCTGATAATCAGCTGACAGACCTTTTTGCCTACTCGCGCTACGCACATTTCGAACATGACGCTGCAGACTTTCCTAACCTCACATTCTCTCGTTCCTCGTCCATTTATCCCTCCCGTTTGGCGTTTCGCGAGGATTAATCGTGTCTTTGTCTCTCCGACGAGCAGGTACAACTGTGCAAAGAGTGTATAGAATGGGCGAAGGAAGAGAGAAGGACCTTCCTCAGACAGTCTCTGGAAACAAGACTGATAGCGCTGTACTTCGACACCGGAATGTTCAGCGACGCTCTTCAATTGGGCTCCAACCTCTTGAAGGAACTGAAGAAACTCGACGACAAACAGTTACTCGTCGAGGTGCAGCTACTCGAAAGCAAGACTTATCACGCCTTGAGCAACTTGGCCAAGTCCAGAGCCGCTCTGACCAGCGCCAGAACTACCGCCAACGCCATTTACTGTCCGCCCAAGATGCAGGCTGCTCTCGATTTGCAGTCGGGCATTTTGCACGCCGCGGACGAAAGAGACTTCAAGACTGCCTACTCCTACTTCTACGAAGCGTTCGAAGGGTAATTTGCCGACCGTCGATAAGTTTTGGAATTTACACGGTTTTTGAGAGCTTGCGCTCGTCGTATTCGCTTCTACCTCATTTGGGAACCTATTCAATGCACGTGAAAATGATGAAATGGAAAACCAGGAAAACTAAGGGAATTTCTTTGCTCCTGGAATAATCAGAGAACAGTCAGGAAATTTTGAAAACGAATTTTTCTACAATTTACTTTTGGCAAGAATTTCGAAAAATGAAAGAGACTTGAACAAAAACTGAAAAGTATAGAAATATTTTTGTATATTTTCGGTATTTATGTCATTCTTTATTATATAGAAAAAGAAAATTGAGTTACAAACTTTGAAAATTTCCAAAAATTAAAATGTACCATAAAGCTTTATACATTTGCATTCGATTTGTCGATACCATACAATTATTATTGTAGATAAGTGTTTATATTTATTTTTTATTCATTGACACCGACATAAGAACTTCTGTTTATAATAAAGAACAGGTTCTGTATTTGCTTTAATGGTATTTTCTTTACTTTCCAGTATTTAAATGCTTTTGCAAATTTCAGTTTTTTTTACATTTTTATTTTGTTATTTAACATTATCATATCGACGCTGCTTACGAAAAGTAGCACGATTCAAAGTTCTTACGGAAACTAGCATGATTATGCTTTCGTCACGGAAAGTAGCATGTTTAATTTTTACTGTAAAAACTAGTGTAAAAGGAGTAAGTTTAAAACCTTAAGGATCTCATCGCTCGTACAATCTAATCAAAAAAAGTTTTTGTGACAATTTGAAGTCCTTCGTGCTCAGGTAAAAATCTGGAAAGATAAATCATTAGGATTTTTTTTTAAATATGACAATTTTTTGCGTAATGACATTTAAATTTTATACTCGTTGCTTTTGGTAACATTTTCATAATAATTATCAACTAAAATCGATAGTAGTAATTTTTATAAAAAAATGATTTCGAAATTGTGAATATAATTAAATATTTATTGTGAATTTTCTATTAAAAAAAGAACGTTATTGAAAATATCATTCAACAAATTTACTGTAATCTCACAGATGGTTATCGTCGAATATGTTTGAAAAATCTTGTTGATGTTCGATTGGAATTAAACCCCTGTCAAGCATGGCCTGTAAATCTTTTTTTTCTTGGTGCAAGAGGCAATTTTTTATCTGACGTTTGTTTCAATTGGAACGTTCGAACACCATCCATGTTTTTGTTTTTTAAAATGATTTTCATCTCTCGTCCTTGGTCAAAATCATATTTAACGTGGATTGTATCGACGTAAGATTGAATGGATATTTCCCGAATACTTGCAATTTTAATTGAAGTCCAATTAAATTTTTTTGCGAGGTTTAAAAAATCGTAAATTTCCGATTGCGGTCAAAGGAATTGGAGTAAAAAAATTGAGGCAAAGCTTAAAAAAGCATGGAAGAAAAGTAGGAAACAATTACAGTGTTATTGAAACATGTTAATTTTCGCGGTGAATATCGAAATCTGCTTCTTTTCGTGGTGAAAGCCGAAACGTGCTAGTTTTCGCGTTAAATATCGAAAGGTGCCAGTTTTCGTGGCGAAAACCGAAACTTACTAGTTTTCGTGTCGGAAGTCAAAACATGTTAGTTTTCGCGGTAATATCAAACGTGCTTGTTTTCGTAAGAATTCCGAAACAGGCTATTTTTCGTAAGCAGCGTCGATAATATGTTATCGCGCCCTCCGTTTTGTCCAAACAAACAAACCCAAATTCAAAAACTATTGCGCGTTGCTCTAAATCCCTTGAGGGGTTGTCTTAAGGGGAGATAGACACCTAGAAGCCGGAAAAAGGTCATTTTTGTGAATTTTTTCAAGGAAAACTATTCAAAATTTCGGATTGGGGTTTTAATTAAAACGCCTAAAACCTAAAAGTATATACAATAAAAAATATGTTTAATTTTCTTTATTTAAACATATTAAAAATATACAAGGATATTGTATGATCCGTGGAGCGTCGTAAAAAAGTCTGCGTATACGGTACCCACTGGCGTTTCTTCAAAAATCATCTGAAAAAAAAAACCAAAAAGATTATTAAATTAGATACTATAATCTAGTACTTGTCATAGCCGATTTTGAAAATATCGATTTATGACAAAATGGCGGACGTTTGAACATAGTGATTTTTGGCCCAAAAATTAGTTATTATTTTGCCTATAAAACAAAAACTAAGTACCGGAAAAAAAACCTATGACAAGTACTAGATAATGGTGTATAGAATAACCACAAAAAACCTCAAGGCAATCGGTTCATTGGTTTTCGAGGAATTTTGGGTACCGATTTGAAAAACGTGGTTTTGAGAAAAACGCGTTTGAAAATTTGGGAATGAATAAATCATGAAATTTGTCAACTTACATGGAATCATCGATACCAGGCCCATAGTGTAGGTCTTCTACGGTCGACGGAATGTTCATAGCTTCTAAATCCTCGACCTCGACCGTCTAGGTGTATATCTCTCCTTAAGCTATTAAAAAGGTGTGTGCAAAATTTCAGCTTGATCGGAGGTTGGGGCTTTTCGCAACCATACCCCAAATTTCAACGTCATGCCCAGAGCCACTCTTCCACATCCACTACCTTCGATCAGTGCCACACATGGGTTTTTACTCGGCGAAATTGAACCCTCACAAAATCATCCACACAAACCAATACCGTCAACTTTTCTGTTCAAGATACGACAGTATCGACAATCCGAAGTCCCTGACGGCGCTTAAATACATGTTGCTCTCGAAGATAATGATTCGCACGCCCGAGGACGTACAATCGATAATGTCGGGGAAATTAGCCGTCAAGTACGCCGGTCGTGATCTCGACGCGATGAAAGCCGTAGCCGAGGCGAGTCATCGGCGTTCCCTCGCCGATTTTCAGGCCGCGGTGAAGGAATATCGTCAGCAGCTCGAGGACGACGTAATCGTCAGAGCCCATCTCGGCTCTCTCTACGACACTATGCTCGAACAGAATCTCTGCCGCCTCGTCGAGCCATACTCGCGCGTGCAGGTAAATTATTTAAAAAAATAAAAATCAATACATTCCACTACACACGAGCGAAAAATTCTGATAAAATGTTGTTTTTTCTAAACACGCCGGTCGATTTGAAGGTCGGCCACATAGCGTCGTGCATATCCTTGCCAATCGCTCAGGTCGAGAAGAAACTGTCGCAGATGATACTCGACAAGAAATTATTGGGTGTACTGGATCAGGGTGAGGGCGTGCTCATCGTGTTCCAGGACACACCGCGCGACAAGACCTACGAGATAGCCCTCGACACGGTGCACAGCATGGGCAAAGTCGTCGACACACTCTACCAGAAAGCCAAGAAACTTACCTAGCCCGTTTTAATACGAATTTACATAAGTGAAAAACAACAAACGAAAAATCTATTATAAATATTACTAACGATAATGATTAGCTACCGTCATTAAAAAAAAATCGGATTAACCGTGTGTTTGTCGATCATTCAACTTCCAACGATCAAGGAACTGGAAACAATCCTCAATGAAAATAAACGAAGACTTCGTGAGCGTACTTTTATCATGACATTGAAGTCGGCGTCATTAGAATGCAGCAAAAATTGACGGGGGTTTCTGCTTTGTGGGGCATAAAAAAATTGTTTTTGCAGTTTCGGAACATTTTGAAGAAGAGTAAGGCGTAGTCTATGGTCCTGGCATAACCGGTTAGGTGTAAGTATGGAACTTTTTATTCTATTCGCCCATAAAATTCAGCTTAAGGCAGGATATACATTTACAACGATCAAAAAATCGATTTCTTTTTTTTTCTTTAAACGATAGAACTATATGTGTAGAACATTTTCCCAAAGTTTCAAAGCGAAATTCGAAAAAAATCAAACGTTACAGCCCGTCAACGCTGTGCCTCACCGCTCGGATTCGGAGCAGGCGTGAACTTCAAACGCGTTTTTCTCAAAACTTCATTATCGAAATTGGCGTGCAGGATTACTCAAAAACTATTAAGCCTATTGAGTTGAAACTTGGTGGAAGTTTTGATAATATCGGTACCTTCTACTTAACGGGAATTGTTCTGAAAAATTGAAAAAAAAAAACTACTTTTTGAATCCACATTTTACAGAAATATTGCGTGAAATGTTGATTTTTTTGTAAATGCGTGACATTTTCTTAGGATTCTTAAGGTCTAGTTAGAATTTTCAAAAAATCGATTTTTTTTCATTTTCTAAAAGTATAATATCTTACGAGTATTTTCCGACTAATTGAATGTAAATCAGACCATTATTCGCCGAAATACATAACTTTGAAGGACGCCGTGTTTGAGCCATATAAAGTAAACAGGTAGCAGCAGCTATGCGCTCGATTCCAAAGGGTCGCTGAAGGTCTTTATTGTATTTCATACCTATATATATATATAAGGGAAACTGATTGCTAAATTGATTGACCAATTATCTGTGTATTTTGGCAAGGCTATTCGTGACAACTCTGATTCGGTTGAAAAAATGAAGGATGCCATTTGCGCTACGCTCTATCACAAGATTTCAACCGACGAGAAACCGCAGCATCACAAGTGTCCACGAGGTGCTGACTCGTGGTGCAAATATCAACAAGCAAAGGCCGAGAAGAAGTTGAAGTCTTTCAAACACGATTACACTGCGTTGCCGAAGCAAGTCTTCGATGCAATAAAACCTATTTATGAAAGTCTCACAAACGATGAATTGTTGCAAAGGTGCATTGGAGGTTTCACACAAAACAGCAACGAAAGTTTTAACCAAATCGTTTGGAAGATCATGCCGAAAACATTACCTACCAGCTATACTACCGTCAGCATAGCCGCTTACATCGCTACCTGCACTTTTAACGAGGGTACATACGGTTTGATAGCAGTCTTTGATGCCATGGGGATCAAGTTGGGACCACACGCCCACGCGTTTGCCAAGGCCGAAGATTGTATTCGAGTCGATAAAGCTAACCGGCGATCCCTGGAAAACACTCGAGAGGCGAGGGTAGCTCGGCGGCAACTGAAAATGGCTTCAGATGCAATTAATAAAGCGCAGGAAGGCGAACTATATGGCCCAGGAATAGACGACTCTATGTAAGTTACAAAAAAAAATTTTATCTGCATGCAAATCGTACTCAAAACATTAAACTCGTTTTTCTCAAAACCATGTTTTCGAAGTCGGTGATGAATGTAACTCGAGAACGGCTTTACCGATCGGGTTGAAATTTATATCACTTCTTCTATACATAGTTTTCCTCCGGATGAACAAAGGATTTTTTTTTTGGACAATTATTTTTTTTTTATAGTCAATTTTTGTAAGTGAAATTTTGGTCAAAACAACACTTTTGACTTTCAACGTCCGCCATTTTGTGAAAAATGGAAATTTTTCAAAACCCTTCGTTCAACCGGAGCATTATATCATTAAATAAAGATTCCCCCCTGTTTTGTTGGTTTCAGATAATCCGTCACAGCGTGAGAGTGATCACCGCAAAACTTGTTTTTTTTGCAGCGTTCTCGGCCATTGATACGTATCGGCTTATTTTGAAACATATTTCTTTAAAAAAATTATAATGTTTCCATTAAATATATATCTTTTAAACGGAAGAACTTTTGTTGTAAATTATTTTATCGTTTGGCCGAAAAAAAGTCGGAAAAAAGGCCTTTTTTTAACGTTCCAACTAGACCTCACTCCTTAAATTTGCATTTTCTTTATTTTAATTATTAATATATTTTTAAAAATTGTTTTGTATACTTAAATATCCTATTAAAGTATATCTAAAGTTTGATACATGTAGAATAATTATTTCTTACAAGGAACATTCCTCAGGTGACACCCTTCGACTTTGTTGAAATTTGGGTATGTTATAAAGCACCGAAAAGTAAGCGATACGTATTTTTTTTATCGGCGGAAAAACGGTTTTAAGGGGTAAAACCACCCCTCGAAAAAAGGTATCTCTGGGGGTAATATAGCAGCTTCACACACAAGGAGTCTACCGATTTTAATGAAACAAAAACGAAATTTTTTCTAATCCGAAGCAATGAAAAATCCACTATAGCGACTGCAAAAAAAATTAAGGGTGAACCACCCCTCTATTAAGGGGTGGTTTCACCCCTTAAAACCGTTTTTTCGCCGATAAAAGAAATACGAATCGCTTACTTTTCGGTGCTTTATAACATACCCAAATTTCAACAAAATCGAAGGGTGTCACCTGAGGGATGTTCCTTGTTTGTTTAAAAAATCCCTCAATATTGTTTATTGTTTTCCTGTATAAATGTATATCCTGCCTTAAGGTTGTTAGTAAATCATTTTTACGGAGGTGAGGGGACAAAGTTCCTATGCTACTATTGGGAGTACAAATTAGTCTCCGCCGTTTGACAAAAGATGGCCCCACCAGGAGGTTATGGTTGAAATTGTCAGATGTAAAACGTCATATCGTAAGTTCTGGCAAGACCATAACTTTCAAATATTAGCAATTTTGTATCAGCATCACATAATTTATTCGTGCGAAAATGTCGTGTTTTGAGCCGAATACGCGTCATTTGTGGAAACTTTATGACTCTTCTTTACTTCTTTAATTTGAAGAAATCTGCAGCTGAGGCGCATCGATTGCTTGTAGAAGCATATGGTGAGGCTGCTTTAAGTGAGAGAAGTTGTGAGTGGTTTTAAAAGTTCGAGAACGGTGAGTTCGACATCGAAGACAAAGCATTATTGGAGGAAGCGTGCCAAACGCAAGAGTTCCCGCAAATTACGCTTATTCGGCTCAAAACTCGACATTTTCGCACGGAAATATTATGTGATGCTGACACAAAATTGCTAATATTTGAAGGTTATGGTCTTGCCCGATGTCCAACCTTACCACGGTCTGGAAACGAAGCCCGATTTCAATGGGGCCGAGTGGTACCGTTGAGCGATCCACCTTTTATTCCGCTAGCCGCCACATGCGTCGCTGCTATCGGAGGGTACCCCCCCCCCCCCCCCCCCCCCACGGTCTTGCCGACTATTATTTCCTGTATTGTCAAGTGAACCATAATCTCGGTCCGTGTGTCGTCCCATGCTCTTGTAGTATTACTTTAACAAACTCGAATATTTAACTGTTAATTGATTTTCGTCTATAATCAAGTAAAAATACATCGCCGTATATTGGTAAAATCGAAGAAGATGATGACCCGATTGATACCATTTTTACCACGGTCTTACATACAGGTCTTAAAACTCTGGTGGTGGGGGTATGTCTTCGGATTGAAGCACCGGCCGTTTCGCCTAGTGACCACGAGTGTCGCTGCGATAGAGTGATGCAGGCTGTGCGAGAGAGATGGAAATCGATTATTGACTCATAGGAACCTAACCTAGCTGTACAATTGGCTGGTGTAGGCAAATTATGATATTCAATGTCAAAAATGCATGATGGACCTAAATACAATTGAAAGTAACTTTATCGTAAACTTGAAAAAAACCAAACGTCTATAGTTATCCAAGTGGGTAACTATAGATAGGTAAAACTATAGATAGGTAAAAAGAAACACTTTTCTGCGAATTTTTTTCATCTATATGGATAGAATAAATTTATTGGAACCTTTTGTACATTGCTAAGTGTCATTTCAAGAACATTCCGTGAAATTTGTACGCGAAAATATCCACAAACAAGCCGGTGCCGCGTTTATCTCGAAACCACTTTTTCAAAGTCCGTGTTCACTGCCATTTGAAAACTACATGACCGATTTATTTCAAACTTGGTACACACTTTCTACATATAAAATACCTCCCCCCAACGGTGAGTTTGAGATTTTTTTTTACATTGAGGGGGTTTTCCACCCCCAAAATGGCGGAATTTTTCGTGAAAAATAGCACTTTTCACTTTACATGGCCACCAAAAATTTAGAAACGAAAAAAAAATTATCAAAGACCGTTGGGGGGAGGATTTGATGATACTTCGACTAAATTTTAACGGTACTTGATTTCAGATAATTTCTAGCTGAGACATAGTGAACACCGCAAATCGTGTTTTTCCAAAGGCGTTCTTGGAAAAGCTTTGTCACCGGCTTGTTTGTGGATATGTTCGCGTACAAATTTCACGGGATGTTCTTGAAATGACACTTAACAATGTACAAAAGGTTTCAATACACTTACTCTATCCATATAGATGAAAAAAAATCGCAAAAAAGTGTTTTTTTTTCTCACGCTGAAACCCCTACCCTCCCCTTAAAGAATATTATCATGTTCAATGAAGACCGCTTAGTAAACACACTAAATTTCAACGTTCTATGTTTAATATTTTTTGCATAAAAAATTGCCGAAAAATCGAACATTTTTTAGCCCAGCAAAGTAGAAACCTCCTTTAATGTTTTTTTTTTCAATTCCTCAATTTTTTGCCGCTTCCGTCTGCAAAAATCATTCAAACGGTTTTTTTTCGCAAACTCATCACAGATGTACGACCGCAAAATACCAAAAAAGGATTGTGGATGATGAAAGGACGTTTAAAAAATTATGAAAAAGAATTTGCGTTGCGTTCCAGCTATGCAAACTCAAACGCCGTACTTTTATTATAATTTTTTTCATCGGTTCGTGCAGACGTACGGTGGCCTCAAAATGATGCAACGTCTCCGTCGATACGTACTTAAAATTATTGCGACATTCTCTAATGAAGAAAATAAATATGGGATGGTCGTGAGTGACGTTGGACGACAATGGAATAATGAGATTTTTTTCGCTTCGTACGGGAATACAATTAACAAGAGATCGGCTATGTACGAAATAAATCTCACCGAGATTAATTTGAGGTGAGGGAAAAAGTCAGTTCTTGTTGAAATCGCAAACGAAAACGTTGCAATTTCCGTTGTACGTTTCCGCTGATTTCATCATTGCTTTGATGTTTTTGTAGCGCACGTTAGCGTCCAAAACTTTTCTCTGAAGTCTAAAAAAAAACAAAATTCTCTTAGAATACAATTAATTGAGAGAAAATCCACCGTCGACGCTCATTCGACAAAAAACACTTACAAATTTACGAAGATTTTTTTCATATGATCGTATACGTCGAGCCAATTGGCGTTGTCTTTCGGATTGATGTTCCTCGACGTTTCGTATTCCTGCTGAATTTCGCAAACTACTCTCGCAACGCAAGTAGGAGACTCGAATATTTCTTCCCGCATTTTATCCCTGTAGACCTGTACGATAAAAAGATTTACTTTGAGGCAGGATATACAATTACAACGATACAAAAATCGACTTTTTTATAAATGATAGAACTACACGTGTAAAAAATTATCCGGGAGTTTCAAAACGAAATTCAAAAAACTTCTAACGTTACAGCTCGTCAACGCCGTGCCTCACTATCTGCGCAGGTAGAAGCGAAAGCGCAGAGGGGCAAGCAGAGGCGCGCAAAACGTCTTTAAATTAACAATTAACCATTACAATTACTACTTTAGGTGATAATTTAATTACTTTGTAACAGATTACTTAAGTAATTAGTTACCACAAGTGCGTAGTGTAAGTTAAGGGGCTATACCAGTGTGACACTTTCAAGAAATCGATTTTTTGCCTTTTTCGACAGTTTATACTTTCAAGAATATCCTGTAACAATTTCAAGGCCGTATCTCTATAATTTTATCTTGCAAAAATCGATAGTTAAATCTTTAAACGCGTTTTTCTCGAAATGGGATTTTTCAACTTTGCTAACATTGTAACTCAAAGAGCAATTGTACGATTGACTTGAAATTTGAACTGAGTACTCTTTAATATATTTACCCTACAATGACGTAGGATATTTTTGATTGGATGAAAATTGACGATTTGGCTTTGAAAAAAACGACCATTTTATAGGCAAGAAAACAGACTTTTTTTCATAACTACGCCATTTTGTTAGATTTTGATATTTCTCGAAAATCCTACGTCATTGTACAGAAAATACCTTCCAGTTGAACAACATTTTTTCCTTTTCGGTTTCAGCTACTCAATCGGCCGAATCATGTCAGTAGTGGAGGAATTTTTTTTTCGGCGCCTTCGAAGGCAGCGCATAAGTCGCTTGGATCTCAATATTTTTCTATGAAAAAAATTATGTAATACACGTCAAGTATATCGCAAAAAATATACTTTATTTTCCGAAACATTTAATTGAGGACTTTTTTTCCAAAAAATTTCCGAAAATTACCCAAATTTTCAACGTTCACACTGGTTTAGCCCCTTAATTCAAATTCTATGTAAATTTTAAAGGCGTTTTTCTCAAAACTGCATTTACGAAATTGGGGTGCAGGATTACTCAAAAACTATTAAGCCGATTGAGTTGAAACTTGGTAGAAATATTGATAATATTGCTACGTTCTAGTTGACGAGAATTGTTTTTGGAAAACTATAAAGAAAAAAAACTACTTTTTTCATCCACATTTTACGTGAAATATTGATTTTCAATCCAATTTTTACCTGAAATTCTGATTTTTTTTGTAAATGTTTGCCATTTTCTTAAATTTTCTTCATTTTAATTACTGTCGAATAGAAACTGTACATGTTCTACCTGATTTTTATTTGAATTTTTTTCCAACTCAAAGTTTATGGGAAGCTTGACTGCACGCCAATTCGCAACTCCCGCGGCAGCCATGTTGTAACACTTTGCCACAGCTCCGCCATTTTGATGATAAATTCATTTTAAAAAATCGTTTTGTATTCTTCAATATACTATTAAAGTATACCTACAGTTTGATAAATGTAGAATAATTATTTCCTAGTTTAAAAATCTATCAAAATGTATATCCCGTCTTAATCAGCCGAAGTGAAGGAAAATAGCAGTTACAAATAAGATACTGCGAGAAACGAGGAGGAAAGAATTTTTTTGTAATCGATGATAGGCAACCTTGGGAATTCGATCATCCAACAATTTCATTATCATCTGAACATCGACATCTCCGACTTCCGGCGAAGAATCTATCGATCGTTTTCTTCTTCCAGCCAACACCCCGATAGGCAATAAGACCGGATTGGTAGCGAGTGCAGCTGCGGCTCCAATTAGTGCGACGCCTGCCAGAGCCTTCAGCGCGACTGCCTGCGTAATGACGAAACAAAAATGTGAAGAAGGAACTCAGGACTGATAAGAAAGATCGATGGACCGGCGGTAGAATCTAGCGATCTAAAGGGTGTCTCAAAATGACCTGACATTTTAAATAGCGCGCCATTTTTCTGTGGCGAACATAGAGTGCTAATGTTGCCAATTGGCAACAGGAAGTATTGAGGTTTAGTCATGGAGTCAATTACACGATCGAGCAACGCATAGAAATTGTTATTTGCTGCATTGTTACTGCATAGTTATTGCAGACGAAGTTTCATGGTCGTGTTATCAGGTGTTTCAAGATCGTGCGATTCGACGCCATTGGACTACTTTCTTTGGGGTTTTCTGAAAAGTGTATGCCAATGATCCACAGACCATTCCGGAGCTCAAGGAAGCAATTGGACGCACCATTAATGAAATTAGTCCGCAATTATGCCGAAATGTTATCGAAAATTTCATCAAAAGAGTGAACGTTTGCAAACACAGAGGAGGCGGCCATTTATCGGATATTGTGTTCCACACATAACCTCCATGTTTGTACCTTAGGAGCAGTACGCAAATTACGTAACGCAATTTGGGGGGGGGGGGGGGTGGGCCAGGCGTTACGGTCTATGTTCGTAAGGGGGGGGGGGCAAGGTTTGCGTTACGTCACGTTTTCAATACTGCCAGAAATAGCAAAATTTCCGCATGTTCAAGTTTTTAATTTAAACCTCGCGTGCAATTTTACCGTGGACAGCTCACAGCTTTCTAGACGCAATGTCAGTTAAGGGGGGAAATCACTGTGCAAGAGCACAGTAGCTTTCCCACATCCGCCAAGCAAGATTGGAAGGAAATTAAAGACAAAATAATTCTTGAAAGTACATGTATTGAAAAATATGTTCGCAACATTTTTATTCACAATTCCGAAAATTGACGGTGTTATAGTCACGTTAGTGAGAACAGGTAGCGCGACCGATTAGTGTCCTCAGTCCCTACAGGTGTAGCATCATTTACAATAGATAAAGTACAGGCTCTTTTTATTTTGTGAACTATCATGAAGATGAAGAACCGTCATATCGCCCGCGACTAGATACTTCAATGTAAGTATCAATATTCTAGAAAAAATCGTAACTTTATATCAAGAAACACGGAACGAAAACTTTGAACGCGTTTTTCTCGAAACTAGTTTTTTCGATCTTGTCCGAGCGTATACTTCAAAACTTATCAACCGATTTTCAATTTTTTAAAAAACATTTTCGTAATCGCAGTGACTAAGGCGGTACGTATCCGCGTTTTTAACATTTGATAATTACTATTTTTAAAGACTGCTTGAATACAGAAAAAGAGCCTTGAAAATAGAAAAAAATGTCAAAACTGTCAGCATTTTGTAAAAAAATCAAAAAAAAAAAACGGCTGATGTATAATGACAGCTACATTTGTATAGATATCGGTAAATTGTTGACTTTCAATTTACAAATAACCTTTCATAAAGATATCGGTAGGACAATGAAGAGACATTTTTTTTTCGTCGTCAATTCAAGGCATATATCTCGGTTAGTTTTTAAGATTTTGTCATAAATATTGGTATACAACTAGATGAATATATACTTCATAAAATGAGTATAAACCCGATCCTTTCATAATTAGTTATGTCTATGAAAAAATTGCAATTATTGACGAAAAAGCACCCGTTCCGTAACGGAATGGGGGGGTTCTGGCCAAGCGTTACGGTCCCGTTACGGTCCCGTTACGTGGGGGAGGGGGGGGGGGGTACAAATTGGGAAATTATGCGTTACGGTCCCGTTACGTGGGGGGAGGGGGGGGGGTAAATAGGGAAATTTTGCGTTACTTATTTGTGTACGCCCGTGTGGTTTTCCGGCGATAAAAAAATATACGTCCCTTGGATTTCGAAGAAGAATAGCATATCCAAAAATGAACGAAATTGGAGGGCGACACCGGAAACGGTTTCCTTGTAAGTCAACAAAATGCGTAACAACCATGCGTTGGGATTGTGCTAAAGAATGAGGAAGATCGGATTTCGGATTGAATGCTCACCTTTTGAGTCTGAAGATTAACTCCCGGATGTGGAGGAGCAGGATCCTGTCCTTCGTCCGTCGGTGGGAATTCGGCTTCCTGCTCGCCGATAGTGCCGTAAATTCCGTGACCGCCACCGTACGTTCCGGGACGTCCACCGCTGAAATTTATTCCACCGGGAGGTCTGCTCCCGTAGCCGCCTCCAGGTCGACCGATGTCGTAGCCGTTGCTGCCGTAAGCTCCGCTATCGCTGTAACCATTTCCGCCGTATCCGTATCCTGGTCTTCCTGGGCGATTCCCGCCACCGCTCGGCCCGTCGTAATTGTTTTCTCCCCCGTAATAGGGCCGTCTCGTACCATACCTGATTGCGAAAAATTCATTTGTATCTCATATCTCTCGAAATTCGGGATCACGGTTGATAAAGTAGCCAGCTAATTTACCTGAATGTGTGGTAGGGTAGCGGGATCGCGGAATTGATCGTTCTAGGGTGTAAGTGTGGTTTGACTTTTTCCCTCCAACCCCGAAAAGTAACTGCTTAGTTACTTCTCATCATCCCCGAAATATAACTAATTTATCATCCCCGATAAGTAACTAGGGATGCCGATTGGGTTAGTTACAAATAGTGAGGAAGGAGTTATTTCGAAATAGTTACAAACATTATCTAGGGCGTTATTTTAAGTTAGTTACAAAAAGTAGCAAGAGAGTTTCAGTGATTTAGTTGCTAAAAGTAACCACGGACGTACCTTTGTCCGCAGTCTCCGAAAAGTACCGCCCTAGTGATTTTTTATCATCCTTAAAAAGTAACTAATTCATCATTTCCGAAAAGTAACCAACGATAACGATTTAACGGGTTATACGCAGTTAGAAATTTCAAAAAATCGATTTTTTTCTATTGCATTTTTTCGGGAATATTCTCAATATTCTCGGGAATACACACATATTTGTAAGGACGCTCGGAGCACTACAGAGTAAGCGCGCGAACCTTCAAACGCGCGTTTTTCTCAAAACGGTGTTTTCAAAGTCGGTGAGCACGATTTCTCAAAAACGGCTCAACCGATCGATCTGCAATTTTAACACAACCTTGTCAGATATATTCTTCAGGTATTGATCGAAGGAATAAGATTTCCGATAATTATTTCTATTTTTTTTTCAACGATTTAACAAAAAAAATTTGGTCGAAAATCGAAATTGTTTCTTTCCGGAGCCACCATTTTGTCAAAAATCAAAATTTCCACTATTCCTTCGATCAATACCTGGATTCATCTATCCCCTAAAAGAGGCTTTTTGGTTTTTTCATTTTAGATAATCCAAACCGGAGATACTTTGCTCACCGCCGGACACTTTTTTTCGGGGACCTCCAGGAGACTTCCTACAGGAGCAATATTAATGAATATTTTTGAAAATAAAAAATGCCAGTCTGAAGCTAAAAGATGCCACTATACTGTCTAATACTTTTCGCTTTGCCCAAATGAAATCCTTTTCCAGAAAAAATTCGTGAAAAAACGACTTTTTTGGCCTTGCAACTGCGTATAACGCCTTAAGGTAATCCTATCGCTAGGCTTCAATTTTTTTTTAGCTTCACTGAATATATCCATAATTGTCTCTATAACATTTTAGTGTCGGTCATCGACCTAATTACAGAGAAAATAATATTACAATTGCGTGTTTTTGTGAAGGAATTCCGAGACGACATACAAAAACCCAATTTCCGGGCGCTACAAAAGTGTATATAATAGCGGGAATCCGTCAGATTCTTAAAAATAATCAGATTTACATACTTAACACTTTAGTAATCCAAAGCGCTAAGAAAAAATTACGCTTATCGACTTAATTCGTATGTAATATCAAGTTAAATTTGAACTTCCGGTAGTGGATTTATTACCACTTGCTACGATAAAGAGACGTGACAGCAAGGCAACAGTTGACTATAGTCCTGACCTCATCTCACTCATTCGAATTTTCACACATATTTCATTTTTAAGCGACATATTTCGCCGACACGAATTTTCCACACTTTTTGTCAGTCGTGGCTCGAATACAATGCTTTATATTTCCCGCGCCTGACATTGTTTTGACAGATCGACGTTGAATAGCATGGAGGTTAAACTCGCCTGGTTGAGTAAAAAGAGACGGAGATAGAATCAATGTTGCCAAATATCAAACCTAGAAATACTGCGCGAATCGTTAGAATAAATATTTTTTCATTTTTCTAATTAAATGTGATCATTCATTAAACAGTTTACACATGGAAAATTTTAGTTATTACGAGTTATTTTTTTTGCAAATGCTAAAAATATAAATTGTACAAGTCTCAAGTATGATCAGTGGTATGACTGGTGTGAAGCGATAGGATTACTTTAATTAGTTACGAAAAGTAACCAGGGAGCAGGCCAGCTAATTTACCGGGATAAATGGTAGGATAGCGTGATCGCGGAATTCGTCGTTCTCGGGTGTAACTGTGGATTGACCTTTTCCCTCCAACCCCGAAAAGCAAAGCTGGGCAGAAAAACGTTAATCCGTCAATCGTTAATTAACGAAGTTAACATTTTGCTTAACGATTTAACTTTCAAGTTAAATGAAAAAACTATTAACGGTCTTATTAACTTCCGTTAAATTTAACTTCCGTTAATTGAAGTCCGTTACTTCGTCTTCGCAATGCGCGGCACGCTGATGTGGCAGCGGCGAACAAACGAAGTGCGCGGCGCAAGTGCGAGTGAGATGAGTAGCTATGCATAGCGTGCGTGTAAGCAGGAACCCTATACTGCGTTCCACTAGAGAACGACACACTTCCGAACCAAAATTCGTCGGCTGCGGTCAGGTTCCGCCTACTCTTTACCCTCTCTACTTAGTTTATTTATTTACCCTCTCTAGCTAGCCTACCGTATTAGTCCCTATTATCTCTATATGTACCTACTATAGTACTATGTACCCTACTGTTATAAAAAGTATTTCCGTATTAATCTGACTATAAAATCCTTGTTTGACTGGTAAATTTAAAAAATAAGTGTTAGGTAAAACATAATAATAAGAATGACCTACAATTTCATATAGATTATTAACTTTAACGGATAACTTTAACTTGCGTTAAATTTTCAACAAACTAATGCTTGAACAATTAACGAATTTAAGCTTTTCAGTAGCGTAATAACGATTAACGAAGTCAATTTTTGAATTAACTTTGCCCACCTTTGTCGAAAAGTAACTCCTCAGTTAGTTTTCATCATCCCCAAAAAATAACTAATTCATTATCCCTGACAAGTAACCAGGGATGCCGATTTAGTCGGTTACAAAAAGTAGGAAAGGCTTAATTGCGAAATAGTTACAAAAATGATCTAGGGAGTTGTTATAAGTTGGTTACAAAAAGAGATTACGGACTTACCTTTTCCCGCAGCCTCCGGGAATAAAGTCCCTAGTTACTTTCCGTTATTTACAAAAAATAAAGAATTCATTCATCCCTGATAAGTAACTAGGGATGCCGATTGAGTTAGTTACAAAAAGTAGGTAAGGCGTTATTTCCAAATAGTTCCAAACACTATTTGGAGAGTTATTTTAGGTTAGTGACAAAAAGTAACCAGGAAGTTCCAGTGATTTAGTTGCTAAACGTAAGCAAGGAGTTATTTCGGAATAGTTACAAACATCATTTAGAGTTATTTGAAGTTAGTTACAAAAAGTAACTAGAAAGTCCAGTGTTTTGGTTGCTAAAAGTAACCGCGGACCTACCTTTGTCTTCAGTCTTCGAAAAGTACAGCCCTAGTGACTTTCTATCATCCTTAAATGTAACCAATTTGTCTTCCCCGAAAAGTAACTAGCGATGACGATTAAATTAGTTACAAAAAGTAACCGGGGAGTTAAGTGACCATGGCCTCACCTTTTCCCCCAGTCTCCGAAAAGTAACTCCCTAGTTACTTTTTATCATCCGCGGGGTAACCGGGGGTTACTTCGAGTTGCTTAGAAAAAATCACTAGCTCGTTACTTTGGTTTGGTTCCAAAACATATCCAGGGAGTTACTGTGAGCTAGTTACGCAAAGTAACTAGGTAGTTACGGTCAGTTTGGTACAAAAAGTTACCAGAGTCAGTTTGAGTTAGTTACAGTAAGTAACCAGAGCCACTTTGAGTTAGTTGAATAAAGTAACCAGATTCACTTTGAGTTAGTTACAAAAACTAACCAGAGTCACTTTAAGTCAGTTACAAAAGGTAACTAGGAAATTTTGGCGATAATGAATTTGAAGATCACGCTGCCCTACCAAACGAATTTGTGTCTCTAAGAGATCAAGGTACTCGATCAAAATACGAAAATTTTGAATATTTGATCAACACTTTTGAGATTTAATTATCAACATCTTGGTAGCATTAACATTGTTGTTAATCAGATTCAGCCCTTTGTGTCTTTATTCACGGTTGGTGGTTCTTAAAACGACCCAGTGATCGCGTATTACTAAATTTTCTTCTATTTTGTTCCTTTTTGGTTATAAAAAAAAATTGAGTATACCATGAATGTGGCATATCCTTTACCTGTCGCCTCCCGAGCCGCCTCCATATAAATCTGATCCCGACGAAGAAGGAGGTGCAACGCTTCCTCGTCTCCCCGAAGATCCAGGATTGAAGCTCTGCCATCCATGTCTACTAGAATGAAAACAAGCCCGAACAAAGTGGCGATCAGTAAAAAATACTCCATTGCATTTTCTAATAACTTCAATATATACTTCAATTATAAGCTAGATAAGTAAAAACAATAATTAGTCAATTACAAATAGACTGGCGTATCGAAAAATACTGTATTCCATTTCGTATCAATGTTCAGCTTGACTTGCAAAAGTTGAGTTGAGAAAGAGGTTTCTTCTTATTACGAAAGAAAAAGTTCATCGTCGCAAAAGAAGCAATGGAAAGTCGACCTCAATGAGAAAGAAATGATTGAACGTTGCAAGTCTTGTTGGACGACAGCCAGCCCATGGATGCTTATTAATGAGGCGAAGAATGGAGAGCTTTTAGTGACCTGTCTTCTGGATGACTGCCATAACGAGATGGATATCTTCCGAATTCTGCCGAAGCCTTGAGACCACCGTTGTTAGCCGGGTCTTGTCGATTTGGGGAACCATTCTCGTACCTCGATCCACAGCAATGAGGGCTTGAAGATCAAAATTATTTCGATAAACACCCTCTTCGTTTCAAGATCTTTCGGATTGTCGCACAAATGCTTTCACTCGAGGATAACGACGTTAAAAGCGAACATGATTTTACAAGGATCGAGAAGGATCGCGTAGTCGTACACCGATTTTTCTCATTATTATATGAAGGGGGACATACCTTTAGGCGAGGAAAAAATTTGCTGTTTGTCATGATTTTTTTTAAGCAAGATTTCTTCATCATTTTTTAGACTAAGGGTATGTTTTATTACTACCTTTGTTCATTGATCTTTAAAAATGGGGGAGGTATGTCACGGTCTTTTAAACTGCACTTTCAAAACTGACGTATAACTAAAACACTAATCGACCGATTCTGATGAAACTTGCTATAAATCTTTCTAACCTTATGCTGTAAAACATAATCCTAAATGTTTATGAAAATTAAAAAGCTGAGTATTTTTATATTGCAAAGTGTAGGCATTTTTTTCGAAAAATTCAATCTCTTTGGGTCAAAGCGTACCATTTCATCGATTTTCAACATTTCTTACTTTTTCTTGGTTCATATTCTGCATTTGAGTATCAATGAAAGAAAGATCTTCGTTGGTTTTTTTGTTCAGATTAATTCCGCCGACGCTACGTGTCACGCCGTCTGGCAACATTTGCCGCAACCGGTTCAGAAGATCGTGCCATACCTCCGTCATTTTTAAAGATTAATCATTTTTCAAAATACCATGGAGCAGCCAAAAGTAATAATAAAACATACGCTAAGTCTCAAAAATCGTAAGAAAATCTTTCATTAAACAAAAAAATCGTATAGAAATCCTTAAGGGGCCAGTCTACTTTGAAAATTTCAAAAAATCGATTTTTTTTTACTGTTTTCGAAAGTACATACATTCAGAAATATTGTGTCAAAATTTTATGAAAATCCGAGCTCTCTAAGTATTTTTTTTTACTTGAACGTCAAGATCTCATTTCGTCTACCTGAGCGTATAGTGCGCTCGGCCGATCATAGTATGAACTTCAAACGCGTTTTTTCGAAACGCTTCCAAAATCTAGCTCCATCGTATCTTTAAAACTAATAAACCGATTCTCTTGAAATTTAATCCACATATTGTAAACATGATTAGCAACAAGATAACCCTCGATGGTTTTGAAATTTTTATTTTTACTCTTTTTTTTTGCGAAAAACGGCGAAAAAACGCGTTTTTTATTACTTTTTTCGTTTTTCATCTGCCATTCTTTTATTTTTTGATAAAACTTTAGATCCGAGGGTCTTTTTGTAGCTGGTGTCATACTGAATCTAAGGGACGTTGATTTTTTTGTTTCAGACAAGCCGTTGCCGAGTTGTGATGGAGCTACCTCGCCCACCTATTTTTGAGGCGTTACGTTAACCTATAGTTTTTGTACTTAAAATTGAATAAAAATCCATTAAACTTTTTTTTAAATGTATTTCAAGACTATTTATCAAGCCCAACAACTTTTATATTCATATCTTTCATAAAATCCTCAAAAAAAAATCGCGAAAATAGCCTTTTTTTCATGGCACCAAAGTGGACTGGCCCCTTGAATTAAAAAAAATCCCAAAGAAATCTTTCATTAAAAAAATCGTAAACAAATCCTTCATTAAAAAAATCGTAAAGAAATCTTTCCTTAAAAAAAATCCAAAAGAAATCTTGCATTAAAAAAATCCTCAAGAAATCTTTCATTAAAAAAAAATCATGAAAATCAGCCATCCTTTCCTCGGCTAATGGTATCTCCCACCTTAAAACGACTCAATAGATCGTAATTGAGATTCTATTCGCAAACTTATCTGCACCGTCCGTAGTCCCAGGCGTCGATAATATGGTCCTGCTCTGTTTGTCTTGTCGAGCCGAATCCTTCGTTTTTTCACTATCGAGACGATCCGATTTTTCGCGATCGTGATCTTTTTCGTTGTCCGGTACTCGTGGTTGTTCCTTAAAAGTAGCGGACCGTCTCTCCTCCGGCAGTTCGGGAACCGTCGAAGGTTTCACAAATTCGTATTTCGGCTTTTCCGCGGTTACCGAGTACGTACTCCCGATCGTGACAGCAGCGAGCAAAATCGTCAACGCGCATTTCACATACATATTGAATATCGTCATTCAAGTCATTTGGCAAATGTTGGCTTTTTCTCTTTCTATTGGCTACTCGGGACAATCGGAGGTTTGCTTTGTATCAAATTCGAGTTTCGTACTTCATTTACTTCGAGTGCAATTTGCTTGGCAATTCTAGGACATAGTCCGTGTACGCGAAGTAGTAACGATCGCAGACGAGTGACTCTCGAATTTGCCGAGTTTCACCATTTATATCCTGGTCATACATGAGGTACCGCGCGCGCCTAGTACGCCCTTCAGGGATATATGCACAACACGCGGCTGACGAATCGCGAGAGAAATTTCTCAATTTTGACGTTGTTATTTCTGCCACTGTAATTGTAATTGCTTCGAGCCGTTTTACGTCGTCGGGTCTTGCGTTGACGCATTGTTGAAAATAAAAAAAAAAAGACACGTACGGTTATTTTCAGTGCAAGACGCTAAAACGCATTTTTTTCAACACGAAGGTACATATATTAACCCTTAATAGTCACACTGGCTCCAAGGGACCCAGGCCCGTATGTTTCAAATTATTTTGATGCCGTACAACTTTTTTTTCCCAATGAAACATAAATTTTTTTATATGCGTAAGCGTTTCATTCTTTCCTTCTAAATCGCACCTGCGTTGGATGAAATAAATATACTTTTTGAAAAGTCCACAGAAACCGCTATGTCTATTTCAAAGTACATTGTTTCCAGATTATAAAACCATTTTTTTGTCAATAATTACAAAAGTTACAGCAATTTTTGTAAGAAAAGTCATTTTTCACGAGTTTTTTTTGCATTATTTTTTTGGCATATTTAAAATTTAATTTTAGATTTCTAACCAATATTCTTGTATTGAACAAGGTTCAAATTATACCTCACTATTTTTTTCATATCGCTCAACGCATTATTTCATTATTTATAACAATTTAAAAACGCCTGGGTCCCATGGCCCCAGTATGACTATAACGTGATTCTAGCTAAGTGTGACTACCAAGGGTTAAGTGCTTGAAAAAGATAAGTAAATAATACAGAAAAACACCTAAAACATGGTCGCCGGCAGATGATGAATTTTTTTTCGCGACGTTTGGCGGTGGATACTCTCCAGCTTAAGGGGTCATTTCAGTGTAAAATGTATTTAAAAAATCGATTTTTGCATTATCCCATAGTATAGACAGTTATAAACATGCTGTTCATATACTTACTCAAACGTAAGCAGATAAATTATATGAAAATTCCACACTCGAAACTTTAAACGCGTTTTTTGCGAAATATCGTTTTTCGAATCGGTGTAAACTTTCAAAGGAAGAATTTTCAAGCTCTACGTCTCAAATTTTGACACAACATTCTTCATGCCATTCTTTATCGTGCTATGGAAGATTTTTTTTTAATCTTCATATTTTTTTAACAAAAAACTGTCGAAAAAATAGGCTAAATTTGATACTTTTTTTAACGCCGCCATTTTGTCAATTTTGATTTAAAAAAATTAATAAACTCCTTACAAATTTTGTTTCATATCATATTTACGGCCACAACCGTGTACACCGCAAGGACTTGTTTTTTTCGAAGACTTCTTCAGCTGTTGAAAAAATGTAAAAAAAACAAAAATAAACGCTTAAAAAATTACTTTCTGTTCTTTATGAGTGTTTTGATGCGACATACAAAAATCAGACTGTAGACGTATTTTAACCATCGAAAAAAAATCGCGAAAATCAGCCATTTTTCGTCTGTGATGATACCTTAAACGGTCAATCTGAAACCGAAAAACCAAACGGGGTATTCGAGTGAACGATAAATAGAAATCGTTGACGAACGTCGATTTTTTAAATAATTGTTTTCAACCCCGTGGCGACGAATTGAAAGTCGGGTATACGAAAACGATGAAAAAAGTCGTCATTATTACGTAACTATTAAAAAATGAGGATCGATTTAAAAAAAGTGAGATCTTCGATTACCTTCATGTGTTTCTCAGCGTATTTACTGTAAATTTAGAAACAATCTATCGAGTGGTTCTCGAGATATCATGTCCACCGACTTTAAAAACAGTGTTTTGAGAAAAACGCGTTTAAGGCCTTAGGCCACTTTAGATGCCAAAAAGGGCAAATTTTATGATTTTTTTAGCGAAACTATAAAATAAACCGGAATGATAAAATAGGCGTTTCATCATTATATAGTATTTATGGCCAGACCAACAGCTCCTATCATTTTTGAGTTATGATGAGACACTAAAGTTTTTTCGATTATATATAAGAATAGCTATAGAAGTACGTAGGATTTTTTTGATATATCGTTTTTTGTCAAAATGGCGCATTTCTAAAACAAAAAGTATAAAATGCCATGAGGAAATCACCAGAAAATTGTTTATAAAAAAGGAACTATGCAATATAATAAAAAAATCTTACGTAGTGCCATAGAAAATGCAATTCTAATTATACAGTAAAAATTTCAAGTGAATCGGTTGAAATTTGTTTGAGTTATGAGTCCGGCCAACTTGAAAAGTGTAGTTTTGAGATGAACGCGTTTATAGTTAGTAGAAAGTCACGACATGAATAATGTTTCAATACCTTTCATCTTCAACAATCTTCGAAAATCGAGCACTTAGAGATTTCTCACACCCATAATCTTTTGGAATATAATTTTATAGGTATTAGGGTACTTCTTCAACAAAAAATTCGATTTTTGGAAAATTCTAGAGTGGCCCAGGGCCTTTAATTTTTGGAAAATGCAATTTTTTTACCCACCTCTGCAGATGTAGCCCGTTGATGATGAAAATTTCTTCGATCCTCGTATTTTCTGACTCGACTAACGAGACGACACTTTGAATGTGATATAAAGCGAGTTTGAATAAAAAGAAAGTTGGCGCCAATGACTTTTTCAATACTTTATTTCGCTGTCAGGAGATCAATGACGAGGATCTATACGAAAAATGTTTTCTCGACGACTGTTTCAGGCTTTATCGCGAAATTTGTTCGTAAATTATTTCTCTGTACACAGCGAGGCTACGTACGATCGTCAATCCGTTCCTGTATTCATACAGTGTGACAAAATGATGAGACCAGGTGAAAACAAGAGTGTCACGCATAATGCAAGCGTATCTCCACCTTTTGTCACGCCATACATCTAATTGGGACCCATATAACGTCACATTGGAAATGTGCGAGAATTACGTGCATGTGTGTGTGCCAATGAGAAAGAGAGAGAGGATTGAGGGTACCCTAATGCAACCAAGTTTTTTACGTTACACCACAAAGTCTTTTAGGTAGTCATAACCATTTGCTACATATATTTGCGTTGATATAAAACCATGGTAACTCGTATGTGGAAATGGAAAAACATCGATTAATGAAGATAAGTGACTGCGTCGTTCTCGAACGTCGTAAACAACTTTTTCTTTATTTACTACAAGAATAGTATCGAATTTCGCCATATCGTGATTTGTTGGAGCGAAATGCTCATTGATTTAAGGGATAAGGCCACAGTAGAATTTAAAAAAAATCGATTTTTTCGCTGAAACGGTGCTTTATCATCATAAGGACATTTTTTTTTCACCGACTTTGAGCGTATAACGTAAGCTTACCTTTGGCACGGCCATAGAGTACCTAAAACTTTAAACGCGTTTTTCTCGAAAGAGCTTATTTCCAATTGGTGTGACAAATAACTTCAACAATTTTCACTCGATTTACTTCAAATTTAAAATTTATGTTCCTAATTGCATTTTGCAGAGGAGTACGTACGGAATTTCTGATTAATCGAAAACTTCATTTTATGAGCAGTTTTATACGAAATTTTTCACTGAAAATTCATTCAAATACCTACAACTCAATTCAAATACCTACAACTTTTCAATAAAACAATATTTTTTAAATTCCGTACGTACTTCTCTAGGTATTCTAATGTAGATTGACGAGAATTTTTGTTTTTTGTTCTAGGTTAAAAATTGTGGATGCTAAATGTCACGCCGCAGAGCGCCTAAAAAAAAGATAACAAAAGAAAATATTAGTAGTCGGCCATTTTGTACATCGAAAAAAAAATGTTCTAACAGCTTGATATTCATACTAAATAGATGGGTAATTAATTTTATGAGTGAATCACTTGTTCATACGAAAAAAATTGTTAAATTGGCACATTAATTTATGCCCGTCACTGTGGCCTAACCCCTGTGACGGGTCCAAAAATCGATTTTTTTGCATTATCTCAAAGTTTGTGACTAAAGTCTATTTCATATATGCAAGAATGTGTGGAAAACATTTCAAGTGAAAATATTGAAAATTGACCAAGTTACAGACGATTTAGTGAAAGCATGTAGCGCAACGATTTACGAATACTAAAACTTTTAATCGCATTTTCCTCGAAACGTCTTTTCTCGACCTGGCCGCGAGCTATGATTGTCCGATTTTCAATTTGAAAAAAATAAAAATTTTCGTTACTGCAGTAACTATCGTTGTACGTAGCCGTTTTTTTTTCATTTAATATTTTTTTTAAGCCCCTGAATACGATCAAATATTTCTCCAAAATTACACTTTTTTTACCACTCGCCGTTTTGTGAAATTTTATTTCGAAAAAACGGCTATGTTCAACGAGTATTACATTTATATAGGCTATAAAACTTTTGAAATTTTATTTTTTAGACCATCTTTTCAGGCCGTTGGACCACATTTTGATACCGAGGATCTATTATACCTCAATAACGTTAATAATTTTTTATTTTTAAAAACAAAAATTTACACGATATAAGTTCAATGTGTGCTCAATAATATATATATTTTTTCAAATCCCAAATAAATAACCTAGTAGACGAAAAAATCGGAAAGAATCACCTTTTTCGGCCTGGCACACTGGTGCCTTCCCTTAAGGCCTTATATAGGCGAAGGGATACAATCTTTTTTTTTGTTCAATATAATTTTAGCCTGGACTTATGAGAATATTTTACGCTTTTCAGAGTTAAAAATTTCAACCGAATGTTGAAGTTACGGCATTTGGAGTGCCCAAACTTTTATTTCACTCAAAGCAAGCGGATGACCGGTTCGCGCTTGCCGAATTTCATTGTTTCCCTAGAAGGAAACCTAGTTCCTTTCCCTAGACGGATTTCCCTTCTAGAATGCTTCTCTAGGAAACTTCCTAGCATGCTAGACTTTTTAAATGCCGAGGTAGGCCCCGCATAAGGGGCAGGATGCTATCAAAGAAGGTGGGGTGAGGTTCCACCCCTCCCCCCGCCGATCGAGCTGAAATTTCGCACAAACCTTCCTTTTAATATTTTAAGACGACACCTAAAGGAATTTTTGGTGACGAGCAACAATTTTTGGGTTTGGGTTTGTTTTAGACAAAACGGAGAGCGCGATAACCTATATAGGCATGAATGGAGACGTAGCAGATATAGATATAGTCGGCGATCGTTAAAAAAACTATAAAATTCAATATCTCGAATACTATTGTGGGTCGCCAAAAATCCCTTTAGGGATTGTCTTAAAATATTAAAAGGAAGGTTTGTGCAAAATTTTAGCTCGATCGAGGGGGGGAAGGGGTAGGAACCTTGCCCTTAAAAGAACTTAAAAAATTAATATCTCGAAAACTATTGTGAGTCGTCGAAAATCCCTTTAACGGTTGTCTTAAAATATTAAAAGAAAGGTTTGTGCAAAATTTCAGCTCCATAAGAGGGGGAGTTCTAAACCTTATCCATAAGGTGATTTAATATTTTTTACTAAATAAAAATACTACACCAATCGCTTTGTTTGACCTCGTGACAGTCCGATGGCTTTATCATGTTTACAGCTGATCTATTTATCAATGCCTATCGCATGAAGCTCGAAAGGTAAAAAAATGTATTACCGAACTTTTCCAAATAAATAATTCAGTAATAGAAAATTGAGTCAACAAGTTTAAGTGCTCCGATTTTGACATGTATTTTTAAAAATATTTTTGTTGGTTCACACCAAATAGCCATCTATTATGAAATTATAAATATGTCCATTTTTTTCCGGACACTCAGTTCGAGGCCGAGGACTTTCACCATCAACGCGTGCGCCAAGAAAAACCATTTACTGACCGGCCAATAACTCCGCCATTTTTCCGTAATTGCTTTCTCGTTAGGCAGTTGAGAGATGGAATAAATATTGTTTAAAAAAAATTATCAATATATGCGTTACTTTTTTCCACAGATTCTGTAATACGTACGTATGAAAATCGACGAAACCGCGTTTATAAGGCCCTAACGGTTCATTCTACATGACCGAATCAAATAACATTGCGATGTCAATTATTTGTGGCTATAGCCTTGGCCTTAATTCAATGAATAGGCCACATGTTACATGATTTCCCGTTTTACACACGAGTTTTAATCTGGGAGCATATGTGTGTGTGTGTGTGTGTGTGTGTGTGTGTGTGTGTGTGTGTGTGTGTGTAGTGCTGTTGACCTGTGAAGTTGCAAAACACATTTGGGCCCCCGACGGACAATTAGTTCCGTCTAAACAAAATTTTCTTTCCAAACTGTAGGCGCAGTGAATTGTCGGTCTGATAGACGATTTGCGAACAAAAGACTTCGTTGAGTAATTTTGAATTATCACACATAGCCCCCCCCCACACACACACACACACACACACGCATATATATATATATATATATATATATATATATATATATATATATATATATATAAAGAGAGAAAACTAGTTTTCTTTTTATTTTTTGCAATGAATAACTTTGCTGATGTTCCATTTGAATTTCGCGAAAGTGAGAGGAGGTAACAAGCCTGACGACAAAGTATCCGGAAATTCTGAGTTTCGCTGGCATACTTGTTATATGTGGATATACGCGTTTGTATGTACATATATAAATGCAAACGATGAAAGCACCGTCGGAATAAGAAAGTATAAGTCGGCGGCAAACAATTCGACAGGGAGAATGGGAAGCGGAGAGGTCTTGCCTTGGTTTTGTTATATATATACTGCACAATGGGTAAAACAAGTATTTGTACACATCGTCTTTTTCAAATTGTCCTTCGAAAAAAACGAAATGCTTTATTAAGTTTCTGTGTTCGATAGCTCATCCTAAATATACGTGGTGTCTGTTTACAAAAATCTTGGGAGAAGACTGACAAAATAATTAAGCAAAATTAACAAAAGTTTCATGTGGCATGTACAAATACTTTTTTTACCCACTGTATATATCTATATTTATAGCAACCGGAAAGCTCGTTGACCCCTTTGGCCCATCTACGAAGTTTTTACGTAATTTATATTTCTTTTTTTAACAGTTTCAAAGACATCGAATAAAAGTATCGTGAAAAAATAATTATTTGTCAGTTTATCGTTTTGAACGTCATCGTTGATGAACGTCAGTATCGACTCCCATAATGAACAATACAATTGTGCAGTTTTCTGCTCATTCGTCTGGGTGAGTGGTATATGCAATTTGGAGAAAATAATGCGAGGCAGGTAGCGATCGAATTGATCCCTCGAGCGATCTACGCACACACGACGAGCCTTGAGAGATTCGAACTAAGCTTGGGAAGGAGCTAATTTAAAATGAGAAAATGTATATATATACATAGTGAAGAAAAAAGGAAGACACGAGGGAGAAAAGCCTTCGATTACGCGGGTATAGCACGGAGCGCCAGGGGTGGATGGTCCATGCGGAGCTAAATGGATAGACTGCAGGGAAGATGTAAAAAACGAATGGCATTACGTTTGCGATGTGTAGAGAGCGACGGCGGGGGGAAGAGAGAGGGAGGGGGAGAGAGAGAGAGAGAGAGAGAGAGAGAGAGAGAGAGAGAGAGAGAGAGAGAGAGAGAGAGAGAGAGATGCTGGAGTAGGAGGAGGAAAAGAGAGCAGTGAAAAGATACGGAACGATAGAGATCGTCGAATGGCGCTCTACAGAGTAATCAATACACATTCACACGCGTCTTGCATCCCTTGTAGCCTTGGCAACCGACGCCTACGCATGCGTTAAATCGAGCGCCTTTTCCCACAGGATCGCCCAACACATCTGTTCTTCTACGCGGGACGAGGAAGACAACACAAATTTTCAGTTTTCACTCGCAGTCGGGAAGGGCGCGCGCACTCAAACAAAAAATCACGATATTTAGGAAAAAATGCACCTAAAAACTCAACAATTCAAAAATTATGTATACGCATTAATATTATACACATTAATATGAATAAATAATATTAATAACGTATAAATAAATGAATAAGTGTGTACGTATATATTAGGGTGGCCGTTATTTTGGCTTCGGTAAAAAAATTTTAACGTCTAGCAAAAAAACTAATCAAGATATGAAAAAAAATCTGTGTAAAATTTGGACGCGCTGGGATAAGGAGAACACGTGCCACAGAGCAGTTTAAATTTCAAAAATACATGCATTTTTTTAAAGTCCGCATTGAAACATTTATTAGTCTCATCATATTAATTAAAAAATCTGGAATTGGGTACATTGATTATACATATTAAGAGTTACAAAATATATTATTTACTGATTTTTTTTCATCAATCACGTACCACAAATTCGTAACTTTACATGAAATATTACATAAGTAATAGCAGTTCATCTATGAAATGATTGAAGTAGAGTACATTCGTTTACGTTCGAATTTTTTTTTTTTATACTCGGCGACAACTTGAAGAACAAATTTTTTTGTAATCTTCATCAAAAGTCAATCGTTTGTTATAATCGGTGATACGTTTGATACCTCGCTCCTCTATCATTACTGACTCTTATTTTTTTATCAATTGCGCGCCCATTTGATAACTCTCGTTCGAGTCCAAACAGATACATCGGTGTCGAGAAAAGTACAATCAATTTTAAATCGTTCAAAAAACGCCATAGATTCGGCACTAATAACGAAATCAATGTCTTTATCGAGCAGAAAAGTAAAGTCTGACTGGAAAACCTGATACCGTTTGGAACCGGATCGTAAAATCGAAATAAATTTTCAGAAACGTAAAGATTTCACGTAGTATATTTTTTTTTGTATGTCCAACAATGGCAAACCAACTCGGTCGGTAATGCTCGGGAGGTAAAAATGAGCGGACGAAGCGTCACGACCAAATTTCGAACTATTTGTCTGCACTATATTTTGTATTATCGCCTCTACAGTTGGAAAATCTTCTCGCAGGTTCAAGAAAAAAATATCATTTTGACGCATTCAATACACAATTATTATATTATTATTTGCATAAAAATCCGCTCCGATAATCAATTCACTGCTTCCATTTCCCGCCACAATGTGGCCAAACCGCCACGTCCGTTTTCAAATTTACTATTAATTTTTCAATCTACTCACGACTATACATAATTGATGGAAAAAAATCAGTAAATAATACATTTTGTACCTCTTAATATGTATAATTAATGTACCCAATTCCAGATTTTTAAATTAATATTATGAGACTAATGAATATTTTAGTGCAGCCATTAAAAAAATGCATGTATTTTTGAAAATTAAACTGTTCGGTGGCACGTGTTCTCCTTATCCCAGCACGTCCAAATTCTACACAGATTTTTTTTTTTCATATCTTAATTAGTTTTTTTGCTAGACGTTACATTTTTTTTGCCGAAGCCAAAATAAGGGCCACCCTAGTATATATACATATACATATATCGGGTGTCTCATTTTAATCTTACACCTGATGTATCTCGAAAAATACTTCTCCGATTAAGTATTGAGTACGAAAAAACTTTGAGGGTTCGAAAGGGGACGTTAAAAAAAATTTGGTCAAAAATTCCAAATGGCGACGTTAAGATGGCCGACATATTGTCTTTTGTATGGGTTCATGAATTTTGTTTCCATCAAAAAATTTGTCAGGCCAAAACTAACAACTTTTGTAGGAATCGTTTTTTAATGACGTTCATAATTTTTAGGTTAGGATACCATTTTGACTACTTTAGCGCTCTACAGAATGTACCACGAGGGGGTAGAGTCTTTAACATCCCTAGTATAAGTGTGCGGGTTGGTGTAGGTGTGAGTTTGTTTGGGTTTGTTCGATAACCCAACCAAACGCAAACAAGGATTAGGTCTCTGCAGCTCGTCACTTCTGTTATCAAACAAACGCACGTGTAAGGGTGCGTGTGAGTTTGGGTTATCGAACAAATCCAAATCAATGGAAACAAATTCACACCCACTCTTACACTAGGGATGTTGAAGACTTTACCTCCTCGTGGTACATTCTGGATAGCGCTAAACCAGTAAAAATAGTATTATAACCTAAAAATTATGAACGGTTTTGAAAAAACTTCTACAAAAGTTGTTAGTTTTGGCCGAATAAATATTTTCGTGAAAAAAAGGACGATCCCAGTAAATAAAACATGTCGGCCGTCTTAACGTCGCCATTTTGAATTTTGGACCAAAACATGTTTTTTTAACGTTCTCCTTTGAACCCTAAAAGGTTTTTGATACTCAATATTTGATCGGAGCGGTATTTTTCGAGATAAATCAGGTGTAACTTAAAAATGGGACTCCCGGTGTATACATATACACTACCGGCCAAAAGTTTTCACACACTTCAGATAATTGCAAAACTGTCGATCACTGTATAGTTGCCAAATAATGTTAGAATAATATAGTTCATTTTATTTATCATTTTACGAAGATACTTTATAGCTCTGTATGCGAAATTATATTATTCTAATATAAATTTACAATCATCCAGTGATCGAAAGTTTTGCAATTATCTGAAGTGTCCGAAAACTTTTGGCCACTAATGTAGATATATGTATATATTAGGGTGGCCCAAAGTTGAGCTCAATTTTTTTCCTTTTCTCACCATCCAATTATCCTCTTTAAATACAACAAAAAATTGTCGCAAAATCTGCGAGTGGTCAATAAATATTTAGAGGTCGCTCAAGCCCCCCAAAAACTCAAGGTTTCAATAAAAAATCATTTTGTTTTTCGTTCTCTTCTCACCCATGAATTTTACGCTTTATAATTTCTTGATTAACCTCGAAAAAGCGCTAGCCGGTTAATGAATATCTAGTGGTCGCTCAAGAATTTGGAAATTTCCGATTTTCGTCAATTTTTTAAAATTCATCTCGCTCATAAATTTGACGCTTTGTAAAATGTTCAAAACAATTAATCGTTTTTATTTAAAAACAGATTTTACCTTACACGTCTAACCCAACAATTATAATCTTTGTTACATAAAACAATTCTTTAAAGCTCTTGTCCGGAAACAAAATTATAGGTCCCTCGTTTTATCGGGTTAGAAGTGTGAGGTAAATTTAAAAAATCCGTTTCTAAAGAAAAAAGGATTAATTGTTTTAAAAATTTCACGAAGTTTTAAATTTATGAGTCAAAAGAGAAAAAAATGCGCGACAATTGAAAATTTAAAAGCTTTTGAGCGACCACTAAGTATTCGTTAGCCGGCTAGAGGTACTGCAAGCTTAATTTAAAAATAATAAAGCGTAAATTTCATGGGTGAGAAGGGAATGAAGAAAAAAATCGATTTTTTAATGAAAACTTGAATTTTTCGGAGGCTTGAGCGACCTCTAAATATTTTTTGACCGCTCGCAGATTTTGCGACAATTTTTTTTTTGTAAAGAAGATTATTGGATGGTAAGAAAAGGGGGAAAAAATAGAGCTCAAATTTGGGCCACCCTAATAAATAAATAAATAAATAATTTAAAAAGAAAATATATATATATATAATCACTCCCATAGATGATGGTTGTATGTAAAATATTGGTATTTCATCCTTCAGTATTTAAGAAACAATTCATTCATAAACGTTTTTCTTCTAATGATATTAAGGAAGGACATCACTGTGACGGGTCGAAAATGTGTTTTTTTCCGATTTTTTTGTCTACTCGATTATTTATTTTGGATTTTGAAAAAAGGTATGTTATTCAGCATATATTGAACTTATTTCGGGTAAATTTTTGTTTTGAAAAGTTAAAAATTAATAATGTTATTAAGATATAACAGAGGCGCTGCATAAAAATGTGGTCCAACCACCTATAACTTGACAATGGGGGGTCTGAAAAACCGAAATAATCAACTTCTGTAATCCATATAAATGTAGTTCTCCATGTTCGCAACCATTTTTCGAAGAAAAAAAATCATAAAATTACGGGTGTTCAAAAAAAGGGTAATTTTGGCGAAATATTTACTTATATTCGGGGGTTCAAAAAATTGTAAATAAAAAACAGCTACGTACAACTATAGCTACTGCAATTACAGAATTTTTTTGTTTTTATTTGGTTTTATTGTTTGCTATACGTACACCGTTGCGGTCCCTGTTCTCACTAAATCGTCTGTAATTTCGTCAGTTTTCAACATTTTAACTTGAATTTGTTTCTACATTTTCTTGAATAAGTATACTTTGAGAAATTGCAAAAAAAATCGATTTTTCGACCCGGCACAGTGGTGTCCCGCCTTAATGAAGAACTTTGATTTACAAATACTACTTTCGTCTATGATGGTTGATTGATGAAAATCAATTACGAGATGTTTTGTCAGAAACTCGATTGGTTTGTCATAAACTTTTAATACATGTTCGTCACTTCTCAATACACAATTCTTTCGAGTTTCTTTGAACGTCGACGAGAGTACATTATGAGAAAACTACAAATTGCGTTTTTTTTTTCACGTAAGAATCGACGACCACTCGGTTATATACAGGGTGTCCCTTATCTCTGCCACCCGAAATAACTCGGTAATTATCGATGTGACAAAAAAATGTTCCAAACAAAAGTTGTACGGTGTGAAGGGGACTATCAAAGGCGACCAATTTTTTTTATTTCGGTCCAGGCGCTGACTCTCAGTGAAGGTCACCTCCACTTTTTTAAACGGAATGGTACATTTTTGTTCAACCATCTTGTGGAGCACCTTAAGCCGCATAAAAAACACTGGTGGGTAAAAGTCGTTCAAGGTCATTCAAGGTCACGTATTAAAATGAAATACAAATCTAAATATCTCGGATCGCTACTAAATATTTGGTAGTGATCCGAGATATTTAGATTTGTATTTCATTTTAACACATGACCTTGAATGACCTTGAACGACCTTGAGCGACTCTGACCCCTAATATTTTTAATGCTGCTTAAGGTGCTCCACAAGATGTTTGAAAAAATGTACCATTCCATCTAAAAAAGTGGACCTTCACTGTGGAACAGCGACCCCGCCGAAAAAAAAAATTGTTCGCATTTGATGGCCCCCTTCACACCGTACAATTTTTGTCTGGAACATTTTTTTGTGACGTCGATAATTACCGAGTTATTTCGGGTTGCAGAAATAATAGGGACACCCTGTATAAAAGGTGACTCATAATGACCTGGCATGTTAAGGGGTTACCCCCACTTGTGATTTTGAAAAAATCGATTTTTTTTTATTGCATTTTTTTGAAGTATAAGTATCCGGGCCCATACTTCTGCATGGGCCCGGAATAGATGACTCTATGTAAGTTTACAAAAAAAAAATATTTTCTTCGTGTAAACTGAAATTGAAACTTTAAACGCGTTTTTCTCAAAATGGCATTTCTGAAGTCGATGACCAAGATTACTCAAACACTAATGAACCGATCTTCTTGAAATTTTGCAGGCTTATTTAATACATAAAAATGTAGTCTTTAATCGTTCGATTTTTTTTTCGAAAAAAATGGCCGTTTTATAGCCAAAAAACGGCCGTTTTTTTTTCGTTAAAATCGAACCATTAACTTTGACTGTCCGCCATTTTGTGAAAAATGAATATTTTTTTAAATCCTTCGATTAAAGACTAGTTTATACTTATATTTGACTAAGTCCATCCGCATTTTTTTTTTCAGATGATCCACTTCGCCGCAATGTTGGTCAGCGCAAACCGTGTATATAAAAACATTATTTCATTGACGGCCATTTACCACTAAACAATGTAATATTTTTCAATAAAAAAATTACTGAAAGTTTTTCAAGATGTGTTCTTTAAGATGGTATATTGATCGATTAAAAAAGTTTTGTAGTTTTCTTTAAAAAAATTCATGAACAAGACCTTTTTTGCGCTACAAGTGGAGGTAACCCGTTAAATTGCGCGCCGTTTTTTTTGTGGCGACCATAGAGTTCTAATATATGACAACTGGAATCAGGAAGTATTGAGGTTTAGTCATGGAGAACTACACGATTGAGTAACGCATAGAAGTTGTTATTTGCTTCGTTGTTACGGCATAGTTATTGCAGATGAAGTTTCATAGTGGTGTTATCTCGAGCCGCGGCAATGTGAATTGACCACCAAGATCGTACGATTTGACCCCATTGGACTTCTCTCTTCGGGATTTACTGAAAGGAAGAGTGTGTGCTAACGATCCACAGACCATTCCGGAGCTCACGGAAGCAATTGAACGCACCATTCATAAAATTAGTCCGCAATTGTGCCAAAATGTTATTGAAAATAGTGAACGTTTGCAAACAGGGACGAGGTGGCCATTTATCAGATATTGTGTTCCACACATGACCTCCATGTTGGTACCTTATATTAAAATAAAAACATTCGTACTTTTCAAATAAATAATACATTTCATCAATAAATTCAAATGTCAGGTTATTTTGAGACACCCTATATTTCTTCAAGATGAGAATAATACCAGAAAAATGTAGATTTCTTTTCACACATAAGGATCGATGTTCAATCGGTTACGTAGTTTCCTTCCAGATGCAGCGGGCACGACGTTTCATCGTTAGAACTTTCAAGCGGATTTTTTAGCAACCATTATCAAATTTCGAATTAAATTGATCAAGGATTCACAAAAATCTCGGCATCGGCTCGCAACAGAGTCATGAAATTCGAAGCACATCGAGTAGTTCAACGCACAGAGAAAAAAAGTAGATAAAGTAAATCGTGCATAGACAAGTGGCGAACGAAATATTGTGATAAGACGCAATATTTTACCATCCCGAGTATTCGTTCGATCGATGAACTAAATAAATCTGAAAATACCCTAATATTCTATTCTTTCAACAACCAATTCTTTGGCATGACTACCCCCCCCCCCCCCCCCCCCCAATGAGGGGCTTAGTCAGCTCAAGTCATTTTTTTCTCAGTGTACAACATCGCGAAGCCCTGTCGTTATCTCACACGTGCTTCTCTTCGTATGAATGAACTCGTGCATAAGTCACGTGTGTGAAAGTACAGCAGTTGGATAAAAATATACTTCTTAATTTTGCATCGAATAATGAATCCATTTGGAATGTCATGGGATCCCATAGGGCCTCGCGGGGATTGAACTAGGTGGATTTCTCGTAGTGCGATCGAATGGAGACCGGATATTGCTTGTCGTTGTTCCGTAAGTTCTCTATTATTACTGCGAAATTGGCTTCTCTCCTGCCACTCTCGTGTAACGTCACCGACGTTCAAGCTCTGGGTAGGGTTGGGTTTCGGTTGGTTAGTTTCGCCTCTGGTCTAAGGGTCGTCGGATTCGCATATATATATATATACATACAGGGTGTCCTAGAACTGAATGGTTTTCCTGAAATGGGGGGTTGGGGGTAAAATTCTGAGTCGATTGATATAACCATGTGTGGATCTCAGATCAACCCCTGAATTATTATAAATTTTTGAACGCGGGCCAATCAGGTGCGGCCCACGAGCCGGCGGACGTTGGTGAGTGATACGCGCGTGTAGTGGCGCCCCGCGGGAGCAGTACTTACGGTTCATCGGGCGCACCTGATTGGCCCGCCTTAAAAAATGAATAATAATTCAAGGGTTGATCTGAGACCCATACATGCTTATATCAATCGACTCAGAATTTCACCCCCAATCCCCCATTTCAGGGAACGCATCCAGTTCTGGGACACCCTGTATATATCTAGCATACACACACACACATATACCTTTGTGCGGGTGCACATATAGACAAGAAAGTTGCGAGGCTCGCGCCCGCGCGGGGGTGGCTCGTGCATTTCAGGGGTGGTTTTCTGAGCGCCTGCGTCGAGTCCTCGATGACGACTGTGCCAGAGGTAGGTGCTCGACCCGGACGCAGTACCCGAGCCGACGTACCACGTAGTCTCGTGTGCCCGATCCACCAAGGCGTATATAGCGCGATTACTACGTGCATCCAAAAAATTAAACACACAGCACGGACAAAAAAATATGCCAGTGACACCGAAAATTGACTGGGAACAAACGAAGGCAAGAAAACACTCTCGGGAACTCTAAAAATGGAACACGATATCCGGAAATAAAGGGGTTGGTGGTAGTGAACAAAAAAAAACATTGAAAAGGGCCCAGTGTGTATTTGGGGCTTTAAAAAATCTTGACGTAGCACGATATATCACTGTTTCAAACGATCCACCGAAGTTTCTCGTTGGGACGGAAGTTGGTGTGTTTGATCAGAATTTGGCGATTATGCGGAAATTCGTGTGATTAAGCGAAGGAGTGGAAGTCGAGATTCTGTAAAAAATAGCAAATTTGAATTGGTTGCAGGAAAAACTGCCGGTTTTTTTGTCGCCTGTGTTCGCAGCTTCGTATTGTGTGAATTTGAGAAAGAAGAATATTCCGAAGCTGGAATTTTGAGGAAGAAGACTTTGAATCTGTATCGAAATTATTAGAGATTTTCATTTTATTGTTACTTCGTGTTTGTTTCGGAGAGGATTTTTTTTACCTCGTCGGATGGTGAGATCAGTGCGACAAGTGGCATGACAATCGACCAACTGTGATATATGTGTCGAGGAGAGCGTTCTGCATATACTCGCAACAATATAACGGTTTATTGACGGAAGTCCTCGATTGTAATTGGAATGCCGTGACATTGAGAGCTGCTCGGATAGCTACGTATAGTGAGGTAAACATCAACGGGAAATCAATTCTTACGTTTCCAACGTGATTGTTAATTATTATCAACGCGGTAATTGGAAATGTAGTGACGCAATTCCATTTTTTCATACATTGTTTTTCAATTGTATGACATGTTTATCCCCCCCCCCCCCCCCCCTAGTGTGTTGGACTCCGAGGTGAACAAAAACGTAATAGTTGACTTTTACATCCAATCCGCATGTGTTCTCGTTTAATAATTACTCTTTCTCCGCCTCTCTTCCTCGCTGATTGAATCGGTCAAAAAACATTTATCAATTTATTCCGCAACTGCAGGTTAAAAAGCGACGTATAGGTACTTTCATAGGTACGTCGTTGGTAATCTCATCTCATCCGTAAATATGCGGTTTCGTAATGACTAGAATCCCAGGCATGCCTATGACGAATAAGTTTCGAGACAAAGTCGATAAAAAAAATAATCACTTATAAGTAGTATAATATAAGAGAATGTAGTCGTTAATTTAACGTACTCTTGTGTGACTTTTTTTCGAGGACACTTCGTACAATATTATTGTCGATGCACATCCGTTTCCAGAAAAAAATATTGTTTTGTTCAGAGTTCAGCGATGGGGCAATAATCGGAATGAAATAAGTCATATCGAAGATGTTGCGTATTGCAAACGTGATAATACCAAACAGTCATTATTGTTGAAGTAAATAATTGCTTAACAAGTCATGAGGAAACTTTCTATAATAATGTTAAACAGTTGTGAAATTGCCTGAGTAAAAAATTGTTTAACAAATCGTGAGGAAATTTTTCATAGTGATACCAAACAGTTGCAACATTATTTAAGAGAACAATTCTTTTATAAATCGTGAGAACACTTTTCATGATAATACTGAACAGTTGTGAAATTGTTTAAGTGAAAAATTGTTCAACAAAGTACCAGTGTCCTCGTACTTCGTTGAACAATTTTTTTCCCTTTTTCCCTTCAAATTAAATATTTGTCTTTTTTTCCCTTGAGTACTGAGGAATTTTTACAGGAGTATTTCTTTTTTTTTGACATCTTTTTCTTGAATTTTCATACTAATGTATTTATGAAACCAGTCGAAAATTAATGTCCGCACCATTTTCGGTCTCGGCAATTCTTTACAGATCCTTGAGTTTTTGAAGAAAAGAATCATTTTTCAATCGCCAATTCTCGAATGACAATTCCACCGGTCGCAAGTATCGATGAGGATAATTACGGGTACATTTATATATATATATCAGGTTTATCCATCGTTGCGCGAACTTGTATATGTAGCCCTTTGAGATCTAGTGGTAAGCCACGATTAATCGCTGTTCTCGCATGTGGGTCAAAAGTTGCATAAACTAACAAGATACCAAGGGATTTACCGAGACCTGCGGTAAGCCTATTAAGAATTACTATCCAAGATCTGCATACACAAACCTCCGCCATGAGGCAAGGTATATATATATATATATATATACACACCTACCTTGTTAAATATATATTTAACAAATCAATATATATATATGTGTGTGTGTGTGTGTGTGTGTGTGTGTGTGTGTGTGTGTGTGTGTGTGTGTGTGTGTGTGTGTGTGTGTGTGTGTGTGTATGTAGCTGGACAAGTTTGCACCGTAGGTCCTTCGTCTGCGAAGCTAAAATTCATCGATAAATCTGCGGTCGATAGACGAGAGCCCATACGGAACTGTTGGAAAATTTATGTTTCCTCGGCCGCAAAATTTGCCGAGGCAATATCACTAGACCTTAGGCAAAGGCGAAACTTCACTGCGTGAAGCAGTGTCAGCAAATACGAGCTGGGCCGATTATTTCTCACGACAATTTGCATAATAAACTTTTGGCCCAGTATCAATGAAAGGTTTCTGTATTTTTTAATGTATTATTTTCGACGAATTCACGAAACTCGAACGAACAATAATTGCCTCAAGACTTGCAACATTATTTCTCTAGTGGTCAGACGATCATTGATTGATCACTTCATTCATTTACACGGGGACGTGTTTCATTTGACAAACGTTCGGTAAATCTGCAGATTGAAATTTTACAACAGCATCGGTAAGCGAAATAATACATCCGCCGCAATCCATTATTTCCTGAATACTGGTTTTACAAATATATTTACCTTCTCATAATGTTATTATGCGGTGTCTCTTTTCATTCCTTCTTACAATGCTAACTATCCGATGTTTACATTTTTTCGTTAAGTCCAATCAATTCATGGTATATAGTGCGTGTGTGGGAGGGGGGGGGGTGTACGTGACTAACGAAAGTTTATTTTCAAATATCCCACTCTTAACATAAATGTGAAATGTCCGCAAATTCGTTATTTTGTCCCCCGTTTCAGTAAATTTAAAAATCCCATACCTTATGGATTTTATGGGAAATTTCGGCCTCCCCCGCCACAATATTACATGGGATATCATTTTTTAGTGACAACAAAGATTAGAAAAAAATTTGAAGCGGTTTTGAGCTGCAGCCCTAATTCTGCAGATTTACCAAACGTTCAATCGAAGCAGTATTCTAGTCCAGAGGTCTAAATTTCCTAAATAAAAGGGTTTTTCGGGATTGATAAAAAAAAATGTTTTAAGAACTTGCAGAAAAAATGTTGGAAGAAAAAGTGAAAATTTATGGGTTATGGGGCTCTAAATATGGCTGTGAAAAAAAGGGTTGAGCCGGTTGACATGATTTCGAAGCTCTCAATTATCTGAAACAGAAATAAAACTAGTTTGCTTGATGAAAAAGCCTTTTTTAGCCCAATTTTTTTTAGTAAAAATAAATAGTAATAATAATAATTTCGTAATGTCCGAGATAGGGACGATAGAAAGTTATATACTGAAGGTCCATATCAAATTTGAAGTCAATCGGTGGAATATAACTCGAGATTTTATGTTAACCAGGTAGAAAATAAATAGTTTTGAGAAAAACGCGTTTAAGGGATCATCACAGTGTAACAGGTCGAAAAATAGCTGATTTCCACGATTGATTTTCTCGATGGTTAAAATACGCTAATTAGTCTGATTTTTTTATGTCAGATAAAAACACTCATGAAGAACAGAAAATATTTTTTTTTAACGTTTATTTATATTTTTCTATACATTTTTTTAACGGCTGAAAATGTCTTTGAAAAAAGGAGTCCTCACGGTGTCGGGTCAGAGTGGGATCAGTGGCTCATTTTTTTCAGAGGTCTATAGCTGCCTAACCGTTCACACAATCTCAATTAAACCTTGACTAAACGTGAGGTGTGTTCAATGGTTTCATTTTTTTAAAAGACACTGAACGGCCTAACCCAATAGTTATTGAGATAATAACCATTTTGAAAAAATGGAATTTGATCCACTGTGTACGTGGGGGTGTACACAGTGAAACATGCCTAATTTCACAGTCAAACAAAATTTCAAAATCAAGCAAAATTTGAAGAAAATTACCTTGATCCACTGTACACTTGTAGGTAATGGAGTGCTTTCTCTATACAATGGGGAGTATTGTAAAGTAAACTAATGCAAAATTAACTTAACAAAATACAGCATAATATGAGATCAATCACAATCATTTATTGAATATTAATCAACAATGAGTACCTACCTAATGAGGTAGTACCAGTACCTATCTAAATCACAAAGCGAAAATATTCATGTTATCAGTTACCTCTGTGTACCTCGAAAAATTGAGCCACTGTGTAGCGACCCGCTCTTTTTTTCTAAAGCGGGTGCTGACAAGTTTCTATTTTTGTTAGGTTAAAAAATACAATGCTCAAATACCGCAATATTGCGGTATTTGAAAAACGACATTTCGAGAAAAACGGGTTTAAATTTTCGAGTGCGGAATTTTCATATAAATTGTCTACTTACGATCAATCGGCGATGCCAGGTCCATGTTTATAGCCGTCTATACTATCGGATAATGCAAAAAAAGTCGATTTGTTGAACACCTAGGAGCCGGAAAAACGGTCATTTTTGTGAATTTTTTCAAGGAAAACTATTTGAAATTTCGGATTGGGGTTTTAATTATCTAAAAGTATTTACATTCAAAAATGTGTTTAATTTTCTTTATTTAAAAATATCAAAAATATACAAGGATATTGTATGATCCTTGGAGCGTCGTAAAAAAATCTGCGTATACGGTACCCACTGGCGTTTCTTCAAAAATCATCCGAACAAAAACCAAAAAGATTATTAAATTAGATACTATAATCTAGTACTTGTCATAGCCGATTTTGAAAATATCGATTTATGACAAAATGGCGGACGTTTGAACATAAATAGTGATTTTTGGGCCAAAAATTAGTTATTATTTTGCCTATAAAACAAAAACTAAGTAACGGAAAAAAAATCCTATGACAAGTACTAGATAATGGTGTATAGAATAACCACAGAAAACCTCAAGGCAATCGGTTCATTGGTTTTCGAGAAATTTTGGATACCGTTTTGAAAAACGTGGTTTTGAGAAAAACGTATTTGAAAATTTGGGAATGAATAAATCATGAAATTTGTCAACTTCCATGGAAGCATCGATACCAGGCGCATAGTGTAGGTCTTCTACGGTCGACGGAATGTTCATAGTTTCTAAATCCTCGACCTCGACCATCTAGGTGTATATCTCTCCTTAAAGTTTTGAGTACATTTCCAGACAACCGCAATTATCTGAGCGGTAAAATGACATGTTATGCTCACATTATATTAATTGACCATTCCTGTCTCGTAAAGTGTGCCTTCCTCGACTTCGAAATTATGATTTTCCGAAGCTCGTTCTTCACAGCGAGCATTTTATGGTCCCGTTTCGAACCACTATAACCATGTGAATATTGGGAATTTCGAAATTTTCTTTTGAGAACATATTCTTAAGAGTCTATACTTTAAGACAATGCCAAAAAAATCGATTTTTTTTGGCATTCTTATTAATTCTGCTGAGTTTATCAAACCACCAAAGTTAACGGGGCACATATTTCCAGTCGGACCGAAAATCGGTACTTTTTGGGAACCTTTTAAAAAGTTATATTGTGAAAAATCCAGAACAATATTCATCAAACATTATTTCTTGGTACTTTAATCACATGCATTTTTTAATTTCTTTGATAATGAATTATCAATTGTCGATTAAAAAATAATGTTTTCTTCCTCGGAGAATACCGATAATTCCTTTTCTTCCCCCAAAACCAGATTTCTTCTTTACCGTCATGCACGAGTGCAGGATCGTGAATGAATGTGAGCGATAAAAAAACGGCTTTGATTCGATTATGCACACACGTGTGTGAAAGCCTCGCCAAGTTGAAGACTCTGTTTCACGGTGATATATACGGGCAGGTAACACGCGAGGGAATAATTGGCAATTAGAGAAACGGATATGAGGGCTTGTAGGTGGTATGGAGTCAGATAAGAGGAGCGGGAGAAACCCGTAGCCTTGAAAAGGGACCGCGGTCCTTTTCAATGTAGACGGCGGGTGCCTTTCTCCATGCTCGTTCCTTTTGCATGCAGTCTCAACCCCCAAAGTCTTGATGCGAATTCAAACTCTCGTTTCTAACCGTGTGCATAGCCAGACACACACATACACACAGACAGCCTATTAAATGTCATATAACACACACAGTCTATAAGCGCATTATTGAAACGGGCTCGTACCGTAGAACGGGGCTACTTTGAACAGGTTTTGGAAGTTTTTTTGTAGGTAACGTTTTTTTTAACATCCTAGATGGCAACTTTTCTTGCTCCAATGGAACAGTATCTATGTCCTTTGGCTATCGAATGTATAAGAAAGTCAAGCTTCACCACTCCCTCATAATTTGGTATATACCTTTTTTAAAGTGTCAAAGTAGCCCCGAGTTTGGGGCTTCTTTGACAGGGCATTGAAATGCAACTTATGTCAAAGATTAAGGATTACTTTGGAATCGTTTTGATAAAAAATGTAATATTTTATGCATTGTACATGAAATTAATGAAAAACTACGATTTTTTATAACCAAATGGTCATCGTTATTAAGGGGAGATATACACCTAGGAGCCGGAAAAAGGTCATTTTTGTGAATTTTTTCAAGGAAAACTATTTGAAATTTCGGATTGGGGTTTTAATTATCTAAAAGTATTTACATTCAAAAATGTGTTTAATTTTCTTTATTTAAAAATATCAAAAATATACAAGGATATTGTATGATCCTTGGAGCGTCGTAAAAAAATCTGCGTATTCTGTATCCACTGGCGTTTCTTCAAAAATCATCGGAAAAAAAACCAAAAAGATTATTAAATTAGATACTATAATCTAGTACTTGTCATAGCCGATTTTGAAAATATCGATTTATGACAAAATGGCGGACGTTTGAACATAAATAGTGATTTTTGGGCCAAAACTTAGTTATTATTTTGCCTATAAAACAAAAACTAAGTAACGGAAAAAAAAATCCTATAACAAGTACTAGATAATGGTGTATAGAATAGCTACAAAAAACATCAAGGCAATCGGTTAATTGGTTTTCGAGAAATGTTGGGTACCGATTTGAAAAACGTGGTTTCGAGAAAAACGCGTTTGAAAATTTGGGAATGAATAAATCATGAAATTTGTCAACTTACATGGAATCATCGATACCAGGCCCATAGTGTAGGTCTTCTACGGTCGACTAAATCCTCGACATCGACCATCTAGGTGTATATCTCCCCTTAAGGCAGCAGAACTCGAACAATTTTCGTCCAGTCGACTTGAAATTTTAACTGTAGCTTCGTAGATTGCTTTAACAGTCAAGGACGAGCGCTATTTTCGATGAATTGAAAATTGTAAAAAATATATGACTTTTTAGATGAAAATTATGGTCGAAAAAACGAACTTTTTTCAAACTCGGCTCTATTTTTTTTTTAATTATTTTTTAATTCCCCCCGTACTTGAATGCTAAAAATAATAAAATTAACGAAAGTATTTCACTCTTAGCTGCGGGACTAAATTTGCGACAGTTCTCCTGCGTGCCGCGGAGAGGGTTGGCTGAAAAACAGTAGTGCGCCGCCATTTTGTATACTTTTGACAAATAATTTTTTATTTTTACGTACTTTAATATATACTTCATAAAACCTAAAAGCTCTTTTGACGATGTATTTTATTCCTTTCTTAAAAAAAAATCCAAAGAAAATATTCAAAAATGGGCAGTTGCAGTGGTGTCCTCTCTTAAGGAAACATTTTACATAGGCACTTAATGAGTCTTATAATTGTCATTGAGATCAAAATCAACTTGAGCAACATTAAAATCAACTTTAGCAACATTAGAATAAACTTGAACAACAAATTCTTGTTCAAGTTTATTCCCCACACTCGCCGCCCGCCATAGAAGGTCAAGCGGGCTCGTTGCCCACTCATGTAAAACGTATTTTGGCGATCTGTCAAAGTAGCCCCTAAAACTGTCAAAGTTACCCTGAATGTCAAAGTAGCCCCGTTTTACGGTATTGAATTTAGGTGAAAACCAAAAAATCGTAAATTCCTACGCTTTTTTGGATGTTCACACTAAACATTCTTACTCGAAGTGATTTTTAAATCTATTGGATTTCATACAGTGCAAAAAACTGCAATGGCTAACTCTCCGTAAAATTAAAGGATCTTCGCCCTTTCTAACACGAGATTTTCGATATCAAAGCCAAAGGGCAAATCCCACTTTAGACGGCTCAAAAATAAGGTATTTTTGGGAATTTCTGTATGGTGCCTTTAAAAGATATTGATGTAAATCTTTTTGGGCTTTATAAAATGACTTTTGAAATGTATGAATTTTTTTTCAATTTCATTTTACATCATTTATGTATCCCTGGTAGCAGCATCCGCATAGCCACTCGAAAAAAGCGTTTCACTTTCGTTAATGTTATTTCTGAGTAGATTTATTTGAAACACAAAAACCAAAAAGGTTTGAGTTCAGTATGGTTGTGGGTAATGTCCGAACTAGAATTATTTATTTTTATGCAAAAATAACAAAATGGCGGCGGTTGAAAAAAAGTGTCCAAAAATAAGACTTATTTTAGTGATATTTCGGTTAAAAAAGTACTTAAAATCATCGGAAAGTCCGAAATTATGAAAGTACAAAAATCGGAATTTTCAGATACTTCTAGTTCCAGCAGTAGCCATACATGTGACGAATATGTAGTTGAAATTTCGTAAGGATCGGTTCCGTAGTTCCGGAGAAAAAATCAACAAGCGAGACAAAAGTAGTTTTGAGAAAAAACGTGTTTAAAGTTCGCAGTTCGAGTGAAAGCACACTGGAGAGCGCTCTCAAATAAACTCGAAAAATAATACCTAGACCGCTCCGATCTTTATGCAATTTCTACACAATATTTTTGAAGTGTTCTATTTTCGAAATCTATTTTAAAAAATCGATTTTCTGAAGTTGATATAGTGGGCCCTTAACGTTTCACATATAGCCTGTAGCAAATGCATCTAATGCTGATGCTGGTTTTTGCAATATCACGATGATATTAACGTTTGCATCGTCGGAACGCAACGAAAATAATTTTTTTCCAATTGCCATTTTTCTTTGACGATACAAAGGTACGGTTAACTTTTTTCACGTTCCTCATTGGAAACCTACAATCTAAATCTGTCGAACATGATTTTAGATAACAATAAAAATGAATAAAAAGAAAAATAAAAAGTTCGCTGAATTCCAATGATGTAAACTTCGACAACACATATTACGATCAACGCGACGATGTGTTTTAATTAAAAATACCAGATCGTAAAAGAGAACTATCCACGTGAGGTTTAAAAAGACAACGTTTGATCGTTTAGCTACCGAAATACGATCACCGGAAATATGAAATTCTATCGAAGGGTAGACCCGTGAAATTGTATAGTATAGATCTACTTAAAAGGTCGACGCTCCACGTTTCACCTATGGAGGTCAAGGTACAGGAGTCCAAACTTGGTACTTTAAGTCTCCGAAAAATGGTAAAAAATTAAGGTTCCACTCCAGGGTTATTTTGACAGGAATATAATCGTAATTTGTTTGCGATATTAATTGAACGTATCCAGTATGAGTACAGGTATAATGTAAACTATAAAAAGTGTATAAAAATTGAAAGTTATTAATATGTTTTTGCGAAATTTCAAACCGTGTGTATAAAATATAAATTTTGATATAACATACATTGTCGTAAATTGTAATTTTCTTATTATCAAGATAATTGTTGCTAAAAAACACTAAACTTAATGCTAATTTTATAGATCTATGGATTATTTGGGGCCGGGTTGAAATTCCGAACTTTGAATGATCAGATGGCTCAAAACTCCGAAAGAAAACTACCCCGAAAGAATTTTACACGAAAGACCAAAACTTCGAAAATCTGAACACCGTCAAAATAATTCGGTTATGGAAGTTTTAAAAGTTTCAAAATTTTCAACAAATCGACGAATTATTTAAAGATTTTTTTTTATTAAGAAGTGACTTTACGTCAATTTTGAAATTTGTCTAGATAATGTTATACGTTCTACATAATTTACAGTCATCTGTGTAGACTTTCGCTGGCATGATCTTGACATGGAGGCCGGGTTGAAATTCCGAACGTGGAATGCTCCTATGATTTAAAGTTCCTAATTTTAATGTTCCGAATTTACAAGTTTCGTCAAGATCATGCGAGCGAAAGTCTACCCAGTTGACTGTAAATGATGCAGAACGTATAACATTGTCTAGACAAATTTCAAAATTGACGTAAAATCTTTTCTTAATAAAAAAAAATCTTGAAATAATTCGTCGATGTATTGAAAATTTTGAAACTTCTAAAACTTCCATAGCCGAATTATTTTGACGGTGTTCAGATTTTCGGGTAAAATTCTTTCGGAGGTTTGAGCGTTCTGATCATTCAAAGTTCGGAATTTCAACCCGGTCCGCATTATTTTCTTTGTTTTTCGAATACTTACGACTGTCATGCTCCTGTTTCCGGCATTGTAGCAATTACTTTACGAAAAACGTTTTGAGAATATTGTTCATAGATGAATAAGTTCTTTTCGTTTCTTTTGTTGAATATCTACTTGTTTAGGGTTCATCGGAGTGTCGCGATCATTTTCACTTTGTGGTCTGCCTATTCCTACATTGGTTGGCCACTTGTTATCGCATCGACGCTGATTGTAAAGTGCCTGAACTTCTTACATTCCGCGGACGCTTTTTCTACCGCCACCCCTATGCAGCTTGGTCTCCTTTACTCTGACCTCCATAGTTTCATCTCCGATATTTCACTATGTACAGCGAGGAAAACTTTTTCACACTACTGTAAATCAATAGAACTAGGTTAAAGCAAAGTGGAAATGGAGAAAATGGATGTTCTTTTCCACGCTTGTTTTTAACCCTCGAGCCGAACACTATTTTTCGGCACCTAACGGAATACATGGGTTATTGGCCTCCGCGACATATTTAAAAAATCATAGCCGTTCTTTGTGGTTTCAACTGTAAGTTTAATCAATAACAATATCATAACGTTAATTTTCGATTGTTAATTTAATCGTTGACAAAAAAATATGCGGGAAATGCGACGTATTGTTGAAAAATTCATAATTTTTGTCAAGTACCTTCTTTTGAAAAATCCTTTGAATTATTTTTACTTGAGATGATGAACTTACAGAAAAAAAATGGGAGGCTTCGGGAAATAAAAAAGGTATTTATTTAAAGGGTTCAATATCGTTATTTAGTACGGACACTAGGGTGGCACAAATTTGACCTCTACTTTTTTCCTTTTTCTCACCATCCGATTAGCTTCTTTAAAGAAAAAAACGTTGTCGCGGAAGCTGCGAGTGGTCAAAAAATATTTAGATGTCGCTCAAGCCTCCCAAACATGCAAATTTTCATTAAAAAATCGTTTTTTGTTTTGTTTATCCACTCCTCAGCCATGAATGTTACGCTTTATAATTTAAAAATTAACCTCGCGAAAGCTCTAGCCGGCCAATGAATATTTAGTGGCCGCTCAAGTCGCTTTTCTTACTCTTCTTACTCATAAATTTGAAGCTTTGTAAAATTTTCAAAACAATTAATCCCTTGTTCTCTAGAAACAGAAATTTACCTCACAATTCTAACACAAGAATTATAATCTTTGCTCTCATAAAATAATTCTTCAAAGCTTTTGTCCCTAAACAACATTATAGGTCGTTTTATACGAGCTAGAACTGTGAGGTAAATTTGAAAAATCTGTTTCTAAGTCAAAAAGGATGAATTGTTTTGAAAATTTTACAAAGCGTCGAATTTATGAGCGAGAAGAGAAAAAAATGGCGAAAATTGGAAATTTCGAGGCTCTTGAGCGACCACTAAATATTCATCGGCCGGCCAGAGCTTTCGCGAGGTTAAGCAAAAAATCATGAAGCGTAAAATTCATAGGTGTGAAGTGGACGAAAAAAATTCGATTTTTTAATGGAAATTTGAATTTTTGGGAGGCTTGACGATCTCTAAATATTTTTTGACGGCTCGCAGCTTTCGCGACAATTTTTTTTTCCTTAAGGGGCCAGTCCATTTTGGAGCCACGAAAAAAGGCTATTTTCGCGATTTTTTATATAGGATTTTATAAAAGATATGGATATAAAAGTTATTGAGCTTGATAAATAAAGTCTTGAAATACATTTTAAAAAAATGTTTAATTCATGTTTATTCATTTTTAAATACGAAAACTATAGTTTAACGTAACGCCTCAAAAATAGGTGGGTTAGGTAGTTCCATCACAACTCGGCAACGGCTTGTCTGAAACAAAAAAAATTAATGTCCATTAGATTCAGTAGGACACCAGCTACAAAATGACCCTCGGATATAAAGTTTTATTAATAAATAAAAAAATTGCAGATGAAAAACGAAAAAAGTATTAAAAAACGCGTTTTTTCGCAGGTTTTCGCAAAAAAAAGAGTAAAAATCAAAATTTTTTAACCATCGAGGGTCATCTTGTTGCGAATCATGTTTACAATATGTGGTTCAAATTTCGAAAGAATCGGTTTATTAGTTTTAGAGATACGATGGAGCTAGATTTTGAATAGAGATTTCTTCAAGTCTTGCTTGCTTTCGATTTTTTGAAATTTTCAAAGTGGACTGGCCCCTTAAAGAAAATAATTAGATGGTGAGAAAAAGGGAAAAATTCGTGCCACCCTAATGGACACTCATGGAAGATAAATTTGAAAATAAATTAAAAACATTGATGGATCAATTGAAAAACTTCCGAATGGGAAAACTCATCGCATTCCTCTTCCTTTTCCTGATGATCTTCCACTTCGATACAATCATCATCCTAAGAATTGTCTCCGCCGAAATATTCCACTTGCTTGAAAGAACGAAGTAACGCCCTGATCTCACATCGATTTTCGCTTTTATTTATTCTACACCTTCATGAAAATTTATATTTTCAGTCAAAGAACAGAATTATAGAGAAAAAAAATGTTTTCGCGAAGTCGAATTTTACACACGTTTCCAGAACACATGGGTCGATTGCGTTCCCGACTGATTTTTACGGTTTGCCAGTAGGAGCTTAATTAACCGATTCCGGCGAGTCTGTGGCAGTGAACTGCCCCTACCCCAAACTTTTTCTACAGAACAACACGAATGACCCATGTGTTCGGTTCGAGGGTTAAAATAAAGTATTGATTTTTTAACTGGCGATAAATTTCTGGATGTTGAAACGATCGAGGCTCGCGAAGGGGGGGGGGGGGTGGCTCGAGCCAGGGGCTTGGAAATATTACGCTGGGGCGTCAAAAATACGATGCGGTTGAAAACAAAATCTCGTATGGCGCAGTGAAATAAAAAAACGGATAAAAAAAAGCCATCGTCCTTGTGGAATTTTTATTCTCTCGAGAGAAGTCGAGGGGAATGTCGCCCTGGGAGAATCGGGAAAAAGGTCGAAAAATGTAAGGGCCTCGAAAGTTCGTGGACCGAAAATAAGGCAAGACTCTCGTTTGTGCAGAGAACCCTCTCGAATGCTCGATCGCGGGGCGGGCTTTGCAGAGGGGGACTGCTCGAAAAGGGGAAAAAAAGCTGTGGAAGTTTAGATTAGCAGAGTAGCCTGGATGGTATCGTCGTTGGTCTCGTCGATACGGTTTTGCCACGCTACTCTTCACGCTCCGGATCTACGACGACGAGAAATGGAGAGGCAGCGTTCTTTAAATTAAATGAGAAATTCTGGTATGGCGAGTCGGGGTTTCTCCATCTCCCTTTCTCTCACTCTCTTCCTCTCTCTTTCCTACCCCTCTCTTGCTCTACCCTCTACTCTCACTTTTTTACCACGATCCCTTATCCGTAATGCCCCATCGTCAGCGACAAGGGACGATACCGTCGAAATCTATGCAATATAAATTGCGGGCCAAGGAAAAAAGCTGAATAAAATAGTAAATCTTCATTATTACGATATTCCTATTGAGAAGCTTTGGCCCGGGATGAAATTCCGAACTTTTAATGCTCCGACGGTGGGAAATTCTGAATTTTAATGCTCCGAAATTCAAGATCGGGCCGCGTTGAAATTTCGAACTATGAATGATCAGAACGCTCAAAATTCCGAAAGATCAAAACTCCGAAAGAATTGTCCACGAAAGACCAAAACTCCGAGAATGTGAACACCGTCAAAAAAATTCGGCTATGGAAGTTTCAACGGTTTCAAAATTTTCAATAAATTGACGAATTATTTCAAGGATTTGTTTTTATTAAGGGGCTACACCAGTGTGAACGCTGAAAATTTGGGTGATTTTCGGGAATTTTTTGGAAAGAAAGTACTCAATTAAATGTTTCGGAATTGAGATCCACTGCTGACATGATTCCGGCCGATTGGGTACCTAAAACCGAAAAAGAAAAAAATGTCATTGAACTGGAAGGTATTTTCTGTACAATGACGTAGGATTTTCGAAAAATATCAAAAACTAAAAAATTGGCATAGTTACGAAAAAAAGTCTGTTTTCTTGCGTATAAAATGGTCGTTTTTTTCAATGCCAAATCGGCAATTTTCATCCAATCAAAAATATCCTACGTCATTGTAGAGTAAATATATTCAAGAGTACTCAGGTCAAATTTCAAGTCAATCGGATAATTGCTCTTTAAGTTACAATGTCAGCAAATTTCAAAAATCTCATTTCGAGAAAAAACGCGTTTAAAGATTTAACTATCGATTTTTGCAAGATAAAATGATTAGAGAAACGGCCTTGAAATTTTTACAGGATATTCTTGAAAGTATAAACTGTCGAAAAAGGCAAGAAAAAATCGATTTTTTGAAAGTGTCACACTGGTATAGCCCCTTAAGAAGTGATTTTGCGTCAATTTTAAAATTTGTCTAGACAATGTTATACGTTCTCCGTCATTTACAGTCAACTGTGTAGACTTTCGCTGGCATTATCTTGACATGTTTAAAGTTCCTAATTTTAATGTTCCGAAATTAGAAGGTTCATCAAGATCATGCCAGCGAAAGTCTACACAGTTGACTGTAAATGATGTAGATCGCATACCATTGTCTAGACAAGTTTCAAAATTAACGTAAAATCACTTCTTAATTTAAAAAATTCTTGAAATAATTCGTTGATTTATTGAAAATATAGCAACTTTTAAAACTTCCATAGTCGAATTATTTTTACGGTGTTCAGATTTTCGGAGTTTTGATCTTTCGGAGTAGTATTCTTTCGGAGTTTTGAGCATTCTGATTATTCGAAGTTCCGAATTTTAACCCGGCCCCAGAAGGTTCAACTAACCATTCCGATTCACGTCATTTCAATTAATCGGATTTGAATAGTGATTCAGACCTACATCGAATTATTATATTAATTGGTAATTATTACACTAAAGATTATAGTAATTGCTTATTACTATAATATACATTATTATAATTATTACTAGTTACTGTGTTAAAAAATCATTACAATTATAACAGATTTTTCTCTAAATGGAGAATACTAAAATAAAAATCGATTTTAAAAAACTAATCTTAGTAAATAGTAAGATGAACATCGATTTCAACAAACTTTCTTTTCTCCCCCCCCCCTCCTGAAAAGAATTCCTCGCCACTTCAATTTAATTCAAACAAAATAATAGCTCTTTATTTCAAAATCCAGAATGGGTGATTAAAAAACTTCGATCGAGAAGCCTTTTTGAATCACGTCAAGGAAATCATCTTCTTCAATTTCACAAGACTTTTTTTCATTTTAAATTGCTGTGTGCATTTGCATATTGTTACCAATATAGAAACAGTTGGCGGTATTTACGGGTCTGCATAGCTTGGCGCCCAAAAAATCGGTCGATTTTCAGTTTTTTTTTACATGAAAGAATTGAGATGACAAGGTCGGAATTTACACACAATTAATACATAACCTTACTAAGTTCAAGTTTTCTTTTAAATGAAGGAATATTGACAAAAAATGGAGTTATTATTATGTGAACAAAGTTTTGCCGTTGCTGCATCGCCAATCGGTGTAGGTTCGGACAACTAGGTTGATCTGAAATGAGCAATAAAATAATGTACTTTTGGTATTATAATAAAACCTCCGTATGACCGGATAATTTTTCGAAATTTTGAAAATTACGGAATTTGCAACCTGTAGAATATAAAACTTCAATTTGAACCGCAAAAAATAATTTTGACAATTTTTATTAACAAATTAATAAGCAATCGAAAAATCATCCAGTCATACGATAGAAAATGTTATAAACTATGCTCCGTCCGAAAAGTGAATCGGATGATTAGATTTTGAGATACTCTTAAACTGTTTCGTAAAAAATAGTTTCGAAAAAAAAACGCACGAGACAAAAGGATAAAGCGCCATTTCGCCGTAGCGCAGTCGATAATCTGATTGATTTCTTCACAAACATCGTCATAAGTCGGACAATTTCTGTAATTATTATGAAATCTTTGTTGCAGATTAAAGTTGAGACTCTAGGCTTCAGAACTGTGCAGTAAACAACTATCATATTTTTGGACATAAATGCTTATGCAGACTCCTCAATTACTCCATAAATCGAATAAGGAAATCGGCCTTTTCATTTTTCTCTCGTGTAAATCCCTACGAGTACGAGACGAGCGTTAATTGGAACTTCTATACGACTACATTAACGCACGTTCTCTTGAGACTCGATTGAAGAGAAGCGCTAACTTGATTTACCACCGTGTCTGAGAGTTGTAACCCGACCTTCCTTAACGCATACTTACCACTGGCCGCAGACAAGACTGACTCCTCTGTACACCTAACTTTTATATATGTATGGGAAATTCCACGCCTTTTCACCTAGTCCGGCACTCCGACCATTTTTGGGTGTCCTGATTTTTTTGTGTTGAATCGTACTCCATGAAATAAATATCCACACCAATTTTTAGATTTTTATCTTTTCTTTTTTAGGAATCCTAATTTTTTTCTAAATGTCGAAAAATTTAACAACAAAAATTATTTAAAATAAAAAAAAATTCATTATATTCAGCACAGATTTAAACTAAACCGTTTCAGGCCTGTCGCAGCCGAATTAAAAATAGCATAATAATTTTCTTAGACGATTTTTATGAAAAATTTTCACTTAATTTTTCTGAGATTTATGAAAAATCTTTTAAGAAAAATATCATTAGTTCGAAAAAAATAAAACGAAAAATGGGCCCACAATGAGACTAGTTTAAAAAATCATAGAATGGGTCATTCTATTTTAGAGAATTTTTTGAAAAAAAATTAAGAAAGGCAATCATTTTTAAAAAAATAGTTTTCACTTTAGAATAAAAAAAACGTTGACATTGATAATTGATAATTTTTTTCATAGTTTTTAACGAAAGTATGCTTCAAAATGAATAAGAATTATATAGTGACATTTGTCGATATCTCAATTAGTTCAGGAGTTATCAACGTTTAAACGTTTCCAAAACTTCCGAAATCGATATTTTTTGGCAAATTGTTACTCCTAAAAGAGAAGAGATAAAAATCTAATACTCGATGTGGATATTTCTTTCATGGGGTACAATTCTACAACAAAAAATCAGGAAAACAAAAAATGGTCGTGGTCACGGGCTAGGGGAAATCGCGTGGAATTTCCCATATAAATGTCCGACGGTAAATCCGACACGTACACACGTATCACATGCACGTCGGTTCTAACGAAATGGGCGTGACGCACAGGTTAGTTTTATCAGGAACATTCAGAGATCGTATCAGTGCACAAGAATTATCGTGTGCTACGAAAACGATTATGGCTCGCATCCCGCACGTTAATGCACAATCGAGTTTCAATTTACGCGAGCTTGCGGCACGAGCTTTCTTTCGGAGACAGAAATTTGTTCGATTATGAGATAGAGAACATGACACCTCATTCAATTTTCACCTTGTAGCTCCTCTAGATTTCCCATGCGGATAATTTCCTGGGCAACCCTAATAAAATTCGGGACCTTAAGAGCTTAGACGTAGCTGCGTTGAGAGAATTCGCCCCAATACTGGCGAACTACATTCCGACAGAGAGATTTCAAGTTCGGGTGCCTTCATTGAAAAAAGCTTGGATGAGGCGATCAATTGAGGATGTAACCTGACGGAATATGAAATTTTTGAAGTTCAGACGGTTTCGACACTTGGCATAAAAAAAATGAATTGCGTCTCGTACAAGTAATACTTGTGAGGCTTTTTGCCGTCACTGAATCTCAATTTGACTTTGAATTTCTCAAATTCAAAATGGCGAATAGAAATTTGTGAAGAAAATATTTAATAAAAATTCGCTATTCTGATTTTTCTTGACACAAAATAAAATTACGATGTAATTATTTGATACGTGCCTTTGTGTTTTGTTTTCGAAGCCTATATGTTGGCTCTCTAGCCAACGATTTGTGAAATTGGGAAATGAAAGTTTTGAAGATTAAACGTTTTAGAAACTTGACATGAAAAAATGATTTGTATCTCGTGCAGGCAAATACAAAATGGCGAACAAAAATTTGTGAATGAAATATTTATTCAAAATGAACTATTCTGAACTCTCTTGATAAAAATCAAATTACGATGTATTTATTTAATACTTAATTTGGATACGTGCCGTTTTGTTTTTTTTTTCGAGATCATTGGCTCTCGAGCCAACGATTTGTGAAATCGTAAAAAGAAATTTTTGAAGATTCAGAGGTTAGGCCACAGTAATTAATGGGTGTAAATCATGTGCGAATTTAACAAATTTTTTTTCGCATGAAAAATGATTCACTCATAAAATTAATTACACATCTATTTAGTATGAATATCAAGCTGTTAGAGAAAATATATATATATTTTTTTCGAAGTACAAAATGGCCGACTACTTATATTTTCTTTTATTATCTTTTTTAGGCGCTTCGTGGCGTAATATTTAGCATCCATAATTTTTTACCTAGAACCAAAAACAAAAGTTCTCGTCAATCTACATTAGAATATCTAGAGAAGTACATACGAAATTTAAAAAATATTGTTTTATTCAAGAGTTGTAGGTATTTGAACTTAAGAAATGAATTTTCAGTGAAAAATTTCGTTATAACTGGTCATAAATTGCTCATAAAATGAAAAGTTTTCGATTAATCAGAAATTCCGCACGTACTTCTCTGCGAAATGCTATTAGGAACGTAATTTTTAAATTTGAAGTAAAACGAGTGAAAATTGTTGAATTTATTTGTCACGCCAATTGGAAAAAAGCTGTTTCGAGAAGTTTCGAGTAGTCGGCCATTTTGTACATCGAAAAAAAAAGATATATTTTCTAACAGTTTGGTATTCACACCAAATCGATGTGTAATGAATTTCATGTCACTTTATATCACTTTTCATACGAAAAACATTGTTAAATTCGCACATGATTTTATACCCCTTACTGTGGCCTAACCCTTTAAACGTTTTTGAAACTTGACGTGAAAAAATAAATTGTGCCTCGTACAATACTCATCGTGAGGGTTTTTGCCATTGCTGAATCTCAATTTGACTTTGAGCTTTTCAAATCCAGCCGGCGAATCCAAATTTTGTGAATGAAATATTTATTCGAAATCCACTATTCTGAACTTTCTTAACACAAACGTTTTCCGAACTTAAACGACTCTGATCGAATGATAGGCTTCTAAGATCGGCCCCCAATGCATTTAGGGAAAATGAATGTGGGCGCGACCAAAACCCTAACAAAATTGTATTTTTTTATGACGATAAAATAAAGTGCGTATGTGGTCTTATGTCTTTACCTACACGAATTTTTCTCTCCGGGGTTACGCTGGATATGCCATAAAAATAAATCTCGCGCGATATTTGTGGACCATTTGGAGATTTTTCGAGGAACAATGCTTGTCTATCACGGGCTCACGCGAATTCAACACAAAAATGCTCCGATTCTCTTCCAGAACCGTTATATACACGAACGTTTATGGATTTCCCAGGGTTTTATTTCCGTGCGAGTGGAAAAACCAATGGTCAGGATGTAGAGATCTACAGGGAGAAACGTATATCTGGCACGATCATAAGCTCAGATGTACTTTCCCGGACATCGTTCGTCTCGATAGCTTGCCATTCCTTTATCACACTCTATCTCATCGTGCCCTCGAGGCACTTTATCCTCGAGGGACTCGCGTGTTGCGCAATCGCGTCGCTCCTTTCGAGGGAAGCGAACGGATCCGGAAAATAAAATAAAATCGGGCTTAATTCTCATTCGATACAATCGAAAGAACTTTTATCCAGATACTTGATAAATCAATTTAATGTTTAGTACTTTAGTGAAGAGGGCATCAAATAAATACTGATAAAAAATTGATTTTTCAGTTGATAAAACAAGAAAATATTGTTTCGCATTGATTCGTAATCACTATTTTATTTATAATAATTATGTTATTTTATTTTGGATTTTTAAAGGGTGATCACCACTTTGATGGGCCGAAAAAGGTCGCTTTTTTCAAAATTTCTTGTCTACTTGATTATTTATTTGGGAATTAGAAAAAAGTATGTTATTAAGGGGCTATATACAGTAAGGAGGCCCAAAAATTTAAATCTATTAACGTCAAAAATTGCATACATATTATGGTATCTTTTAACTGTATTTCAACATTCTTTATTTGTAAAATAATTATTTCGAAAGCTGCTATAGCTTATCTCCGGGAACACTTTCAAAAAAAGGCGTCTCGCGGTGAGCACGATATCTCTGGACTGGATCATCTAAAATGAAAAAAAAAAAAACCAAAAATATTTCGTTAATATAATGGATTATCTTGTAATTGATCAAAGCAATAAGCAAAGTAATAATTTTTTACAAATGGCGTTTTCTCAACAAAAAATCGATTTTTGACAAAAATTTAGGTCTTAAATTGTTCACAAAATGGAAAATATTTATCGGAAAGGAAAAACCTTCAATTAATTACGAAAATATATACTTGAAAACATTGTGTTAAAATTTGAGACTGATCGGTTCAGCCGTTTCCGAAAAAAATTTCCGAGACTTTAAAAACACAGTTTTGAGAAAAGTGCGTTTAAAGTTTCACAAGCACTTTCGAACGCTCTGACACGTAATTACAAATGTGCGTGTAACTTCGAGAATATTCGCCGGGTTGACAAGAAATTTTCTGTGTGTACTTAAATATATGTATATTACGAAAAAAACAATTTAAAAAAATCGATTTTTCGAAATTTTTAACTGTATATACCCTTTAAGCATGCGTTGAATTTATTTCGTGTAAATTTTTATTTAGAATAGAAAAATTAAACCAGTGTGAGTCGGGCCTCGCTCTATTAGGTTCCGTAAATATGACCACTTAACTTTTTTTTATACTAGATATTTAATTAGGTCATGTTTTTTTTCTGCCTTAGTTCTTAGGTAGTACTAAACTGAAACCATATGGGGTGACGACAGCGAAAGAAAGCTTTGTATGCTCCTGCTGTAAGCTAATAATGAAAATATACAAAATTATTGTTATTTAAATATTAACAATACCAAATTACTTATTTTTAGAGTCGATACCGGCCAATTGCCAATACTGTCACATTTTTCGCAGAAAAAGAGGAGGCGAAGAAAAATAAATGAAATATTCGATATCCAGTATTTTTTTGAATTTGCAATCTCGTTTCTTCCGTGACGTCAATATGTCGTTCTTGGCTGGCACCGACTTTAGAGTGAACTTTAGAGTAAACTTTAAATAAGTCATTTGCTATTGTAAATATTTAAATAACAATAATTTTATATATTTTCGTTATAAATTTATTGTATTATGAATACAATATTTGTATAATCATTATATATACGATATTATGAACCGGAATTTTCAGTATTTGTTGTTTAATTGCAGTATATGGTCCATAATATGCAGAAATGCCAAATTCATTACTAGTTTAGTTTTTGTGATAGACCCCGTAACAAAAATAATCTAAACGTGACAACTTTGACCGCCCCCATGCTTCATTTTTTAACATAAAACAGAAAAAATATATTTGTACTCTACTCATAGGGGTTTAAAAAATGACAGCCCACATGCCAGGGTAAAAAAAATTCTGCTCCCCATGAAAAATAATTTAATTGAATTTCTAATTCAATATTCAGTTTTGGGTCAACATTCTACACAAAATGTCCAAATTTCAGGTCTGTAACTCACTCCGCTGATAAGCTAGAGACAACAGAGTGTCATTAATAGGGTTCTGTTTTGCCCTTTGGGTACAGAGCCGTAAAATTAACGTCATTGTGGTATAATAGAGCTTCTGTATAAAAAATGTGGTTCAACGGCCGGATCGATAACTTGGTTGGTCTGAAAAATAAAAATAAACAAGCTCTATAATCTTTATAAATGTAGTTCTCGTTATACGTAGCCGTTCTTTCGATTTTTTTCTTTTTTACATAATGGCGCCTGTTAGAAAAACCTGTAATTTCGACGAAGTTTCTACTTATATTCGAGGGTTCAAAAATAATAAATTAATAAAAGAATGGCTTTGTGCAACGATAGTTACTATAATTACGGACATTTTGTTTCCTTTTAATTTGAAATTCGGACCATTACAGCTTGAGTTATGACTCCGGCCAGGTCAAGAAAAGTCGTTTCGAGAAAAACGCGATTTAAAAAATTTAGTATCCGTAAATCGTTGCGCTACCTGCACTCACTGAATCGTCTGTAACTTGGTAAATTTAGAATATTTTAACTCGATTTTTTTTATCACCCATCTTGAATATGTATATTTTGAGAAAATGCAAGGACATCGATTTTTTTACCCGTAACGTTGGTGTCCCGCCTTAATGATTATTCTTAATTCTTGATCATTTCATTTTATTTTATTCAATTCTTAATTAACTTCAGTTCTTTTATTTGATTTTACTGTGAAATTCCTAATTACTTTTTTTAAATTCTTAATTCTTCTTAAGAAGTTTTCTCACTTTGGACGCTAAAAAAGGCTATTTCCATGAATTTTTTTTGGTAGGTTTATGTCATAGATATTGATATAAAAGTTGTTACTCTTAATAAATACACTTTCAAAATACATTCAAAAAAATGTTGAATGTATTTATTAACCATTTTGCATGATGCATTTATAACCAAATAAATTATGCATTTATATAATATTATGCATTTATTAACCAAACAAAATTTTTTAATGTATGTATTAACCCAAACAAACTTTGAACGCGTTTTCTCGACACCACGTTTTTCGACGGCTTGTTGATAAAATCTTCAAAAATACTGAATATGAAATTCAATTCAAATTCAAAATCAAAACCTTATGAAATTTTATCTTTGAAACTATAGCTATAGGGTATATCAAGGATTTTTTCAGATTTCAATGTTTACTATTTTTTATTGTAAAAACGGTAAAAAAAGGGATTTTTTGTTTTTTTTTCGAAAAATATCCGCCATTTTGTTACTTTTACATATATCAAAAATCATACGACATGCGCTATAGCCATTAACATACTGAATCCAAAACTGTTTGATTTTTTTTTCGGATGATCCATCTCCGAGATTTCAACAGCGCAAATCCACAATTTTTTTAGGACATTTTTTCAACTACCATTTTAGTCCATAAATAGTGACTTAAATAAATAACTTTTAAAAATGTATTTCGACAGTGTATTAATTAAGTGTAATAACTTTTATATCAACATCTATAATATAAACCTATCAAAAAAATTCATGAAAATAGCCTTTTTTAGCGTCTAAAGTGAGAAGACCCCTTAACCATTTTTAGTAATTAATGATATGTCATAAGTATTACTTTATTTATTTATTTATTTATAACATTCCTTCGTGTGCCCTCGTGGGCTTTTACGATGCCGGGTCCCTTTCTCTTTTACGCTACACTTGTCCCTCCACTGACATTTTGTTTGTGAGTGTCGTAACTCGGCAACAACCTCGTATATTTTTATCTCATCCGTGGTCTATTCTCGATATGTAACACCTTGACTTGATCCAAATGAATCGAAGAAAGTTGTACACGTAGAAACATAGATATATGATATTGAATAAAGTTTGGGAGATGAGGAATCCAGACGGGACGAGTCTCGATGAAAAATCAGAAAGAACAATACGTCTAACCACAGACAAGTTTCATCCGTCATCAATCATACCGCTTGAAGCTTCTCGTTCGTTAATATCGCCGATGAAACATTTTTCAAATTTGTTCACACAGTGTATTGATGGATTATGTGCTGAGAGCAAACGCCTTTGATCGTTTATCGACGAACTTTCCCATCAGTTTCTCAAGCCCATACATCATGCCCATTGATTTTCCAGATCCACTGCGTTATGAAAACTGAAGACTTTTGAGCAGTAACACATCTCCAAAATGTGAACAAAATTATTTTCTTCCATTATTGATTATTGTCCTAGAAACGTCTACCTTTTATCTTGAAAGAAAAATGATTTGGAAGTAAAAATGAAATTCTGGGAAAACTATTGCCCGAAAATAACGAGATACGAGTTTGGCGCTGTGGACAAAAATGTAGTTGAGGGTTCAAGCTACAAATTGTTCCACGGAGGCGAATTCGTGCGGTCAATAGTTTTCCCAGAATTTCATTTTTCATTTTCAACCCCCGAGACGGGTTGGAAAAGCAAAATCTAAGGGTGGTCCATAGAAATGGAAATATTGAGAAAATTATTCTCTACATTTCGTACATTTAAACCATCCCCGAAAAATCGATTGTTTTTGAGTCATTCAATAAACAATTTTTTTAAATACTTCGACCATTTTTTCGGGGTGAAGATATTATTGGAGAGGGATGATCAAATACTCGATCGACGCGTCTTTTCAAGGGCTACAACGTTCCCATTTAAACAAAAATTGTATGACTTTTTCCTAAAGAGATATCGAATTAAAACGGATTTTTCAAATTTTCACCCCACTTTTTCAACCCCAAAATGAATTTCCACGACTTCGGCGCTGCGGACAAAAATGAAGCCCGGATTTTTCTGAGCATTTTGTCTCCCGGCCTCGTGGGGGTTGTAGTTTGGCATTAATTCACCCCCATCCCCCTTCATCCCCTAAAACAAAACCCTACACCCCGATTTTTAGGCAAACTTGGATTTAGCACCCTCGGCACCTACAAAATCACCTGTCAAAAAACTAGCCTTCTTATATTTTTTTCCGATTCCAACATACAGCACGACTGTACTAAATGCTGATTTCCAATCGGCGAGACTCGAAATGGACACAAAAAAGGCCCGTTTTCTCGAACGAGGCAATTCAGCGAGAGCGTGTGAAAGATTTGCGGTTCAGTTGCGCCTAGATTTAATCCGCTCGTTTTATCACCGACCAAGACTCGAAAGGGGAGAAGATGTAGTGCCCTTCGTGACGAGACACACTTTAGGTACGGAAATCCGCTATTCCTGTTATCCCGAAACGTTTATGGGATTGCCTCCACTAGGCCCGTTGAGATTCGTTCTTCGCTATATACTACAATAAATAAAGCTTTCGTCACACGACCACGACGATCAAATCTCCAGCGAATAATACGCCACGCAATTCCTCGACACGTGTGCGCGTACGGGATTTTCCGGGACGAGTTCAAGAGATCATCACAGTATAACGGGTCGAAAAATACCTGATTTTTGGGATTTTTTTTCGATGGTTCAAATACGCTAATTAGTCGGATTTTTTTATGTCGAATCAAAGCACTCATGAAGAACAGAAAATACATTTGTCAACGTTTATTTTGATTTTTGAAACATTTTTTTAACGGTTGAAAATGTCTTCGAAAAAACACAGTCACGGTGTACACGGTTGTGACCGTAAATATTATCTGAACAAAAAATTGTAAAAAGATTATTAATCAGTATCATAGCCGCTATGGAGGTTTTTTTTCCAACCCACAATTGACAAAACGGCGGCGATTTGAAAAAAGTGTCGAATTAAGCCTATTTTCTCGACAGTACTTCGTTAAAAAAATGAAGATTTCAAATTGAAATAAAACTTCCATAGCAAGATGAAGTATGGCGTGAAGAATATTGTGTCAAAATTTGAGACGGATAGCTTGAAAACTCTTCCATTGAGAGTGTACACCGTTTTGAAAGACGAAATTTCTAGAAAAACGCGTCCGTCCGCGCCAGTATACTATCGGATAATGCAAACAAAAAGCATCGACTTTTTGGAAATTTTACACCCTGATGATCCCTTAAATTATTACTATTTCGGTGGAGAACCAGCAAAGAAAATAATCTGTAATAAATCATCACTGCAGTTCAATTTTAGTAAATATTTTTAAAACACACGTTTGAAAGTAAAATTTAAAATACTGGGAATGCTAAGTCTCCAGAAAAATAGGGAACTCGCTCGAAATTTATCTACATCGACATTTTTAAAGCAGCATCGCCACCGCAAAAATTTGAAAGCATTAGCAAGCGTTTTGGAAGCAAAATCCAAAATACTAACAACGAACAGTGCAATGAATAAACTAAGTGAAAAAAAAATTAAAATCGACGAAGCGGGACAATTAATGGATTATGCCTAGTTGTAACAGTCGAAAACAACTCATTTTTGGCATTCTATGAACAGAAAATCTTGATGAAAAATTTCTACAAAAATTAGGTATTCAAAAAAGTATAATTTGGAAATAAAACAGATTGGGTTAGTATACTAGTTTGTCCTTAAACTAACCGAAGGAATTTTCGAAATATCAAATTTAAAAAACATGTCGTGTGTTCAATGTGAGACTCTTGATTTTGGCGAAAAATGAGCATGCTCATCAAACCGAAAGTGTAAATCAGAAGAAAATCTTTCGATCCAGATTCAATCCGATTTTTGCATCCTGAAAGAGCTCTAAAAATGTCTGAAAGATCGATGCAATAGTTTTTGAGATATTTTACTCACTGACTTTGAAAACGTACTTTCGAGACAAAAGCGTTTAAAGTTTCGAACGACGCCCCGAACGTTCCGACGGGCGTCAACACAACAGTTTATAAATTTGTCAATTTTGATCCGATCACCTTGGCGTTGTCAGGGAACATTGATAAGATGAAGTACTATCAAGATATATTGCTTTGGAAAAAAGTGATTTTTCGACTCATACAACTACGCATAACCCCTTAATAAACGTAGAGGCATGGAGAGTCGGTAAAGCACCATGATGAATAAAGGCTTCCAGGAGGCACAAAAAGGGCCTTTGCATAAGTCCTCAAAGCTCACAATATACACTTGAGATTATAATGGCAATGGGATTCACGAATGTTCAGAGCAAAAGACTTTCTGTGAAAGAAGGATCGTTCTCTTTCCCGAACTGCACGAATAGTAAATTTAATAAATGTGTGTATGTGCGCCTGTAAATATATATGTATATAGGGTGGACCATTTAACGTGACGTTACGAGTTCCCGTTTTTACTCGTGTATTTTGGTGAAAAATCAGTTCAAGGTCATGATATCATAGGTTGTTGGATTTGTTTAAATATTAGCTACAATGTCTCAATTGAAAAAAAACATGTTCCTATTTGAAAAACCACTGATGACCTTGAGCACTCAAAAACTATGACCTTGACAAGAATGAATTTTTCACTACTGTATCAACCCTTCGAAATCAATCAAATTACCTCCTGGCATTTTTTTCGCCACTTTAAAGGCAACGGAGATATTTGGGGTTGTCACGTTAAATGGTCCACTCTGTATATACAGGGTGATCCAGAATAGGTGTATCAGCGGGAAATGCCGGGTTCGGCAGGTTACTCCGAAGATTTCTACCGAGCCGTTTTCTTTTTTTCGCCTCCGTCATTAAATGGGAAGCATTAGAAAATAGGCGTTCGATCTTCGAAATTAACGCTCGAATCCGCCATGTTGGACGATCGAAAGGGCAAAAGAGTAGACGAAGGGCCACGAAGTCGTAGCCGACGTCAAGAAGGTTCTGCGAAACAGCAGCGTTTGACAAATGCCAGCGCGCATGATCTGACGTTTAGCGAAACATTCGCTACCTTGCCTGTCAACCTAGTCGGCCCGAGAATCGTGACACACGATTTGACGTTTCACCTATCGTCTGCTATCGCTTGGCGTATTGCGTGCCAAAGCGTGAAGCGCGCCGCAATTAATGACATTTACGAATATTGCAGCGATTATCCATCGAGAGCGCCTGTTCTTTTTGCTTCATTAAGAAATAAAAATTAACAAAACCAAAGAAATGTCAATGATTATCGAATTTCGATAAACCGAACGATTTTTCTTGCGTATTGAAAAAAAAATCAATACATAAGTTTTTATTAACAAACTCTCAATAACTTGACGCTACATTTTCGAGAATTGGATGTTTTCGGGATTCCATTTCTCATTCGACCACTCCGTTCAGTATCATAGTCGGATTGATCTCCAAAAATACATTTTTCTGTACGAATATCATCTCAAAGTGTGTTCGAGCTGGGTTAGGAAACATGAGGAGAAGCTTTCCATTTCCTCATTAGGGGAGACGAAATCAGTCGGTTCCGGCAAACGAAAATCGATACGACGTTTTTTGAGGATTGAAAATAGATGAGAAGATCTTCTGCACCGCCTGAGATACAATTTTTCACGTACCGATACGGGTTGATTCTGGAAATCCCAAAGCGTTGCGACTCTGTTTGCGGTTTCTCTTAAGGGGTAACACCACTCGAGCGGCAGAAAATTAGGCCTAACTTTGACAATTTATTTTGGCAGCATGAAAAAAGGAATAGGATTTCTTATGAGAGGGTTTATGTAAGACATATTAAAGGATGTAAAAGATATTGTAATTTTCATACAAAATAGCGACGACAGAGCCCATCTTGAAAAACTTGTTTTTCAAACTGCGAGGCCGGAATACGCGAACCCTTTGCATGAATCGATTTGAATTTTGATCGCAGCGTCATAATTACATTCTCTATGGGCGTACGTAGCCGTTTTTTTAAATTAAATGTATACTTTTCTTTATAAACAATTTATCGCTTATCTTTTTGGCAAAAAATCGATTTATTTCTTTCAATGTCCGCCATTTTTTCAAAATTTGATCGAAAAATCCCTACGTCATCCCATAGAGAATGTAATTGTGAAGCTACTATCAACATTTCAAATCGATCCGTTGCAAAGGTGTTCGTGTACTCCGTTCTCCCAGTTTTAAAAAAACATATTTTTCAGGAGGGGCTCTGTCGCCGCCATTTTGCATGAAAATTATAATACATTTTTTTATCCTTTAGTATGTGTTAAATAAACCCTCTAAAAAGAAATCCTATCCTTTTATCAAATTCCCAAAATAAATTGTCAAAGGTAGGCCTTATTAACTGCCGCTAGAGTGGTGTTACCCCTTAAGAATATTAGAACACCAGCGTTATGTAAAGGGTCAACATTTGTGCTACTTTATAATAAAATGTTATTTATTTATTCATTTCACTTGTGATCAGAGCAAATGGACAATTCATGCGGTGCACGAATCGTTGTCCGAATTGATTTCATCTCCTATCGCGATCGGGAACGAGATGAATTTATCTCGTTTCAATATCATCGGAAAGGAGATGAAATCAATGGTGAACTCGTCGTGGCGGCTTCGAGTATGTCCTATGGACACTAGAAGAATCATTGACAGAATTGATTTCATCTCCGTTCGCGATCGGGAACGAGATGAAATCATCTCTTTGCGATATTATCGGAATGGAGATGAAATCAACCGCGAACTCGTTGTGACGCTGTCGAGTATGTACTATGGATAATGCACGAATCGTTGTTCGAATTGATTTCATCTCCTATCGCGATCGGGAACGAGATGAATTCATGTCGTCGCGATATTATCGAAAAGGAGATGAAATCAATGGCGAACTCGTCTAGACGTTGTCAGAGTGTATCCTATGGATACTACACGAGTCACTGACAGAATTGATTTCATCTCCGTTCGCGATCGGGAACTAGATGGATTCATCTCGTTCCGATACAATCGGAAACGAGAGGAAATCAAAGGCAAACTCGTCGTGACGGCTTCGAGTATGTCCTACGGACACTAGAAGAATCATTGACGGAATTGGTTTCATCTCCGTTCGCGATCGGGAACGAGATGAAATCATCTCTTTGCGATATTATCGGAATGGAGATGGAATCAACCGCGACCTCGTTGTGACGTTGTCGAGTATGTCCTATGGATAATGCACGAATCGTTGTCCGAATTGATTTCATCTCCTATCGCGATCGGGAACAAGATGAATTTATCTCGTTTCAATATCATCGGAAAGGAGATGAAATCAATGGCGAACTCGTCGTGACGGCTTCGAGTATGTCCTATGGACATTAGAAGAATCATTGACAGAATTGATTTCATCAACGTTCGCGATCGGGAACGTGATGAAATCATCTCTTTGCGATATTATCGGAATGGAGATGAAATCAACCGCGAACTCATTGCGACGTTGTCGAGTATGTCCTATGGATAATGCACGCATCGTTGTCCGAATTGATTTCATCTCTTATCACGATAAGAAACGAGATGAATTTCTCTCGTTTCAATATCATCGGAAAGGAGATGAAATCACTGGCGAACTCGTCGTGACGGCGTCGAGTATGTCCTACGGACACTAGAAGAATCATTGACAGAATTGATTTCATCTCCGTTCGCGATCGGGAACGAGATGAAATCATCTCTTTGTGATATTATCGGAATGGAGATGGAATCAACCGCGACCTCGTTGTGACGTTGTGGAGTATGTCCTATGGATAATGCACGAATCGTTGTCCGAATAGATTTCATCTCCTATCGCGATCGGGAACGAGATTAATTTATCTCGTTTCAATATCATCGGAAAGGAGATGAAATCAATGGCGAACTCGTCGTGACGGCTTCGAGTATGTCCTACGGACACTAGAAGAATCATTGACAGAATTGATTTCATTTCCGTTCGCGATAGGGAACGAGATGAAATCATCACTTTGCGATATTATCGAAATGGAGATGAAATCAACCGCGAACTCATTGTGATGTTGTCGAGTATGTCCTATGGATTATGCACGAATCGTTGTCCAAATTGATTTCATCTTCTATCGCGATCGGGAGCGAGATGAATTTATCTTGTTTCAAAATCATCGGAAAGGAGATGAAATCAATGGCGGACTCGTCGTGACGGCTTCGAGTATGTCCTACGGACACTAGAAGAATCATTGACAGAATTGATTTCATCTCCGTTCGCGATCGAGAACGAGATGAAATCATCTCTTTGCGATATTATCGGAATGGAGATGAAATCAACCGCGAACTCGTTGTGACGTTGTCGAGTATCTCCTATGGATAATGCACGAATCGTTGTCCGAATTGATTTCATCTCCTATCGCGATCGGGAACGAGATTAATTTATCTCGTTTCAATATAATCGGAAAGGAGATGAAATCAATGGCGAACTCGTCGTGACGGCTTCGAGTATGTTCTACGGACACTAGAAGAATAATTGACAGAATTGATTTCATCTCCGTTCGCGATCGGGAACGAGATGAAATCATCTCTTTGCGATATTATCGGAATGGAGATGAAATCAACCGCGAACTCGTTGTGACGCTGTCGAGTATGTACTATGGATAATGCACGAATCGTTGTTCGAATTGATTTCATCTCCTATCGCGATCGGGAACGAGATGAATTCATGTCGTCGCGATATTATCGAAAAGGAGATGAAATCAATGGCGAACTCGTCTAGACGTTGTCAGAGTGTATCCTATGGATACTACACGAGTCACTGACAGAATTGATTTCATCTCCGTTCGCGATCGGGAACTAGATGGATTCATCTCGTTCCGATACAATCGGAAACGAGAGGAAATCAAAGGCAAACTCGTCGTGACGGCTTCGAGTATGTCCTACGGACACTAGAAGAATCATTGACGGAATTGGTTTCATCTCCGTTCGCGATCGGGAACGAGATGAAATCATCTCTTTGCGATATTATCGGAATGGAGATGGAATCAACCGCGACCTCGTTGTGACGTTGTCGAGTATGTCCTATGGATAATGCACGAATCGTTGTCCGAATTGATTTCATCTCCTATCGCGATCGGGAACAAGATGAATTTATCTCGTTTCAATATCATCGGAAAGGAGATGAAATCAATGGCGAACTCGTCGTGACGGCTTCGAGTATGTCCTATGGACATTAGAAGAATCATTGACAGAATTGATTTCATCAACGTTCGCGATCGGGAACGTGATGAAATCATCTCTTTGCGATATTATCGGAATGGAGATGAAATCAACCGCGAACTCATTGCGACGTTGTCGAGTATGTCCTATGGATAATGCACGCATCGTTGTCCGAATTGATTTCATCTCTTATCACGATAAGAAACGAGATGAATTTCTCTCGTTTCAATATCATCGGAAAGGAGATGAAATCACTGGCGAACTCGTCGTGACGGCGTCGAGTATGTCCTACGGACACTAGAAGAATCATTGACAGAATTGATTTCATCTCCGTTCGCGATCGGGAACGAGATGAAATCATCTCTTTGTGATATTATCGGAATGGAGATGGAATCAACCGCGACCTCGTTGTGACGTTGTGGAGTATGTCCTATGGATAATGCACGAATCGTTGTCCGAATAGATTTCATCTCCTATCGCGATCGGGAACGAGATTAATTTATCTCGTTTCAATATCATCGGAAAGGAGATGAAATCAATGGCGAACTCGTCGTGACGGCTTCGAGTATGTCCTACGGACACTAGAAGAATCATTGACAGAATTGATTTCATTTCCGTTCGCGATAGGGAACGAGATGAAATCATCACTTTGCGATATTATCGAAATGGAGATGAAATCAACCGCGAACTCATTGTGATGTTGTCGAGTATGTCCTATGGATTATGCACGAATCGTTGTCCAAATTGATTTCATCTTCTATCGCGATCGGGAGCGAGATGAATTTATCTTGTTTCAAAATCATCGGAAAGGAGATGAAATCAATGGCGGACTCGTCGTGACGGCTTCGAGTATGTCCTACGGACACTAGAAGAATCATTGACAGAATTGATTTCATCTCCTATCGCGATCGGGAACGAGATGAATTTATCTCGTTTCAATATAATCGAAAAGGAGATGAAATCAATGGCGAACTCGTCGTGACGTTGTCGAGTGTATCCTATGGATATTGCACGAATCACTGACAGAATTGATTTCATCTCCGTTCGCGATCGGGAACGGGATGAATTCATCTCGTTCCGATATAAGCGGAAACGAGAGGAAATCAAAGGCAAACTCGTCGTGGCGGCTTCGAGTATGTCCTACGGACACTAGAAGAATCATTGACAGAATTGATTTCATCTTCGTTCGCCATCAGGAACGAGATGAAATCATCTCTTTGCGATATTATCGGAATGGAGATGAAATCAACCGCGAATTCGGTGTGACGTAGTCGAGTATGTCCTATGGATAATGCACGAATCGTTGTCCGAATTGATTTCATCTCCTATCGCGATCGGGAGCGAGATGAATTTATCTTGTTTCAAAATCATCGGAAAGGAGATGAAATCAATGGCGGACTCGTCGTGACGGCTTCGAGTATGTCCTACGGACACTAGAAGAATCATTGACAGAATTGATTTCATCTCCTATCGCGATCGGGAACGAGATGAAATGATCTCTTTGCGATATTATCGGAATGGAGATGAAATCAACCGCGAACTCGTTGTGACGTTGTCGAGTATCTCCTATGGATAATGCACGAATCGTTGTCCGAATTGATTTCATCTCCTATCGCGATCGGGAACGAGATGAATTTATCTCGTTTCAATATAATCGGAAAGGAGATGAAATCAATGGCGAACTCGTCGTTACGGCTTCGAGTATGTTCTACGGACACTAGAAGAATCATTGACAGAATTGATTTCATCTCCGTTCGCGATTGGGAATAAGATGAAATCATCTCTTTGCGATATTATCGGAATGGACATGAAATCAACCGCGAACTCGATGCGACCGTATCGAGTATGTCGTATGGATAATGCACGAATCGTTGTCCGAATTGATTCCATCTCCTATCGCAATCGGGAACGAGATGAATTTATCTTGTTTCAATATCATCGGAAAGGAGATGAAATCAATGGCAAACTCGTCGTGACGGCTTCGAGTGAGTCCTACTGACACTAAAAGAACCATTGACAGAATTGATTTCATCTCCGTTCGCGATCGGGAACCAGATGAAATCATCTCTTTGCTATATTATCGGAATGGAGATGAAATCAACCGCGAACTCGTTGTGACGTTATCGAGTATGTCCTATGCATAATGCACGAATCGTTGTCTGACTTGATTTCATCTCCTATCGCGATCGGAAACGAGATGAATTTGTCTCGTTTCAATATCATCGGAAAAGAGATGAAATCAACGGCGAACTCGTCGTGACGGCTTCGAGTATATCCTACGGATACTAGAAGAATCATTGACAGAATTGATTTCATCTCCTTTCGCGATCGGGAACGAGATGAAATCATCTCTTTGCGATATAATCGGAAACGCGATGAAATCAAAGGCAAACTCGTCGTGACGGCTTCGAGTATGTCCTAGGGACACTAGAAGAATCATTGACAGAATTGATTTCATCTCCGTTCGCGATCGGGAACGAGATGAAATCATCTCTTTGCGATATTATCGGAATGGAGATGAAATCAACCGCGAAGTCGTTGTGACGTCGTCGAGTATCTCCTATGGATAATGCACGAATCGTTGTCCGAATTGATTTCATCTCCTATCGCGATCGGGCGCAAGATGAATTTATCTTGTTTCAAAATCATCGGAAAGGAGATGAAATCAATGGCGGACTCGTCGTGACGGCTTCGAGTATGTCCTACGAACACTAGAAGAATCATTGACAGAATTGATTTCATCTCCTATCGCGATCGGGAACGAGATGAAATCATCTCTTTGCGATATAATCAGAAACGCGATGAAATCAAAAGCAAACTCGTCGTGACGGCTTCGAGTATGTCCTACGGACACTAGAAGAATCATTGACAGAATTGATTTCATCTCCGTTCGCGATCGAGAACGAGATGAAATCATCTCTTTGCGATATTATCGGAATGGAGATGAAATCAACCGCGAACTCGTTGTGACGTTGTCGAGTATCTCCTATGGATAATGCACGAATCGTTGTCCGAATTGATTTCATCTCCTATCGCGATCGGGAACGAGATTAATTTATCTCGTTTCAATATAATCGGAAAGGAGATGAAATCAATGGCGCACTCGTCGTGACGGCTTCGAGTATGTTCTACGGACACTAGAAGAATAATTGACAGAATTGATTTCATCTCCGTTCGCGGTTGGGAACGAGATGAAATCATCTCTTTGCGATATTATCGGAATGGACATGAAATCAACCGCGAACTCGATGCGACCTTATCGAGGATGTCGTATGGATAATGCACGAATCGTTGTCCGAATTGATTCCATCTCCTATCGCAATCGAGAACGAGGTGAATTTATCTTGTTTCAATATCATCGGAAAGGAGATGAAATCAATGGCAAACTCGTCGTGACGGCTTCGAGTGGTCCAACTGACACTAGAAGAACCATTGACAGAATTGATTTCACCTCCGTTCGCGATCGGAAACGAGATGAAATCATCTCTTTGCGATATTATCGGAATGGAGATGAAATCAACCGCGAACTCGTTGTGACGTTATCGAGTATGTCCTATGGATAATGCACGAATCGTTGTCTGACTTGATTTCATCTCCTATCGCGATCGGAAACGAGATGAATTTGTCTCGTTTCAATATCATCGGAAAGGAGATGAAATCAATGGCGAACTCGTCGTGACGGCTTCGAGTATGTCCTACGGACACTAGTAGAATCATTGACAGAATTGATTTCATCTCCTTTCGCGATCGGGAACGAGATGAAATCATCTCGTTCCGATATGATCGGAAACGAGATGAAATCAAAGGCAAACTCGTCGTAACGGCTTCGAGTATGTTCTACGGACACTAGAAGAATCATTGACAGAATTGATTTCATCTCCGGTCGCGATCGGGAACGAGGTGAAATCATCTCTTCGCGATATTATCGGAATGGAGATGAAATCAACCGCGAACTCTGTGTGACGTTGTCGCGTATGTCCTATGAATAATGCACGAATCGTTGTCCGAATTGATTTCATCTCCGTTCGCGATCGGGAACGAGACGAATTCATCTCGTTCCGATATGATCGGAAACGAGATGAAATCAAAGGCAAACTCGTCGTAACGGCTTCGAGTATGTTCTACGGACACTAGAAGAATCATTGACAGAATTGATTTCATCTCCGGTCGCGATCGGGAACGAGGTGAAATCATCTCTTCGCGATATTATCGGAATGGAGATGAAATCAACCGCGAACTCTGTGTGACGTTGTCGCGTATGTCCTATGAATAATGCACGAATCGTTGTCCGAATTGATTTCATCTCCTATCGCGATCGGGAACGAGATGAATTTATCTTGTTGCAATATCATCGGAAAGAAGATGAAATCAATGGCGAACTCGTCGTCACGGTTTCGAGTATGTCCTACGAACACTAGAAGAATCATTGACAGAATTGATTTCATCTCCATGCGCGATCGGGAACGAGATGAAATCATCTCTTTGCCATAATATCGGAATGGAGATGAAATCAACCGCGACCTCGTTGTTGCCGGCTGTTGCCGTCCGAGATGAAATCAATTCGGACAACGATTCGTGCATAATCCATAGGACATACTCGACAACATCACAATGTGTTCGCGGTTAATTTCATCTCTATTCCGATAATATCGCAAAGTGATGATTTCATCTCGTTCCCTATCGCGAACGGAGATGAAATCAATTCTGTCAATGATTCTTCTAGTGTCCGTAGGACATACTCGAAGCCGTCACGACGAGTTCGCCATTGATTTCATCTCCTTTCCGATGATATTGAAACGAGATAAATTCATCTCGTTCCCGATCGCGATAGGAGATGAAATCTATTCGGACAACGATTCGTGCATTATCCATAGGACATACTCGACAACGTCACAACGAGTTCGCGGTTGATTCCATCTCCATTCCGATAATATCGCAAAGAGATGATTTCACCTCGTTCCCGATCGCGAACGGAGATGAAATCAATTCTGTCAATGATTCTTCTAGTGTCCGTATAACATACTCGAAGCCGTTACGACGAGTTTGCCTTTGATTTCCTCTCGTTTCCGATTATATCGGAACGAGATGAATTCATCCCGTTCCCGATCGCGAACGGAGATGAAATCAATTCTGTCAGTGATTCGTGCAATATCCATAGGATACACTCGACAACGTCACGACGAGTTCGCCATGGATTTCATCTCCTTTCCGATTATATTGAAACGAGATAAATTCATCTCGTTCCCGATCGCGATAGAAGATGAAATCAATTCGGACAACGATTCGTGCATTATCCATAGGACATACTTGACAGCGTCACAACGAGTTCGCGGTTGATTTCATCTCCATTCCGATAATATCGCAAAGAGATGATTTCATCTCGTTCCCGATCGCGAACGGAGATGAAATCAATTCTGTCAATGATTCTTCTAGTGTCCGTAGGACATACTCGAAGCCGTCACGACGAGTTTGCCATTGATTTCATCTCCTTTCCGATGATATTGAAACAAGATAAATTCACCTCGTTCTCGATTGCGATAGGAGATGGAATCAATTCGGACAACGATTCGTGCATTATCCATACGACATCCTCGATAAGGTCGCGTCGAGTTCGCGGTTGATTTCATGTCCATTCCGATAATATCGCAAAGAGATGATTTCATCTCGTTCCCAACCGCGAACGGAGATGAAATCAATTCTGTCAATTATTCTTCTAGTGTCCGTAGAACATACTCGAAGCCGTCACGACGAGTTCGCCATTGATTTCATCTCCTTTCCGATTATATTGAAACGAGATAAATTCATCTCGTTCCCGATCGCGATAGGAGATGAAATCAATTCGGACAACGATTCGTGCATTATCCATAGGAGATACTCGACAACGTCACAACGAGTTCGCGGTTGATTTTATCTCCATTCCGATAATATCGCAAAGAGATCATTTCATCTCGTTCCCGATCGCGATAGGAGATGAAATCAATTCTGTCAATGATTCTTCTAGTGTCCGTAGGACATACTCGAAGCCGTCACGACGAGTCCGCCATTGATTTCATCTCCTTTCCGATGATTTTGAAACAAGATAAATTCATCTCGCGCCCGATGGCGATAGGAGATGAAATCAAATCGGACAACGATTCGTGCATTATCCATAGGACATACTCGACAACGTCACACCGAGTTCGCGGTTGATTTCATCTCCATTCCGATAATATCGCAAAGAGATGATTTCATCTCGTTCCTGATCGCGAACGAAGATGAAATCAATTCTGTCAATGATTCTTCTAGTGTCCGTCGGACATACTCGAAGCCGTCACGACGAGTTTGCCTTTGATTTCCTCTCGTTTCCGATTATATCGGAACGAGATGAATTCATCCCGTTCCCGATCGTGAATGGAGATGAAATCAATTCTGTCAGTGATTCGTGCAATATCCATAGGATACACTCGACAACGTCACGACGAGTTCGCCATTGATTTCATCTCCTTTCCGATTATATTGAAACGAGATAAATTCATCTCGTTCCCGATCGCGATAGAAGATGAAATCAATTCGGACAACGATTCGTGCATTATCCATAGGACATACTCGACAGCATCACAACGAGTTCGCGGTTGATTTCATCTCCATTCCGATAATATCGCAAAGAGATGATTTCATCTCGTTCCCGATCGCGAATGGAGATGAAATCAATTCTGTCAATGATTCTTCTAGTGTCCGTAGGACATACTCGAAGCCGTCACGACGAGTTCACCATTGATTTCATCTTCTTTCCGATGATATTGAAACGAGATAAATTCATCTCGTTCCCGATCGCGATAGGAGATGAAATCAATTCGGACAACGATTCGTGCACCGCATGAATTGTCCATTTGCTCTGATCACAAGTGAAATGAATAAATAAATAACATTTTATTATAAAGTAGCACAAATGTTGACCCTTTACATAACGCTGGTGTTCTAATATTCTTAAGGGGTAACACCACTCTAGCGGCAGTTAATAAGGCCTACCTTTGACAATTTATTTTGGGAATTTGATAAAAGGATAGGATTTCGTTTTAGAGGGTTTATTTAACACATACTAAAGGATAAAAAAATGTATTATAATTTTCATGCAAAATGGCGGCGACAGAGCCCCTCCTGAAAAATATGTTTTTTAAAACTGGGAAACGGAGTACACGAACACCTTTGCAACGGATCGATTTGAAATGTTGATAGTAGCTTCACAATTACATTCTCTATGGGATGACGTAGGGATTTTTCGATCAAATTTTGAAAAAATGGCGGACATTGAAAGAAATAAATCGATTTTTTGCCAAAAAGATAAGCGATAAATTGTGTATAAAAAAAAGTTTACATTTAATTTAAAAAAACGGCTACGTACGCCCATAGAGAATGTAATTATGACGCTGCGATCAAAATTCAAATCGATTCATGCAAAGGGTTCGCGTATTCCGGTCTCGCAGTTTGAAAAACAAGTTTTTCAAGATGGGCTCTGTCGTCGCTATTTTGTATGACAATTACAATATCTTTTACATCCTTTAATATGTCTTACATAAACCCTCTCATAAGAAATCCTATTCCTTTTTTCATGCTGCCAAAATAAATTGTCAAAGTTAGGCCTAACTTTCTGCCGCTCGAGTGGTGTTACCCCTTAAGAGAAACCGCAAACAGAGTCGCAACGCTTTGGGATTTCCAGAATCAACCCGTATCGGTACGTGAAAAATTGTATCTCAGGCGGTGCAGAAGATCTTCTCATCTATTTTCAATCCTCAAAAAACGTCGTATCGATTTTCGTTTGCCGGAACCGACTGATTTCGTCTCCCCTAATGAGGAAATGGAAAGCTTCTCCTCATGTTTCCTAACCCAGCTCGAACACACTTTGAGATGATATTCGTACAGAAAAATGTATTTTTGGAGATCAATCCGACTATGATACTGAACGGAGTGGTCGAATGAGAAATGGAATCCCGAAAACATCCAATTATCGAAAATGTAGCGTCAAGTTATTGAGAGTTTGTTAATAAAAACTTATGTATTGATTTTTTTTTCAATACGCAAGAAAAATCGTTCGGTTTATCGAAATTCGATAATCATTGACATTTCTTTGGTTTTGTTAATTTTTATTTCTTAAGGAAGCAAAAAGAACAGGCGCTCTCGATGGATAATCGCTGCAATATTCGTAAATGTCATTAATTGCGGCGCGCTTCACGCTTTGGCACGCAATACGCCAAGCGATACCAGACGATAGGTGAAACGTCAAATCGTGTGTCACGATTCTCGGGCCGACTAGGTTGACAGGCAAGGTAGCGAATGTTTCGCTAAACGTCAGATCATGCGCGCTGGCATTTGTCAAACGCTGCTGTTTCGCAGAACCTTCTTGACGTCGGCTACGACTTCGTGGCCCTTCGTCTACTCTTTTGCCCTTTCGATCGTCCAACATGGCGGATTCGAGCGTTAATTTCGAAGATCGAACGCCTATTTTCTAATGCTTCCCATTTAATGACGGAGGCGAAAAAAAGAAAACGGCTCGGTAGAAATCTTCGGAGTAACCTGCCGAACCCGGCATTTCCCGCTGATACACCTATTCTGGATCACCCTGTATATGCATATATATATACAGGGTGTCCCAGAAGTGAATGCGTACCCTGAAATGGGGGCTTGGGGGTGAAATTCTGAGTCGATTGATATCAGCATATGTGGGTCTCAGATCAATCCCTGAATTACTATTTACGTTTAAAGGCGGACGCACCTGATTGGTCCGCCTTTAAAAATGAATAATAATTCAGTGGTTGATCTGAGACCCACACATGCTTATATCAATCGGCCCAGAATTTTACCGCCAACTCTCCATTTCAGGGAACGCATTCAGTTCTGGGACACCCTGTATATAGTAAAAGTTAAGGAGCGACAGGATGGAAGCACCGGAGACGGTGCAAAAGAGCAGGAGAAGTCGAGACACGGAGCTTTTCTCGTTCGATGGAGAAGGGACAGAAAACGAAGAAAAAGAGGTTGTCGCCTGAAAGGGTCGCAAAAGTGGAAGGAGGAGGAGCAGCGGTACAAAGAAGAGGCAGGAAGATGTCCCCCTTTTGGCGCAATATATATATATATATTTGGTCTTTTACCAGAGGGCTACTGAAATTACTGCGAGGGATGAAAGCTTCGTGTGTTCCATACAAGCTTTATAGGATATTATTATAGCTACTATAGCTGATTCTGAAGGCACACACCATATTCCGATAGTCTCAATCCTGGAGGGACTAAAACTTTTGGACTGGGTGCTGGCGAGTCCGAAGGATCGATAACGTTCCAGTTTCGGCTACACATGTGGATATGACGCAAAATAGATGCTGTAGTTTGAACACTGGAGAAGGGGCTAACAGAAACGCCAATTCTTTTGACACTGCTTGCGATGTTATCTTCTGATGTTCGCTGCTTTACTAGGGTACTGATACAAATTCTCTTGTGTCTCTACAATTAAGGGGTTATGCCTAGTTGTAAAAGTCGAACATTTTTTTCAAAACCAATATATTTTGACAGTATGACATCTCATAAATGTTCCCTGCAAATTTCAAGGTGATCGGATCAAAATTGGCAGATTTATAGGCTGTTGGGGTGACGCCCGTCGGAATGCTCAAAGCGTTGTGCGAAACTTTTGAAGCTTTTTGTGTGAGCAAAATATCTCGAAAACTACAGCATTGATTTTTCTGAAATTGTTAGGGCTTTTTCTAGATGTCAAATTATAGCATTTAATCGGAGGATTTTTTTCCCGATGTACACTTTCGATTTGATGAACGAAAAATTCCCATGTTTTTCGCAAAACTTAAGACTCACTTTCAAGACGCACCATTTTTTATTTGATATTTCGGAATTCCTTTCTCTAATATACTAGGAAAATCTGTTTGATTTTTTTATATTGGACAACCTGGTTCAGAAAGGCATTGCTCACCGCAAAAGACGTTTTTGAGAGCTTCCTGGACATCGACTGTATATCGATTATAATTAAATATTTTGACACAAAAAGTTGGAGAGTATTCTTCAGATGGTACTTTTTCAAATACCTCATTTTTGGAGAAATTTATAATCGAGGTTAAAAAAAAATAAGCTGTTTCCGACTGTTACAACTAGGAATAACCCGTTCATACACACAGACGCACATACAGGGTGTTTGTCGCATGGACCAACACAATTTTTTGGATGATTGCAGGGCTAATTTGCTAGTTTTTTCACCCTTAGACCCTATTCCCTAAGTATCCCGGTAATTGAGATATGTTTTTTTTTTCCTATCTAAATCGTCACAACTTTTTTGTTTGTGGTTGTAGTAGCACGAAATAACTTTTGTTGTATTTTACAATGTATGTTTATTATAAACAAATCATTATTTGATACAATTGGTTTAAAGAAACTGACTCATGAGCTTGCAAAGTCTTAAAAATGCGTAAATGTATGAAAAATGTAAACTTCTAAATTCATTATAAAAAAATCTAAAAGCTATTTTGAACTTATCTTTGTATTAAAAAGTTCTCTAGTCCAACCCTTTATACCCTTTTCAATGGTAGGCTACGTATCATAGAAATAGTCCATTATGTGGTCAAAATAAAGAGAATAATTTTTTTTTTATAATGAATTTAGAAGTTGAAATTTGTCATACATTTACACATTTTAAAGACTTTGAAAGCTCAAGAGTCATTTTCTTGAAACCAATTATATCAACTAATGATTTATTTATGATGAACATACATTGCAGAATACAACCAAAGTTATTTCGTGCGATTACAACCACAAACAAAAAAGCTATGACCATTCGAAGGCAAAATTTCGGGTGATTAAAAAAAAATGAAACAAAATTATATGTCAATTTGCGTGACAATTAGGACAAAGGGTCTAAGGGTGAAAAAATAGCAAATTACCCCCCCCCCCTCCCCCCCAAAACCGCCAAAAAATTGTGTCGGTCCATCCGCCAAACACCCTGTATAATATATAGGTGTGTGCGGCTGTTTTAATATTTAAATTATTTATACCGAATGTCAAATAACTGAAACCTTTTGCCACAGTAGATTTTAATTTTTTTATAGCCATTGACATAATCGACAATGGAATTATTGTTCAGAACCTTACGGGAATTAGAAAACGTTTTTAATATTTTTCATTTTGTTGCGTCTAGGAGTTTTATTTTAATTTTTGTAAATTATGTCGAGAGAAAAAAGTTGCGGCTGAGGTCGCTCCGTCAATTTGTCTGTGTAATTTCCGACCGACATTTCCGTATCTTCTCGCGGGAAAAAGGGCCTACGCCTCGAACGACTTCCTGATACAATATTTCATACTGGCACTTTACGCGTTTTTGCGTTCCTCCGGCATCGTATAGTTACATCGTCCGAAAAACTGTACACGGTAAAGATATTTGACGGTGCAAACAGGCGCAGTCTTTGTTCCGAAATGATGGTGAGCGCATACTGACACTGCGGCCTGGTAGACGCAAAGAGATTTTGCGTAACTTACCTCCACATATAATTATGAGCACTACTCTAAGCGCGAGGTGGAGAGAAAAAAAGGTTTTCGATGGAAATCATTTTTTGGACGCAAAATATGACGTTTTGAAGCGAAAAGATTTCGTTTAGGATTATTGGGGAGATAATGATGCAAATATTTATTTTCGGACGTCTTTGGCGATGTATGAAGACATCAAAACTAACATCAAAGAATATTTTAAAACTGCGTTCGCTTTACCAGTTCAACGCTCCGCGTATTTTTATCGCTACAGTCGTGAGAGGTTTGAATAAATTTCCCGAAAAACAAAACGGTATTGGATTTTTTTTCTGATGTGAGTGTTGGGACGACGAAGTATGGATTTTACATACAATTAAGGGTTTACAACACTGTAAACGTGTAAAATTGAGTGATTCATCGCGATTTTTTTTGGGTGGAAAGACAAGTACAAAGATAATATTCAAGGATGTTATTAGTCATATCTTCAAATGGACAAAAAAATGTACATTAAAAAATTATACAATATGGTGACGCTGGAGCCATTCTCGCGAGACATGTTAAATTTGAAAAAAAAAAAATTAAAAACTTCGATTAATTCACATGAGTATAGCTAGAGAAACACCTAGGGGTCTTTAAAAATATGATTTTTTGTTAATTGGCAAGTATCTAAAGTAAAAACTTAACTTTCAACAGAAAAAAGGACAATCATTTGTTAGTAACTTATGTTATAATTAACTCATGGAAATACCGTATGTATTTCTCTTCGGAATGTTATTTTAAAGATGTGGTCAAAATTTGTAGTGAAAAGAATGAAAATTGTTGGATTTATGCTGCGTGCCGTTTTGAAAAATTGTTTTCCGAGAAAAACGGTCGACGTTTCGCACACGGGCCAGCCATTGCCAACGCAGACCCACACGTGCCTGCGGACCTTTGTTTTACAGGTACCACGATTTTCCCCCTTGTTCTAGATGGTTCAAAGCATCTCTTAAGCCAATTAAGAAAAAAATCGATTTTTTTTAAATTCTACAGTGGTGTTACCCCTTAATACATAGTCTTGCCAAGTTTGGGTTTTCTGGTTGACAAATATTGATAAACAAGGAAGCTATTATTATTTGAGCAAAGCTCCGCCGTTGCTGCATGGCCAATTGGTGTAGGCGATTTTTTTGCGACAGATTACTCTCGCAATTAGAGTAAACTGAAATTAGAAATAGAAAAATCACTTCTCGTATAATAATTAACGTTTTGTAGGACCTGTGATACTTTGGTGAAATTTTGAAAATTAATATATTGGCACACTGACAGAAAAAAATCATTTTTCGAAAAAAGACAACTTAAATAATTTATTATTTATAAATGGACGAACGTATAGAAAAATCATCTGGTCATACGATAGAAAATGTTATAAACTGTGCTCTGTCCACATTTAAAGTAAATCTGGCCAATAGTTTTTTAGATACGACTTACACAGTCGCATGAAACATAGTTTCGAGAGAAACGTAGAAGAAAAAAAGAGTTGATTACAGTGAGGTGGCTCGTCATCATGCAATGAGCGAACAGGCCGTTCACAAAAACCGTCACAACTCGGTAAATTTTCGGAATTTTAAAGAAATCCTCGTTGCATGCAAAAATTAAGACTCCAGGTTATAAAAACAAACAATAAAAAAAACGTATTTTTTAAATTTCAAACTTGTGCTTTAACTCAAATTTAATTGTGGCGCTGATATCGAAAATAAAAGTTCCGAAAAGGACATACCTACGATTAATTTGGAATTTTGTGTACCCATGTATATTTACTCGCTGATCACGAATGCGATAGTGAAAATACCCGCAAATTTGATTTTCAAGGTCAAAACTCACCAAAAATGATTTTTTAAAAGTTTTTCTATTTTATTTTAATAAACGTTGATCTTAGAAAAAAATGTTCCTCACAAAAATTGTAGCCTATAAAAAGATTGATCTTTCATGTGCTATACAAGTTTTGTCTAAAACCAATCTGTTTTGAGAAAAATGAGATAATGCTCGAAAAAGTACATTTTCCTAAACTCTATTAATTACGAAATTATCTACTTACGCACTTTACCGCGGGAAGGTTGCAGTTTAATCTTTAACACTATACGTATCCCTAAACAACAAACAACACACAACACAACAAACAAACTCAAACAACATATAATATCGAAACTAATGGAATTTAGCAAATTGTACTTATTAGAGCATTATCCCATTTTTCTCGAAGTCGAATGGTTTTACACAAAAAATGTATAGTACATGAAAGATTAATCTTTTTATAGGCTACAACTTTTGAAGGAAACATTTTTCTCTAAGATCAACATTTATTAAAATAAAGTAGAAAAACTAAAAAAAATCCGATTCTGTGAGTTTTGACCTTGAAAATTAAATTTGCGGGTACTTTCGCTATCATATTCGTAATCAGCGAGTCAAAATACTGAAAACACACGGGTACACGAAATTCCGAATTAATGTATTTCCTTTTCGGAACTACACCCTTCATTTCTAACGATTATTTATCGGTTCATGTGATAGATATTATTTATAAAATATTATTCAACTCGATACATCTACGTATATTATTATTGTTCTGAACAAAAAATTGATGATTATTTAGTATCGATAAGGACACAAGTAATTAATTTCATATTATTGTATATTATCATGCTCATCAACTGTTCCATAAGCGTTTCATATTTCTGAGCCTACAATAAAAAATAAAACGAGGAAAAAAGCTCGAACCTCACTCCTCGAGACAGTTCAACTTGCAACAAAATGAAAAGTCCATTTTCATCTGTACCTGTGCGAATGCGAAAAACTTGTTTTTGCCTCATTTTGTCCCAACGGCAATATGACGAATCACACGAGCACTCATGGAATACGAATTGCAGAGTTCGTATAACTTTTGTGCCCCCGATTCTTTTTCTCTCCAGTATTTCCCGCGTGTCTATGTGTGCTCTTCGGGTTCAAAAGAGTGCATCGGAAAACCTCGTGAGAGCATCGATAGTTCCGGCACGTATTTCACATCCAGTTGTGCAAGTATGGCCAAGCGTATGTGGATGAAACTGTACTTTATCATACAGTACATCGTATTATCGATTTTTATTTGGTCAATGTTTCGACCAACATTCTCGAAGGAACATTCACGAAATGATGTCATATTTTATGGAACTAAAACAGACGATTTTCAGGTGACAATTGGTTGAGGACGGTATCTTAGATTCGTTGAAAATTGGTGTACGAAAAACTCACTGACATTGCGAAAAACATATCTGAATGATTGTGGAAGACCTTCTTTTGTTCTTTAAGGCCTTAGGCCACAGTACGTGCATAAAATCGTGTGCGAATTTAACAATTTTTTTTCGTGAAAAAGTGATTCACTCATAAAATTAATTACACATCTATTTAGTATAAATATCAAGCTGTTAGAATTTTTTTTACGATGTACGGAATGGTCGGCTACTAATATTTTCTTTTGTTATCTTTTTTTTAGGCGCTCCGCGGCGTGACATTTCGCATCCACAATTTTTGACCTAGAACAAAAACCAAAAATTCTCGTCAATCTACATTAGAATACCTAGGGAAGTACGTACAGAATTTAAAAAATATTGTTTTATTCAAAAGTTGTAGGTATTTGAACTTAAGGAATGAATTTTCAGTGAAAAATTTCGTTATAACTGCTCATAAAATGAAAAGTTTTCGATTAATCAGAAATTCCGTACGTACTTCTCTGCGAAATGCAATTAGGAACATAACTTTCAAATTTGAGGTAAATAGAGTGAAAATTGTTGAAGTTATTTGTCACGCCAATTGGAAAAAAGCTGTTTCGAGAAGTTTCGAGTAGTCGGCCATTTTGTACATCGAAAAAAGTTCTAACAGCTTGATATTCATACTAAATAGATGTGTAATTAATTTTATGAGTTCACTGTTTCACACAAAAAAAATTGTTAAATTCGCACATGATTTTATACCCGTTACTGTGGCCTAAGGCCTTAATATGAAATAAATATTTTAAAAACTGGAGGTTCTCTTAGAATTGTGAGGTAGTATTTCTATATCCGATGCCCTTTGAATAGCCTTGCGAATTTTCACGATCCGATTTTATTCACCCTTAAGGGGGACACCACTGTGACAGACCATAAAAAATAACGTTTTTTCCGATTTTTTTCCCAGCTAGATTATTTATTTGGAATTTGGAAAAAAAGTATGTCATTAATCATACATTGAACTGATTTTGTGTAATTTTTTATTGAGAAAAATTAACAATTAACAACGTTATTGAGGTAAAATAGAGCCAAGAGGTATAATGTGGTCCACCGGCCGGATCGATAACTTGACAATGGTTGGTATGAAAAATAAAAATAAAAAACTTTTATAATCTATAGAAATGTAGTTCTCGATGTATGTAGTCGTTTTTCGTGAATTTTTTTGTTCAGAAAATGGCGGCTGATGATAAAATGTAACTTTGGCGCCATTTTTACTTATATTCGGGAGCTTATAAAATGCTACATTAAAAAAACTCTACGAACAACGATGGTTACTGCAATTACATAAATTTTGGATGGATATTTTTCCGGATTTTGAATCATATGTCTGCCAATTACGGTACGTGGGTCTCTCAGAATGATCGACGTATGAAAAACAACCTGAGGGTCTAGAGTTCAAGATCTTTTGTTACATTCATTATTCACTCACAGAGAAAACCGTCTGTTAAATCGGAAATCTTGCCTCTGATTGTGACGTTTCGGTCTTTTTCATTACTTTTTGTAATTCTGCATTCACTGCCCGTTTGAAGCAATGACAATTGAGAAATTCCTTCTCACATAGTTAACGTTTCTGAACATTGGGTGACACGAAGGAACCTGATTCGCAATGTTAAAGTGAAAGTATTCCAATAATTGTCCCATTTCAAATGGTCCGATCACAATAATTCGTATTTCCCGAGACCACGGTTCACGAGGAAAAAAACTTTCAGTTAAGGGGTCTTCTCACTTTAGACGCTAAAAAAGGCTATTTTCAGGGATTTTTTAATAGGTTTATATTATAGATAATGATATAAAAGTTTTTACACTTCACCCTTCGAGTGCACACCTCCGCCGCCAACCTATAAGTGCATCTTGGGTCAATCTGACCCAAGGCGTTCTTCAAGTCGTTGTATTCCGTTAAATATGCATTTTTTTGTTTTTTTTTTGTAGAGACGTTTTTTGTAGTACATTATTCATATTTTATGGCCCAAAATTTATTTTTTGACGAAAACGAAAATTAAAGGCCAAAACATTCGTTCAAAGTGGGGCATACTTTGAAAAATACGTTGAAAAATACTAAATACGTACGGTCAAAACGACCCAGTGTGCACTCGAAGGGTTAATAAATACACTTTCAAAATACATCTTCAAAAAATGTTTGATTTGTTTAAGTCACTATTTATAGACGAAAATGGTAGTTAAAAAAATGTCCTAAAAAATTGTAGGTCTGCGCTGTTTATGAAATCTCGGAGATGGATCATCCGAAACAAAAAAATAAAAAAAATTTAGATTCAGTATGTTAATGGCTATAGTGCATATCATACGATGTTTGATATATGCAAGAATAACAAAATGGCGGACATTTTTCGAAAAAAACAAAAAAACTTTTTTCACCGTTTTTGGCAAAAAAAAATAGTAAATATCAAAATTTAAAAAATCCTTGATATGCGCTATAGCTATCGTTGTAAAGAATATGTGGTTAACATTTAATAAGGATTGGGTCAGTAGTTTCGAAGATTTCATCAACAAGCCGTCGAAAAACGATGTTTCGAGAAAAACACGTTTAAAGTTCGTTTAGGTTACATAGATACGGAATTATTTTTTCAAATGTACTTATTAAGTGTAACAATTTTTATGTTAATTTCTATAATATAAACCCATTTAAAAAATCACGAAAATACCCTTTTTTAGCGTACAAAGTGAGAATACCCCTTAAGGGCTTTACACCACTGTAAACGTCTAAAATGAAGTGATTTTTCGCGATTTTTTTTGGATTACGATATTCAAGGATGTTATTACTCAAATTCTCAAGGAAACAAAAAAATATATATATTAATGAATTATACAAAATGGTGACGCTGAAGCTATTCTCGCAAGGCATGTTGACTTTGAGACGCTCTGTGGTACGTATATAACAGTATAACTGACGCAAATTTGAATTTGGAAAAAAGATTAAAAATTCTATTAATTTACACGAGTATAGCTAGTGGAATACGTAGGGTATTTTGAAAATATTAATTTTTGTGTAATCCGTAAGCGTTTAAAGTAAAAACTCAATTTTCGACGGGTAAAAAGGACAATCATTTGTTAATCATTAATGTTATAATTAACTCATGAAAAATCCCGTACGTATTTCTCTTCGGAATGTTACTTTAAGGCAGTAGTCTGGTCTAGAAATTTAAAATCAATTTTTTTTGTGAATTTCGGAATTGTGTTCCAAAAAACGGTCGACTTTTCTCACACGAGCCAGTCACTGCCACCGCAGACCCACACGGGCCTGCAGATCTTTGTTTTACAAGTACCGAACTTTTTTTTCCCCTTAATCTAGATGGTTGAAAGCGTCTCTGAAGCCAATTTAAAAAAAATCAATTTTTTGAAAAATCTACGGTGGTGTTTCCCCCTTAAAAAAACACTCGTAAAAAATGTTCGGCCACGGACAGCGAAACTTTCGAGCTCATTCCACATTCTTTTTTTTTCGAGTAAGAAAATAATGTTCAAAAGAGTTTCAAAAATGCATGGGATTACGTGTCCGTCGAGAAAAGGGCTCGCCTACTTGCTTTCTCTCTGGTCCAATGGCGCTCCGCGTTGCAAAGCAGCGCGAGTGATGAGAGAGGGGAAAAACGCGTCGTGCAACAATTCGCGGAGAGACAAAAGTTTTTATTCAGCGCGAAAACATATCCCGTTGTTGTTAGCGAGGCTGAATGGCACGTTTTTTTTCCTTTTCACGGGGGACGAATGAGAGAAACTGGGTGCAAGTAAAGTAGGGCAGTCGGTTGAAATTTGTCGGTTCATACGATGAAGTCCGGAAATATCCAGCTCTCCGTTAATGATCCTCGTCATTTCCGCAACGTTGAGCTCTCGCTTTGTAGCGCGTAACTCATCACCCTTAAAGAATACCAAAAAAAATGTGGATACAAAAATAATGCGCCGCATCATTCCGCAACCTCGTTGCATGTGGTTACTGGGGCACGAGGTGATGCAGGACGATGGATAAGTTATGGAGCGAGAATCGATGAGGCTTTTTTAAAAGATTATTAAAATAAATAATCAAAAATTGTGTTTTTCATTATTTACTTTTAAACTTTATATATAATTTTCTTCTAAGATAATGTTTTGTAACAATATCTTAATTTCACCTCAACATTTCATTGTGAAATAATATTTTTAAGTTGTTCAAATTCGTCAAGAATTAAATTAAATTATAAATTCGACATTTTATTTATATTATTTAAAATTAAGATTTAAACATAAATCTTTCTTGTGGTATTATGATTCTCACGAGAAAAATATTACGCCGGAATATCCCGTAGTAATCACATTTCCATTGAGGATACATACATACCACACTAGTGCGATTTGGGATTCTGCATTTTCAACGTACTATTACTATCGTATAAATAATCCAAAGGTATTCGATAACCAGTGTTTCTTGGGATAAAAATGTTCCAGGAATCCAATAGTGGTCTTGAATGCGAAAAATAGCATTTATTTGGTAAAAATTCGTGAAAATGAGAACAAAAATGTATAGAGAGTCACGAACGAGACATTTTAGGTGGTGCAAATTTGTACCCGTGTGGTAACCATACGATATTATGGAAATAAATAAGAATAATTAAGCCTTGTGCACGTGCTATTATTTATGGACGTTAATTTAATTAACAATAATATGTTTCATGTATATTTCATGATTGTTACTATATTTGTTTAAATTATAATTTCCTGAGCCATACCCTTGCCGATTTTTACGTACCCTTCCTAATTGAATCTTTTCCTATCATTCCTTACGCGCACTTCGCTTCTCTAACCTAACTTCAGTTGCGTCCACAGCCGTTTTAAGGGGTCTTCTCACTTTAGACGCTAAAAAACGGCTATTTCCATGATTTTTTTTATAGGTTCATATTATAGATATTGATGTAAAAGTTTTTATACTTAATAAAGACACTTTCGAAATACATTTAAAAGAAATGGATTTATTTAAGTCACTATTTAGAGACGAAAATGGTAGTTAAATGAAATGTCCAAAACAAATTTTAGGTCTGCGCTGTTGATGAAATCTCCGAGATCGATCATCCGAAACAAAAAAAATCAAACGGTTTTAGGTTCAGTATATTAATGGATATAGCGCATATCATATGATTTTTGATATATGCAAAAATAACAAAATAGCGGAAATTTTTCGAAAAAACAAAAAAAAAACTAATTTTTTCACCGTTTTTGACACAAAAAAATAATAAATATCGCAATTTAAAAAAAATCCTTGACATGCGCTATAGCTATAGTTGTAAAGAATATGTGGTTGAAATTTCATAAGGGTCGGTTCAGTAGTTTCGACGATTTCATCAACAAGTCATCGAAAAACGTTGTTGCGAGAAAAACGCGTTTAAAGTTTATTTGGGTTGCATTAATACATAAAAAAATTTTATATGTATTTCGAAAGTGTATTTATTAAGTGTAACAACTTTTATATCAATATCTATAATATAAACTTATAAAAAATTAATGAAAATAGCATTTTTTAGCGTTGAAAGTGAGAAGACCCCTTAAGCCACACTATACCGCATTTGCTGAGGGTACGGAGAAACTGTGGAGAACCCGTACCAGTATAGACAGCTCCCTATTCGTCTGATTTTCCGGTGCACAGACTTTTATTCAAGTGTTGACATCCGAGGTCTCATGTCAGAAGTATTGGTCTCACTGGTTGATACGGTGCACGGCTAAGCGGTCACCGCTCCGAGTATTGGCTCTGCACAGCACTGCTTAACTCGATGTAGCGCTAGTGTCGGTTTCTTTATCTTTGGGGGCGTACACAAATTACGTAACGTAAAATTTCCCCTATGTTTGATCCCGCCCTTCGTAACGGGACCGTAACGCTTGGCCAGAACTCCCCCCCCCCCACCCTCTATTGCGTTACGTAACGGTTGCTTTGTCGTCAATAATTGCGATTTTTTTCATAGACATAAATAGTTATCAAAGGATCGGGCTTATACTCATTTTATGAAGTATATATTCATCTAGTTATATACCAATTTTTATGACTAAATCTTGAAAATTAACCGAGATATATGCCTTGATTTGACGACGAAAAAAAACGTCTCTTCATTGTCCCATCGACATCTTTATGAAAGGTCATCTGTAAATTAAAAGTCAACAATTTATCGATATCTATACAAATGTAGCTATCGTTATGCGGAGCCGTTTTTTTAAATTCGGTTCTTTTTTACAAAATCGTCGACAGTTTGAACATTTTTTCTATTTTCAAGGCCCTTTTTCTGTATTCAAGCAGTCTTTTAAAATAGTAATTATCAAATGTTAAAAACGCGGATACGTACAGCCTTAGTCACGGCGATTACAAAAATGTTTTTTTTGTACATTGGAAATCGGTTGATAAGTTTGGTTATATCCGCACATGATCTTATACCCGTTACTGTGGCCGAACGCCTTGATGCTAAACTATATGACTTGGCTAGATAAAATGAGTTTCAAGTCAATAAGTACATTAATAACCAAAGGACATACAATAAAAAGAGAAAAAATTGTTATTCTTGGGTGATTTGCCGTTGAAGGATTGTTTCTTTCGTGATTTTTGTATAGGACCTATTTTGTAGATGACATTATGGCGCACAACTTTCATGGGAAACATTTTTTTATAAGACCCGTTCCAAAAAAGATACCATTCAAATACTGGTTTTTTCTTAACAATTTTTGGCCGCCGAAAAACATTACAGAATATATCAAGTTTTTTTGGGGACATTCCTAGTGGTCTAAAGAACCTACGAAAAAAATGGCAACTTGCTGGCATCGTCGAATAGAAGTCCTGTTTATTCCGACTGGACTTAAAGTTTTCAACTTTCGTCCTCTGTGTTTATAACCTCTATGTTTGCACCTTATATAAAAATAAAAATATTCGTACTCTTCAAGTAAATAATACGTTTTATTAACAAATCAAAATGTCAGATCTTTTTGAGAACCCTACATATAGTTAGAGTATACATAACATTGTCGTTGTCGTTCTCTCTCTCTCCCTCCCCCCCCCCTCTCTCTCTCTCTCTCTCTCTCTCTCTCTCTCTCTCTCTTCTCCAGAAAGGGGTAAATCTTGTCAACGAGAAATGTGCAGTCGATTCAGTCGGTGAATACATATCATTACATACTGTTCAGGGGTCTCTCACGTGTTTGTCGAGAGTGAGGGTGTGTTCGTTCGGGTAAACTCGATTTAGGGAACCCGATAATCACGTTTCATCGGAGTTGAGAGCCATACGAGCATTTTCAACCCCCTCCATGCTTATGTTACTATACCACCGCGTCAGTAGTATGACATAACTCGTTGTATTCCACGCAACGCAATCATCCCCACCCATCATTGCGGACAGAGGGATCACAATAATGATAGAATGATGATAATGCACTGCAGGAACCGTAATGTAACATCCAATTATTGCAGAATTATTTGAGCTGGGGTATAAGAGTAGCTGCATGACTTGTGATTTTGCTTTCTTTGATTCAATTAATTCCATTATAAACAAAGTTTTCCAAAAAGTGGTAGTGTTGTTAAAAAAATAATGCGTACAATTTTTAATATATCTATTTGTATATTATTGAGGTTTTTTCCTTCGCGGAGGGCTGTAATTTGTGGGGGCATAAGGAGGGCCCTTCTGAATTATTGGTAAATTACAGAGGCGCCCAAGGCGGAGCCTGAATTAGAAGGTTCAAAACGCGTTTTTCAGGAATTTTTTAGAAGGAGTAAAAACAAGTGAGCCCAGTAAACATTCAGGTATCTTTTCATGTATATTTGAAATGTATTTAAAAAAATGTTCAACATGAAACAATAAATGACTGCAGATTTATCAGCCTATTCCATGTGCGTTTTGCCACTGCAGTCCCCAATCGGCGGGAAAGATGCAGCTCGTAATTCTTGACTGAAACAAAAAAAACACAATAAAATGTTCATATTGTTTATTGTCATATATTTTTCTTCTGGGTGAATTAAGAAAAAGCTGGAAAAATCGTGAAATTATAACTTTTCTCGAGTTTGAAAAAAATGTGTTAAAAAAACACTTTAACGTGCTATAAAAATTATTTAAAAATACTTTTTCAACGACTTTCTTAATTCACTTAGATGAGATTTTCATACTGAAGAAAATAAACTTTGGTTTGATTCAATAGGTTGTTTAGTTTTTTTTGCTATCACGCACGCCAATTTGGAAAAATCGTGAAAATGAAAACTGGAAAGAACGCGCTTTAGCGTTTTCAATAGCAGAAAATGTCAATATCGAATATCAATCGTTTCTCTGCTTTTGGCTTTGTATCTTCGAAAATATTTACAATTGGCCTCTGTAACTTTGTAAATATATTCTTGGATATTTTGCACACTTCATCAAAATAGCATTGACTAGTGATTGAACAAAGGGTTTTTTTTTCGATTACAACGAATTTTACAAGGCTATACGTAGTGTAAATTGTACCAAAAATTGAACTATTTTGCATACTACTCTGCCAATAATTCAAATATCAATTTTTCAAAAAATCCTTCGTTCAATCACGAGCTATACTTATCTACTAACAGAAAAAATTTGGTTTTATAATTTCAAATAAAGCTATCCTGAGTTATTCTGACCACCACAAGGACACTTTTTTAGGGGTCTCCGCCAACCACGTCCCACCGGCTGAATTTCCCAATTTTTTGGACGAAATTTTTTGAAAATATTTTTGAAATGTTGCTCTTTTATGTGCCTAACATTTTGAATAAAATAATGTATATATTATGTTTTATTAAATAGAGAAAATATGCTTTCTTTTGGCTTCGAAACCCCCGTAACCCCTTAAAATTCGGAAATGTCTGGCCAAAACGACTTTATCTACTTTCCACTCTTGCGCCCGTTTCTCGTTCTACAAGACGCTGGCGCGGTCGAAGGGATGAGAACCGCGAGTTTCGAAGGGTTGTCAAAAAATGATGCAATTTTCTGGCATACGCGCCACCGGTGAGAGGCCTGGAACATTCGAGAGGGGCCTGAGCGTATACCTTGCCGCTTGAAGTATCCGAGGGTCGGAAAAAAATCACCCCCCGTTAACCGGATGAATGCTCGTCCGACGAGAAAGAAAAAACTTGATTATACATCCCATAGGATGAAACACCCGAGTGTGCCCCAGAGAGCCAAATAACTCGTGGAGAATAGCCTGCCAGGATAATATATCGCTCGTCATCTACTGAAGGACCCTTCGATCTGGCGTCCTGTCGAGCACGCTCTTTCTCACATTTTAGCCGGGTAGCTAAAAAGAAATTTTGAGCTATCTGTCTAAAAAATGCTCTGAAACGCTGGCTCGTCATACTTACATTTTCAAGTTATTTAATAGCATTCAAATTTCTGACGTATGTGATTTCTTTTTTAGAAAAAAGAAACTAAATTCATTTTCGCCCCCTTGTGTTTTTATAGAAAGCGAAAGTATGCAAGAGAAAAAACACGGGGGGGAGCAAGCTTCAATTTTTTTTTCCTTGTTTAAAAAAATATATATTCAATTTCGCCGCCCTGTGTTTTTATAGAAAAGGTCGATATGCAAGAGACAAGAGTGTTAATGAATGAATTAACGCTTTTATGTGTCGATAAGTCTATTAATAGAATTTTTTCTCTCGATAAAACTATGTGACACTTTTCTCTCTTGATAAATTCATTCTAGCAAGACATCGAAGGACATTTTTTCTGGAAATAATTTATTTGCTATATTCGTAGCATAAAAGGCGGGTGGATTCTTTGTGCTGTCTTTAAACAACCTCCGTAAGCTGCGTAAGAAAAATCTGAATAATGAACAATTGCGTTTTTCTAACGGGTTACGTACCGCCAGTACAGTAAAAAAACTACGATTTTTGGAATTTTTTTTAACGATAATTCGTGCAAAATTTGGAAAAATGTCCATCATTTACAATTGATAAGTACTCTGATTACGTGCATTTTTTTTCAAATTACTTATTTAGGTATAAATTATTTAGCATTGATGTTCGTTGTCAGGTGTTTGTCGTAAATACACTTTTTCCAGGCCTACACGATAACTGCCCCATGGATTTGATGGAGCTGAGAAATTCAAGAAAATTCTTGTCAAGCAATTTTATAATTATAGCCCTGTAAAGCCAAATTCCTAAATCGCGAAAAAACAACGAGCTATTACATTTTAAAGTCAGAACTTTATTTTTCTTTTCAAATTAGCGCTTGAAGTGTTTTTTTTAAAGGTTGTAAATAAAAACAGAAAAAATTGTCGTACAGATTATACAGAATCCATTTGCGAAGATAAAAAAAAAATGCATAAAAAATATAATTTCATATAACATAAAACATAAAATAGCAAAATAACATAAAAATGTAGATTGGGAAAAAAGGCGTTTCAAGCTACGTGCGCCTAAGCCTGTCTCTTCACGCTCGCATCCACATTCACCCTCGTACCTCCAGCCCCAATCGAGATTTCGGAGTGTATTCTTAAGGCGTTACCCCCACTTGTAGCGCAAAAAAGGCCTTTTTCATGACTTTTTTTAAAGAAAACTACAAAACTTTTTTACTCGATCAATATACCATCTTAAAGAACACATCTTGAACAACTTTCAGTAATTTTTTTATTGAAAAATATTACATTGTTTAGTGGCAAATGGCCGTCAATGAAATAATGTTTTTATATACACGGTTTGCGGTGACCAACATTGCGGCGAAGTGGATCAACTGAAAAAGAAATGCGGATGTGTTTAGTCAAATATAAGTATAAACTAGTCTTTAATCGAAGGATTTTAAAAAATATTCATTTTTCACAAAATGGCGGACAGTCAAAGTTAATGGTTCGATTTTAACGAAAAAAAACGGCCGTTTTTTGGCTATAAAACGGCCATTTTTTTTTTCGAAAAAAAAAAATCGAACGATTAAAGACTACATTTTTATGTATTAAATAAGCCTGCAATATTTCAAGAAGATCGGTTCATTAGTGTTCGAGTAATCTTGGTCACCGACTTCAGAAATGCCATTTTGAGAAAAACGCGTTTAAAGTTTCAATTTCAGTTTACACGAAGAAAATATTTTTTTTTGTAAACTTACATAGAGTCATCCATTCCGGGCATCAAAAAAGAACTGCACTTCAAATTGCACTTCAAATTGCACTTCAAAAAAATGCAATAAGAAAAAATCGATTTTTTCAAAATCGCAAGTGGGGGTAACCCCTTAAAATAAGCATAAGCGTCCAGAGAATAAAAAAATAGCAATAATAAAACCGATTTTTAAATGACTAGGGGTACGTAACCTTTTAAGCGTAAAAATGATGCAAATCATCAAGTAATTGCAAATATTTGTTGACAACATAAGGGGGGGGGGGGGTGGACAAGTATTGACGGGTTTCCCGGTTCGCAAATATTGAGGGGAGAGGAGATGATCTCGTTAGAGAATTGGAAAATCACCGCTGCTCCCTCAGCAGATAGTTTCGATACGAAAAACCGTTTTTTATTGATCTCCGTTCTGGCGACAAGGTCTCCGATAAAAAAAAGGTCTCGGCAAACGCGCTACAGCCTCACGCGATCGAGGTTACCGCTAAACTGCTCTTCTCCGTGTATTCTTGCTGATGGCATGCGCCGCTTTTCCCATGCCCATCGCACATCTCTATGCCGAGATGGAAACGCTTTTTTTTATACGTACAATCCAGCAATATAGGTCGGTGTATAAACGAGAGCGCGCCATATAGTCCAGTAAAAGAGACTAAAACCCAGCACTTTTTAGCGTAGAATATGAATTTTTGACTGAAGGTAGATGGTTGCCTACTGAAAGTAACCCCAATAAAATGTTGCCCCTCAACTCGCCCTAACCCTAAGGAATAGGGGTTGAAAACTTAAAAATCGCTGTATCTCGATAATTAATAGCCCGGTCAAAAAATGTTTCAAGTAAAAGTTATTGGGAATAATAAAATTCGTATAAAGTTATCTGGGGTCCAACCCCCTATCTTTGAAAATAGCGGCACAAAAACGATTCGAAAAGTCGGGGTTGATGCGTGTACGAGCGGGGTAGACATTTCGCTATCCCCCCCCCCCCCCCCCCAATTGCGTTACGTAATTTGCGTACGCCCCCAAATGAAAGATGGTAAATGAAACCTTTACTCCATTTAGGACTACCGGCGCATGACGACCCCCCCCCCCCCTCCCACAGAGATAGGGTGCGTAAAAAAGGATCGCTCGCATTTTATATATAGAGGAAAAATGTGTTTTCACAAAACGTTGCTGCATATCAATTGAGATCGCAATCTGAAGCATCTGCTTGTCAAGTTTTTTGCGTGTAAGTTTAAAACTAGAAACTGAGAGGCTGTGACAGATGGGCGGATGTGACGAAGCGAATGGATTCCTTGTTTAAGGGGCTATAGCAGTGTGAACGCTGAAAAGTTGGGTGTTTTTCGGGAATTTTTTGGAAGAAAAGTACTCAATTAAATGTTTCGGAAAATTAAGAATATATTTGGCTATATTTGACCTATATTACATAGTTTTTTCAATGCCAAATCGTCAATTTTCATCCAATCAAGAATATCCTACGTCATTGTAGAGTAAATATACTCAACAGTACTCAGTTCAAATTTCAAGTCTATCGGATAATTGCTCTTTGAGTTACAATGTGAGCAAATTTGAAAAATCTCATTTCGAGAGAAACGCGTTTCAAGATTTATCCATCGATTTTTGCAAGATAAAATGACATTGATATAAATTATATAAATGATAATGATATTCTTGAAAGTATAAACTGTCGAAAAAGACAAAAAAATTGATTTTTTGAAAGTGTCACTCTGGTATAGCCTCTTAACCACGAAACCCTAAAAAATTATATTAAATTCTCATTCGAATATGTTAGTAATTCCAGCAATCTTAGTCCGTTGAATTTTTCGTAGGAATTCATTTTTCAATACGGCTGGAGGGTTTGTCGCCAAACTTCGCGACTACCGGTGTACCTTCGCCATTTTGGTTTAATCTTTTTCGTCGCAATCTACAGCTGGTTGATGATTACGGTATGGTAATCGCGCTAAAACGATTTTTTCATGCGTCCTAATTTCGACGAACTTCGCGAGACTTTCGATGAAATTTAAACGATGCTCTCGAGCAACCAACAACGATTGAATCTACAAAGCACACGTTGGGAGGATCATGCATGGGCCTGCATAGTGGCTGTGCCTCTTTGTGAGACACGAGAGACGATTAACCGGCAAGAGAGAGGGAGAGAGAGAGAGAGAGAGAGAGAGAGAGAGAGAGAGAGAGAGAGAGAGAGAGCACTGTCGGCGAATGGGGATGAGGGTAGTAAGAGGGTGAGAATTCTCTTTGGTCTCGATAGGCATGTCGCGTGCTCCAACGCGAATATTACTCATCTCCCTTTACACTTGACGTCCATCACGTTATGCTCTCGAACGCATTCGCGTTTCATTCCATTCACTCTGATCTCCCAGCATTTGTTATTTGCGCGCTTTAAGGAGGTTCCTCAGCTATCGCGAAATAGCAAGAATTTGCTGAATTTTTTTGAGGATATTTGCGAACAGGTGTTACGACACCGTGTAAAATTTCAAGTACTTCGTATACGTGATTGTTGAGCAATTAATTATTGAAGTTAGGCTCTTATACACGAGCGAAATAGCAAAAGCTTCATGAGAACTCTAAGACGACTGTCCCAACATCATAAAAATAGTAAGAATTGAATGGAAATAGGCGGAAAAAATTCTTGAGATTTTTATGAATAATTTCAACAAAGAGTACACCGTTTTGTCTGTCTCTTTATGGAGATATTCGTGAAATACAACAGCAAATTTCAGCTGATTCGCGTAAAACGATAAAGCGCCCTACGGCACGTGGCAACAGAGTTGCCAGACGTGCAGTAAGCGAAACCGCCGCCTGACGGCGCTTGTGTAGCCCAAAAACCGCGGCAAAAGCACGCGTATAGCCCAAATTCGTGGTTTTGGTAGGTCATGAAGGAAAAGCACTGATATAAGTTAGAAATTGAGGTATTTCTTGATTTATTTAAAAATCGAACATATTCAAATATCTGTATTTTGTAGCAGGCTAAAACAATCACATAAATAAACAAATACTTATTCCTTGAGATTACACTAGTAAAAAAATCACAGTATCATATATGACATATGAATGAGAATATTAAAGCAAATATCTAGAAATCTAAATCAACTATGTCCATCAGAGAAACATAAAATTCGTTTAGCAGGTCCTCTGCATTCGAAATTTGAATCTCTGGTACATCAATATTCTTTGGCACATTCTCTTTGGCAGGGACAGGGCCGGAGTCCGGATCATCCGGATTCAAGTTGAACTCAGCTTCCCTTGTCGGCTGAGAAGAGGACGCGGGCGTATATGAGTATATCAGGCTGAAGGAAAATGCTTTTTTATGTTGATCGTTCGTTATGTATTTTTATTTTATGATACGTAATTGATAAACAGTTTTTCTCTTTTACATTTGAAGTTTACTTTTCCTCCAATGCATAATCATAAATTTAAAATTCGTGTTGTCTGTGACCATGGATTCAAGCGGGACAATAATAGGCTTTTTGTGTCCATGACGCAATTTCATACAAACTTTAAATCACACCATGTGAATCACATAACAATGACTCGATGGCTGTATAATTGTATATTTTTATTCAAGATTTTAATAAATATGAATTCACTACGTTCGATTATTTATACGTATAAAATATATTACTCTAAAACCTATAATGAAAGTTACCTCCATAAAATAGTTGTTAACGATTGCGTTATCGACTTGGGTGCACCTCTGTTCTTCTATTTTGGCGCATACATACGTATAGTGTGTAAAAATGAACACGATTTTTGTATAATCGTTTTGTTAGCGTACTTTATTATGTTATGTGATGATATGTTTCTTATGTGCGTGAGTAAATACGCGATGATAATTTGTGACCGTAGTAAATTGGGTGTGTGTATTTCCTCACTCCCTGTAAAAATGTGCGGATGGTTTCGTTTGAAGCGAACTATGCAAGGCGCGTCCTGTAAGAGCCCAAAGAAAGCCATTTTATTTTCGCATATAGCCCAAATCGCGCTTTAGCGCGTTTCAAAAATTTGGGCCGCGAAATGGCCTCCCAAGATAGCCCAAATCGCGGTTTATAGCCCAATCTGGCAACTCTGCGTGGCAACGCGGCTGTCAAGTCGGCCACTTCGAATAGGCGCCAAAATTTGAAACGCACAAACTATTGCTTCCTTGTTATAAATTTCCCACCGCGGTTTCATAAAGAGTATTTAAATATTTTTAATCATTCTTTACAGAAGCTGCAGTGCTTGTGTTTCGACATAACCTTCAAATCAATTACGCGTCGTCTCTCGACTGCGCATTCATTTTCCGGCTCAACTACTTTCTTCGACCGCTTTCCAGGTTGTACTTGCTCCGACCGTCGATTGTACTGTTTATCGGTTTGCATTTTTCCCTTCCATCTTTTCATTTTCGCCGAACAAAAAAACGGGATTCGCGAAGGATGTTTGACAGCTACGCGCTCACGATGTGGCGTTCGTATCTGAGCTCCGTGATGCCAGTTACTGAGAACTAAATTGCGCGTTTGCCACATTTCAACTTGGTTAATAACTTATTCGCGATGTGAATAACCAAAAAAGATCAATAACATTTCTAAAGAGTCAATTACATGAATTCCACATATCTATTAGCTGAAATTTACTTATTTTGCGTAAACGAAAATTTGATTATTCGGGGTTGGCAGCCGCTACAGGCGCCCGTGTTTCAGCATATGCGCTTCCCTCTTGCCCCCTGCCCCGCAATGTCCCTGAGCAGCCTCCTTACAGCGATCCTCTAGTTTCTCGGCTGTTTTTTTACGGTTTTTTCAATCATTTTTTACGGGCAAAGCATCGAAATAATCAATCTCATTGTTTTTGCATAATCTTTATTGACATTTAAATAAGCTTTACAAATTTTTTGAAGTCAAAATATATAATAGAATAAACGTCATAGTGGCCGACAGGAAGACATCAAGTAAGAGAGGTGCTTGACGGTGACCAACATTGCGGCTGTTCTGCTTATCGGAAATCAAAAAACCAAACGGCATTTTAATCTTCATATTTAAGACTAGCGATTGAACTAGAGTGAATTCTAAATTACAAAAATTGACTTTTTTATACGCTTTTGAAAATTACATTCTATTTTTTACTCATTTTTTCTTAAGTTTTTCGCTCGTACAAAAAAAACTATCGAAGCAATCATGATAATCCTAGTTCAATCGCTAGCTTATAACATATTAAAGATGCTGTATAAATTTGAACAAGATCGGTGCAGTAGTTTCTGAAATATCGTGGTCACCGTTTCGAAAAATGGTGCTTTGAGAAAAACGCGTTTGAAAGTATACCTGCTCCGTATACCTGCTCCGTTCCAGGGCCGTAACTTGTGAACCACTTCGAATATCGAAAAATCCTTTGGCACTTATTTTCTACACATGTTGTAGATGTGATTTATGAAAAAAAAAAATCGATTTTTTCGACCCGAGAAAAAAGAGGACTGCCTTAAAAATAAGTTTCAAAAAACTGAACGAGTCTAAATTGGTACTAAAATTACGTGAAAATGTCTGCTGTGCGTCCCTTTGCGGGCAGAAATGGCGATTTTTTCTATTTCTGTCTGCTACAGGCCGAAGTATACGTTTGATACATGTCTCGGTATTGGGGGAAAAGGCAGGCACGAGATCGTAGTTTCACGTATCCCAAAATTTCGTTCGCTGCAACAGGGAATGCAGGGGGTGCGTCGACGTATCGCAGATATTGTATATATAAGCCTACATGAGCTATGGTCGTCATAGGCAACCCGAGACACGCAGCTCGGGAGGGTCTGTCGGAAAAAAAAATAGAATTCCTATAGAATCTGTATACCCAGCATCAGCGACACGGGGAAGATCGATATCTATATATCTATATATATAATATAGATCTATATATGTACCATCAAATCAAAGAGTAGTTCGTCGTATGACAGGAATTGGACGAAACAGGGTAACATTTATGTGACTTTGTCAAAACGGGGTGAGTTTCTCATCTCGAAAAGAAAATAATCGTACCGTGATTGATGGAGCGCGAAAAATCTTCTTTTTTTTGTATGCGTGACGAAGATTCAACTGCGTGAAAAGTGTTTTCCATCCCACGGTTCGGCGGATTTAGCAGCCTTAATCTAGCGTATTATGTTCCTTCCTATACGTGTACTTGATTGTCGTCGAGACGAAAAGAAAAGTAAGCAGAGAATGGGACGGCAAGTTCTGCAAGAAGACAGCCCATATATATATATGATGTGTATATATACACACATACATATATGTATACATATATATCCATATATATATAACATGAGATATGAGCACCCTTCTTAGATTTCAAATACCCAATCCCCTTTTCATCCACTGCGAGCGAGGATAAGCAAGAGAAAAGACCAAACACAAGCGATGAGCAGTCGTCATGGTAGCGCCCGATTCGCTATACCGAGGAGACGACATATATATATCTCGACCGACAACTTCTATCCCTTCAAGAGATGAGATTGACCGCGCAAAGTTACGGGATACCGACGAGAGGAAGGAAGCGTGGGAGGAGAATAAAATGAATCAAGTATGAGAAAAAGTACTGAGGAAAAATGGATGGCGAGATGAAAGGGAAGAAAGGAGCCACGTAGATATAGATGTGAGCAGAAGCATTAGATATATATGTCTATAGAGATAGGAATATATTTGCGTGGAAAGATTTAAATGGGACACCCTGTATGTGTATGCGCGCATCTATACGTATTGGGGACGGTGATTTTGGGGACATTTGATTTCGAAGGGTAATTGGTATATTGGGTAATTCTTTACATAAGTGACTATTCCAAAAAATGAGGCTAACATTTTTTTTACTGTTTTCTTATTCATTGGGTTATAAATGATGATATTCAGGGGGGAAGCTGTAATTCACCCCTCCCCCCTACCCATAACAAGTTATGGGGTTTTGAAGTAAAATAGGGCATTTTTGAACATTTCGACGCTTATATTGGATTTGGTTGGGTTTTTGGAAAATTCGAAATTATTTTTGCCGATTTTTCGCATGTAGAAAATTTGTTAATGAAAAATGTTCGCATTCCCCTACTGAATATCATCATTTATAACCCAATAAATGAGAAAATGGCAACAAAAAAAACGCAAAAGACACTTATCAAAAGAATTACCGTAAATTGGAATAATTAAAAACGAAAAAGGCAAATAATTGTAGGGTCTAAGTTTTTAGATGGACTTTATTTCACTACGAATCAAAAATACATCAACGGATTCGTTTGCGGAAAATTCTACGAAAACAATCGCCCGAATGCCAATTTCTCTAATACAATTTGCTGAAAGAATTATTTCCCAAATGAACAATTTCCCGAACAAACAATTTCACGTACACAATGTGCTGAATGAAGAATTTCTCGAATACAATAGCCCGAATGGACAGTTCCCCGAATGGACAATTACCCAAATGGACAATATCGCGAATACATACATGCAATTCCTCGAATGGACAATGTTTTTGTTTGGGTTTGTTTGGGTTAAGTATAAATATAAATGTTTTGAAAAATTTAAAGAAAAATAGAATTAAAATAATGTACAAAAGAAAAAAGAAACAGAAAAAGGAGTCATAACCCATCACGTCCACGTCGTCGATTCTGGGTTATGGTAAGTGTAGGAACGTATATTTCTGGTGCATGCCAATGCCGAAATCGATAGGAACATTAAGGGGAGATATACACCTAGGAGCCGGAAAAAAGGTCATTTTTGTTAATTTTTTCAAGGAAAACTATTTGAAATTTCGGATTGGGGTTTTAATTATCTAAAATTATATACATTCGAAAATATGTTTAATTTTCTTTATTTAAATTTAAATTTCATAAATATACAAGGATATTGTATGATCCTTGGAGCGTCGTAAAAAAAATTGCGTATACGGTACCCACTGGCGTTTCTTAAAAAATCAACTGAAAAAAAAACCAAAAAGATGATTAAATTAGATACTATAATCTAGTACTTGTCATAGCCGATTTTGAAAATATCGATTTATGACAAAATGGCGGACGTTTGAACATAAATAGTGATTTTTGGGCCAAACGTTAGTTATTATTTTGCTTATAAAACAAAAACTAAGTAACAGAAAAAAAATATTCCTATGGCAAGTACTAGATAATGGTGTATAGAATAACCACAAAAAACCTCAAGGCAATCGGTTCGTGGTTTTCGAGAAATTTTGGGCACCGATTTGAAAAACGTGGTTTTGAGAAAAAAAGCGTTTGAAAGTTTGGGAATGAATAAATCATGAAATTTGTCAACTTACATGGAATCATCGATACCAGGCCCATAGTGTAGGTCTTCTACCGTCGACGCAATGTTCATAGCTTCTAAATCCTCGACCTCGACCATCTAAGTGTATATCTCCCCTTAATGCAATAAAAATTCGACCCAAGAAAATTGGTTTCCCGAAAAAATCTTCAAAAATATTTGTTCGGGAATTGTTTCATTCGAGGAATTGTTCATTCGGGGAAACGTTTATTTCGGAAATTGTCCATTCGAGGAATTGTTCATTCGGGAAATTGGTAATTCGGGAAACTCTCCGTTCGAGATATTATTCATTTTGGAAATTGGTTGTGAGGAATTGTTCTTTCGGGAAATTGTTATTGAAAAATTGTCATTTGGGCAATTATTTTCCGAGAAACTTTCCTCAAAGCCAACGGATGCGGAGATAAATCGTTTTTACTATCCGGCGATTCAAAGATGAAAAACAACTTGAAATGTTTCCAAAATTTTGTGAATGCACCTTTATATTATTGTGATCAAAAGAACGCTAATTGTTCTTTGATGCTTTAGTCCCTTGAGGGGAAATTGAGTTTGCGCGATCGATGAAAAATCGTAATAGCGTCAGTAACAGGATGGAAACGGAAAGAGAGCTTCGTCAGAGTAGAGGAGGAGCAAATTTGCTCGGTTGGACGTGTAAGTCGCGTATGGAGACGCGTGTAAGCGAAGGAGCCGGTAAGACAACCATGACGAGATGGGGAATAGATAGCAGAGGGAAAAAGAGGAGAATTTTTCCGCCATTACAAGCAACTCTCTATCCATTAAGCTCCGTTTTATTTGGGCTCGGAGAGACCTTTCTGAAACAACGAGGGGATTCTTGACAAGATAAGTCCTGCTTGTACCCGGGGCGAATGTCATTTGTAGCAGAGGCTTGATCTTGCTCGATGTACGGCCGTAATTGATTGAATCAAATCCTCGTCCCGTAAGCAGTGATGCACTTAAAAAATTAAGATGAATTTAATCATCAGCAAAAAAATCTCTCGTCTGCCTAAAAAGCTTTGAAAAAATCATATACCCAAAATACGTTTCGAAAATCGTAACCAAAATATATAAACGGGTGAAATAACTTGAAAAACTTCAGACGGTTACTCTGAAATCTCTCACGATTTATGTAATTTATTTTTCTCTTAACAATAAATTCTCCCTTTCGTTTTATCGACAGATAGAAAATGTGGAGCTCGGTGACCGCGGCTGGAATGGAAAATGGTCCCGCACCACCTTCCAGAAGTAAACACAGTGCGACCCTTCTAGCTGGACACGTTTATTTGATCGGTGGTCGCAACGGAAATTTACCATTGAAGGATCTATGGCGATATAGTCTTGGTGAGTATCTTAATCTACGATACTAAACAAATCCATACACTTGAGATAACATTATTTTTCGAATGGAACATAATCAAAAACAAATCGAAAATGCATTTTCGATTCATTCTATCGATAGGACTATATATAGTAGTGTGGATAGTACTATATATCGATAGTACTATATCGATATATAGTACTACATATCGATAGTATAGTATAATATCGATACTATCGATGTATGCTATCGTATAGTATCGATACTATGTTAAGATACTCGGTTATGATTTATTAAGATACTAGGTTTATTGATTTATGAAGATACTATGATTTTTAATTTACTATTTACTATTTTATTTTATTGACTAACTTACTATGATTTATTAAGGCGTTACCCCCACTTGTAGCGCAAAAAAGGCCTTTTTCATGATTTTTTTAAAAGAAAACTACAAAACTTTTTTAATCGATCAATATACCATCTTAAAGAACACATCTTGAAGAACTTTCAGTAATTTTTTTATTGAAAAATATTACATTGTTTAGTGGCAAATGGCCGTCAATGAAATAATGTTTTTATATACACGGTTTGCGGTGACCAACATTGCGGTGAAGTGGATCATCTGAAAAAAAAATGCGGATGGATTTAGTCAAATATAAGTATAAACTAGTCTTTAATCGAAGGATTTTAAAAAATATTCATTTTTCACAAAATGGCGGACAGTCAAAGTTAATGGTTCGATTTTAACGAAAAAAACGGCCGTTTTTTGGCTATAAAACGGCCATTTTTTTCGAAAAGAAAAATCGAACGATTAAAGACTACATTTTTATGTATTAAATAAGCCTGCAAAATTTCAAGAAGATCGGTTCATTTGTGTTCGAGTAATCTTGGTCACCGACTTCAGAAATGCCATTTTGAGAAAAACGCGTTTAAAGTTTCAATTTCAGTTTACACGAAGAAAATATTTTTTTTTGTAAACTTACATAGAGTCATCTATTCCGGGCCCATACAGAAGTATGGGCCCGGATACTTATACTTCAAAAAAATGCAATAAAAAAAAATCGATTTTTTCAAAATCGCAAGTGGGGGTAACCCCTTAAGATACTCGGTTATGATTTTCGAAACACGTGGATGTTTCTAAATCGAGCAACTCTCTTAAGGAGACTAGAGAGGCTTGAAATGCCAAAGATTGGCTTGTGTTTAATCTTCCACTCCACTGGGTAATTTGGACCTGGACGAATTTCAAATAAAACTCTCACTTTCCCAAAATTAAGAATTTTCAATTATTTTTTGCAACAATTAAACTTTATCTTTTCCGAATTCTAATTATGCAGACATGTTAAGCAGTGTTAAAAGTATATTCCTGATTTTCAAAAATGAAAATCGATCAAACGGTTGTTAATGGTAGGTGGATGGAGTATATCGTGGCCATTCCAAAACATTCCAAAATACAAAAATTTGTCGAGATTTATTGCCGGCTCAATCATATCGGCGCTCGAACGTAATGAGGCAAACTACGTCAAACCGAGTTTTACCACGATTCCAGTCGAATGGATAGAGATTTTGGGAAATTCTACGAATATCGCTTTCTTTTAGGCTTCCCACTTTACATTGTACCTGCAAAGTTGCAAATGACAACAAATTTAACAAAGTGGCGCGGAAAGAAGAAAAAAATTGGAAAAAGTAAAGTTGTTTGTTATTAAAAAAATTTCACCATTTTTGTTCCGCTCAAACCTCAGGTTTAATTGATGCATCGTATTGTTTTGCAGCTTCTGCATAAATTTCATACTCATATCTCCAACAGTTTGCGAAATACCGTGGTAAAACTGAGTTTCACATAGGTTGTCTCATTTCGTTGGAGCCCTGTCATTATCGATTCGTGAATAAACCTCGAAAAATGTTCCTCTTCACAATGTTACCATAAATACCTCTAAAAATAACAAAAATTATATTTATGCGTAGCCCTATTATAAACATATAAAGGCAAGCCAATTTCCCAAACCTCGCGAGGCCCCTTTAAAAATATATCTCTCAATTTTTTTACGATCAAGATGAAAGCTCAGCTATTTTTAATATTTTCCTGCATGCACGTTTTTTCCTCTTCAATCTCAAGCTTTGCGGGGCTTGCGTATAAGCTCCGAAGAAAAAGCGGCGAAGGGATCCGCGTAATCCAGAAAAACCAGTAATTACTGTAAAGTTTAGTAGCGGTCGATTAGGGAGCCTTGCGTTTCTATGGTGTACGATTACACAGGCACTCCCATATACATGTGTGCGTGCGTGCGTGCCAGTGTGTGTGTGTGTGTGTGCGTGCGTGCGTGCGTGTGTGTGCGTGCGTGTGTGTGTGTGTGTGTGTGTGTGTGTGTGCGCGTGCGTGTGTGTGCGTGTGTGTGTGTGTGTGTGTGTGTGTGTGTGTGTGTGTGTGTGTGTGTGTGTGTGTGCGTGTGCGTGTGCGTGTGTGTGTGTGTTTGTGTGGGTGTGTGTGTGTGTGGGTGTGTGGGTAGGTGTGTGGGTAGGTGTGTGTGTGTGTGTGTGTGTTTGTGTGGGTGTGTGTGTGTGTGGGTAGGTGTGTGGGTAGGTGTGTGGGTGGGTGTGTGTGGAGCACATTATATAAAGTGGAGGTCTGACCATCCGGAGACCCCCATTTCGGGAAGTAACCCCAACAGAGCACCGCAGACGGAAGCTGCAAGGGTGGAATGGTAGATGGGGGATGCTGGAACTTCAACAAGCCTCCTGATCAATAATACGCCTTCATTAAGGTCCACGAAGTATAACGACGAAAACCGAGGGACATGACATCCCTCTTTATTTCTTGATGTCAAAGTGCCCGAAAGAAATATGGAAAGATTACGATACGTGGTAACCGGAATTGGTATATCATGTGCTTCCGAATACATGGAAACTATTTATTTCAAAGATAAATAAGGAAACTGCAAATTGTTCGGTCACCGCAGGAACCGTTTCAAAGGGGTGTTGCACTAATGTGTGTAATTGCACGTGGACATACCCAAAGTACTCTTTCTCGTAGAAGTACTATGCGATACGTCAATCGCTTCCCAAAGTTCGCCTTTGTCGTGGTATTATTAACTTTGGTACTACCACATGTGGTGATGGTATTGGGTAACATTTTGCTCCTGAGAATAGTTTAAGTGTCCGTTAACGGGCCTGCATAAGGTTGGGGCTAATAAACGGGTCGATTGTAATGTTTTTTTCTGATGAGGGTATTGGGACGACGAGGTCGGGATTTTACACTCACAAGGAACATCCCTCAGGTGACACCCTTCGATTTTGTTGAAATTTGGATATGTTATAAAGCATCGAAAAGTAATGGATACGTATTTTGTTTATCGGCGGAAATCGGCGGAACGGTTTTAAGGGGTGAAACGAACCCTCGAAAATAGGGGTGTTTTTCGTTTTTTGTCGATAACGTTATCGTTCTCATCTCGAATGTATAGTGCACATAAAAATAAACATTGTTGCAATTTGAATTCTTTCAATATCTCGTACCGTTTAAACGTTATCGACGAAAAACATCACCATTTTTGAGGGTGCGTTTCAGCTCTTAAAACCGCTTTTCCGCCGATAAAAAAATTGGTATCGCTTACTTTTTGGTGCTTTATAACATATCCAAATTACAATAAACAAAGTGCCGTGGTTGCCGCATGGCCAATTGGTGTGATGGTTCCGGCAATTACGATCATCGGAGATAATAAAATGTAAAAATGAAGTAGAATAATAAAACTGTCGTGTGAGCAGATACTTCTTTGACATTTGGAAAATACCAAAAATGACAAGCTTTAAAAAAATTGAATGAATTTGAAGTGAATCAGACCAATAGATTTTGAGATACGACTTACACCGTTCTTTAATACATAGTTTCGAGAAAAAAAAAACGTAAAAGAAAAAGGTAAATCGCACCGGGACAAGTATCGTCATAACTGGCAAGGAAAGATGGCGAGGTTGAGCTCTCCGATTTCGATGAAATTTAGCATGCTTGTAGAATGGGTAAAAATAGGCGACGCGTATTTCTTTTTATATCTGCGGAACTTGATGTTTAAGGGTTGAAACGCACCATCGAAAATTGGGGTGTTTTGCGTTTTTCGGCGATAACATTTTAACGGTACGAGATATGAAAAATTTCCAATTGCAACAATGTTTAGTTTTCCATATATTGGAGATTAGAACGATAACGTTATCGACGAAAAACACCCCTATCTTCGAGGGTGCGTTTCACCCGCTAAAAATCGAGTTCCGCAGATATAAAAAATACGTGTCGCCTATTTTTACCTATTCTACAAGCATGCCAAATTTCATTGAAATCGGAACCTTTCCTTGTCGGTTAATTTTTGAAATTCTAAACAAATCTTTATTGCAAATTAAATTTAAGACCCTAGGCTATAAAAATGTGCAACGAAATATTGAATTTCGGAAATTTCACGCTTACGCATGCGTGTACCCATGTATCACACGTCTGGTTATTGAAAATCCTTCAACACAGTTTTCTCGGCGATGGATCAAAGTATACAATGAGACAACAAGATATATTCTGTTTCGTTTTTTAAGAAGCGGAATCTGGACATTTGATGCGTTATAAGAAAGATAGAAGAAAACATAAAAGCTATTAAGCAGCTATGTGCGAATGTGAATTGTAATTTCCACTTTGCTTCAAGGAGAACCTGCTTCCACCAAATTTTTATTCTAAATGAGCCTACTATACGGCTATGAAAACTAATCAATACCCTGACTTTTTCCTACGAGTATTGTCCTCAGTTTTTCTTATCTTATGCTATTTACATTCTTATGGTACGGACTCGAAATTTGGATCACCGGAATATTTGTTGGTCCCTATTTTAAGGAATGCGAAAAAATAACCGGTGTTGGTATGTGTACCATTACGTGTCGTCATGTACATCAAAATCATTTCCTGTTAGGGTGCATACCTGAGCCCCAAATGCAGTGTTGCTATCTTAATTCCCAGGACGCATATTAAGGGGTATTCTCACTTTAGTCGCTAACAAAAACGGCTTTTTTCATGAATCTTTTGATAGCTTTATACTATAGATATTTATATAAAAGTTGTCACATTTAATAAATACACTTTCGAAACACATTACATTTTTTAAATTATTTTTTATTTATGTAACTCAAACAAACCGTAAACGCGTTTTTCTCGAAACAACATTTTTCGACGGCTGATTGATAAAATCTTCGAAACTACTGAACCGATCCTTATGAAATGTTAACTACATATTCTTTACAACTATAGCTGTAGCGCATATCAAAAAAAATTTCGAATGTTGATATTTTTTTTTGCAAAAAACGGTGAACAAAACCCGTTTTTATTTGTTTTTTCGAAAAATGTCCGCCATTTTGTTAGTTTTGCATATATCAAAAATCGTACGATGTGCGCTATAGCCATTGACATACCGAATCTAAAACTGTTAGATTTTTTTGTTTCGGATGATCCATCTCCGAGATTTCATCAACAGTGCAGACCTACAATTTTTTAACTACCATTTTCGTCTATAAATAGTGACTTAAACAAATTTAAAAAATGTTTTTAATGTATTTCAAAAGTGTATTCAATAATGGCTTAGGCCACAGTAACGGGTATAAAATCATGTGCGAATTTAACAATTTTTTTCGTATGAGAAAGTGATTTACTCATACAATTAATTACACATCTATTTAGTATGAATATCATGCTGTTAGAATTTTTTTATGTACAAAATGGCCGACTACTAATATTTACTTTTGTTATCTTTTTTTAGGCGCTCCGCGGCGTGACATTTAGTATCCACAATTTTTTACTTAGAAAAAAAAACAAAAATTTTCGTCAATCTACATTAGAATACCTAGAGAAGTACCTACGGAATTTAAAAAGTATTGTTTTATTAAAAAGTTGTAGGTATTTGAACTGAAGAAATGAATTTTCAGTGAAAAATGTCGTTATAACCGCTCATAAATTGCTCATAAAATGATAAGTTTTCGAATAATCAGAAATTCCGTACGTACTTCTCTGCGAAATGCAATTAGGAACACAACTTTTAAATTTGAAGTAGATCGAGTGAAAATTGTTGAAGTTATTTGTCACGCCAATTGGAAAAAACTGTTTCGAGAAGTTTCGAGTAGTCGGCCATTTTGTACATAAAAAAATATATTTTCTATCAGCTTGATATTCATATTAAATAGATGTGTAATTAATTTTATAAGTGAATCACTTTTTCATACGAAAAAAAATTGTTGAATTCGCACATGAGTTTATACCCGTTACTGTGGCCTAAGGCCTTGGGTGTAGCTTTTATATCAATACCTATAATGTAAACGTATCAAAAAATTAATGAAAATAGCCTTTTTTAGCGTCTAAAATGAGAAGACGCCTTAAGCAAGGGATTTTTCGCGATGCTTTTTCATAAAACGAACTGAGATATCGAAACGAGCGCATCGCCATTCTTTGAGTCTACGAAAATCCTTCTGGAAAAGCTATTTAGATTCCCTTAACGATTAAAAACAAGTCGAATTGAGGTCAACTGAAAATTCGCCATCCCGTCTGATCGACAAATCAGATTTTTCAAAATGCATTCTTTTTGGGTTTCCGGTTATTCGAATCGCGGTATGGCCTTAAGGAATCCCGTCTGCGCTCCTTATTCCGGAATTGATTAGTCTTTCGAATTGACTTTAGCCGTTTTCGCTAAAAACCCCAAATCAGTTATTAAAGGCTGAAATATGGACCGCCTAGAAAAAACGATGTTTGCGAATCGCCTTAAAAATCATTTTTGCTTATTTCTATTGTATTAAAATTAATGAAAACAAAACATTTCTCTGATTGTTTTCTGATTTTCTCCTGATTGCGACGTGACAATAATAACAAATTATATCTATATTTATAACATGCAATCATAGTGAACTGGGATAAGATTTATTCATGTACATCACGAACATGTATGCATATATACACACACACACTTACACACACATACATGAATGTATACGTATATGCTATGCCCGAGGATCAGAGGAGACAGTCGAGTACGTTCACCAGGATAGTCCACGTTTTAATTAATTTCCCGATCCGTCAATAACGAGACCGATAGCTCATTCTGGTCCTGTACTCGAATCCTGTACTCGAATATCGGTGTATTCGTGCTGTCTGTGTATGCGAGCTATAGAAGTCAAGAGGCTACGTTTGTACAGAGCGTAAAATCGATGACGATGATAGCGATGGATCCGAGGTTATCAACGGGAGCCGATAGCATTAACCGTGATATTCACAGTCCTCATAGTGTGGTCAATGTAGCGCTATATTTGCGCGTTTTTTGTTGTTATAATTGTTATGTTTAACAATGCCATCAGTTTTTAATCGATTTTCGGGTTGGGTAACTGCACGAAAGTGCACAATTCAAGGCATAGATTTTGGTTGAATTTCGAAGACAGTAGAGGGTATTGGATATTTGATTTGAACATGGCTGTATGTTCAAATCACACACACACACACACACACACACACACACACACACACACACACACACACGCACGCACACGCACGCACATACACGCACATACACGCACGCACGCACGCACGCACACACACACACACACACACACACACACACACACACACACACACACACACACACACACACACACACGCACGCACGCACGTACGCACGCACGCACACACACACACACGCACACACACACACGCACGCACAGACACACACACACACACACACACACACACGCATGCACACACACAGACACACACACACACACACACACACACACACACACACACACAAACACACACACACACACACACACGCACGCACGCACGCACACACACACACACACACGCTAGAACGCACACACTCACACACACACACACGCGCACGCACACACACACACACAAACATACACGCACGCACGCACACACGCACGCACACACGCACGCACACACACACACACACACACACACACACACACACACACACACACGCACGCACGCACGCGCACACACGCACACACACACACACGCGCACGCACACACACGCGTGCACGCACGCACGCACACACACACGCACGCACACACGCACGCGCGCACACACACACACACACACACGCACATATGCTATTATATACCGGACATATCCACCGAGAAAATTTCCAGACGATTTGATCCCGTCTCTCCAAACGCGCGTTACTGCCGGCTTTGTGAATTTTCCTTCCACGACCGGTTCAACTCTATAGTATTATTGTACCAATTGGAAGATTGTCCGAAAACAGTATATCATATTTAATATATGTAGCTGCAAGTATAGATAGCAGAGAACTATGACTATGAGCATGAAAAGGGTGTATATAGGGTGAACCGACCAATGAATGGACTGTGACCATTGAATGGACGAAAGCTGATTTATATTTAAAATAAGTAAAGAATATAAATTGTCGATAATAATTCGAATCACTATAATTTAGCGAAGTAATCGCAGGTGTCCGGATTTCTCAGTTTAATATCGAATTTCAATGCCACACGGCATTTCTCGGCTTTGTGGTACTTGCACACCGCGCAAGTTTATTACGATACGATGACGTTGAAGTTTGCACCGTTGGGATGCAACGAAAATGATTTTTTTTGTTTTCCAAATTTTGTTTAGTCGATGTGAGCTACGAAAATCACGTAAACATTTTTTACGGTTCTTATTTAGCGATCTACAACAAAAGAATTTTCAACTTCAAAAGAATTTTCGTTACATTCTTACGATGCATGCTGCTTCAACCCCGTACGACACGGATGTGCACAGTTTCGAGGTTAAGTATTACTTCCATTACTTGAGATAGAATCAATATTCGATTTTTTGCAAGATTTTAAAATAAATTCGTAATAATAGGTCGGAATTAGACATGTTTATTTACCGGTGCTGTATTCTAACCTCCTTTCAGTGAATAGACATATATGCTGTGTTTCTATTATTCTCAAAGCAAAGAAATAAATTTAGCTCATCTGCGGAAAACTGCAACATGAATTACTGTTATGAGATGACAATGTACATTTAATTTAATATTCCGAAAAAATCATTCCATTAGTTATTTAAATTTTTACAAAATTAAATTTTCTATTTTCCTGTCGAAACAATCTTTAGTAATTTTTTTAAGAATGTCATGTTTTTGGCAATGTCACAAAAAACTTTGTGTATTTTGTACGAAATCGTAATAACAAATATTATACTCATATGTATAAGAATATTACAATTGTTCTGAAACATAGTGACCTCCAAATTCAGCATTTAGCAAAAATAAATAGTACATTTCGTACTCTTGCTACTTATTTATCAATTCCTTCAATATTATTTGTGGCGATTAGTTCGAATATTTTTCTCTACTATAAAAATAATATTTTTTACTAGCTATAGCGATTGAAACATTTTCTTTGATAATATTTCCATTTTACAGTCCACCCGAATCCTACAGTGTCATTATTCGTCCATTGACTGGTCAGTTTACCCCAGTCTTGTGGCGAGAAGTATTACTTGATAAAATTTTGCAGCGATGGAGAGTCTTTCGTTATCAACAATGAATTGTTACAAGCCCAGATTTGCATTGAGCGGTCACCCATCGAAGTAATGGCCTAGGTCACCGCTGCTTCCGATCAGTCAAACATTTTTGTTCCATAATTTTCACAACGACAACAAAAAAGGAATAATAATATATACCCGCGTTACCAGAGAAATTTCGAATTTTTCACAATTCAAATGAGATAGGAACGCTCGGGTTCTTTACCCCCTTGTTATCCTCTATCTTTGTCACGAGTGCTCCCCTTTGCCGAGGATATTGACCGAACTGGACCCCATAGGGGATGTTATACGCGACTCCTCGTTTCTGTGGCTACGCTGCATAAATCGCCCCCTACCCTCTGCCTCATCTCAAATCAACCACGATTTACCCTTCAAGTTTACACGCAAAGCAAAACCATGGAGTTACCACCGGGATATGTTCTCGTCACGCTGTGTACACGAGGATTTTGCGGATTGCACGGACGAAACTCATCCCCGGATTTGGCCGAACAATGGGAAAATTTGTAACGAAAAATGTACGCAGATAAGAAAAATTGCTTTGAGAGAATAACTGAAAATTACCGTGAAACGGGGTTACCTTGAACAGGTTTTGGAAATTTTTTGTCGATAACTTTTTTGAACATTGTGAATTCCACTTTTTTTGCTCCAATAGAACAATGTGTCCTTTGGCTATCAAATGTAACACGACGTCAACCCCCCCCTCCCCCCCCCTCCCCCACAATTTTATGTATATTTTTTTTAGTGTCAAAATAACCTCGAGTGTGTGGTTTCTTTGACGAGGCATTAAAATGCAACTTATGTCAAAGATTAAGGGTTAGCTTGACATTAAAAAATATATAAATATTTTGTGCATTATATATGGAATGAAGTGAAAAACAACGATTTCTTACAATCAAATTGTCATGTTTGTTAAGGGATAACACCACTCTAGGATTTTGGAAAAATCGTTTTTTTTTGCTTAAAAAATACTTTGGGGTCATAAAAAATTTTTGGAAAGTGAAAAATTTGCCTACAAAATCGTCAGATAATTGTTAATAACAAATGAACTATGCAATAGAAAAAAAAATCCTGCGTACTTCCATAGACAATGTATTTTTCAAGATATTTTCAACATTTCAAGTGAATCGGTTTAAAATTGTCAGAATTATGTTTCCGGCCAACTTAAAAAATGCAGTTTTGAGATAAACGATGCACAGCCGCCATTTTGAAATAAAGCAATCCCAAAAAAATATTGTATACCGTCACTGATATGTATGATAAACACCCTTTTTTGTAATCTCGATTTATTTTGTAGTTTTTCTGAAAAAAATCCCCAAAAAGCCTATTTTTCGGCCTCTAGAATGGCCTAACCCCTTAAGAGAGGACACCACTGTGATAGGCCGAAAAAGGTCGTTTTTCTCGACTGGATTATATATTTGGGATTTGGAAAAAGGTATGTTATTAAGCATACATTGAACGTAGTTCGTGTCAATTTTTATTTGAAAAAACTTACCCGAAAATAAATCAAATGGTTTTCTCAAAACCATGTTTTCGAAATTGGCACGCAACAGAACTCGAACAATTTTCGTCCAATCGACTTGAAATTTTTACTGCAACTTCTTAGATTGCTTTAACAGTCGGGTACGAGCGCTTTTTTCATTCATTAAAAATAGTAAAAAATATGCTATTTTTTATACGAAAATTATGGTCGAAAAAACAAATTTTTTTTCAAACTCGTCTATCTTTTTTTATTATTTTTTAATCTATACTTTCGACAAATATATTTTTTTACTTACTTCAATACATACCTAATAAAACACAAAAGTTCTTTTGACCTGGTATTTTATGACTTTCCTTAAATAAATTCCAACGAAAACAGTCGAAAATGGGCAGTTATAGTGGTGCCCTCCCTTAAGGAAACATTTTGCATAAAAATATCAAGTACCTAGGATAATATTATAGGCACTTAATCAGTCTTATAATTATCATTGACATCAAAATCAACTTAAGCAACATTATAATAAACTTGAACAACAAATTGTTGTTCAAGTTTATTTCCCGCACCCGCCACAGAAGGTCACGCGGGCTCGCTGCGCGAACATTAAAACCGTATTTTGGCGCTCTGTTAAACGCTCAAAGTTACCTTTGATGTAGTAACCCCGTTTTACGGTACGTTCCCTCAAAAAAAATCGAGAGTTCCTTCGAAAAGTGTTCCAAAATTATAAGCTTAATTGCATTCAAGTTGGGTTAGAATAAAATTCCATTAAAATACGTAATATCGAATGTACTCAACTTGTTAAGGGGTTATGTCTAGTTGTAAAAGTCGAAAAATGACTTTTTTCAAAACCAATATATTTTAACAGTATATCATCTTATAAATGTTTCCTGAAAATTTCAAGGTGCTATCAGATGAAAATTGGTCGATTTATGAACTCTTATTTTCATACCCGTCGGAACGCTCGGAGCGTTGTTTGAAACTTTAAACGCCTTTTTCTCGAAAATACGTTTTCAAAGTCGATGAGCAAAATATCTCAAAAACTCCTGCATCGATATTTCTGAAGTTTTTAGAGCTCATTCTATATGTAAATATAATAATAATAATAAATAGTATTTGATCGAAGTATTTTTTTTTACGATGTATACTTTCGCCTTGAAGGAGAAAAAATTCCCTTTTTTCGTAAAAATCAAGACACTAACTTTAAACACGAGCCATTTTTTTAATTCTGATTTTTCGGAAATTCCTTCGATTATCTCGATATTTCTAAACAAAAATATGATAAAAAAATCTTCAGATAATATTTTTTCAAATACTTAATATTTGTAGAAATTTGGCATCGCGATTTTCAAAAAAACAATCCCAAAAATGAGCGTTTTTCGACTTCACAACTAGGGATACCCCCTTAATGAACAGGTCACGATACGCGAGAATTTCCGTGACACAAAAAATAAATACGAAAATAGGCCAAAATACCCGTTCGTACGAATTGCACAATGTGCAAAAAAAATCGTGTTTCAACCCCCTGAGTGGAAGGAAAATAAAGTATAAAAATAAAATCGTGTTCAATGGCTCTTTTTCACGAACAGTTGAAAATGATTTGAGATAAAATGCAGTAGACTGTCGAAATTGTTGAATAAATTGATCGATTTACCAGTGGATATTGTCAGTTCCGCGTCACTGAATACGAAGAGCAGCATGAATTAGTCGAGTCGCGCGAGGGGTGGTGGACCGAACGGGCGACCAATCAACGACGTAGGCGTAGGCGTATCCCCCTGGGCAAACTATTAATCAAATGGGCTTGTTCGCCAGGGTGTTCCGGGTGAATATTAAAGCAGCTATCGAAAGGGTTGCGTTGCCGTTTCCCCGGGGAAAAAGCCGCGTTGAAGCTCTATCACGTACGTTCTCTTCCCTCTCTCCTCAGCCCCCTTTGATTATTACAAATAGTATTAAAACCCACCGCTTCACTTTCAGCTTCTTTCTCTTTGCCAATTATGCACCAGCGGAAGAAGAATAATTCGACAATGCGAAAAAAAACAACCCCCAATAATTTCAATAAATTCTGCTCGATCGAAACTGAGATACTTTTAATCACAATGCTCTAAACATTTCTTTTCCGGATCCATTGAAAACTTTATCGATAATGCGGGGCCGGCTTGAAATTCCGAACCATGAATGATCAGAACGCTCAAAACTCCGAAAGAATACTATCCCAATAAATCAAAACTCCGAAAGAATTTTACGCGAAAGACCAAAACTCCGAAATTCTGAACACCGTCAAAATAATTCGGCCATGAAAGTTTTGAAAGTTTCAACATTTTCTACAAATCGACGAATTATTTAAAGAATTTTTTTATTAAGGCGTTACCCCCCTTGTAGCGCAAAAAAGGCCTTTTTCATGAATTTTTTTAAAGAAAACTACAAAACTTTTTTAATCGATCAATATACCATCTTAAAGAACACATCTTGAAGAACTTTCAGTAATTTTTTTATTGAAAAATATTACATTGTTTAGTGGCAAATGGCCGTCAATGAAATAATGTTTTTATATACACGGTTTGCGGTGACCAACATTGCGGCGAAGTGGATCATCTGAAAAAAAAAATGCGGATGGATTTAGTCAAATATAAGTATAAACTAGTCTTTAATCGAAGGATTTTAAAAAATATTCATTTTTCACAAAATGGCGGACAGTCAAAGTTAATGGTTCGATTTTAACGAAAAAAACGGCCGTTTTTTGGCTGTAAAACGGCCATTTTTTTCGAAAAAAAAAATCGAACGTTTAAAGACTACATTTTTATGTATTAAATAAGCCTGCAAAATTTCAAGAAGATCGGTTCATTAGTGTTCCAGTAATCTTGGTCACCGACTTCAGAAATGCCATTTTGAGAAAAACGCGTTTAAAGTTTCAATTTCAGTTTACACGAAGAACATTTTTTTTTTTGTAAACTTACATAGAGTCATCTATTCCCCGGATTCTTATACTTCAAAAAAATGCAATAAAAAAAAACAATTTTTTCAAAATCGCAAGTGGGGGTAACCCCTTAAGGCCTTAGGCCACAGTAACGGGTATAAAATCATGTGCGAATTGAATCATTTTTTTCGTATTAAAAAGTGATTTACTCATAAAATTAATTATACATCTATTTAGTATGAATATCAAGCTGTTAGTAAATATGTAAATTTTTTTTTCGATGTACAAAATGGCCGGCTACTAATATTTTCTTTTGTTGTATTTTTTTAAGGCGCTCCGCGGCGTGACATTTAGCATCCACAATTTTTTTACCTAGAACAAAAAACAAAAATTCTCATTAATCTACATTAGAATACCTAGAGAAGTAGGTACGAAATTAAAAAAATATTGTTTTATTCAAAAGTTGTAGGTATTTGAACTTAACAAATGAATTTTCAGTGAAAAATTTCGTCATAACTGCTCATAAACTGCTCACAAAATGAAAAGTTTTCGATTAATCAGAAATTCCGTACGTACTTCTCTGCGAAATGCAATTAAGAACATAACTTCTAAATTTGAAGTAAATCGAGTCAAAATTGTTGAAGTTATTTGTCACGCCAATTGGAAAAAGCTGTTTCGAGAAGTTTCGAGTAGTCGGCCATTTCGTACATCGAAAAAAATATATTTATATTTTCTAACAGCTTGATATTCATACTAAATAGATGTGTTCATACTAAATTTTATGAGTGAATCACTTTTTCATACGAAAAAAATTGTTCAATTCGCACATGATTTTATACCCGTTTCTGTAGCCTAAGGCCTCAAGAAGTGATTTTGTGGCAATTATGAAATTTGTCTAGACCAGTGAATTTCAACCGGTGTGCCGCGGCACACTGGTGTGCCGTGAGTGTATTTCTTGTGTGCCGCCAAAAAATAGGCGGATGTATGTATCACGTGATAATACCCGGGCACCGATCGTGACGAGTGTTGTTTCGCGGGGCGGTCGCCGCGGGGCGAAGTCCAATACGAAGTCTCGCCGTAAGAATTTTACAGAGATTCAAGTGTGCCGCCTTATAAAAAAGGTTGACAAACACTGGTCTAGACAATGTTATACGTTCTATATCATTTACAGTCAACTGTGTAGACTTTCGCTGGGATGATCTTGACATGCGGGCGGGATTGAAGTTCCGAACTTCGAATACGCCGACGGTTTAAAATTCCTAATTTTAATGTTCCGAAATGACAAGGTTCGTCAAGATCATGCCAGCGAAAGTCTAAACAGTTGACTAAATGATGTAGAACGTATAACATTGTCTAGACAAATTTCAAAATTGACGTAAAAACGCTTCTTAATAAAAAAAATCTTAAAATAACTTGTCGATTTATTAAAAATTTTGAAACTTTTAAAACTTCCCTAGCCGATTTATTTTGACGGAAAGATTTTCGGCGCTTTGGTCTTTGGTGTAAAATTCTTTCGGAGTTTTGATCTTTCGGAGTAGTATTCTTTCAGAGTTTTGATCTTTCGGGGTAGTATTCTTTCGGGGTAGTATTCTTTCGGAGTTTTGAGCGTTCTGATCATTCAAAGTTCGGAATTTCAACCCGGCCCCAATAATGCACGTGGATCTATCGTCGAGTTGCTTTTTGACAATTTCTCTCCGGTACGATTGAAGTTTGCGTCGTTGGAATGCAACGAACATTCTTTTTATAATAATTTCTCGCTTTCATTGTTATAAAAAATCATATTTTGCAGATTTAGGTTGTAGTTCGGTAAATAAGACTCGATTTTTTTTGCGTGACCTTAGCTCAACTCTGCCAAAGAAAATTTGGGGAAAACAATTATTTTCTTTACGTTCCAACGTTGCAAACTTCAACGTCATATTTTCTCATCCTCGCCGGCTCACCCGCATACTCCAAAGCATCGCCAATTCTTCTCTTTTTTCTGTCTTCTCCAGTTCGTTTCTCGAAGCGAAAATATTGTGACAAGTTCCCAAGGGTGTTGGTACTCCTCGAATGGAGCTGGAGATCCCTTGTTGTGAAAAAAGTTTCGTTGAGCTCGTGGTCCATCGTCTCCCGATCCCCCAATCGAGGGGGAGAAAAAAGAAGCTGGAAGGGTCCTTGTGACAGGTCGAGATATCACGGGGAGGCTTCTGCACTCGCCACGATTTGCATTTCCATCATCGCACCCCTTCCTTCTTACTCGCAAAACGAATTTTAATTTATCGTACGATGCAGTATTTTTTTTTCTTCTTTTTTCGGAATTGAATACCAGGACATTGAAGATTCTTCATGCTCGATAAGAAACTGAATGGGTCGTTTATTATGCAGAAAAGAGTAAGGCTTGTAATCATTTTCTCGATATTTTCTTTTGTGATTGCTTCGTTATTTTTATCTCGTTTTCTCGCAGTATATACAGGGTGTCCCATTTTAATCTTACACCTGAATTTTCTCGAAAAATATTGCTCGGACGAACTATTGTGTGGAACAAAACTTCTGGGGATTGAAGGGGGACGTTTGAAAAAAATTTATTTGAGGAGCCAAAATTCAAAATGGCGGCGTTACAAAGGCTGACATGTTTTTTTCAAACGGAAACATAACTTTTTTTTATTGCCAAAAAATTTGTCAGCTGAAAACTAAAAACTTTTGTTGAAAAAAAATTTTGATAAAGTTCATAGTTTTCAAGTGAGAACATTATTTTCAATTATTTCAGATGTATCCAGGATTGTGTGTGTGTGTGTGTGTGTGTGTGTGTGTGTGTGTGTGTGTGTGTGCGTGTGCGTGCGTGTGGAACACTGTTGAAAATTTTGTTTTTTTTTTGTTTTTTTTTTGTTTTCAAATTTGGACGATATTTCATGAGAAAATTTTGGAGGAAAATCGTTGAAAAATAGTTTTTTTTCCATTTTAATAGCGTTTGTGCCATTTTCAGGCCCAAAACCGTGTTTCTTTAAATCCTTGACGAACTTTGATCACGATGGGTAGAAAAACACACACACACACACACACACACACACACACACACACACACACACAAATCCTGGATACATCTGAAATAATTGAAAATGATGTTCTCACTTGAAAACTATGAACTTTATGAAAAAAAATTTTCAACAAAAGTTTTTAGTTTTCAGCTGACAAATTTTTAGGCAATAAAAAAAGTTATGTTTCCGTTTGAAAAAAACATGTCAGCCTTTGTAACGCTGCCATTTTGAATTTTGGCTCCTCAACATGGACACCCTGTATATGTATTAGGGTGGACCAAATTTGAGCTCTATTTTTTTCTTTTTTTTCACCAATTCTCTTCACAAATTTTTTCACCAATTTTCACCATTATTTTCTTCAAAGAAAAAAAAATTGTCGCGTAATCTATGAGCGGTAAAAAAATTATTAGAGGTCGCTCAAGCCACCAAAAAATGTAAATTTTCATTCAAAAAAACTATTTTTTTTTCGTTCACTTCTCACCTCTAAATTTTACGCTTTATGATTTTAAAATTAAGCTCGCGAAAGCTCTAGCCGGCCAATGAATATTTAGTGGTCGCTCAAGAGCTTTGAAATTTCCAATTATCACGATTTTTTTCTCTTCTGATTCATAAATTTAACACTTTGTAAAATTTGCAAACAAATAAATCCTTGTTTTCTTTAGAAACGGATTTTTTAAATTTACCTCACACTTCTAACCCGATAAAACGGGGGACCTATAATTTTGTTTACGGACAAGAGCTTTAAAGAATTATTTTTTGAGAACAAAGATTATAATTTTTGGGTTAGTAGTGTGAGGTAACTTTGAAAAATCTGTTTCTAAAGATAAACGATTAATTGTTTTGAAAATTTTACAAAGCGCCAAATTTATGATTGAGATGAAGAAAAAAAATTGGTGAGAATTGGAAATTTCGAAGCTCCTGAGCGACTACTAAATATTCATTGACCGGCTGGAGCTTTTGCGAGGTTAATTTAAAAATTATGAAGCGTAAATTTCATGGGCGAGAAGTAAACGAAAAAAAATCGACTCTTTAATTAAAATTTGAATTTTTGGGAGGCTTGAGCGACCTCTAAATATTTTTGGACCGCTCGCAGATTTCGTGTCAATTATTTTTCCTCTTTAAAGAAGATCATTGGATGGTGAGAAAAAGGAAAAAAATAGAGTTCAAATTTGTGCCATCCTAATATATATATATATATATATCCACATATACAAGGATGGCACAAATTTGAACTCTATTTTTTTCCTATATATATATATATATATATATATATATATATATATATATATATATATGGATTCGAGCTTCTCTTGTTATACGAACGAATTCGCGACATATTCATATTAATCGATTCGAGACAGCCTCGTCCCTCGTTAAATAGGAAGGGGATCAAAATTCTTGTGACAGGGGATAAATTTTAAGCCAAGGGATGAAAGATTTGCATTTATAGTTTTTTTTTTTTATTATGGAAAAGTCTGCTTACGATCTCAAACAAAACCTACATGCAACGTCAAAGAAATAAGTGCCTTTTTTGCTTCGGAGTCTCCATAATTTGACATCGATAACCGGAGGAAAAAATAAAAAGAAAAAAATGGGCATATAAATTGACGAGAAAAAATTATATTTCTCTTATTCGGCTTTGGTCGTTTTTCACAAACGGTCACAAAAATTCCGGCGGATTATGGGTAAAGATGATTTGCGCTCATTCGGTCGTGTCGTCACGGCCATTAGAAAGTTGGGCGAAACGCAAGGATCCTCGCAGCAGAGAATCTTGAACTACTTATCCGCCGAATACGGAATACCCAAGGAATCGATCAAACGACCGGTAACTATTCGTGCTCCCGGCATACATAATTACATCACAAGCCAGATCAATATGAAGAAGACGAAGATTATAATACGGAAAATAGGATTTTCAAAAGTTGTGTCCTCAGTTTCAACTGGCTCACTACTTGGTGTTATTGAAAGTGACAGTAAATGTGAATGAAAGTATATTTTTAGTGAATTACACCAATGTGCGGTAATCGAGGTAGAACTCTGGTCGGGCTCTCATCCATTTTCGCACACTTTATTAGGACCCCAGTTCGGATGCTTCGTGCGGACCCTCAAAGGGTTCCTTTTTTCACTAAGGGCTCTTGAGGGCTATGATAGCCTCTACTAATTTTTTTTAAGTTCTAATTCTATTATTTAAATTAAAAAGAGAATCTATTATAGTCATAATGCAAGTTTAGTGCCTTTCGAATGATTGAATCTCAATTTGAACTTATGTTACAAAAATTCAACATGTTATAAGCATTCGAATCAAAATTCGAATAATTATTGGATTTCCGAATTTTCATCCGCCTGTTTGTATTTTCGAAATTTAATATCAAATTCAAATTGAACGACGATAAGAACGACAAGACGATTTTAAAAGGGAGGTACCTGAGTAAACGGCGAGAAAAACAGGTAAACTTCGGGAATTCTTATCTTAAAAACTAATGTTTCGATTGGATCCGGGTATTTTTTATTGGAAAATATGTACATTGAGGTATGTTTAGGAATTTTTAAAAATAAATTCGTTGACTGAAAGCGATTCAAACGCGATTATCTCGAAACATAGTTTTCAAAGTCCATTACAGATGTATCTCGAAAACGGCTTGTTCGATTTTGTCCAAATTTGGATACAATATTCTTCGACAGTTTTTCTAGTTCACCATGTGGGATTTTCTTGAAATTATCATTTTTGACGGAATTGCGACCGTTTTAATTTAACATTCGTTTTTCGTTCGCAATTACCGACGATTTTGGATTGCGTACACATTGCATAAAAACGCAATGGTTGAATCAAATGAAAAACCCCTACGTGGCAAACGAGAAAAGCTTTCGAAGAATATTGTATCCAAATGTGGACAAAATCGGACAAGCCGTTTTCGAGATACATCTGGCACCGACTTTGAAAAATATGTTCTGAGATAATCGCGTTTGAATCGCTTCAGGTTAACGAATTTATTTTTAAAAAATTCCTAAACATACCTCAATGTACACATTTTCCAATAAAAAAAACCCGGATCCAATCGAAACATTAGTTTTTGAGATAAAAATTCCCGAAGTTTACCTGTTTTTCTCGTCGTCTACTCCGGTACCTCCCCGTAAGTTTTCGTCGTTAGAATGCAATAAAAAAATTAAACCGCCTAAATTTCTTTCGCCGGATTTAGGCTTCGAAAAACACAAACGTTTTTTACGTCTCTTGTGAGAGATCCGCAATTTAAATCTACAATAATTATAATAACAAAAATAACACGCTAACGATAAACAAAAATCCAAATATCCAGCACGACTTATCGTCGCGTTGTCAACAATTCCAACTTTAACACTGTATAAAAAGTTGGAATTGTTCATTTTTTACGTTTAACTGCCATAAAAGGTGGGCAAATTTTGCTTTGTCTGGTCGCGTTTATAATGTCCGACTAAATACTGAATTCTGCCTCCCTACTCAAGTCTTTTCCAATTTAGCCACCAAATCTGATATCCTCCTATTGGGACGAAATTTAAGCGTATGGTGGCGGGTCTTATTAGAATATACAGGCCCACATCACAGCCCTTAAGAGAGGACACCACTGTGCCGAAAAAGGGCATTTTTCCGTTTTTTTTGTTTGCTATATTATTTATTTGGGATTTGGAAAAACGGTATGATATTAAACATACATTGAACTTAGTGCATGTACATTTTTATTTAACAAAAATTGAAAATAACCGACGTTATTGTGCGATTTGACGCCATTGGACTTCTTTCTTTGGGGTTTTCGGAAAGGAAAAGTGTATGCCAATGATTCACAGACCATTCCGGAGCTCACGGAAGCATTTGGACGCGCCATTGATGAAAATAGTCCGCATTTATGCCAAAATGTTATTAAAAATTTCGTCAAAAGACTGTACGTTTGCAAATTAGGACGAGGCGGCCATTTATCGGGTATTGTGTTCTACACATAACCTCTATGCTTGTACCTTATATTAAAATAAATATATTCGTACTTTTAAAATAAATAATACGTTTTATTAATAAATTTACATGTCAGGTCATTTCGAGACACGCTTTCCATGACGTTGAGGCTGAAGCCTGAAATAGATGGTCCAAAAAGAGCGTTTTTTCGGGAATTTTTTTAAAAGGGAAAAAACAAGTGAGCCCAGTAAACATTGAGGTATCTTTTCATGTATATTTTAAATGTATGAAAAAAAATTTCAACAGGAAAATATGTAAACACTTGAAAGCGAAAATTGGAAGAGAATAATATTGGGAAGAGAAAGACGTAAGGGGATCTGACGGAAGAGTGGACCCGGATTAGATGCGGAAATCTGAGAAAAATAGGAAATAACGGGTTTAGGAGAAGAGAGTGCGGAATCTGTGGCGAGGAGGAGGAAAGCATGGAACATATATGGCAAGGGGTAAAATAAAAAGGGGCAAGGGGTAAAATAAAAAAAGAATGGGTAAAGGCGGTGGACGAATGGAGAGGGGGAAGAATTGGGGAATTCTCAAGATGGTGGCTAATAAGTGAAAGGCAAAACACTAACTAGTGTGTGCGAATACGCGAAGGCCTTTAGAGCGCTTAAGGGGGGATTGTCTTTTTTTTCGCAAAATTTACCGCTTTTTGGGAATTTTTTTGTGAAGAAAGTATACAACGGAAAACTTGTGAAACTTGGCATATAGTTTTATTGATCTGTTTACTACATACAAAAAAATTTTTAAACAATTTCATCAAAAAATCCGACTCCCACCCTCCTCGACGCGCGATGGTCCTTTTTTGATGGTGTGCACGATTACAGCCTTCATGTTCATCCTGCAACAAAAACCCAAAAAGCATTTTACTTTAGACACATATAGCTATCGTTCGATGAAGGAGAAAAAAAATTGACGATTTGGTGACGTTTTGAACTTGAAGTATCGATTTTTCGAAAAAAATTGATCGATTTTTTGTTATAAATAAAAAACTATTAAACGTATTGCTTTTTTGCTTCATCAAACGATAAAAGGATGTCAGCTGAGCATTCTGTCCAAATTTGAAGGCAATCGGTTGAATAGTTTTTGAGAAATCGTGCTCACCATCAAAAAAGGACCATCGCGCGTCGAGGGGGGTGGGAGGCGGATTTTTTGATGAAATTGTTTAAAAATTTTTTTGATTGTAGTAAACAGATCAATAAAACTAAATGCCAAGTTTCACAAGTTTTCCGTTGTATACTTTCTTCACAAAAAAATTCCCAAAAAGCGGTAAATTTTGCGAAAAAAAAGACAATCCCCCCTTAACCCTTCGAGTGCACACTGGGTCGTTTTGCCCCAGTGATTTTTTTCGTACAAGTACGTATTCTTCAACGTATGCCCCACTTTGAACGAATGTTTTGGCATTTAATTTTCGTTTTCGTCAAATAATAAATTTAGGGCCATAAAATATGGATAATTTACTATAAAAAACGTCTCTACAAAAAAAAAAACAAAAAATGCATATTTACCGGAATACAGCGATTTGAAAAACGCCTTGACTCAGATTGACCCAAGATGCACTTATAGGTGGGCGGCGGAGGTGTGCACTCGAAGGGTTAAAGTAGTACGACCGCGCAATCTTGATTTCTATAGATTTTGTTCAAATTTTAACCAGACATTCTACATATCATTAGGCACGTTTGAGTGAAATTTCAGAATAGTCGACTATTTAGATTGGGAGATAATGGCTTTTAAAACTGCAACTCTTAACACTGCAGTTAAATTGAAATTTAGACGGAATAATTTTCCGTAAAAAATATTTGTTCCCTATAATAAGAAGACATATAGCAACACCGCATCGTTCTACGTATCCGATGACGTGAGTTTGCGCGGCATATGTAAAATAATACTGCAACACAAATGTTTATTTCGAAGTAATTTTTAATCGAACAAAGTTTTTAATTAGTTATGAATGAACGAACACTTTCATTTATTAATGACGATAACGTAAATATTATAAAATATTAATATTTATAATGCAAATATTTTTTTATGACAACATTTTTAACTTTAGGAACACGATAATTATTTTTTTCTTGAAGTATTGAACAATACTGTTTTGCGGTGTTGCCATATGTCTTCTTATTATAGGGGACAAATATTTTTTACGGAAAATTGTTCTGTCTAAATTTCAATGCAGACCCTGCAGTGTTGAATGTTGCTATTTTAAAACCCATTATCTCCCAATCTAAATAGTCGACAGTTCTGAAATTTCACTCAAACATGCATAATGATATGAACAATGTCTGGTTAAAATTTGAACAAAATCTATAGAAATCAAGATTGCGCGCTCGTACTACCTTAGGCAATAAAAAAAAGGATTTTCCGGACCTTCTAATTCAGCCTTAACGCGGTCCTCTAGTTTCTCGGCTGTTTTTTTACAGCTTTTTCAATATTTTTTTACGGGCAAAGCATCGAAATGATCAATCTCATTGTTTTTGCATAATCTTTATTAACATTTAAATAAGCTTTACAAATTTTATGAAGTCAAAATATATAATAGAATAAACGTTATAGTGGCCGACAGGAAGACATCAAGTAAAAGAGGTGCTTGACGGTGACCAAGATTGCGGCTGTTCTGCTTATCTGAAATCAAAAAACCAAACGGCATTTTAATCTTCATATTTAAGACTAGCGATTGAACTAGAGTGAATTCTAAATTACAAAAATTGAATTTTTTATACACTTTTGAAAATTACATTCTATTTTTCCTCATTTTTTCTTAAGTTTTTCGCTCGTACAAAAAAAAACTATCGAAGCAATCATGATAATCCTAGTTCAATCGCTGGCTTATAACATATTAAAGATGCTGTATAAATTTGAACAAGATCGGTGCAGTAGTTTCTGAAATATCGTGGTCACCGTTTCCAAAAATGGTGTTTCGAGAAAAACGCGTTTGAAAGTATACCTGCTTCGTATACCTGCTCCGTTCCAGGGCCGTAACTTGTGAACCACTTCGAATATCGAAAAATCCTTTGGCACACATTTTCTACACATGTTGTAGATGTGATTTATGAAGAAAAAAATCGATTTTTTCGACCCGAGAAACTAGAGGACTGCCTTAAATGAAAACTCAAAAAGCATTAGTGAATAGCTTTGAAAAAATTCCGCTTTTCGATTTCTCGCTGTATTTCGTTGGCGGCAGTTGGTGAAGATATTGAAGAGATGCGAGGACTTCGGTATCGTCGAGCGCCGGGACGGCGAGTACGCGTTTCTTCCAAAGCCGACGACCGGCCTGAAGCCAAGTTGCTGCGATTGCACGGATTGCACAGGTGCCTGCGGTGTTTGCCCAAAAACCGGAGGACGAAGCCGTGGAGCAAGGAAGAGCAGTCGACGAGGCCGCGCCAGCAAGGGTTGCTCGAGCGGAAAACGTGGAGGCCGAAGACGCAAGAGTCGAAGGGGAGGAAGTCGATGTGGCAAAAGTCGATCTAGAAGCAGAAGTAGAGGAGGGGCGAAAAGTTGCGGTGGTCGAAGCGGAAGAAGAAGAAGACGCGGCGGAAAGGAAAGGAGCTCGAAGGGTGGCTGCGGAAGAAAACGCGGAGGTAGACGAAGAGGAGGAAGAAGTCGAAGTAAGGGCGGAAAGTGCGGTAGATCAGGGTCTCGCCGTCGACGAGCTCGTAGCAGCTGCGGAGGAGGTAAAGGCAAAAGGTCTGGGCGACGATCGAGACGGAGAAGATCGATCAAACCCGCAAAGTGTCATCTCGGTCGGGACGTTCTTAATCTTTCCCCGTCGAGATTCAATGAATACGGTACATAAGCACGTTAGCGTTTTGAAAAATCCAATCTATCTTTTTTCGGAAGATTTTTGTTCTATTTTGTTATTATTATTATTGACAAAAGGTGTGTAAATGCAAAAAATGCAGCGTTTAAAGGGGAGGGTAGGGGTTTCAGCGTGAAAAAAAAAACACTTTTTTGCGAATTTTTTTCATCTATATGGATAGAATAAATTTATTGAAACCTCTTGTACGTTGTTAAGTGTCATTTCAAGAACATTCCGTGAAATTTGTACGCGAAAATATCCACAAACAAGCCGGTGCTGCGTTTTTCTCGAAACCACTTTTTCAAAGTCCGTGTTCACTGCCATTTGAAAACTACATGACCGATTTATTTCAAACTTGGTACACACTTTCTCCATATAAAATACCTCCCCCCAACGGTTAGTTTGAGATTTCTTTTTACATTGAGGGGGTTTTCCACCCCCAAAATGGCGGAATTTTTCGTGAAAAATAGCACTTTTCACTTTACATGACCACCAAAAATTTAGAAATGAAAAAAAATTATCAAAGACCGTTGGGGGGAGGATTTGATGATACTTTGACCAACTTTTAATGGTACTTGATTTCAGATAATTTCTAGCTGAGATACAGTGAACACCGCAAATCGTGTTTTTCTAAAGGCGTTCTTGGAAAAGCTTTGTCACCGGCTTTGTGGATATTTTCACGTACAAATTTCACGGAATGTTCTTGAAATGACACTTAACAATGTACAAAAGGTTTCAATGAATTTACTCTATCCATATAGATGAAAAAAATTCGTAAAAAAGTGTTTTATTTTCACGCTGAAACCCCTACCCTCCCCTTAAAGAAAATAACGAGTCTGGGGATGTATCAACCGACTGAAACAATTTTTATCCCCGTTATTCAGGGGACACCATCATCGAGCGCAAAAACTCATCACTTCCGACAATCGAGCGAAGAGTCTCGTTCGTTAGCTGAAAGTTTGCACTTCCGGGATCGCTCGGTCGCATCCATTGCTGAACCCCCTTTGCTCCAGTAATATAGATATATATATATATATATTTACATGCACACATAGGGTAGAGCTACCAAGGAGTACGTAGCGCTTTTAATTGTTTTATTTTTTCTTGTTTTGGCAACACCACGTAACCTGTCAGTGGTATATGTCATGTCAAGGTGTTGGACAACAACTCGCTTCGTTAAGGGGTCTTCTCACGTTAGGCGCTAAAAAAGGCTATTTGCATGATTTTTTTTTGACAGGTTTATATTATAGATATTGATATAAAAGTTGTTACACATAAGGGAAGGTTCTGCCTTGTTGGGCCAAAAAATGTTCGATTTTTCACCAATTTTTTATGCGAAAAGTATTAAATACAGAATGTTGATATTTGGTATGTTGACTAACAAGGAACATCCCTCAGGTGACACCCTTCGATTTTGTTGAAATTTGAAGATGTTATAAAGCACTGAAAAGTAAGCGATATGTATTTTTTTTTGTATCGGCGGAAAAACGGTTTTAAGGGGTGAAACCACCCCTCGAAGAAAGGCATCTCTAGGGGTAAAATAACAGTTTCACACACAAGGAGTCCACCGATTTTAATGAAACAAAAACGAAAATTCTTCTAATGCAAAGCAATGGAAAATCCACTATAGTTACATTTCAAAAAAAAACATTAAGGGGTGAACCACTCTTATATTAAGGGGTGCTTTCACCCCTTAAAACCGTTTTTCCGCCGATACAAAAAAAAATACATATCGCTTACTTTTCAGTGCTTTATAACATATCCAAATTTGAACAAAATCGAAGGGTGTCACCTGAGGGATGTTCCTTGTAAGCGGTATTTATTGAACATCAAAATACTTTTTAAAGTTTGACAAAACATGGTGGTGGGAGTGGGAGGAACCACATATGTCGGTGCGCGGGCGATGACATTCTTCGCTTGCGACAGTCCTAAGTCCCGGACAGGTGATCTGAAGTAAAAACATCAAACATATTTTTACTTTATACAATATTGTGTATAAGTCGACCTAGAATCAAGAAAAAAAATTGAAAAATAAAAAAATAGTGAGCAAAAAACTGCGAAAATTTTTGGGAAAAAAACATAGGTCCTTCCGATTGTTCACTATTTTTTTATTTTTCAATTTTTCTTCTTGATTCTAGGTCAACTTATACACAATATTGTACAAAGTAAAAATTTGTTTGATTTTTTTGCTTCAGATCACCTGTTCGGGACTTACGACTTCCGCAAGCGAAGAATGTCATCGCCTGCGCACCGACATACGTGGCTTCTCCCACTCGCACCACCATGTCTTGTCAAACTTTGAAAAGTATTTTGATGTTCAATAAAGACCGCTTAGTCAATATACCAAATATCAACATTCTATATTTAATACTTTTCGCATAAAAAATAGATGAAAAATCGAACATTTTTGGCCCAGCAAGACAGAACCTTCCCTTAATAAATACACTTTCGAAATACTTAAAAAAAATGTAATGTATTTATGTAACCCAAACAAACTTTAAACGCGTTTTTCTCGAAACAACGTTTTTCGACGGCTCGTTGATAAAATCTTCCAAATTACTGAACCGATCCTTATGAAATCTTAACCCTATGTTCTTTACAACTATAGCTATATCACATACAACGGATTTCCTTAATTTTGTATATTTACTAGTTTTTTTTTTGCGAAAAACGGTGAAAAAACACGTTTTTTTTTGTTTTTCGAAAAATGCCCGCAATTTTGTTATTTTTGCATATATTAAAACCATAAGATATGCGCTATAATCATTAACATACTGAATCTGAAACCGTTTGATTTTTTTGTTTCGGATAATCCATCTCCTAGATTTCATTAACAGCACAGACCTACATTTTTTTAGGACATTTTTTAACTACCATTTTTGTCTATAAATAGTGACTTGAATAAATAATTTTTTTATATGTATTTTGAAAGTGTATTCATTAAGTGTAACAACTTTTATATCAATATCTATAATATAAACCTATCAAAAAATTCATGGAAATAGCCTTTTTAGCGTCTAAAGTGAGAAGACCCTTTAAGCTATTTATTCCCAATTTTATGACTAATAATGCATTTTCGATGTGTTTAATCTTATTTTTCAACAACTTAGAACACTGTAAGGTTTGCGATTAATTTGCACCGAGCGAATGTTATTATACTTGAAATTTGTGGTCCAAATTTTGTTTTTATTGAGAGCTTATGTCGCCGTTTTGCTTGCTTACGAAAATTATAGAAACCACAGACTAAAAACACGTATTTGGTAAGAGTACGCACCCAAAGAGTGCGCACTCTTACCACTATTCCTTACCACTACTCCGCTCTCATGCGCACTGTTATTTCCTACGAAAGGCTCTCACTGCTTACTGTTTGCAATACAACACCCTAAGAGTGCGCACGGGACGAGTTCTAAGTTTAAGCCTTTTACATATTTTTCGAGATTGTCACTTAAAATTTATATTTAAAATAATGCTCCTAAATGACAAAATTGATTTTTCTAGAAATAAAAGTTTATAAAGCGCGAACTCTTTGCTGGCTTTACCATACACATATACATACGTATATATCTATATGTATGGGAAATTCCACGCCATTTCATGTAACCCGCGATCCCGACCATTCTTGGTTTTCCTGATTTTTTTTTGTAAAATTTTACCCCATGAAAGGAATATCCACACAAATTTTTAGATTTTTATCTCTTCTCTTTTAGGAGTTATAATTTTCCCGAAAATGTCGATTTTGGAAGTCGACATTTGGAAACGTTTAAACGCTGATAACTCCTAAGCTAATTGAGATATTGACAAATGTCACTGAATAATTTTTTTTCATTTTGAAGCATACTTTCGTTAAAAAATATGAAAAAAATTATCAATTTTCAATGTCAACGTTTTTTTTGCTTCTAAATTAAAAACTTTCCTTTTTAAAGATGAATGCCTTTTTTAATTTTCTTCTAAAAATTCTCTAAAATGGAGTGACCCATTCTATCATTTTTAAGACTAGTCGCGTGGGCGCATTATTCCTTCTATTTTTTTTCGAATTAATAGCATTATTGGACATTAAAATTATAAAAATCTTCTAAGAAAAATATGATTGATTCGAAAAAATAGAAGGAAAAATGGGCCCACGATGAGACTGGTCTTAAAAATCATAGAATGGGTCATTCTATCTTTAAAAAAAAATAGTTTTCATTTTAGAAGCAAAAAAAACGTTGACAATGATAATTGATAATTTTTTTCACATTATTTAACGAAAGTATGATTCAAAATGTAAAAAAATTATAAAGCGACGTTTGTTGATATCTCAATTAGTTTAGGAGTTATCAGCATTTAAACCTTTCCAAAACTTCCGAAATCGACATTTTTTGGAAAATTATAACTCCTAAAAGAGAAGAGATAAAAATTTTAAAATTGTTGTGGATATTCCTTTCATGGGGTACAATTGTAAAAAAAAAATCAGGAAAACAAAAAATGGTCGGGCTAGGTGAACTGGCGTGAAATATATCATATAAATATATGGAATATTCCATGTAGAGTGTATAACGCATGGAACCTCATGGAAAACGTCGTTACAACACGTCGGATGAAGAAATATCCCGCGAATTTCCCGAGGCAAGAAAACACCGACAACGCGCGATAGTGTGAATGTTCCGGCCACACAGACGAGACGGGACGTTCCTCTTAGCCTCGGGTTATCACACGACTGGATAGCAGAATGCACGCGTTTTATATCGGTCGGAGATTCGATGCATCTGGGAGCTTTCAAAGCAGGCGGCTTTCTACAAATGTAGCAAAAGAAGAACTATCAAATCCGCTATTGATTTTGTCAATTTTAAAGAGATGTCTTTTGTTATTTTTCTTTTATAAAATTCGCGTAAAAAAAAATTGATAAACTTATCGGTGCATTTCCCGTGTCGTCTAAATTTCCGGAAAAAAAATAAATGAGGTTTTTATAGCCGTGGAAATTTTGAAATTGATGACTCGATGTATCCAAATTAGTTTTATCATTCCCGTCGTAGCTAGATAATAATCGTGATCATCATTTTTTAATGAAATATTTTCCGGAAGTAACTTACTAACAAAAAACTGTAGGATGACGGGAACTGCAGATCCAGGCGGAAGTATGGAAAAAAATGCAGAACTCTATATATAATAAAACTGTACGAGGTGCTATAATTGTCTATAATTCATTATTGGTACAGTTGTGCTGTCGCTGAAAAACCCTGTAGTAGGAAAAAATTAGAAGAAGGCTAATCTTTTGACAGGTGATTTTGTAGGTGCCGCGGGTGCTAAATCCAAGTTCGCCTAAAAATCGGGATGTAGGGTTTTTTAGGGGATGAAAGGCGATGAGGGTGGATTAATGCCCAACTACGACCCCTACGAGGTCGGCGCCGTGAGACGAAATGTGCAGACAAATCCAGGCTTTGGTTTTGTCCACAGCGCCGAAGTCGTGGAAGTTCATTTTGGGAGTGAAAAAGTGGGGCGAAATTTTGAAAAATCAGTTTCAATTCGATAACTGTTTAGAAAAAATTCGTACACTTTTTGTTCAAATAGGAACGTTGTAGCCCTTAAAAAGACGCGTCGATCAAGTTTTTGATCATGCCTCTCCGATAATATCTTCACCGCCCAAAAAATTGTTAAAATACAACAAAAAAATTGTTTATTGAATAACTCAAAAACAATCGATTTTTCAGGTATGGTTCAAATTTACGAAATGTAGAGAACAATTTTCTCTATATTTTCGTTTCTATGAACCATAAATGTATATCTCGCCTTAAGGCGATAGCAAAAACGTGAAATCATGGAAAGCAGGTCGAGTCTTTGTTGAGGCGTGCAAGAGTATACTCGAAACCTCGGAAGTACACTTCCGATATTGCATTCCTTCGCAATTTATTGCAAAGGCGTTTTTTTTCGCAGACAATGGGTGTCATTGTTCGATGAGAGAATCTACCAACGCGATAAGTCACGTCTCGCAGTAATCAATGTCGGGCATCTAGAGCGTCGGTTTTATTTCGACAAAATGGCGTCCGTCGTTACGGAGAGGGCTCTTCAATGACCTTCCATCTCAAGATCTCTTTTGAGAAAGGGCACGATATCCGTCTCTTCGTGCTGTGCAGCTCAGTGCTTTGTCCAACGACACGTTTTCTCTCATCCGCGAGCTCGTTAATTTTTATTTCTTGCCCTACACGTGTATATTTTTCGTCGAGCGCACCTCAGCTCGATACCGAAATTCTCCGAGATTGCACGAAGGTCGATACTTGAACGACGAAAATCAACGATGTTGAGGATTGAAGTTTTTCTACTGCTAATTGACTTCTCTTAAAATTTACGATTTTTTTCACAGTTAATGACGATTTTTTGAGTCTAAAACATTTTTGGCATCGTCGTTATTTGTTCTAGAAAGCTGCTTTCCGTTTTTCGATGAAATCATAATTATGATGATTTTTTTACTTATGCTACGAATTATACGAATAACTTTTAAATTTTAAGAGCTTGAGCTGATTTACATCGATTTTTATAAATGAAATTCTTTTCAGTTTGATAATAAACAATACTTATGAAAATTAGTAGTTTAGTTTGATAATTGTTTATTATCATAGCTTACTCAACAAACTTTATCAAACAATTATGTTTATTATCAAACTTTACAGTTCGATAATAAAGAATAATAAAGTTTTGTAATAAACTTTAAATAACGAAACTTTAAGTTAACGAAAAATAAAGTTTAATAATAAACAATTTTTTATTATTCAACTTTACAGTTCGATAATTCATTCATTCATTATCCAACTGTACAGTTCTATAATTATTTATTATCAAACTTCACAGTTCAATAATTGTTTATTATCAAAATGTACAGTTTGATAATTGCTTATTATCGAACTTTACGATCCTATAATTATTCATTAACAAACTGAACAATTCGATAATTATTTATTATCAAATTTTACAGTTCGATGATTGTTTATTATCAAACTTTACAGTGAGATAATTGTTCATTATCAAACTTTACAGTTCTATAATTATTTCTTATCAAACTTTACAGTTACATGATTGTTTATTATCAAACTGAAAAAAAAGTTTACTAAATATTTTCAAAGACAGGGGCGAAAAATGAGATATTCTCTTCCCTCGATGCTCGAGGGGCTGTGATTCGTTTCGTTTAGCTTCGATAGTTAAAAGTGATCGGTATACAGCATCCATACTTTCTAAATGAGTAAGTAAATAAGTAATTCACTATTTTTTCGAAAGCATTTTACGATATAATGTGCCTCGTTCCAAACAACTCTTTTTTATAATGAGGATAATAATCGCTCCATTCCCGGTATCAAATTGTTATTGTAAAAAAATATATTATATTATATTTAAGGGGCTATACCAGTGTAAACGCTGAAAATTTGGGTGATTTTCGGGAATTTTTTCGAAGAAAAGTACTCAATTAAATGTTTCGGAAAATTAAGATTATATTTGGCTATATTTGACCTATATAACTGAATTTTTTCATAGACAAATATTGAGATCCAAGCGACATGCGCTGCCTTCGGAGGCGCCAAAAAAAGTTCCTCCACTGCTGACATGATTCCGGCCGATTGAGTAGCTGAAACCGAAAAAGGAAAAAATGTCGTTAAACTGGAAGGTATTTTCTATACAATGACGTAGGATTTTCGATAAATATCAAAAACTAACAAAATGGCGTAGTTATGAAAAAAATTTTGTTTACTTACCTATAAAATGGTCGTTTTTTTCAATGCCAAATCGTCAATTTTTATCCAATCAAAAATATCCCACGTCATTGTAGAGTAAATATATTCAAGAGTCCTCAGTTCAAATTTCAAGTCAATCGGATAATTGCTCTTTGAGTTACAATGTCAGAAAATTTGAAAAATCTCATTTCGATAAAAACGCGTTCAAAGATTTAACTATCGATTTTTCCAAGATAAAATGATATTGATATAAATGATATAAATGATAATGATATTCTTGAAAGTATAAACTCGAAAAAGGCAACAAAAAAATATCGATTGTTTGAAAGTGTCACACTGGTATAGCCCCTTAATATATATGATAATATATTATATTTCATATATATTATAATATACTATATTTAATATAGATATATTTAAAAAATATGTAATTGTAAAATCAACAGTATGGCTGCAGAATTTCCGCGTCGAGTAATTAGAAATAAAAATTTGGAGACATCGAATACGTCGCCGCGTCCTCTAAGTATAGTAAGATGAACTCGATAATTTTTTTATAATCCTTTGTGGTCATCAAAATATTGCCGTGACCAAAAATCGCTGACTGCGTCAAATTGTAAAGAAGAGAACATTTTTTCAAACGCACGGGCAAACAATTACATTTCCACTTTCTTTGATCCTCGAGCGGCTGTAATTCGTTTTTTCGGAGCTTCAATATTCATGGGTGATTCGTACGGAGGTTTTACCCTTGTTTGAGTGCGAGGGCGGAAGTTGCGAAGCCACGGAAGAGGGTGAAGAAGTACATCAGTAGGTGGAACAGTTACGCAGTCAGAAGCACACGTATATTCTTTACGAAACTCTCGGAGTGCTGAAAAACCTAAGCTCTCAGGATGTTCCCGCTCCTCCGACCGTATGGCCATTACTTTGACATATTTCTTGCGGTTAGGGGAGTCCTACGAGTTCTACTGCAGCGTCACAAGTGAAAACGGCCTTCTCCCCATTTATTTTTTTCCATTCTCTTTTATTAACGCGTTCATTCCGCGCCGCTCGCAGCTTCGTTTTTATTAAACTTTCACGAAGCTCGCACCAGTTTTCGTCACGTTTGAAATTGTAATCCCCCTAAAGTATCCAGCACCAGTCGATCTCTTTGAATATAAAGTGTTCTCGAAAACTTTAATCTATTTGCGAGTGAATTATTTGGAAGGAAAAGTTACGTACATCCTTTATCGTGCGTAAGCCATTTTTATCCCCCCCCCCCCTGTGCCTTTGCCCCAATTTTTCAAACTAAGTTATTTTTTGTGCACTTTGCCATTCTCGTCGTATTCTCTTGGAGGAAGCTCAGTTTGCTCAGACATTATTCTCTGGATATTCAAGTCAGCCTGTGAAAAGTGTTTCGGAGCCGAAATTTTCGGACCTGCCGCAACGAAAGTGAACATTCATAACTCATACTTTTATAGGGTGAAGCCGTTAAAGATTACGCACTTTATAAACTTTTGTTTCTGGAAAAATTAATTTTGACAATACACCTTGTACTTCGTATTTAAATTAAGCTTCGGTCATTCAGGAGCATTATTTTGAATATAAAGCTTAAGTAACAATCTCGAAAAATATTTAAAAGCTTAAGGATGTATTGCCCGTACATTCCCTACGAAAGTAAGTTTCGATGAGAATGTTGAGTACTTTGCGACATTACATTTAAATCTGAAAAAATCAACCGTATTGAAGATGGTAAAAACATTGGTTTTGAATTATAAGAATGCCAAAAATTTATAAATAAATCGTTCAAACAAAAATTTGTTCAAACAATATCCGGTAAACTTCGTTTTTTGTGACATTAAACGGATTATGATATTTTTCTGAATACATATGATTTTTTAAAGAATTTTCTCTCCATTTGGAAAATCTCGTTTTTGGAATTTTTCGGAGGCTGTACCTATGACACTGTTCGTTCAATACCCCGGACACTTCTTGGATTTAACCTGGAATATTGCTCCGAAAACATTTAAAAATTTGTGACCCTTCATCCATTTTTATTAACTAAAAAAGCTAAAATAAAAATAGAAAGAACATTCTAAAAAAAATCATACCTATTCAGAAAAATCTACGAATTCATTTTATAATATAAAAAAGTAGTTCACCGGACATTTGTTGAACATTTGTTTTCTTCAACAATTTACTTATAACTTTTTTGCATTATTATTACCGGAAATTAATGTTCTCAGCATCTTCAATGTGGTTGGTTTTTTTAAATTGTAATCTCATCGCAAAGTACTCAAAACTCTTGCTGGAATTCACTTTTGGTGAGGAATGTACGGGCAATACATTCTTGAACTTAGAACTCGTTCCGTGCGCACTCTTTGGGTGCGTACTCATACCAAATACTTTTTGTTAGTCTATGGTCACTATAATTTTCGTAAGCCAGCAAAACGGCGACATAACCTCTCAATAAAAACAAAATGAATGGCAACATTTACAAAACGTGTTTAAAATGGTTAAAAATTAAGATTAAGGGGAGATATACACCTAGGAGCCGGAAAAAAGGTCATTTTTGTCAACTTTTTCAAGGAAAACCATTCGAAATTTCGGATTGGGGTTTTAATAATCTAAAAGTATATACATTCAAAAATATGTTTAATTTTCTTTATTTAAAAATATCAAAAATATACAAGAATATTGTATGATCCTTGGAGCGTCGTAAAAAAATCTGTGTACACGGTACCCACTGGCGTTTCTTCAAAAATCATCTGAAAAAAAAACCGAAAAGATTATTAAATTAGATACTATAATCTAGTACTTGTCATAGCCGATTTTGAAAATATCGATTTATGACAAAATGGCGGACGTTTGAACATAAATAGTGATTTTTGGGCCAAAAATTAGTTATTATTTTGACTATAAAACAAAAACTACGTAACGGAAAAAAATCCTATGACAAGTACTAAATAATGGTGTATAGAATAACCACAAAAGACCTCAAGCCAATCGGTTGATTGGTTTTCGAGAAATTTTGGGTACCGATTTGAAAAACGTGGTTTTGAGAAAAACGCGTTTGAAAATTTGAGAATGAATAAATCATGAAATTTGTCAACTTACATGGAATCATCGATACCGGGCCCATAGTGTAGGTCTTCTACGGTCGACGGAATGTTCATGGCTTATAAATCCTCGACCTCGACCATCTAGGTGTATATCTCCCCTTGAAGACATCAAAAATTTATTATAAGTCATAAAATTAGAAATAAATACCTTAACGCGGTCCTCTAGTTTCTCAGCTGTTTTTTTACGGCTTTTTCAATATATTTTTACGGGCAAAGCATCGAAATAATCAATCTCATTGTTTTTGCATAATCTTTATTAACATTTAAATAAGCTTTACAAATTTTTTGAAGTCAAAATATATAATAGAATAAAAGTTATAGTGGCCGACAGGAAGACATCAAGTAAAAGAGGTGCTTGACGGTGACCAAGATTGCGGCTGTTCTGCTTATCTGAAATCAAAAAACCAAACGGCATTTTAATCTTCATATTTAAGACTAGCGATTGAACTAGAGTGAATTCTAAATTACAAAAATTGACTTTTTTATACACTTTTGAAAATTACATTCTATTTTTTACTCATTTTTTCTTAAGTTTTTCGCTCGTACAAAAAAAACTATCGAAGCAATCATGATAATCCTAGTTCAATCGCGGGCTTATAATATATTAAAGATGCTGTATAAATTTGAACAAGATCGGTGCAGTAGTTTCTGAAATATCGTGGTCACCGTTTCGAAAAATGGTGTTTCGAGAAAAACGCGTTTGAAAGTATACCTGCTTCGTATACCTGCTCCCTATACCTGCTCCGTTCCAGGGCCGTAACTTGTGAACCACTTCGAATATCGAAAAATCTTTTGGCACACATTTTCTACACATGTTGTAGATGAGATTTATGAAAAAAAATCGATTTTTTCGACCCGAGAAACTAGAGGACCACCTTAAGGTGTCGTCAACACAAGAAAAAATAAAACCCTTAGAAGCACCGCGTTCTCTTTGGTGGCTCTACCCTATCAAATATGGGGTCAAGGTGAAGTTGCCAACACTGCAGCTTTTGGACTTGTAATCAAAATGTTCGGTCGAGCTAAATAATTTCCATAAAACAACACAAACGCCATCGAATTCAAAGGCGATAACAATCTCGGTGTTGTTGGGTTATTTTTGTTGTTTGCGTTCAAAGGGTTCAACCTCCAGTAAAAGTATGAGAAACGTTGTTACGCTTTGTCAGAGAAAGAAAAAGGGGCAGGGAGAAATTACGAGGATACAATAGCGATTCTTTGAAAATAAATCTCTTCGTACTTTTGATTTTGAGCCGTTTATATGAATTGGTCTTTTTTCAGTGTAGTCAGGAAGTATTTCCCTCTTGCTCGGGGCAATTTCAGAGCCCCTTGTTCCATTGTTACGATCTTTCGAAAGTAGCCTAATTCGCTGTCTCTGTCTCTCTCTCTCTTTCTCCATCCCTCCTCTATAATTGTCGAAGGGAGCTCACATTCTGCATTGTCATTTCGACGGAGTCAGCCCTGCACCCCCAACTGCTCTTTGCTCACGAAAACATGTGTAGGTACATGCACACATATTTACGAGGCAGCTTTTATTTCGTATCAAAGGCATCTCATAATTTCGTACATTTCGTTCATTCGCTTCTGGATCTAAAAACTAAATTCTTCCGCTCTCTCTCTGCCTCCCTCTTCGCATATTCGGCTTCCGCAGTATTAAAAGGGTAATTTAATCTACCGCAGTGCTGTTTGAAGAAATCGACGCGCACAAATAATTGTTGGAAGAAAAGTTGGAGCCATCATTTCGTATCAAAGACATCTCGTAATTGATTTATTTAATTTAATATGATATAATAAATAATTTAAACAATTTATTTGTTTTATTTAATATAATCTTATAAATAATTAAAATAATGTATTTACAGGGAAACTTCAGTTATACGTTTTTCAAGGGGTATATCAAATATGACGTATAAGTGAGAATAACGTAGAAGTGAAATACATAATTGCATAATTGGGTGCATAATTCACGATGTTTTTCAATAGCAGTACCTTCATTATGTTAGTATTTGGTTTTCCAATTGAAAATTTGAATGGTAATAATTGAGTAATGAGCCAACTCAAGTTTTCGAATTTTCGTTTTGAACTTTGACTGGTAAATAACAGACAGGTTCGTATTGGTTAAAGATATGTAATCACAGTACATGCATACATAGCCGAGGTCAGAAACATGAAAACATCGAAACATCAAAACATCGAAACATCGAAACATCGAAACATCAAAACATAAAAAAAATCGAAACATTAAAACATCAAAAAAATCGAAACATCGAACAAAACATCAAAACGCAGTCACATGAAATTTTTTCTGGCGAGAAAATATCACGAGTGATGGCCGTATAACTGAGAAAAAACGAACCTCGAAACCGCCACTGGGAAATAAAATGACTAACGTATAAGCGCGAAAAACGTAAAAAAGAAACTTCATTACCATCTTTATGAACGGAATCTGCCGGAGCTAGAGAAAGTTGACGTATAAATGATAAAAAGAAGTATCAGTGCAAAACGTATAAACGAGGTTTCACTGTATGTTATTCAATATAATCTAATAAATAAGTAAAATAATTTATTAATTCTAGTTAATATTTTATCTACCTCAGTGCTGTTTGAAAAAATCGACGCGCACAAGTCGGTTGTGAAAGAAAAATTGGAACGGTCAGCAGTTTTTACACAAGCGGAAGAGATGACTCGCCGTTTGAGAACAGCTTGAGAACACTTCGATCTCATCGAGACGCCATCGGAATACATTCACACTTCTCCGATATCGGTTTTCCCACACTCGTAGGTTCACCGAACAACCCACAACCCCGCCGCAGTCGAATATTCTCCACAGTCATATATATTCATGACCGTGTGCATATGCAAAGTGTAGGGGCAGAAATAATAAATACGATATCCGATTTCCATACTATATAATAATCTACCAATTATTCCGGCTGTCTCTTTACACCTTTGTACATATACGCACAGGGGGCGTACACAAATTACGCAACGCCAAATTTCCCTATTTTTACCCCCCCCCCTTGCGTAACAGGACCGTAACGTCTGGCCTGAATCCCCCCTCCTCTATTCCGTTACGTAACGGGTGCTTTGTCGTCAACAATTGCGATTTTTTTCGAGTAAATAATTAATTATGAAAGGATCGGGTTTGTATTCATTTTTGACGTCGGGTCCCTATGGCAGGTAGCGGCTGACAAACGCGCAAACGATAATACCCGGGAAGGCAGAATGCTTTGAAAACAATAACGAATTGATATTTTGGAAGCTTCCACATCGGCAGAAGCCCTATTGTATGGGCCAGGAATCCATGATTCGATGTAAGTAATTTTTAAATTACTATTTCTACACATAAATCAAGTGTAAAATTGGAAAACCCTTTCCAAAATTTTCAAAAATTTATTACTCAAAAACTATGAACGGTAGCAACATTTTATGAACAATTATTGCGTTTTAAAATTGCCCAAAATGTTGAAAAAAATAATTCATCCCGAAAAACTTTAATTTGTTGAAAAATTTTTTTAACAATTGGCTATAAACAATTGAATGCTCGACTTTTCGGCAAAAAATGGTGATATTCGGATTCAGCGGATCAAAATACATATAAAAGTTTAGCTTCATCCATCGAGCTCAACATTTTACGAACATATAATACCGTATCCACAACGAAAAACTTTAAACGCGTTTTTTTTCGAAATTGTGTTTTTCAAGTCGGTGACCACTATAATTAAAAAACCACTGGATGGATTTCGATGAAATATGGTGTGCTTATTGATAGCATTAAAAACTAGTCCTTAATCGAAGGATTTTCATTTTTGTTGAAAATTTATACATTTTTTAACAATAAACGAGCGATTTTTTGGTCGAAAGTCGAAAGTTATCTGTCGCAAGCCGCCATTTTGTTAATTCAAAAAAAGCTTCGTTCAAGGACTAGGTTTATTATTAAACTAATGGTTTTTTTTTGTTTTTGACCTCAGATGATCCAGTGAAATGTTATGATGGTCACCGCAAAGCACTACATGCCGAAGAGGGTCCGACAAAGATGGCGATATTTTTATAAATAATCAATATTTTTCTCTGAAAATTTGTACAAGTCAAGTTGAAATATAATATAAAAAGTCTGTGTAACCACTTTTGTAAAACATACTTAATTACTATTTTTTTTAATGATTGAAAATGCTCGTTTTTTCACGCCTCTCCCTGCATCTCACCCCTTAAGTCACCAAATATAGATATACATTTTGCCAAAATTACCCTTTCCTTTAACACCCGCCATTTGGGAAGAATTTTTTTTTTCGAAGAACGGTTACGTACAAAGAGAACTACATTTAACATACAAAACATACATTACATACAAAAAATGTAGTCCAATGGCCGGATCGATGACTTTTTAAATAATCTATATATTTATATAGATTATTTTTAAAAAATATTCTCAATTCTCATTCTCATGAGAATGAGAACAATTTTGTTTAATAATCTATATATTTATATAGATTATTAAAAAAATTATTCTCATTTCTTAGGTCAACTAGTCATCGATCCGGCCATTGGACCACATCTTTTATACAAAGGCTCCTTCATACCTCAATAACGTTGTTAATTTATTTTTTATATACAAATTTACTCGAAATACAGTGGGTAAAAAAGTACTTGTACATTTCACACGAAACTGTTGTTAATTTGGCTTAATTTTTTTGTTTGTGTTTTCCTGAGATTTTTGCAAACAAACACCATGTACATTTAGGATAAGCTATCGAACACAAAAACTTAATAAAGCATTTCTTCCCTCCCTTAACGTGGATTTGCAACTGATTGGCTGTCCCCTGAGGAAAACATAATACAACTACATCTTGATTCTCTTCACTGGCCAAAATGCGGTATTCGCTTTTTTGCGCCTTCTTTTTCTTTTATTCACCGCCCTGTACTTCATCTACCATGGAGACCGAGATCTTTCTATTATTCCGCTTTCTTCTTTCTCTACTTGTAAGGTCTCTCGAAAATTGCCAACGCACTTTTGACAATATCGCGAACCCATTTATTTTTTATGCCTTTATCTGCCATGAAGACCGAGATCTTTCCATTATCCCGCTTTTTTCTTCTCTGCTTGTAACATCCCTCGGAAATTGGCCACGCACTTTTAGCAATATCGCGAACTCGTTTTTTTTACTAGTTTTCTACCCGTGGAAACTTCTGAGGCGAGGCTCCCCTGACCGTGCGGTACGTTTAATGTTGGGAGAGAAAGACCATGGTCCCGATCTGTCTCCTTTTTTCTCTCTCTTTCTTATAGCCGAAAACCCCACGAAAATTTATATCCCAGTTGCCGATAGCCGGGGCGTGCCGAATTTCGTGATTAAGAGCTTCGACGAGAAATTGAAAAAGCGGAAAAAAACTAAATTGAGAGTAACTAACAATCTTCCGCGAACAAAGTAACACGTATACTTTATTGTCCAATAAATATTTATATTGATATGTGAATTCTAGATGGAATTGAGCCCCCACAAACTCTGTCTTCATATATCAATGATTATTTGATTATTTGTTGTTCTCGTTCAGGTCGAAAAAGCCATTATTTGTGGGTATAGCGTAGGGTTCGTATTTGCTCCATGAGAGATCCCGAATTGGTTGTTTTTGAAGTTGAGAGAAGGATTTTATTATTTCAATGAGTACATTTCGAAACTTGTTCAGGTTACCTAAATCTTCTTGTACTCTTCAGTAGCCTTCCTGCTTTATTCAAGCTGCACTCTCTCTCTCTCGCTCTCTCTCTCTCTCTCTCTCTCTCTCTCTCTCTCTCTCTCTCTCTCTCTCTCTCTCTCATTTCTTATCTTACTAGAGAGTGAGAGAGAGAGAGAGAGAGAGCAGAGTGAGTCAAGAACTGTATCTCTTGCTTTTCTTTGTAGTGCAGTAAAAGAGACGAAAACCCAGCACTTGTAGCGTAGAATTGGAATTTTTTAGTGAAGCTTGTTGGTTGTATACCAAAAGTAACTTCAACGAATTTGTGCCCCTAAACTCGCCCCAATCCTGAGAAATAGGGGTTGAAAGCTTAAAAACTGCCGTATCTCGATAATTAATAGACCGATTAAAAAATATTTCAAACAAAAGTTGTTTGGAATAATAAAATACGTATAAAGTTATCTAACGTCCAAACCGCTATGTTTGAAAATAGCGGCATAAAAACGCGAATGCATCAACCCCGAATTTTCTAATCATTTTTGTGCCGCTATTTTTAAAGATAGGGGGTTGGACATCGAATAACTTTAGACGAATTTTATTATTCCAAACAACTTTTGTTTGAAGCATTTTTTGATCGGGCTATTGACTATCGAGATACTACGGTTTTTAAGGTTTCAACCCCTATTTCTTAGGGTTGGGGTGAATTGAGAGGCAAATTTTCATTGGGGTTACTTTCAGTATGCAACCCTCTAGTCTCAGTAAAAAAAATTAATTTTACAATAAAAGTGCTGAGTTTTTGTCTCTTTTACTGGACTCTTGGTCGAGGAGAATTGGATCCACTAAGGTCCTCGTGTACGCTTACATTCCATTTACATTCCACGTACAGTAGGCACCCTTGATTTCCAGATATATATTATATATACGTACCTACGTCGAAGACGTGGATTTTTTATGAAACCAGCCGAAAAAAAATTCTTGACGCCGACAAAGTTCGTATTATTTTTTGGCAAGTAACTACTGGTGAGACTTGTACCAACCTATATTTCAAGTTACTACACAGGGTTTTCACATAAATTTAAATTTCATAGTGAGTGTCGTTAGCAGTTCTTTTAGACACTTCTTCCTTTTTAAAAATTATTTGCCGTTGTAAATTAATTCAGCTGTACGTCGACGGTAGCAAAGCGAAAACGAACTTCATCGAACTACCTTAATGCATTTCGTTATATATGCGGAGAGTACATTATTAATAAATTTTGAAAAACGATTATGGATTTCGGGAAAAGTGCTTTTTCCTTCTTATTTCGGGATAGAAATAAAGGATCAAGATAAACTCGCAGAAAATGTTGGCGCCTTCAGAGGAAAGCAAGGAGAACGCTTCCACCAAGACGTAAAAATATGAAATAGCTGATTACGTTTGGAGTTTGATGCGCGACAGCCTCAAGAAGGGTCACTCAAGAAAATCGCGAAAAAAAATGTTACTCGATGTAAAAATATTTAATGAAATTTAGATTTTTCAAAAAGTTAAATTTTATTACAAAAATTTATATTTCTCGGTTCTTACCTAGAATATGAATGTGGAGTGTTAAAATAGGATCAGTATAGAGATAAGATTTTTTTTAAATATACAGTTTTTGCGGCACCAAATCGGCTGTTGAGCTGTGATATCTATGGATTTCCAAAAGATTTCAATTAAATAAAGATCACAGCATTTTGATTTTTCGTCACATTTCAGTAAATAAACTGCTATAAACAAAACGTCTAAACGTAAATATATATATATATATATAATTAAACGTTTAGACGTTTTTTAAAAATAAATGTTGGCAACAAATAAATGCTTGAGTTTCCACAAAAGAAGCTGGCATGCTCGTTGGGTTCTACAGTCAGCTTGTGTACCCAAAACACGATGAAGAGTGAAAATGATAAATAAAATGACAACAGCCCTTGCAGAATCTGCGATAAACTAGACCACGTTTTACCGGGCAGCCAACGTGAATTAACTGATCGACCGAGACATCAATTACACATCATGTCCAACTCAAAAGCTCGAGAGAGCAAAATTAACATTTTTCGTTAAATACTTTTTTCCTGCATAGAAAACGACCATTAACTTTGACATTAGATGAAGATGCAAAAAAAGTCGAATAAGAAAGAATTTTGTCGTTCTTGGATTTTGCAGCTGAGAGCAGTTGGGAAGAGTTGCATCCGAGTGGAGAAAGACCCCCGGCTCTTCAGGAACACAGTGCGGTCGCTTACAAGGATTGCCTCTACGTGTTTGGAGGCGAACTCGGTTTTTCCGCAGGCACCGAGACACCACTTTGGGTTTACAATGTCAAGGTAAAATTGTATTTTTAAGCATTGCCATAGAATACTTTTTTGATGTCATTGAATCGGCGAATTGAAAATGTGCATCAAGGGTAATTGGTTTGTTTGGTTCGAACAACATGTTGTTTGAATCTAGGTCTTGTAAACTTTTGTTTAATATTGAATGAAGTTATGATATATTTATTTCAATTAAATGTTTCAATTGAATGCACCTGATTCTAAGAAAAACCACATATTCACCTCGAGTTGAATTTGAATTAAGGCCTTAGGCGATAGTAACGGGTATAAAATCATGTGCGAATTCAACTATTTGTTTTCGTATGAAAAAGTGGTTCACTCATCAAATTAATTACACATCTATTTAGTATGAATATCAAGCTGTTAGAAAAAATATTTTTTTTTTTCGATGTGCAAAATGCCTGACTACTAATATTTTCCTTTGTTATCTGTTTTTAGGCGCTCCGCGGTGTGATATTTAGCATCGACAATTTTTTACCTAGAACAAAAAACAAAAATTCTCGTCAATCTACATTAGAATACCTAGAGAAGTACGTACGGAATTTAAAAAATATGGTTTTATTCAAAAGTTGTAGGTATTTGGACTTAAGAAATGAATTTTCATCGAAAAATTTCGTTATAATTGGTCATAAATTGCTCATAAAATGAAAAGTTTTCGATTAATCAGAAATTCCGCACGTACTTCTCTGCGAAATGCTATTAGGAATCTAACTTTTGAATTTGAATGAAATCGAGTGAAAATTGTTGAAGTTATTTGTCACGCCAATTGGAAAAAAGCTGTTTCGAGAAGTTTCGCGTAGTCGGCCATTTTGTACATCGAAAAAAAATATATATATTTTTTCTAACAGCTTGAAATTCATACTAAATAGATGTGTAATTAATTTTATGAGTGAATCACTTTTTCATGCGAAAAAAATTGTTAAATTCGCACATGATCTCATACCCGTTACTGTGGCCCAAGGCCTTAAATAGACTTGTTTGTCGAATGAATTAAAATTCAACTAAAATAAATATGTCGATTCGTCAAAAGAAGCTACTGCTTCCTATAGAAAAATCTTTGATCGACGCTGTTCTTCTTACAAGTTTTTATATACCTTGGTTCGTTCGTATGTCTGTCTTTCCGGTTCAAAATTTATAATCCATTTTCAAGCACTTGCTGTCATCCGATTGAGCTGAAATTTGGCAAACCTATGTAACTTCGGTGACAATGCAATAATATGGTACCATGGAGCTGGTCTGATGATGGAGGTGGGAGATGGGCAATGCAACTCCTTAATTGCGTGTACTAGGTCAGTCGAGTTTGTGCTAATTTGGTTTGTTATCATGAGCACTTTTTATTACACATGATAACGAGAGTCTATGGGAACTAAAGTTTCCTAACGGCAAATGGTAGTTTGCCGTAGTGGTAGTAACAATCGAGTTTGGGCTCATTAACTTTATTGACTTGAGCACTATTTATAATTGCACTATTATAAAGTTTCTCGCGACACCTTTATACGCTAAGGCAAGGTTTTTGATTACGTCGATGCCTGAATGGCATGGGGGTCTGGTATGGCAAATTAATAAACAAATTCTAATACTAAAAAATGTAGAATAAAATAAACGTGAAAAAAAAAACTTTTTTCAAACGAGTTTTTATTTAAAAGGGACTGTACTAAAAAGTTAAAAGTAATGTTCAGTGAAATTGAAAATCAAAACAGTATAACTACAAAAAATCCCTTCCTTGGTTACTCGTCATAGGTGCAAGTACTCAAAAGGTACCTAAACGTAGATATTTTTTAAATATGGAATATAAATTTTAAAAGCTTGAGGCGTCAAATGTCAAAAGTAGTGATACTACTTCAAAATTTGTGAAAAAGCCTCAAGTTTTTTAAATTTCTATTTCATATTTTTAAAATATCCACGTTTATGTACCTTTCAAATTCTTGCACCTATGATGAGGTACCTTTTAAATAAAAGTTTGTTTGTAAAAAGTTTTTTACGTTTATTTCAAGTTCATTTATTCCATCGACAATTATCTTTCCTCTTGGTTTTTTTCACTGAAAATCTTGAACAACGAAACGGTCTTAACCGAGGCCCCTCAACGTATGAATAATCCAACGACTCTTTGCCTTGTGGAATTTACTAATGTACACGTACAGTACAGCACGAATTGTGTCGCTGACGTCGAATTCCCGGTGCGACTTCTACCTTCATCCGTAATTCGCAACGGGACGACTCAATTGGCTGGGATCCGTCGTGAATCACGCTGGAGCTTTCGGGTCGTAAATACAGACACCTTTGTACAGACACAGATGTATACATAGGGTGTCTCATTTTTAGTGGAATAGAGAAATATTTAAAAATGGTAGGCCTGAATGTTAAATATTCCGGAAGACAGTTCCAGAAAGAACGGTTTCTAGGAGGAACTGGAGGTAATGTCAAATTTGGTGGTGGATATGTAAATTCCAAATGGAATTTATCTTTGAGGGCTCTTCTCACTTTAGACACTTATGAAAAAGGCTATTTTCACGATTTTTTTCATAAATTTATATTATATATATATATACATATATATATATATATATATATATTGATAAAAAAAGTTGTTACACTTAATAAATACAGTTTCGAAATACATTTTTTTAAATGCATTTATTTACTTAAGGGAGAATATCAGTGTGACAGGCTGAAAAATGAGGTATTTTTTGGCATTTTTTTTTTTTGAAAAAGCGGCTCAATTAAATTATTTGAAATTTTGTGTATTAATTATTGAAGTAATGAAGCATACAAGGAATTTTTATTTTTTTTATTTTTAGTACATTTTATTAAGCAGAGGAGCGGTCGCCAAATGGCGTCTCAAAAAAAGACTCCTCGACGGTTGACAGCATAAGTGCCACAGCAAGCATGTGAAATCAAAAATTCAAAAAGATTATTAAATTATAATACATAGTAGTATAGCTATCGTAGCATCGTAGGAAATTTGAAAATTTTGATTAGAAAAAAATGGCGGCCATTTTTTAAAAAATCGAATTTTACACAAAAATTTAGCAGTAAATTGTCAATAAAAAAGTAAACAATTGAAAAAAAACTCTACGATGCGACTATAGCGATAAGTTTTCTGAAGAGAATCCATTTTGGATGAAGTCGATTGGACAAAATTTGACAGAGTTATGCTGTCAACCAGGTCAAAAAACATGGTTTCGAGAAAAACGCGTTCAAAGTATAGAAAGGCCCGTATAGAAGGCTCTGAGAGCGTCGACGCTTGGCGCCAATTTCGAATACTTCTAAGCCGAATATTGTTTTGAAAATTGGTAGGCATCTTCTTAAAGGCCAGAACTATCTATTTAAGCAAATGAAATCGATTTTTTTTCATACTGATATTCCCCCTAAAGGCCAATCTAGAGGCCGAAAAAATAGGCTCTTTGGGATTTTTTTTCTCAGAAAAACTACAAAATAAATCGAGATTACAAAAAAAGGAGTTTTTCATACGTATCAGTGACTGTATACCATCATTTTTTTGAAGCGATTAATTTCAAAATGGCGGCTGTGGAGCGTTTTTGCGATGACGTCTCCGTTTTTCCAGGGTCCACGATCGGACAAACAGCTCCTGTATTTTTTTAATTATAATGAGCCAATGATTTTTTTTCGATTGTATATAATAACTGCTATAGAAGTACGTAGAATTTTTTCAATAAATTGATTTTTGGCCAAATGTCGCACTTCTAAAGTGGAAAGTGACAAATTTGCCTGAAAAATCGTCAGATAATTGTTAATAACAAATGAACTATGCAATATAAAAAAAACCTAAGTACTTCCATAGACAATGTATTTTTCAAGATATATTCAACATTTCAAGTGAATCGGTTGAAAATTGTCTGAGTTATATTTCCGGCCAACTTAAAAAATGCAGTTTTGAGATAAACGCGTTTGAAGTTTTGAGTAGTCTCGCTGCGGTCCAGGCGGCCTTGTACTAAAATTCAAAGACCGAGTACTTCGACTTTTTTCCCGGCCATAATCTTTTGGGACATCATTTGTGAGGTTCTAGGGGACCATTAAAAAAAACTGATTTTTCGAAAATTCTAGAGTGGTCTAACCCCTTAAGTCACTACTAATAGACGAAAATGGTAGTTAAAAAAAATGCCCTAAAAAATTGTAGGTCTGCGCTGTTGATGAAAACTCGGAGATGGATCATCCGAAACAAAAAAATCGAACGGTTTTAGATTCAGTACGTTAATGGCTATAGCGCATATCATACTATTTTTGATATATGCAAAAATAACAAAAGGGCGGACATTTCTCGAAAAAAAAACGTTTTTGGCAAAAAAAAGTCAATATCAAAATTTAAAAAAATCCTTGATATGCGCTATAGCTATAGTTGTGAAGAATATGTGGTCAAAATTTCATAAGGATCGGTTCAGTAGTTTCGAAGATTTTATCAACAAGCCGTCGAAAAACGTTATTTCGAGAAAAACGCGTTTAAAGTTTGTTTGGATTACATAAATACATTTTTTTTAAACGTAAATGTATTTCGAAAGTGTCTTTATTAAGTGTAACAACTTTTATATCAATATCTATGATATAAACCTATCCAAAATATTCTTGAAAATAGCCTTTTTTAGCGTCTAAAGTGAGAAGACCCCTTAATTTCTTTAGGTTCGTTGAGACGAGCCTACATTTTTTAGGACCCACCATTTTTGACAAATTCGAGGCAAGCCCAATTGAAAAAATAAAAAATAGTCTTCCGTTTAAAACCCAGCTGCATGAGACCGCAAAGCTGACACGACTGGTGGCCGATGTATTATGGGAGGACACCACTGTGACGGACCTAGTTTTTCCGAATTTTCTTGTTGACTAGATTACTTATTTGGGATTTGGAAAAAGGGTATGTTATTAAGCATGCATCGTACTTATTTCGTGTAAATTTTTATTTAAACAATTAAAAACTATCAACGTTATTCACGTATAATAGAGCCTCTGTATAAAAAATGTGGTCCATCCACTGAATCGATAACTTGACAATGGTTGGCCTGAAAAATAAAAATAACAAAGTTTTTAAATCTATAAAAATGTAGTTCTCGTCATACGTAGCCATTTTTCGAAACATTAATTTCACGAAATGGCGGGTGTTTAAAAAAAGTGTAAGTTTGACGAAATTTTTACTTATATTTGGGGGCTTAAAAATACTAAATTTAAAAATCGTCTGTAAGTTGGTGAATTTTGAATATTTTAACTTGAATTCCTTTCACATATTCTTGAATATGTAGCTTTTGAGAAAATGCAGGAAAAATCGATTTTTAAATTTTATTTTCTTTATCTATTTTTTACCCTACACAGTGGTGTCCCGGTTTATGGCCAAATCCTACGTATCTAGTAAAGGTTACAGCACCAAAATACCTCACCAACCACAACCAAGGTACCACTTCTGATCTTGAGATTTTGTACCATCCGAATTCAAATAGAAAGGCCCGTATATTTTAAAAGGGCAATAAGGACTTTGACTCAGTGCCCTTTAAAACCCAATACTCGATTTACGTATTTTATGTTTTACTATATACGTATATTTAACATGGATTTGGCTGGTTCCCCTTTATATAGCAAGGCTGTGCACGTCGTTTCCGTAACTACTAGTCTCCCAATATGTTCGAACAGGCCCCCAGAATTTCCCAATTCCTCTAGAGAATTGATCCTGCGGCGTTCTTCACACTTATGCAAGGGCGAGAAATCCTACCGGTCGCTTTTATTTCTTCTTCGAGACTTTCCCTCCCCTAGTCATCGAAAATTCTCATGGGACTCGTGTGTTCGTTGTGGACGAAGATTTCTTGGACCGGTGGTTATCACCGGAAAGTGTCGCAGACTAGTCAACGATGCGTCATTATCTTATTGTTTTGCTCTTCTTTTATTCATGTTGTTTATGTGCTCTTATTAGAGCACATTTATTTCGAAGAATTATATTAATTTTTATGCCCGAATTATTTAAACAAAATAAATGTTCGAATAGAAGACAGTAGTAGAATCGCCTAGAAATTTGGAGACAGTAAAATATTTCCGTATTTTAAAAATAATTTACGATTTTGTATGCGTCCTTCAAAATTGGCAAAAGAAACGAATAACATATGGAAATTCTTCGTTTTTTCCATGTACATGTGTATATACAGGGTGTCCCTTTTATCTCTGCCACCCAAAATAACTCTGTAATTATCGTGGTCATAAAAAAATGTTCCAGACAAAAGTTGCACGGTATGAAGGGGGCCATCAAATGCAACCAAGCTTTTTGATTTCGGCGGAGGCGCTGACGCACAGTGAAGGTCACCTCCACGTTTTGAAATGGAATGGTACATTTTTTCCAACCATCTTGTGGAGCACCTTAAGCCGCATAAAAAACATTAGGGGGTCAAGGTCGTTCAAGGTCGTTCAAGATCGTTCAAGGTCGTTCAAGGTCACCTATTGAAATGAAATACATATCTAAATATCTCGGATCACTACCAGATATTTGGTGGTGATGGCCGACTACGACGTTGCCATGATTGCACAGTCTAATACTTTGTGTGCTCGATTTTCGCACAAATTCGCGATCAAAAACATTAATAATTTTATAACGGTACTGTGAATCCTCATTGTCACGGTACCAAAGGTTAGTCCGATAATTAGTCAAAGCGTACCTATTTTTTCAGCTCCGTGGTAACATTCACTAAGCAAATGTTAAGGGAAGGTTCTGCCTGGTTGGGCCAAACAATGTTCGATTTTTCACCAATTTTTTATGCGAAAAGTATTAAATGTTGAAAGTTGATATTTGGTATGTTGACTAAGCGGTCTTTATTGAACATCAAAATATTTTTTAAAGTTTGACAAAATATGGTGGTGGGAGTGGGAGGAGCCACGTATGTCGGTGCGCGGGCGATGAATTTCTTCGCTTGTGGAAGTCCTAAGTCCCGGACAGGTGATCTGAAGTAAAAAAATCAAACATATTTATACTTTGTACCATATTGTGTATAAGTTGGCCTAGAATCAAGAAGAAAAATTGAAAAATAAAAAAATTGTGAGCGATCGGAAGGAAGCTTGATTTTTCCCCAAAAAATTTCGCAGTTTTTTGCTCACTATTTTTTTATTTTTCAATTTTTCTTCTTGATTCTAGGCCAACTTATACACAATATTGTACAAAGTAAAAATATGATTGTAAAGTGAAAAATTTACCTAAAAAACCGTCAGATAATTGTTATTAACAAATCAACTATGCAATATAAATAAAATCCTACGTACTTCCATAGACAATGTATTTTTCAAGATATATTCAACATTTCAAGTGAATCGGTTGAAAATTGTCTGAGTTACTAGGTGCGCAACTAAGTTTCCGGGTTTTTTTACCAATAAAAAATCGAAAATTTCAAGACAAATACAAAAAATGGTTCATTCGAAGTATTGTCCCTCGCTATTTACACGTTTTTGCCATCTCTCTGGCAATACATAAATACTGCGACGATAAGAAGACGCGCCTTTGGACTGAAACCATTCGCCCAACCAATTTTGTACTGCATCGTAATTGGCCAAGTGTAGCCCACCCAAGCCACGCGCCATCGACCGGAACAAGTGCTGGTCTGAAGGGGCCAGGTCTGGCGAATACGGCGGGTGCGGTATAGCAGATCCCATTTCAGTGTTTTTATGGTGTCCTGGACAATGGAACTGCGATGGCACGGAGCGTTGTCGTGCTGCAATATCACACGTTCGTGTCTCGTGTCCCATTCTGGCCGTTTTCCGAGCAGTGCGTGGTTCAAATTGATTAGTTGTTGTCGGTAGCGATGCCCATTGACAGTTTCGCCCGGTTTCAGCAGCTCATAGTACACGATTCCTTTCTGGTCCCACCAAAAGAGAGCATTGTTTTTTTTTCGAAGCGACTTGGCCGTGCCGTCGATGTTGACGCTTCGCCAAGTGAAAGCAACGATTTTCTGCGTTTGGGAATCTCGAAATATATCCATTTTTCATCGCCAGTAACAATTCGAAGCAGGATACTCTTTCTGTTCTGCCGCAAAAGCTAAATTTCGGAAATGGCTCTTCGATTTTCCATTTGTCTCTCAGTCAACTCACGCGGCACCCACTTTCCTTCCTTATGAATTTTTCCTATGGCGTGCAAACGTTTCGAAATACATTGCCGAGTCACATTTAGTGCCTCGGCAACTTAATCTTCTGTTTGAGTGTCATCTTCATCCAATAACGCTTGCAGATCGGCGTCCGCAAATGTTTGCGGTCTTCCCGAGCGCTCCTTGTCCCCAGTCTCAAAATCGCCACTTCTGAACCGCTTGAACCAATCTTCACACGTTGTTTTTTATGGCAGTGGCGGACTAAGCCCGTCGGAGGTCCGGGGCAGCATATAATAAATGAGGCCCCCGGTCTGCTAAAAATGGATGTATTATTGATGATATGTAATTTTACTATACGCCCTACTTATGATATGGGTAAAAAAGTTAGAACACGGATCAGCATTTAACACAACACCTAGCAGGTAGAGTGCAAATAAATAATGACGACTATAATAAGAAAGTAACTTTTACTGTACTTATATGTTTAAAAACAAAGCTTTTGCTTTGTAATTATTTTACATGTATTCGTGCTTTCATTTAACTGAACTTCTCAATAACGTCGTTGAAATCTATTTCCCTTGAAACTTTCGTTTCAATTGATAGAATGGATAGATTTACTAGGCGTTCTTGGATCTAGTATTTATGTTTAGCGCCAAAGTCACCATAAAGTGAGCGGTGCCCACCGCACGGGGCGCACCATTTTCATGGCGCTGGCTATAAGTAGGTAACGCTTTATGCTATGTTGACAATTTCTATCATGACCTGGGGGGCTATTACGGTTCTTCGTTCGGGTGAAAATGACAAAAGTGAGCAGCTCAGCCTATTACGGTTCTCTTCACCTAGTGAAAATGCGAGATTATTCACGTAATTTTACTCGACAGGAAATGTCATGTCGAAAATCGAAATGCGCATGTGTGAGCGTTTTCCTAACCCAGCGACGACACGTCCAAAGCTAACACATAACACAAGTTACTATGAAATGGCTGATTCAGAGACGGTAGCATCTCGACACCGAATAATTAATAAAATTCAGCAACTTAAAGTTGATATCGTAGTGAGTTAAGCAATGTCATCCGATAATGATGAATAATTTTCTGATGATTGTGGTTTTGCGAGATCGGAAAAATCGAATGCTTCGTATGCGACGATCACTGTGCGATGCCTTGGATTCCTTCACTATAACGGAACAAGAATATATTGCATAATAGTTCGATTTATTGACTTAAAACAATAATTCTATCACTGTTTATAAGAACCGTTTTATGTTCTAATATGATACAAAAATTACCAGTATTTTTTATTTGAATGGCTGTGTCGCAATCTGCCTCGTGCTAAATCTTCGTCTTTTTTTCATGAAATCTAATAACATTTGTCTTTGTTTTTCGGTAACATTCATGTTGCAAACTCAGATTCTATTTAAACTTGTTGCTTATTCGAGTGAAGAGGTTGTTTTTGTCGATGCGCACGTCTTTCGTTTTGGGCTGGGTTTGATAGCCGTGCTAGTATACCTCTTCTACGGTGTCGTGAAAATGTGAGATCACTAGCCGGATGTTCCTAGTGATCTGACATTTTCACCCGACCGATCCGTAATAGCGTGACTAAACTCACGTGAGATGAAAATGCGAAAAATGAGAAGTCTCACCCGAGAATAGGCCCTCTGATAACAGGTGAATTAGTACCTACCTACCTATGTTTATATTTTGCATACGTACGGGGCCTCCAACTCGAAACTGCCCCTTACTGAATATATTTCGGCCTTAGTTGGAATTTGACTAAAAAAATGTCTTCTCGAGATTTGGAGGCCCCCCAGGACCAGAGGCCCGGGGCGGACCGCCCCCTCCGCCCCCCCCCTTAGTCCGCCACTGTTTTATGGTATATGTTCGCCGTAGGCCTCCTCAAGTAACCGACGTGCTTCAGCTGCTGTTTTTTTCAGGTTGAAGCAGAAAAGCAATGCTTCCCGCAAATGCTGTTTATTTGGCACAAACTTTGACATTTTCGAGGTTAGAAAAAAGGTCGTTGTGTTGCGATATTTGTTTATATTACGACTGGGTATTCTTAACAGATGTCCAAGCTATAAAGACACCCAATTTCAGACCTGTATGCCGACTACATGTGTCGCTAGCGCCAGCCATGCGTGAAACCCAGGAACTTAGTTGCCCACCTAGTATGTTTCCGGCCGACTTAAAAAATGCAGTTTTGAGATAAACACTGCACAGCCGCCATTTTGAAACGGATCGCTTCAAAAAAATTATTGTATACGGTCACTGTTATGTATGATAAACATCCTTTGTTGTAATCTCGATTTATTTTGTAGTTCGTCTGAAAAAAAAATCCCCAAAAAGCCTATTTTTTCGGCCTCTAGAGTGGCCTAACCCTTTAATAAAGTACTGAAAAATGAGCGGGAGTTTTCCATAAGCGTAATGTAATTGCCCATGAAATACGTCGAGTTGCCAATTTTTTTTTCTAAAAAACGGTACTGTGGATTGTATTAAAACTGCACAGGATGATCAGCAGAGGTTATAAAGGTCCAGAAAAAAATTCAGCTCGGTGGTAACATGTTGACTTAATCCCATAACAACCTTAAGTCGATTTGAGAATTTTTTTTGGAAATTCTACAGTGGTATTACCCCTTAAGGATTCGAATCGTGTGTTCCTCTCTTTTTTGCACAACGCTATGCAATATACGAAAAAGGGGAAGGCAGAGAAGCATATCCTCGCACGACCGCACTATTGTCTCAATATGGTGGTCCTTCTCGTCACACACTCCGGCGCGTGTGACAACCCTCGATGTCGATTGCCACGCGAGGGTGGCAAGAGAAGCTCGAAGAGCGAAAGTGGGAGGGCAACGATATATATACGTGTAAAACTTGTTACCGATGACGTAGCTATTGATTTAGCGGTTTCGGCCGAGGGTGCCAAAACGGAAACTCTCGTTTTTCTCTCTTTCCCTCTCGGGATGATCTCGCCTCTCCTCGAGTCCCCGAGCGCGGGTTCCGTCTCTCAGGCACGGGACAACCCCATGGGTATCCTTGCGTAGTCCTTATAGCCTTCGCAGTTTCCCTTCGTGTAACAGACGTCTGCACGACATCATTAAGCGTTACCTTGACACCAGAGGGATCTCCCTGTCTCTCTCCTCTTGGCGTTGTCTCTTCCACCACTCTTGCCGTCACGTTTTGTCAATATATATGTATATTTGATGTTACGAGGGCCCTGACGGTCATTATCGAAAGGACAAGGCATTCATCGTGTTCTCCCTCGTACTTTCGTTTTCATTGCTTTCATTGCTAAATTTTCATTTTGTACTGCACAATTCAACATGGGTTGACATATTTTTCGTTCGAACGAAAAACTATACAAGACCTCAAGTGACCAAACTCGTGGACACGAAGAAGCATCAAGAAAGTATACTCGGTATTGGAAAAATAGACTTTCGTTATCGTGTTTAAATTTTTATAGTTAGAGGGCAACGAATTTCCTTTTTAAGGGATATGCATAACTTTGGAATTTCAAAAAATCAATATTTCGTTTATTTTTTTTTAATGCGTAGAGTCTTGACTTTGATTTGGTTCAAAGATTTTGTAAAAATTCAAAAAATTGACCGAGTTATGACGATTCTAGTGTAACAGGTCAGAACGTCCCGTTGCGTTACGGCTCTAGCGGTGCGCGGTACATTGTATTGTTTCTAAGGGCATTGATATGACTGCCCAATCAGGCTGTTTGATTGTTATACGGTGTAGTAAGTGCAGATCGAAGGTACGAAAAATAATTGTGATTTTATCTAAAGCAAGTAGTCCATATATCAAGACACTTTCTTACGATTAAATTTTTCAAACATTTGGGACGAAAGAATGCATTTCACAGATAGAAATTTTTAATAAAAGGTGTTTAATTTTGTTACCAGCTCTATTAGTAATGGAGAATGAGATGAGATGAGAATGAGTGACGAAAATCAATCGCATCGCCTCTCACTCATCGTTTCGTCCCTTTCACCATCGTAACGGCTTTTTCAAAAACATGTACGTTCCTCATATCTCCAGTACTAATGGAGCTAGCTTAAAAAATGATCGACATTTTTTATTGTCAATTAAAAAAAAAGCATTTTTTATTTCAAACTTTTTTCTACAAAATGCACTTTTGCCGTCACAATCGTCATTGTAACAATTAAATTGTTTATAACGGGAAAAAAAGATTCTAGAACAAAATAAATGTGCTACTCGTATTGCCCGTACCCGAAACCATAAAGAACCACCGAAGATATCGAGCAGACCTAAACATTTATACGAAAATGGTATACGGAAGAAGTGGATTTAGCACGTTTTCTTCTCTTGCGTTTATCTCGAAAGTATACTTTGCAAATTGGCGTACGTCATATCTCAAAATCTAATCCTCCGTTTTACTTCAAATTTGGATTGGACATATTTTATAACATATTCAATCGACTGGATGATTTTTTCATATGTTCGTCCGGTTGTTAATAATAAACGTTTAGAGTCGTTGTTTATTGTCGAAAATCGACCTTTTCTTCAAAAACAGTGCAATTTATGCAATTTTTTAAATTTCGAAAATGTTTCCGGTCAGCCTGTGGCTCTACCATTATATTAAGGTATATTTTTCCATTTTTGACTTTAGATGAATCCACTTATCGGAATCATGTATGCGACCGAGCCGTGTGGAGGCTACAGCCCTGAGATTAAATAACAATGATTACATTGTTCATATATATTTTGCAATAAAAAAGGGTGACATGTCGGGACTATCTACTATCTGTGTGCGACAGATCGACCTTATCATCCCAATACCTGAGACGAAAAAAAAAATTGAAAAACGATCTGTTTTTTAACTTCAAGATTATGCATACCCCTTAGTTATTTTTCTTCGGTATTAGGGGCCTAGGCTACTGTGGCAAACCGAAAATCAGAATAATAAAAAAAAATTGAAGGTATAAGTAAGATAATCGAAAAATCGTTTGAACTTTTATTTAAAAGTATACTAAATTTCATTTAAAAGTATTAATAATCAAAGAAGTAACAAACAATCTCGTGAAGGACCTTTGGACGTGAGGGCTCAACGGTGTACTCGATTTTGGCCACCCGGTTATTCTGAAACAAAAAAAAAACAAGTTTTTTCTTAAAATAGGTGATACTGGCTAAGCCTTGTCAAGCTTTTCTTGATATCACGTTTCAATCATCAAAAATTTTGAATTTTCTATTCGATTTTTCGAGGAAAAATGAAATCGTTATTGTTAATAACTAATGAAAAAAAATGTTACGAAGAAAGTCGTCGTTCAAGACTAAACTACTATTACACTGAATGGGTGTACCAAATTTAAAGTCAATCCGTTGATTAAATATCGAGAAATGGACCTTCCTTTTCAATTTAATGTGCCCAAGTGACTGTCTTTTTTTTCAATTTTGACAGTAGCCTAACCCCTTCGTACATTTTTAACAGATTCACATTTCCTGATTTCTAACATGGATCCTTGAAGACGTTTCAGTGATTTTCGTAGCTTATGAGTATGCCACAAAAGGTAGCAATTCGAAGAAATTAATTTGTATAGCCTTCTATCGATTCAAACTTTACCATCATCGTATGTTCCGTAGATCAAAGCACTGATTTCTAAAATGCCTCCTCTACAGGCTGTCTTGCCAGGAGCCTTTATCTTATCGGATGCAATTAGTATTTATTTTCTTCAAAAGTTTGATCATTGAAAAAAAAATCTAATTATTTCTAGAACTAATTTGTAAAATATTTTTTTAAGCGTTATCTTCTAAAATATTTGTTTTCTCTTAGATGTCTTCAAAAATCTTTAAAAATCTTTTTCCAACGACTTATTTCTAATCTTGTTGCCAATCTTTTTCCTGCGAAAGGTTTCTACAATTTATTTCCTAAAACGGTTTCTAAAATTTGCATCATAAAATGTTTCCTCTTAGATTACGACATGCACGTACAATAGGAGAATAAAATCAGAATAATTCGTTCTTTGGTTGAGGCAACTAAACTTACCCTACATTCCACATTGGGAGTTTGAACCTTTACTCTGGAGTGTTCAATCGTCAAGTACTTGGATCTTCAATCGTAATTCTACTTGCGCAGTTCTCACAAAAAAATAGTTGCTTTACCTCCTTCACGTTTTTTTTTTATTCACCCGACATCTCAAATTATGTTCAGCCCTCAAGTCTACCATGTTTGATGATGCAATCGAGAATTTCAATTTCTAAAAACGAATCATACGTAACGTTGCTGGGATTCGTCTAATAGATATACGTATAATGAAACCAAAGAAGGGTTCAATGAATTTTAAGGGATGATCTCGTTTGACAAGTATGGAGGAGGAGGACGAGAAATCACTGCTATGCAGGGCCAAGCGATTTCAATTTCGCGCACGAGTTACATTTGCCTATCGTCCTCTTTTCCCATGTTTGCCAGACAGAAAGATAGTAAAAGAGAGCGAGTGAGGGAGAGTGAGAGGGAGGGAGAGGGAGAGAGAGAGAGAGAGAGAGAGAGAGAGAGAGAGAACGACGAAATCGTTCTATATTGAATTCCGCGACACTGGTCCTTGGAAATAGAGCCCGCAGGGCGATTTAGCCCACCCAGTTTGGCGTCCCTGTATAAGGGCACTCTTAAGGGGTTGTCGATAATCATTCCCATGCCCGCGGCATCCATACATTTCTCGTCTTTGAAAATCAAACCATGTCAAAATATAAATGATATAAAATAATGCATATATATATATATGATAAAAATTAGAATTTGGCGTGCGCATTTCCCTATAAATTCCCGGATAACCAGATAGCCATTATATCGAACAATCAGCACGATTGGAATCGCATTGGTCCATGGATCATCACGATTCATGCTTCAATGGCTTCATAGAATTACCCAGCCGTGATTGTCGTTCAATAGAATGCGGAATAAAACTGAAAAGGATGGGCTTGAAAAAAGGCTTGAATATAGGATTTGTGTGTTTTAGGACGGATCGTAGTTACAGCTTGTTTAATTCCAATTAATTGAATTATATATTTAATTATCCAATATTAAAAAATCTTTCATGATTTAATACTAGTAAATTATCATTCATTAATTGAATTCTATTTTTTATCTTTAACGGGTTACACCTAGCTCGTAGCCGGAAAAAACAGGAATTTTCGTAAATTTTGTCTGCGAATATATATGCAGGTTCGCATTTTTTTTACATCAATGAATCTGGTTTTAAGTATCTTCTACAAATGTTGTATTGAAAAATATTTATAAATGTAGTAAACGTCCTTCTCGGTATCCACTCCCGCTCCGCAACAAATCATCCAAAATAAAAAAATCAAACGCATCAAAGTTTTTGTATGAAATTATCTAGTGCCTGAACGGGAGATTTAATAAAATGTGGATTTTTGGAAAAATGTCCGCGGTCCAAAATGATTGTATCGATTTTCGGCGAAAAAAACCCTCTATTTTCGTGATGAAAAAAAAAATATGAATGGAAAAGAAAATTCTTTCCTTCAAGCATTGCTTTTTGATAAATGAAACAAGCTTATAAAATTTACACTCGATCGGTGCAGTGATTTTCAAAATATCGCCGTCACCGATTTTAAAGAAGTCATTTTGAAGAAAAAAAAAGCGGATTTAAAGTTCGCCGGTTCGCGTAACCTACCTATAAACGCCTATAACTCCCTCAATTTATAACGGATCGTCATGAAATGTTCCGAGAATATTTTTTAAATGTTATAATATTGAGAATCCGTCAAAACCCAAAAAACGACATTTTTCAAAATTTCACCTAGGTGTAATATTATTCTATGGATATTAATATTATATATATATATATATATATATATATATATATATATCAATTTGTCTTAAATTATTTATTATTAATCATCTTTAATTATTTAATCCTAATATCTTTATTTATCTTTAATATGGCAGTATCACGATATCTGTGGCCCCTAATTCTGACCACGCAATCCCCATATTTGACCCAAAATATTTTCTTCAAAAGTGGTAAAAATCGAAATTCGGCCCTTAAGGGGGTGAAACGGGCATTTTATACTTTACATGAGACAACATATTTCTTGGTCACATTTGCTTGAAACTTGGTATAAATACACTCCAATACAAATAATGAAACGTGTGTTTCAGCAATTTCCAAAATGAAACCTTTAAGGGGGTTAAACGGGAGTGTTAGAATTTGTGTGAAAAAAAAACTATTTTTTGACCAGATTTACTTGAAACTTACCAAATTAATTTCATATATAACACTATACCATGTTTTCCTCGCTGTTCGGTGCGTGTAGACAGTCAAGTAGTACTTTTAACTCCTTAACTGTGTATGCCACACATGTGGACGAAAAAATCGTGCCACTTTTGTGTTATGACACATGTGACCTGTAAAAAACATTTTTTAACTGTAGATTTTTAGACCCAAACAAAACCACACAAAATGTGTTTTTTCATGCCACCGTTACCCTCCCGTTCAACCCCCTTAAACCCAAAATTTCGGAAATTGCTGAAATACATGTTAAATTATTTGTATTTTAGTGTATTCATGCCAAGTTTCAAGTAAATGTGACAAAAAAATATGTTGTCTCATAAAAAACGTGAACACCCCCGTTTAACCCTTCTAAGGGTAGAATTTTAGGAAATGCTGAAATACGTGTTCAATTATTTGTATTGTAGTATTTACGTCAAGTTTTAACCAAATCTGACAAAACATGTTATGTACTACTTTACTCATACAAACCTTAAAACCCTTGTTTCACCCCCTTAAGGGTCGAATTTCGATTTTCACCACTTTTGAAAAAAGTCTTATTCTGGGTCAAATATGGAGACTGCGTGGTCAGAATTAGGGGCCACATATATCGTAATATCCTCTTTAAGGCGAAGTAGAAGGTGTACTACGTGACGTAAGAGTGTAAGAGAGATAGCTAAAATCTTCGAACAGAGATTTTTCAAAGATGACTAATATTTAGGGCAAAAGAAAATCGTCAATGTCTGCGTCAGGAAATTCTCCAGAGCCTAATGCCTTTGTTTTTCCTAAAAAACTTCACCATCCGTAAGAAAACTGGGTTGGAAAATTTGTGAGGTTATGTTGACCTTGTACCTGCCCTCAATATTGATAATGATATTTTTTTTATATCGTCTTTTTTTTCCTCTTTTCGACGAGAGAGTGGTTTAAAGCTATATCGATGATTTGGTCGAGCAACTAAAAAATATTGATCGTATTATTCGTGTGTTGTAAAAATGCGTAGGTCCGTGGTGAGTGCCTGTTCTTGAATTTTTAAAGCTCGTCGATGATTGGACATGATACACCCCGATGTCGTCGAGGGTGCCATAAAACCCTCGTCGCTTCTTCAAGGCTTCAAGGGCCTCGCCTGATGCAGGAAAGTACAGAATTGGTTCCCGCGGGCCTCGACATTGAGAAGCTCTTAAGCCTAGCAAAAGGTACACCCATCTCGTGCAAGATGGTGCGGAGAAGCTGTTGACACCAGATGTTGCCAAAAACGATTTTCGCCCCGCCTGCTGCCCTCGTTCGTTTTCACGTCGGAGCATGCCATTGAGGATTTAACTCCAGACGAATACGGGAGGGCAGCGAGCGAGCACGAAAAGCGACCCACACCTTCTGTATATCGTTAACAGGAACAAGAAGAAACGCCGAGGGAGGTTCCCTCCTTGAATATTGGATAAAGTTGAAGTGACATTGCTGAAGATAGCGGATCTTCTTTCAGTCTGTACGCGTCCATTATCTCGTATCATCTGGTCGATTATTGTCTCAAGATCCACATGTTCTGGGGCTCAACGTTTTCCCCTTGCTCATACTACGTTTCTGAAAGTAACGAGACGTCCAGTGAGGAACATTGTTCCACTTAAATTCTTTTAACCAGGGTTGCAAATAATGCATTACTTTTTATAATACATTAGCTTTTCCATTACTCATTACTTTACATTTTGTAATGAAAAAAAAATTCACTACCCATTACATTACATTCGTCAATGTAACAAATTTCCATTACTCATTACATTGGTATTTGTGATGTAAAAAATGCCCATTCCTCATTACATTACATTTTGTGATGTGAAATATTTTCATTACCCATTACAATGCAATGGGCAATGGAATTTTTTTACATTACAAAGTCGGATGTAATGAGTAATGGAGTTTTTTCACATTGCTAATGCAATGCAATGAAAAAAATAATAGGATTTTGAAAACGTTATAAACCCAAAAATAATACGTAAAAAAAAGATTAAAGATATAAAATTCCAAAACAGAAAAAAAAACAAACAAAATGTTATAAATATAAATAGAAAAACCTTATAAATGCAAATCGTATACATATATATAATTCGTTCCCTTTAATCATTAATATTTGCAATAGAACGTTATTCAAATAATTGTTACAGTATTGTATAGAAATTTCCAAAACGTTATGCGCCATTGATATGATAATACGAATGAATCGTGAATTGGAATGTTTTTAAAGATCAATAGTAAGTTCCGTTTATCAGCGCCGTTTTATTGACCAAATTTGTCAATAAATTTTATAAGACGAAAATGTTCCTTTTAGAAAAGAAAGTGCCTGTTGTAATTGTATTCAAACTTGTGCGTAAACATTCTGGAGCTGTAGTAATACGGCAACGAAAGTAATTTTCATAAAACATATGCAAATGTTCGAAAGAACGCGAGCATGAAAGTTTTATTGTCCTATGACAGTGCTGCACCGCAATGCGCCGATTTTATATTACTACGAGGTCAGTTAGCGCGCGGCTCCTGCATTCGTTAGCGAATGATCTGACTTGGAAATTTTCCTAAGTACACTGTCATGAGAAATGTCAGCTGCACACGAACTTCCGCTCGCAATAAAACCTCGAGATCCTAGCGTGCAATTCGTCTCTCGATATTATGGTTCATCTGCTTCGAACTGAATGCTTAAAAAAAAAAAGAAAAGAAACGAGCCTAACTGTTTTCAACTCAATTGCATTTCGAGGCTCACAATTTGTTGAAGACTTTCACAAAAAATCTCAAACGACATTTTTTAACGTAAGCTCATATTCCGTATCTCCAGGATGTCAATGCTTTGAAAATAAAATTTAAAAATATTCATCACGCGTGTCAAGCCTGGAATACATCTTTCAAGTACCCCGGGATTTTCTGGTGGCGTATTGCGTGCTTCTCAATATTTTGAAAATTCGCTATAAAATCAAAGAGATTTGGAATGTGCTGCGACGTCATGTTTGTTGGATATGGGGAACAGGTGCCATTTCGAGTTGTAATTGTCACGATTTTTGTCTGCTGCCGCGTGTATGCACGATATAGTGCAAACAGACGAACGGAAGTGGCGAGGGTAGAGCGAAATCTCCGCGCAGCAGGAACAGGGGCTTTTGGGGCTTTTTCGCTCGATTTTTCGTTTTTTAAGGATGGAAAAGCTCGCAGTGGTCCACAAGGAGCGTGTGGGGGCTTTCAACCACGTTACCATGACTACCTTTGGTCCATTTGTTTTGAATCACTGGACCATGGAAAATCTCTCTCTCTCTCTCTCTCTCTCTCTCTCTCTCTCTCTCTCTCTCTGCCTCGCTCTTTCGTTTCCTCTCTTTCTTTTCCATCATTGTACGCGCGTATACAATGTGTATTTCGCGTTCGTCGGGAGCTTGGATTACCGAAAGCCACCCTCGGTTACCCGGAGACGAGATAAACACAATTGAAGCAGCGCGCGAGGGTCGAAAAATGCCTTCCTCCTATCGAGCATCCCCCTGAATTTCTTTATATGATTGATCACTCGCGACTCTCTCTCTCTCTCTCCCTCTCTCTCTCTCTCTCTCTCTCTCTCTCACACACACACACACACACACACACACACACACACACACACACACACACACACACACACACACACACACACACGTTTTTCGAGGTCCATCCAACGCTTCAAATTCGATGTGGAACCTCTGCATCATTCAGCTTACCTTAGATATTATCGAACTTAATGAAAACCAATAATGCAATTATACTCACCGACTGAATACATTTTTGCGGGCCCTATATCGCCCTCAATCATCGTTACCAAGCCTTATCGAGGGTGCCTTTTTATTTTATCACTTGCAGACTAATTTCTGGAGGAAGATCAGAGCACAGCGAGGTTGCGCAGTTCCTAGAGGCCGAAGAGGACACACGTCCCTCGTTCATCGAGGTCAAATGCTCGTCTACGGTGGCTATCAAGATCTCCGTGGGAGTTCACCCGAGCTATGGGCCTTTCACTTTGGTAATTTAATTCTATAATCGAATAATAAGACAATGAATGAACAATGAATCTCTCGATAAATAATCTCCAATTCCCGTAGCTGAGATATTGTACTTTTCCTGGCTTCAACGGCTATTTGTTTGAATGTTTTAAATCATAATTTAGTTCAAGAATTATTATTTCTCGACTACTATACGGATTTTTTTAAACAAGCTTACCTGATTTTATCCTACTGCACGAATTATTTTAAAGGGATCATCGTTTTGCTTTCATGTTTTCCGGCATAACGGATAATTAGTCCATAAAGACAACCAGGGTAACTTGCTTCATCAAGGAATATAGTGAAAAAGATATGCTTTTGGAAAACCACGAGAAACTTTGCTGTCCGATCCAAGAACTTGACGATGCTCATGTTTTTGCTTGATAAACAACAGAAACGGAATCGTGGCATCTTTTGTCGTCGAGCGAATGCGGTCCAGCGGCGCGGCACAAACACTCGGCCGTATTACACTGCGACGCGATGTACGTTTACGGCGGTATGACGGATCTCCAAGAGCGAAGCGACTGCTGGAGATGGGACGTTAATACGGCCTCGTGGTATTTGCTGAAGAGTAAACCGGGACCGGGACCGCTTCACGGCCACGCCGCCTGCCGATTACCTAGCTGCATGCTCATTTTCGGAGGCGAGAGCGGGGGCCTCGCCACCAACGAATTGTGGCGCTTTCATTTCGGTAAGAACGCTCAAACACCGATTATGGTCGGACGTTTTTCGAGATAGGGCGACATTGTTGTCTGGAGCGTGGTGTTGGAGGTGATTTTCGAAAAAAATGGTCACACTGCAATAAAAAAATACTTTTTTTCACTTTCCAAAACATTTAGGGTCATGTTTTAGACAATAAGGTTAGGAGATTTATACCAAATTACATCCAAATCGATCGAGTAGTGTTTTTATACGTCAGGCCATTTTTAAAATGCAGTTCGGAAAACCGTGCCATACCTCTGTCATTTCTAAAGATTAATATAAAAAATGCCATATAACAGCCATAAGTAGTAATAAAACATACCGTAAGTCTAAAAAATAGTGAAGAAATCGTTTTTCTAAAAAAAAATCATGAAAATCAGCAGATTTTTTTTGTTGCTTAAAAGTATCTCCTCCCGTAAAGTTGCTGCGCCTCGACCGCGCCTGCCCAGCGTTCTCCTTATAATTTCTATGACCCGGCTAATTTTATGTGGATCATCAAACGGTTTTCACAGACGTATTCGCAAAGGTCTCCCAATTTTTAGAATTTTCCAATTTAGAATAATAAAATAACATGTTTTTTTTTAACTTTTTTCAAGTTTTTAGAATTTTCCAATTTAGAATAATAAAATAAAATGTTTAAAAACTATTTCCAAATTTTTAGAATTCTCCAATTAGAATAATGAAATAAAATGTTTTTTAATTTTTTTCAAATTTTTAGGATGTTCCAATTTACAATAATGAAATAAAATGTTTTTTTTTTACTTTTTTTCAAATTTTTAGAACTTTTCCAATTTAGAATAATACAATGGAGTGTTTTTAAACTTTTTTTCAAATTTTTAGAATTTTCCAATTTAAAATAGTAAAATAAAATGTTCTAAAACTTTTTTCCAAATTTTTAGAACTTTCCAAATTTTTAGAATTTTCCAATTTAGAATAATAAAGTTAAGTGTTTTTAAAACTTTTTTCGAATTTTCAGAATTTTCCAATTTAGAATAATAAAACAAAATGTTTTTGAATTTTTTTCAAATTTTTAGACATCTTTACTGCCTTAGCAATATTGGAAAACTTCATCATTAGAATAAACGGAACGAATCGATGTTATTCATTGTTCATACCGTCTCCCCCTAAAGTTTCACGTCAACCGAATTTCAGTATTTCGCGTCCAAAGTCTGACAAATTTTAGACACATTCGAAATGTTGTGATCATTGATTCCAAATGAGAGTGATGCCGATAAAGTATTCGCGGACTTGTCAAATAAATAATAACTCAATCAATAGGCGGACGTGAAAAATAGAAATATTGCATAAAAATAAAAATATTGCATGAAAAAAAATGTTTATTCACAGGCACCGAGACTTGGGAAAGATTAGCGGTACCGGGACCAAAACCTCAGCCGAGAGCCGAGAGCGTAGCACTCGCGGTCTCGGAATTATTGATACGCGGCCCAAGCACCGAAAATTCGCGACCGAGACAGCGGAATCAAAAGCCACGTTTTACAACAAACCGAATATCGCCGCAGGAAGCGCCAGCGAGGCCAAGCTTTCTTAGAGAAATCTCAAAATTGTCCCAGATCAATCTATCCCGATTGAGTCATCCTAACAAATGCAGTTATTCCGTCCTTAGTGGCCACGACGACAACGAGGAGAGTCCAATGAACGAGCCGATAAACCCACAGGTGAGAACGCTTATTTTCCTCCTAGCAACGCCAAACGAGGCAGCGGAACTTATGAAAACTTCGGCGTTAAGGGGTTAGGCTACTGTGACGACCCGAAAAACAGGATTATTTTTAAAAATGCATTTCCAAGAAATAAGTAAGACGATTGACAAATCATTTGGACATTTATTTCTATGTACATTAACAAAGTTGTGAGCCCATTTTCATTTAAAAACATTAAAAATTAAAGGATTTATAAAAATTGTTTATAAAATAAACAAAAAAGGTTTTTTTTCTTAAAATAGATAATATTTTACTTGACCAAGCTTTTTTTGTTATCGTGTTTCAATCATCAAGGAAAAAATTAGGATTTTTCGAGGAAAATGGCATCATTAATGTTGATAACTAATGAAAAAAATGTTAAAAAGAATAACGTCCGTGAAGGCGAAAATAATATTCCACTAGTTGAGTGTACCAAATTTCTAGTCAATCCGTTCATTAGATGTCGAGAAATCGTGTACACCGTTTTGAAAAACATAATCTCGAGAAAGGCGTTTAAGGAGGTTGGAGCGTTAGCCACAATCCAAGGTGACATTTAATTTAAAAAAATCCATGTTATTGTTTAGACTATACTGAGTCTGCACGAATTTTTTGAATTTTTTTTCACCACCAAACACCAGAGATAAAAAATAGTTTAATGTATGTAATTTAACGTGCGGTTAGATGGGCAAGACTTTCACACTAAAGGTTATGTAATTTTTTTGTTATTTAGCACCAAGATAAACCATTTGTAACAACGGATTAACGCGAACTGAATCTTTGTAAACATTTAGAACAAAAAAATCCTCATCTTGCCTATCTTAAGCCATTGGCCAATATTCTCGTGACGTAAATATGAATAGGCATAATTATAAATTACTCAAAATTTCATTGGGAATTGTATAAAACATTCGTTGTCATAGTTTTTTCATAATAATCATCGATAATATTATACTTTTTCAAGTTGGTAGTGACACAAAAGTTTTTCTACTTTACGTAATAAAAATATTAAAATGCATAATTTTGCCCTTTAATTATATATTTTTAAAAATTAGCACATACAGAATGAATCTGTACCTCGTATGTATTTTTTTGAGGTTCATTGAAAAAAATGAATAAACCGTCGTTTGACTCAACTGAATCGCTCCAACCTCCTTAAAGTCAAACTAGCAATTCTATCGTTGTAATAATAAGTTGCCCTTCAATCTGCAATTCCTGCACCATATGTTGGACCTTTCTCATCAATTTGAGTTGCCTCAAGCGACGAACGATTTTTCTTAATTTTATCAGTAACCTGCCCTCTTAAACCTTTATCAGCCTATGTTCGGCAAAAGTCTCTAGTTGCCTTTAACTTTAATCAGTCAGACGCTCGATCCCCCGTAAACAATTTCTCTCCCACAGCTGCTCGTTTATCTTTTGGAAACAAACTAAAGATATGTTTACACGCATCCTGGCATCCGCTTAGAGATTGAGAAAAATGTAGTTCGAAGATTCGAAAAGCCTTTTCAAGCCCAACCGATCGGGAAGAGTATTGAATTGGAATAATGAGAGCAACAAAGATCCCCATTAATGAATCGACAAATAATCTACAACGATAAGAGAAAAAACACCGCGACTCAGATTGACATTCCCAAAAATTACATATTTCCGACACATTAGGCTAAAAAGAAAAGTGGTGGATTTTGGTCTCGAATTCACGCGAAAATCGGGAGAAAACTGACAAGGAAAGGTCGCGAGGTCGAACTCTTCGATTTCGACGAAACTTGGCATGATTGTAGAATGGGTAAAAATAGGCGACACGTATTTTTTTATATTTACGGAACCCGATTTTTAAGGGTTGAAACGCACCCTCGAAAATTGGGGTGTTTTTCGTCGATAACGTTTTAACGGTACAACATATGAACAAATTTCAAATTGCAACAATGTTTATTTTTTCGTATACTATACATTGGAGATGAGAACGATAACGTTATCGACGAAAAACGAGAAACACCCCCATTTTCGAGGGTGTGTTTCACCCTTCAAAAATCGGGTTCCGCAGATATAAAAAAATACGTGTCGCCTATTTTTACCCATTCTACAAACATGCCAAATTTCGTCGAAATCGGAGAGTTCGACCTCGCGACCTTTCCTTGTGAGTAGCTCTGCTTTAGTGCGACATTAAACGTGGATAGAATAGATGAGAATGGAAATGAAAGAGGAGCCTGGCATACGACAGGCCAACTCGTATTATCCGTTTCAGCAGGTAGACGGCGAAGTGGTCGAAGCAACGACCGGTATGGTAAAATCGAGAAGCGCAAACACGTTGGCCCGTGGGAGGCAAAAAGCGCCGGAAGTTTTGATGAAGAACAACAGCGTGGATAGTGCGCGGGGAGGGATGGCGCGGGACCCGATATCGGTGCCGAATTTTCGGGCGCTAACTCTGCCAACTCCTGTATTAACCCCCGTCGAGGCTTCTCGACTCGTATTCGTGGATCCTGACGAAGACAGCGACGAGGACAAACGGGAACCACCGACCACCAGGTTGATCGAGGTCGCCGAGGAAAAAGGGTCAGTTGAAGAGAGGAATCGGTTTTCAAAAATATCATGTTGCTTCGACAACGTCAAAGTACGAGTTTCGAGGTTAGGTTTGCCACAGCTTTCCTGTGCCCTCATGCTCGTGTTGTGAAGCAGTGCATTAGGATAAAGTTGGCAACACTCGGGGGAGTCTAGCAAGATTTTGAATGATTATAAAAAAAAAACTGCCAAGTCCGTGTCCATCATTTATTGCATACTAGTTTCAATATCATTTAATAATTCGCAATTATAATACTCGAATGGTCCGGAAGTCTGTTTGATTTTTGATATTTTATTGACTAGGCTTTAAAAAAAACACATTGAAGTTATTTGTTCAGTCCTCTTATCGAGTTTCGGTGGAGTCAATTTACAAGAAACATCACTTACGTGTCCATCTTTGATTTTACTGAAACTCATATATGTATTAAAGCCTTGAAAACTATTAGACACGTATTTTTTTCATCTGCGTAAAGACGGTTGTAAGGGAGGAAACCACCCCTCAAAGACAGGCGTGTTGAGGGGTGATCTTGCAGTTTCACCCATAAGCAGTCCATCGACCTGAATAAAACAGAAACCAAAATTCTTCTAATCTAAAGCAATGAAAAATCCACTATAGAAGTATTTTAAAAAATTGCTTGAAGGGGTGGTACAACTTTCTTTGGGGGGTGGTTTCCCCCCGTTGAAACCATTTTTCCGCCGAGAAAAACAAAGTACGTGTCTAATAGTTTTCAATGCTTCATCACGCATATACGTTTCAATAATATCGAAGGCTGACATTTAAGTGATGTTTCCTGTTGGCGGTAACTTAGTTGTCCATATATCCTGAATTTGTGATGTAACTTAACCGAAATGATTTCAATCGACAGTTCTAATTGAATGATAGCAACTAGGGTGGTTGCAGATTTTTTAAATCAACATTCGAACATTTAGGTGGTTGAGGGCACATTGCACACTCCTTTGAAGCTTGATATTTCGCAAGGAGACTTTAAAAACGAAAATTGATCAATGGAACCGCAATTTTATTTTGAGAGAACAGTTCAACGACCCTCCACTTGATGGGGTTAAAAAACGCTTCCTTTTAACGATAGGGCAAAAACGCAAAAAAATTGTTTCAGAGTTTTTCTAAATGTTATTTGAGTTCCGCGTCTGAAGAGTCTACTTGCAAAATTTCATGCGTATAGATTTAAAAGTATGAGGCTGTGAAAGACGAATGGAGGGACATGACGGTCACAAACGTCCGTTGTTTGATTACGGAAACTTAAGGTATTCCTTTCACGAACCCGAATATTTAACAATCAATGGATTTTCGTATCCAATGAAGTAAAAATACATCACAGTATGCTGGTAAAATTTCAAGCCAAGTTACCGAACTATCAGCGAGAAATTGCGACTCCGAAAATCGCAGAAAATGTAAAAATGTAAAAAACGAGAAAATGTAAAAATTACTAAACCTACTAAATTTGCGTGAAACATTTATTCCAGTGTATCGTTGAATAAAGTAATTAATTGTGATTTATTTTTATTAAGCGCCACTGTAATTTGCCAATGATTTAAACGGGCCCTCCTCATGCCCCGACAAAAAGAAACGGCACTTTGCGAAGGGAATACCTTAAGGCGGGAGCCTGAATTAGAAGGTCCAAAAAAGCGAGTTTTCGGGATTTTTTGTAGAAGGGAAAAAACAAGTGAGCCCCGTAAACATTTAGGTATCGTTTCATGTATATTTGAAATATATTTTAAAAAATGTCAACATGAAACAATAAATGACTGCAGATTTATCAGCAGTCCATGTGCGTCTTGCCCCTGCAGTCCCCAATCGGTGGGAAAGATGCAGCTCGTAATTCTTGACTGAAACCAAAAAAAAACCAATAAAATGTTCAATTGTCATATATTTTTCTTCTGGGTGAATTAAGAAAAAGCTGAAAAAATCGTGAAGTTATAACTTTTCTCGTGTTTGAAAAAAAACGTGTTTAAACAAAAACACTGTAAAGTGTTATAAAAATGATTCAAAAAGACTTTTTCAACGACATTTTAAATTCACTTACAAGAGATTTTCCTACTGAAAAAATAAACTTTGCTTTGATTCAATAGGTCGGTTAGTTATTTTGCTATCACGCCCGCCCATTTGGAAAAATCGTAAAAATGAAAACTGGAGAAAACTTTATGCTTAAAAGTTTTCAATAGGAGGAAATATCAATATCAAATATGAATCGCTTCTCTGCTTTTGGCTTTGTATCTTCGAAAATATTTACAATTTGCCTCTGTAACTTTGTAAATATATTCTTGGATATTTTATCTATCAATTTAAGGTAATCCTGTCGCCAGGCTTCAATCCATCGGATTTTCATAATTTTTTTTTTGAGCTTCACTAAATACATTATTAATCGTCTCTGTAAAATTTCAGGGGCGGTTATCGACCTAATTACAAAGAAAAAAATATTGAAATTGCGTATTTTTGTAAAGGAATTTCGAGACGACATTCAAAAACCCAATTTCCGCTCGCTACAAAAGTGTATATAATAGTGGGAATCTGTCAGATTCTTGAAAATAATCAGATTTATATACTTAACACTTGTAGTAACCGAATGCCCGCAGAAAAAATTACGCTTATTGACCTAACTTTTATGTAATATCGAGCTGAATTTGAACTTCTGGTATTGGTTTTTGTACCACTTGCTAGATTCCCCGCACCTGACATTATTTTGACAGGTCGACGTTGAAAAGCATGGAGCTTAAATTCGCCCGGTTGAATTAAAAGAGACGGGGATAGAACCAATGTTGCCAAATGTCAAACCTAGAAATACTGCGCGAATCGTTGGAATAACATTTTTTTCATTGTTCTAATTAAATGTGAACATTCATTAAACAGTTTACACATGAAATTTTTTATTTATTACAAATTAGTTTTGTTTGCATATGTTAAAAATAGAAATTGTACAAGTTTCAAGTATGATCAGTGGTATGACTAGTGTGAAGCGATAGAATTACCTTAAGCAACTTAAAAAAAACGATTTTTCGGACCTTCTGATTCAGGCTCCGGCCTTAAAAGTAAAGAAATAAGAATGTAAGCTCCTCCAAAAAGACCATTTGGCTCGAACCAATTTACAAACGTCGAATGACGAAAAATTCGCAGGGACTTCGCGGCTCTGCATCAAGCCTGTCAACCTATACGGGGGGAAAGTTACAGTTCGCACCTGTACGAGGCGGTTCAAACGCCGAAAACCCCGACGACGACGAAGATACCGACCTCGGCGTCGGTGAGATTCGCCGATCTCGAGGAGGGTGAGGAATCGACCTCGGACTACGCGAGTATAGAGGCGCGTAGTCCGGGTGACCCGTTGGGGGACGAGGATTGGCCGAGGAAGACATCGATGAAGCACCGGGCATCGATAAGAGAGGGACAATTTGGCTTCTGCAACCCCAATTATCTCGGTCTCGAGGCGAACAACGACGCGAAATACGCAAAAATGTTGAACAGTCCACCGGACAGCGTTCTCGAGGATGCATCCGGAAGATCAGCCTCCCAAACCTTCGCCGAGCTGCTCGAGCTCCAGGAAATAAAGCCACGCGCACCACCCAAGAGTCTCGCACTTGGTTCACCCTCGAGACGCGCCGCGAGCGCATCCCGAGCGGAGAGACAACGTGCCAAACTCGCCGCCAACGAGACCAGCACACCTGGACCAGCACCCCTCTACGTCTTCCTCGTCGGTGGCAAAGAGAAGGGTCAAGTTACCGTCTTCGCTAGGCCGGTCTCCCTCTGGAAGTTGCAATTGGCTCCGCACATTTTTTGAGCCCGATCAACCCCCCGGAATCGTTCGATCGAACAACCTTCGACCAGTTCGTACGAATGTAGTTCAACGTTGGATGTGTTTCACAGATTCAAACAATTTTCACGCTCTGCAGACACTTGGTATGGTTATTCGCTGCACATCCAATCTGTCCTTTCTCACCCCCTTCGTTAATTTTTTTACACGGTCTTACATACAAATCGGGAAATTCCAATGATGGGGTGGATTCTATTCGGCATGCCAAATTTAGTTGTCATAAGCAACGTTGACGTCGATCGGTGTATTCTTTTGATAAGGATGAACTTTAGAGGGTACCTCGATCTTGGTTCGTACGGCAGGACAACAACTCTATTCTTTATTTTTCTTGTCTCAGACGTGTCTCTCCTTCAATATCCCTATTCTTAAGCAGGTTTAATCAGAAACATCTCTATTCCAAAATATCTCATGTCTAGAACATTTCTCTGCCGAAACATCTCTATTCGTAAAGATCAAAATGCCACATCAATTCAGTTCTGAAATATTACTGCTCTTAAATATCTCTATTCCACAATCTTTCGTATCCGAAACTTATCTATTCCTAAATATCTATATTCTTCAAAATCTCATGTGACATCCAAAACATCTGTATTCCGACAATTTCATCCCACAATATCTCTCTTCTGAAGCATCTCTATTCCATTCGTAATATGGTATTTACGGTATATTGGCCATGAATAAAACAAGTGCAACCAGAGGTGCTTGGAATAGAGATATTTCGGAAGAGAGATATTGTGAGATGAAATTGTCGGAATAGAGATGTTTTGGATGTCACATGAGATTTTGAAGAAAACATATATTTAAGAATAGAAAAGTGAAATGGAGTTATTAAAGTGCAGTAATAATTCAGATCGTAATTGTTCACATCATAATTGTGATCGCATAGATCACAATTGTGATCGTAAAGATCACAATGGTGATCGTAAAGATCACAATGGTGATTGTAAAGATCACAATGGTGATCGTAAAGATCACAATGGTGATCGTAAAGATCACAATTGTGATCTTTACGAATAGAGATTTTTCAGCAGAGGAATGTTTTAGACATGAGATATGTTGGAATAGAGATGTTTCTGATTAAACCTGCTCCAAAATATATATATTTAAGGAGAGAGATGTCTGAGAATAAAGATATAAAGAATAGAGTTGTTCTCCTACCCGTTTATTACACTTTTTTCATATATAGGGCTACTGGTTATTGGTCGCGACCTCGTGAAAGGATTGTGGGGCATGTTATTCGTCATCAAATAACCCAGTCACGATTTACGCAAAAGTAAACCATTTTAGAGATATTATTTTCACTATTCTTTTTTAAGGGAGGGGGGTTGTAGGAAAGTACAACAGGCCGATTATTGGGCGAGCACTCGGTGGCCATGTTCCCAGTAATGGTTCGATAAGCGCAGCCACGACTGGTCCGGCCACGATCAAACTTCGGATGATAACTTGGGGCCCAGCGCTGGTTGCCAGTCTTGGCCAATAAACGAAAACGACCCTTTGCCCATGGTTGCTATATGCCATTGGGTCATGGATAAATGCAATATTGGCCCATGACCAAAAATAGCATTGGCCCATTAATGAATGCAATATTGGCCCGAAAATAAAAATAGTATAGGTACCCCCTTCCTTTCATCTGCTAATGCCAAATTCAGCCTTAAATTCGATAAATTATCCCAATAAAGACAGTAGACAACGTAAAAAATAATATTAAAAAACTGTTAAATGGTTTCAACCTTTTTTATTATTGGTAGTTTGAAGACACGATAACAAAGAATTTTCGACAGTAGAATAAGGATTATTATTAGACTTCAGAGTTTTGGACCCTTAATTTAAAAATGTTTGCAGATTATTCTTATTTTATTGTTGATAATTCTTTGTTACTGTGTTCTCTAACTACAAATCACAAAGAAGTTTGATTCTATAAAGCGTTTTTTTTAAATTAATTTTGAAAATTGCCTACCCGTCATCAAAAAAATAATAAAAATAAGAATATCTCGAAAATGGTTCACTTTTGAATAAAGCATTACCAAGTTCTTTGATTGCAGAGAACATGTCGTACAACCCGTTTACGGGATCGTAACCAATAACCAGTAGTCCGGATAAAAAATGATCATGGTATTAGCGGAGTAATTTAAAAAAATGCAAAACCGCTGCAATTATTTTGCGTTTAGGATTCGTTTTAACTCTCGGTCTGTTCATGCTTTTGAGAATATTCTTTACACAAAAATCGTGAGATGATTTCGATTGTGTGTGGCCTGGAATCGTTGCTTGTGAGTTTTTCAATAAATCAGGGTCTCGGACTTTGACAGTTGAAGTTCAGCTTTCTCCCTCTTGTAGTCCCCCTTTTCGTATCAATTGATACAGCGTAAAAAAAAGTGCGACACCTGTTACCATTTTTTACCGTGTGCTATCTTTTCGTTCGCAGCTTATTTTACTAATTACGAAACACCCCCACCCCCATCGTGCTCAGACTTGTATGCGAGACCGTGTTCGCGAAGTCTCGAAAGATCATGTGTATAGTTTGATGATAGGATGTGTATAGATAAAGAATGTACATGATAAAAATGAGTGTCTCTTTGTGATATATTAACCCGGTGTCCCGTCGGCAATTGTCTCCGGTAGAGCTCAATCGACTGTAAACCAAAGAAACGACTTTTTATTTCACGTCATAGTCAAGAAAGGGGATTCCCCTCTCTAGAATTACCCGACAGCAAATCGGGTTAAGGATCCGCGCAAACGAAAGAAAAGCGAGAGGATAGCTAATCGGATATGCCAATATTTGATGGAAAATAATTATTATGATAATAAATAACTCGTTCAATGGACGATAGATATTTTTACGAAATTCTTTCTACCACTGTACAGCAAGACTAGAATGTCGAGACAAGAAAAACAATTCCCTTCCAATGTACAGAAAATGAACAAAAAATCAAAATCTCGTTACGGCGTAGCGAAGATTGGGGTTGAAGCAGAAAGGTGGGGTGCAGTTTCAGCCAAAACCGTTTCGACCAAAATTGTCTCTAATAAATCTGCAGCTGTTCTTTATGGTTTCATTAAGGGGACTAGGCAGCGAAAATGGGATAATATTCGAATGGCATTTGTGAAGAACCGAAACAACATACATACATTTTATTTTTTGCAACCTTTTTATTGGAGTTTTGGCTATTAGTGGTTGAGGTTTCAAAACTCGAAATATTTAAGGGAGATTTGGGTGGATAAAGAAGACCACTCATTTCATGCACTGTTCCCTCATTGCTACGATTCCGAGTAGCCAATTGAAGTTTTCGGCAATTCTCAAACGCCATTGTCTTCGGGGATGTTCTTCCACAGACTGAACCTAAACATTACAAAAATGGCGGCTAAAGTTTGAAAAACGGATGACATTTGTAGTAACAACAATAATAATAAATTGATTTTTTTCATAGACGTAGGTTCATTTTGCGGAGAAAATTGATATCTTCATTTTAAAAAAAGTCAAAGCGATATCTTCATTCGTTCTTCAGTTATCGCGGTAAAACTAGTATTACAAAATGCTGTTTCGAGAAAAACGCGTTTAAGGAGTTTCGATACCATCTCTCAGCCGTAAGACTGGGGATAAAAACACAATGGGTTTTCGGCAGGCTGTCAACGTCTTGTGAATAAAATTCAATTAAAAAATAAACTATAATTGGGAATTTCCCAACTCATAATAGGAGTTAACAATATTTCTAAGCCGGGAAATAATATCAATAGTTATCATTTTTGCAATTAAACATAAATATGTTGCAATTTCATTTAAGAAAAAATAACCGATAGCCTTGGCAATAGCGGCCGTTTCTGCTATTGGTAAGACTGACTATCGCTATAGCGTCGTCGGGGCCAGTTTATTTACACGGTGAAGAACGTTTAACGTTCAACGTTTTATAAAGACTTTTTGATTCGAAAAAGTCGAGAAAACGTTAAAAATGTCGAGCGGACGAATAAATACATTTTATTATAAATTTCAAATGCTTCGATACTATGTACGTGTCAAACACGCACTGATTTTAAGGGCTTACATACACCTGAGACGGCTAAAAGTAAGGTTGTGTTTAAGATTTTTTTTTGTGAATATAACTGAATTTTATTGAACAACCATGCTATACGTTTTAAAGTATGACATTTTATCTACATTGTGTGAAAATTTGGTTAAAAAATTTCAAAAGGTAAAAAAGTTACAGTCGTTTTCCTGGGACGTGTTTTTGTTGACAGCGTTTGCGGTACCGGACGCCTCCTCATTTTTTTTACCTAAAAAAATATTTGTTTCTTAAAGTAGATAGATAAAATTAGTACTTAACGAGCCGGAATTTGAAAATTTTAATTTTTTTCGGGTCATACCAGTCACTGGAATAAAACAGGCGATTTTTCGCCTCGAAATTATCCAGTACTTATGATGAAAAAAAAAACATTATCAGGTATAAAAAAACGACTCGATAAGTACTAGATTATTGTGTGAAGCATAACTGTGCAAACCTCGATCGCGATCGGTCCAGTAGTTGCGGAGATATTTCTGGTACCGATTTTGAAAACAATGTTTCGAGTAAAATGCGTTTAAAGTTTAGAGTACACTTTACACTGAAATAACTGTTTTATTTTAAACTTACATGAAATCGTCGATTCCTGGGCCATATGGCGGAAACGTGACCTTGCTATACAAAAGGTCACAAATACCCAGATGACAAAGGCCACGTCTACCGGCGTCCCGACCGTTAGTCGTTGCTCACCCGGTCAGTTACAAAACGCTATAACTTCGTCATTACTGCGAATTTCCTTATGAAATTTTCAGGGTAGACACTCAAATGATAGTACTTTCGAATGAGCACATTTTTTTTAATCGTTCTTTTTGACCTGCCCAGGTGTATGTAAGCCTTTAAACTACCCGCCATGATGCTCGACTGTGAGTGGCTTACCCGACAGAGCCAGTTAACGCAGAGTTGCCACGTTTAACTTACAAGTTTAGTTGATGTCCGAAAACAAACCGTTCGAGCTCAAAATTCACATCGTTGTTCGAGTATTATTCATGAACCAAATGGAAAAGCCGCATAATTTTTTAACACTATTCCTAACTCTAATCGCAGTTTGTTCAGATTTTAAATTTAAATCGAAGCAGTAGTTTTACCCCTGCAGCCCTATAACTAGAGTTTACGAAGTGCCACGTGTATTACCAAATGGATGAAGGTTCAACTTCAACTTTAAAAATCTCCAAAAGTATGTGGTGAAATGCATTAATTTTTGGACAGTTGATGCATCCTTAATGAATCTCTCGACATATGAATTTCAATTGTCTACAAGCATTTCGATCTTGGTGTCGAAACTTCTCAAGGCGGGATATACATTTCGACAGGAAGAAAATAAGCAATATTGAGGGATTTTTTAAACTAAGAAATAATGATTCTACAATTATCAAACTTTAGATATACTTTAATAGTATATTTAAGTATCCGAAACCATTTTTTTAAATTAATTCATCATCAAATAGCGGAGCTGTGGCAGAATGAGTTGCGAATCGGCGTGCAGTCTAGCTTCCCGTAGACTTTGATTTGCAAAAAAGTTGAAACATTTTTTCAGTTAGAACATGTATAGTTTCTATGTGTCGGTAATTAAAATGAAGAAAATGCAAATTTGAGAAAATGGCACGCATTTACAAAAAAAAATCACCACTTACGCAGCATTTCTGTAAAATGTGGATTAAAAAAGTAGTTTTATTCCCAATTTTTCAAAAACAATTCTCGTCAAGTAGAAGGTACCAATATTATCAATATTTCTACCAAGTTTCAACTCAATCGGCTTAATAGTTTTTGAGTAATCCTGCACGCCAATTTCGATAATGCAGTTTTGAGAAAAACGCGTTTGAAGTTCACGCCCGCTCCGAATCCGAGCGGTGAGGCGCAGCGTTGACGGGCTGTAACGTTTGAAGTTTTTCGAATTTCGCTTTGAAACTTTGGGAAAATATTCTACATATATAGTTCTATCGTTTAAAGAAAAAAAAAGAAATTGTTTTTTTTATCGTTGTAAATGTATATCCCGTCTTAAGTTCTCGCGCAGTACTACAGGAGAAAAATTGCAACATACACTGAGAAAAGAAAATCGTTGAATGTGCAAAATGCATTTTGTTGTCTCGAAAATTTGTTGTTTTAACAGTTGCTCAAAGATGCTAAATAAGCTACAGTTCACACCACTAAAACTATGAGTTAGATTGACAAAACGTGTTTTATGCCAACCAAAAATCAAGTTGAACGTATTTAAAGATACATTTTGTTAAACCAACTGAATTTTGGATGGATGAACGATTTTTTTTCCAGTGGACGTACATTAAAAATCGCCGGCGCTATAGAAGGACTTTTCGAGTTCAGCTTTTGTCTGTGGCAGCAATCGCGGAACATCAGTTTTTTTTCCACCCTAGCTTCTTTCGTCAATGCTTGCGATCTTTTGTCTGCATCCAACAAGCCGTCCTGGTCGCGCAACGTGCACATTTCAACATTTTATTGCTCTTCTGAGCTCAATTTTGCCAATTTTTTGGTTTTCTTTGCGCCAAAATGTTTGGAAGAGGTTGCAGTAACGGAATACACAAAAAGAAGGAAAAAAATCGAGGTTTTTCGATGCCTAGATTCTTGTATCTTTTTTCAAGTTAACTTTTGGGTGAAACGGTTTTGGCTAGAATTCTACCCTGTCAGAGAAAAGTGGAAGAAATGATCGACTGAAACGTACGATGAAAGTTGCTTAGTTCGTAGAAGAGTTAATACAGTTCTACACAGATATCACGCGATGCGCGAAACATTAAATATCCCATATTTATTCGGGGACGAGAACATTCCATGCGTAAATGGAAAGAAAACGAAAATCGCATAAAGCGAGGCTTGGGGCTGTTCGATCATTCCTTTTGTTCCCCCCAATGCGATCGTCCATTAAATCGACGACGGAAACGCGCCGAATTTCCGAATGGGTCGAAAGCTCGAATTTACTTGATTCTCAAATTTGCTCGATCGTAAAGGTCGACGGTGTTCTCTCGAGAACGTTAGCGACCAAAACCTAACGAGTGTAACCATTTACGATGCTGTATTAATGTATACCGTTCGAATAATCGTTAATGGTGAATGAAAAAAAAAAAACGTGAAGAAAATTGATATTTTCAGATACTGACAAAATTTCGTATCGCCCTAGTTTGTAGATTGATATGGGAAAGTGACGATAGACCGAAAGTCACGATAATGTACACAATATTTCTTCGTTTTTTTTTCTCTTTTTTCACCAGGACATTTTCTCCTGTGATTATGTCAATTTAGGCAATATTATTACTAATGTATGGTGTAAACGACACGAGCGTACTTTTATACCCGTCTTTGAAACAAACAAAAGCTGCTAGTGTTAATTATTCTCGTGTGAATGTTTAAGTGAGCTGGGGAGGGGAGGTAGGCTTCGAAGTATGGGGGAGGAGCGAGGAAAATGGTCGAGTATAGATGAAAAATATGCGATTGGGAGAAGGAAGAAAATTCAATAGGACGTAAAAGCATAAGTGTGAAAAGAGAGATTGCCGGAAAACTTGAAAAGCCGAAAAGAGTAAACGTCAAACAATGAAATAAGGGAAAATAAATTGTTCAATTAAACGTACCAGTGCGGAGATTGAGATAGAGCTTTGGTCGGGCATTCCAAAATTGTCCAGACTTTATTAGGGCACTTGTTCGGAAGCCTCGTACGGACCCTCAAAGGGTGGTCACACTTTTTCACTGGGGATTGTTTACTGAAGTATTTAATTCCGTGAGTAGGCTCTTGTACTCAATTTTTTGACAATTCGGCTCTATAACTCCGCCCTTTTACTAAATTATTTAACAAGTACCGTTTAATTTCCGGACATCTTTGAATATAAAAAAAAACGATCTGTCTGTTATAATAATTCGAATGCTGTATATTTTGAGTAATCAAATCTTAATTTGAGGGTGGACACCACTGTGACTGGCCGAAAAAGGTAGCTTTTCCGATCTTTTTTTCTTTATTAGATTATTTATTTGCGATTTGGAAAATAAAGATGTTATTAGGCATAGGTTGGACTTGTTTCGTGTAAATTTTCATTTGGACAAATTAAAAATTAACAACGTTATTGAAGTATATTTAATCTACCTTGATAACATTGTTAATTTTGAATTTTTTAAAATAAAAATATTAGACGAAATAAGTCCAATGTATCCTCAATAACATAAGGCTTTTATTTAAAAACATTTTATAATCTATCAAAATGTAGCTCTCGTTGTACGTAGCCGTTTTTCGAGAGAAAATAATCACAAAATGGCTGATGTTTAAAGAAATTGTGTAATTTTGGCAAAATTTTGACTTATATCCAGGGGCTTAAAACATACTAAATTAACGAAAAACAGATACGTACACCGTTAACCACTGCAATTGCGAAAATGTTGGTTTTTTAAAACTGAAAATCGGGCAATTATAGCTAGAGTTATCATTCACGTCAGGTCGAGAAAAGTCGTTTTGCGAAAAACGCGATTGAAAGTTTAAGTATACGTATATCGTTGGGCTACCTGCTGTCACTGAATCGTCTGCAACTTGGTCAATTTTAAATATTTTTACATAAACATTTTTTCACATACCATGAATATGTATACTTTGAGAAAATGGAAAAAAAATCGATCTTTTTACCCCTTACAGTGGTGTCCCACCGTAATGTTATGTTATAAATATTCCAAATGACAGATGTGATCTTTCAAATTTTATGCACCAATTTTTATTTGTTACAATTGATATTAATTCGACATTCATCGCCGGTAAAAACCCTCATTATATATATATATATATATATATATATATATATATATATATATATATATATATATATATATATATATATATATATCATTGTGAGAGACGAAAAAAATTTGTTGATATCCAGCTTGTAATTGAATAATGAAAATATCATGCATAAGAAAGATACAATGGCCACCTGGACCCTGTTAGCCTCCTCAATGCCTTTTTTAATCAAGCCACTTAAGGCGGAATGACACCTCATCGCGGTCGGTATGGTAGAACAATTATAGATTCCCAAAAATCTCTGAAACGGCTCTTCAGATCCCGTCGAAACTTTGCCAAACGACGTCAAATAGATAGACGAATAGCTTCTAGCCCCTCAAATTTTCTGAATTTGAGAAAAAAAAATGTAGATTGGCTTATCATAAGCCAATCTAGTTTTTTTTTCTCAAATTTAGAAAATTTGAGGGGCTAGAAGCTATTCGTCTATCTATTTGACGTCGTTTGGCAAAGTTTCGACGGGATCTGAAGAGCCGTTTCAGAGATTTTTGGGAATCTATAATTGTTCTACCATACCGACCGCGATGAGGTGTCATTCCGTCTTAAATCTGATAGCCCAGCATTAGGGCTTAGTTGGACTGTATTGTGGCGATGTTAATTAGACCAGCCACATGCAAATCCCAAAATGCCCCGATTTTTAATGGGGTTGCCTTGACAATTTCTCGCATTTGGAACGCTCGAAATCCCTCATCGAAATCATGAAAATTCGTCTCAAACATAGACGTCAGCGACAAAGATTTGAAGAAAATTGTGCACTTATCAACTTCGAGAATAATGGATATCCAGTTCTGACCTAGTCTTCCCATCGTCGCAAGATAAAACTACAAATCGAAAGCTTTTCCCCATCCGTATAAAAACTGTTATCAAAAATTGCAGAGAGAACATTGTATTCGCCCATGCGGTTATCGAACAAAAAATCTTCGCAATGAAGCTAAAATGTAAGATATGAAAAGAAAATTATTTCTCACACGGACGCCGAGCTCTCAACTGGATTCCGGTGTAGCTCCCTCGCTCTTTCAACCACGCGTTAACAAAAACCGCGACGCGGCCCCACGCGATGCTACATTTCTTGAAATCCGTTTAATTCTAAAAAAATTAACAACGGACGAACACAAAATCCGAATTAACGACGAAGCTCTTTCGCTCAACGTGTACTTCGTCCGAACGCAGAAATTAACCCTTGTCAGTCACACCTCCAGATTGTGACGTCAGGGGTGTAATCAACCCCACTCACTTTGGAGAGTGATAAATAATTGAAAAATTGAAAGAAAAAAATACTACAATTCATCTTCAACCCTTGTGTGTAAGAACATGCCGATTATTTTCAAGACGGGCAATTTTTAATATAAAAAAAAGTCGGAAAAAAATTCTGGACGTTCGAAAAACGGCTGGGGTTGATTCAACCCCCGATGACTGTTAAGGGTTAAACGAAAGAAGAAAAAATGTACACAGAAGGAAATTAAAAGAACGCATATAGGTGCCAGAATATTAAAAAAATCAGTGTACTTAAAATAAAAATAGAGTACTTAATTGTATAGATTATTTTGAATGCGTGGCACACGATAAAAGGGTGTAAGAATGGCTCGATTTTATTTTCTTTTTCGGCGTTTGAAATTTGTATGCCCGTGATGGCCCAATACATGTAATCCATCCATAAGTAGTTAAAAGCTCGGTGTGGCTTGCACCACAGCTGGACATTGAGACGTCAAATTATTTTTCCCGAGTGTTTTTTGTTTGATTTTTTAAAGTTTGTTGTTGATTTTATACGGTAATTTTTTTCTATCATCATCGTTATTATTCTCATCACTATAATTGTCATTATCATTCTTATTATTAATATCACTATAGTCTCCGTGATTACTATTATCATTATCATAGTAATAATAATTACTGATATTATCATCATTATTGTTATTATTGATATTATTATTGTAATTATTTGTATGACTATCATTGCCGTGATTATCATGATCATCATCATTATTATTAATAAAACTTTTAATTAGATGTTGTTCTTTGAGGAATGTTCATTTATTCGTGATGTTCGATTGCTCGTATACACATAGAACGAATATGATTTTAAAATACTTGCGGGAAACATTGTGCAATCCATCGCCACATAGAGTTGGGCGAAGTCAACGAATCACGCTTTATGGGGTATATATTAAAAATATATATATACTTTATAATTTCGTGACGTGGACTATTTACATATCGGAGTAAGAGAAAGATGCGAGATCCTAGGAAGAAAAGAAAAGTACACGTTAGATAGGAAAACAATGGGAAATCCCGTGTAATAACGAGAGACGAATGCGACGAACGATGTTTTTTTTTATTTTCATAAACATTAAGGGAGGACACCACTCTGACGGATCGAAAAAAGGTCGGTTTTTCCGAATGTTTTGTCTACTAGATTATTCAAAAAGTATGTTCTTAAGCATACATTGGACGTATTTCGTGTACATTTTTATGTAAAAGAATAAAAAAATTAACAACATTATTGAGGTATAAGAGGCTCTGTATAAGAAATGTGGTCCAACGGCCGGATCGATAACTTGACAATGGTTGGTCTAAAAAATAAAAAAAGCTTCATAATCTATTTAAATGTAGTTTTTATTGTACGTAGCCGTTTTTCGGAAAACCAAATTACGAAATGGCGGGTGTTAAAAAAGTGTAATTTTGGCGAACTTTTTACTTTTATTCGAGGACTTAACAAATACTAAATAAAAAAACGGTGACGTACAACGATAGGTACGGAATTGCGGGAGTTGTGGTTTTTTTTTAAATTAACAATCGGACTATTATAGCTAGAGTTATGATTCCGGCCAGGTCCAAAAAAGTTGTTTCCAGAAAAACGCGATTTAACGTTTTAAGGGGCTATACCAGTGTGAATGCTGAAAATTTGGGTGATTGTCGGGAATTTTTTGGAAGAAAAGTACTCAATTAAAGGTTTCGGAAAATTAATAATATATTTGGCTATATTTAACCTATATTACATAATTTTTTCATAGAAAAATATTGATATCCAAGTGACTTATGCGCTGCCTTCGAAGGCACCAAAAAAAAATCCTCCACTGCTGACAAGGCTGACAAGATTTTCGAAAAATATTAAAATGTAACAAAATGGCGTAGTTATGAAAAAAAAATCTGTTTTCTTGCTATAAAATGTTCGTTTTTTTCAATGCCAAATCGTCAATTTTCATCCAATCAAAAATATCCCACGTCATTGTAGAGTAAATATATTCAAGAGGACTCAGTTCAAATTTGAAGTCAACCAGATAATTGCTCTTTGAGTTACAATATCAACAAATTTGAAAAATCTCTTTTTTTTCGAGAAAAACGCTTTTGAAGATTTAACTATCGATTTTTGCAAGATAAAATGATATTCATATAAATGATATAAATGATCATGATATTCTTGTAAGTCTAAACCGTCGAAAAAGGCAAAAAAATCGATTTTTTAAAAGTGTCACCCTGGTATAGCCCATTAACATGCGCAAGTCGTTGCACTGTCTGCTCTCACTAAATCGTCTGTACCTTGGTCAATTTTACATACGTTAACTTGACATTTTTTAAACATTTTCTTGAATATGTATACTTTGAGAAAATGCAAAAAAAAAACTATTTTTTACCAGTCACAGTGGTGTCCCGCCTTAGTAACAACTACTGTGTTTCGAGTGAACGAGTAGAAAAAAATTCGCTACTCGAGCAAAGTATTATTAAAATGATAAATATATAGCTAATTAAAAAGACTGTCCGAGAGTTTATTCATTTCAATATTTCGACCATGTGTGCGTGTGTGTTTGCGAGATAAAGAATGATCGAAGGAGAAAAAGAATGGGAACTTCTCAATGGCCAGCTGACAAGTTGCGAACACCCGAAAATCAATGTTTTCCATTCGTAGATAAAGGCATACTCGAATAAAACAACGTTGTGTACAAAATGACGGAGAAAAAGAGACGAACAAAAAATGATAATATACACACGATATATTAATAAACATAAATGTCCGTATGTTCGTAGGAGGATCTTGTCGTATACGTTTACCATTATAAATATCATAATTATTCTTGTGATTATTATTGCTATTATTGTTATTATAATTGGAGACGAGCCAACGATGTGATCGAGGCGTGATGATGTCTGTCGAATTTCTTTGTGGCGTGAGCTGTCCGAACGGTATAAATAAATATAACGATAATGTGAACGCAGCATGTGCCGTGTAGCAACGTGGAAAAATCCCATACGCGAATACAAATGTAAAGAAAAAAGAAGAAGAAATAGAGACGTAAAGACGAACCACGGAAGCTGGTAGAGAAGTATTCGCATATTTTTGAGTGGCGATTTTCAGAATGAAATAAAGAAATGGTAATAAAGAAAAGAATAATGAGCGCTCCTTTTACGGGTTTCACGTCAAAACGCAATATTTTTTCACCGCAGAAACCCCGCCGGTGTGTACGCGACACACACACACATATATGTACGTTTACGTCGCGTGGAAAAAAGATCATGTAGCGTGCGCCCGTATAAATAATTTTATTTCCTCAAAACCCGTCAGCAGGAAGTAAGGTAGAAAAAAAATGGATAATGAAATCTTGAAAGAGTGTCCGCGGTTTATTTAAGGATGCTTTGCCCGGGATTTCGAGGCTAATTTGAGTGCGTACATGACGACGTATTCGAGAAGCTATAGAACAAGAATCCATTGTATAGTGCGACCTCTATTATCGGCATAGCGGCGGGACCGGGTCCGAATCACACTTGCGAAATTGGAGGTTGCGCACCATCCACTCAAGCCGACTCTGCGCAGCTAACGTAGTTGATAGCAGTACCCTTCAAAGCCCTCTCTTATTGTCTATACTGCGTTCAACGAGAGAACGACACGCTTCCGAACCTAAATTCGTCCGATACGGCCAGATCCCGCTTAATGCGCCGCCCTCTTTACCCTCTCCACGTTGCCACGTGGCTGCAGGACCCAATACGCTACTGAGTAGCAAGCGCCACTACCCCCACCCGACCCACAGCCACTGAAGGATGCGCGGCGCTGTGTCGTTCTCTCGTTGAACGTCGTATCGAGTAGATAGCATGCTTCGAGATTCGCGCTAGGGCCTGGCGCTTCTCCCATCATGCGCTACACCGATTGATATTCGCTATTTCATTTGTGGCGGTCCCGATAATAGAGGTCGCAGTGTACCCGAACTAGCCAAAAAATGCATTCGTTCACAACTCAGCACTTAGCGATTTTACAAACACCGTAAAAAAAAATATTAGCCCTATGGGAGATGTATACATTGATTTGCAATCGTAATAATACTCGAAGATTTTTAACGATTGACTGAAACGAAATATTATCCAACGAACAAACGGATAACTGGTCGTTCTCGGAAGAAATGAATTCGTTGATTTTAGCGAACGTTTATGCATTTTTACCAAAACTTTACCACTTTTTTTATATACCTGTTTTATTAATTTTCGAAAGACTGTATTTATTAAACTGATCGTACAATGAAATTCGAAAGCCTGAAAAAAAGCCGTCGAAAATGATACCAATACTCATTTTCAATGAATTTAGTAAATTGCAGCGTTTTCAAAAGTTGAAAATCGGAATTCCAACAAGGAGGGAAACTTCAGAACAATAATGACACACGTTTGGGAAAATCGACAAATTAATTGAATACGTAGTAAAAACGTGTTTTGATAATTCGTTCAACGCTTTTTTATGTGGAAACTTTGTCGATCATTCTGCTGTATCGATATGATTGCCAATCGGTGTTTATAGCATTTCCCGTATGTCAATTTTTTTACATAGCCAAGTACTGAATCCAAGCAAATCATATTATTTCTTGCCGGAGATGGATGTGCAATACAATATTAAAATAAAATTAAAAAAGCCGAACACTTTTTGCCTAGTTTCACTAATGGCCGGAAACTGTCCTTAAGCGCACAGCTGAAGCGTCCCTGAAATGCCAAATGAAAGCAGAGTAGCGTGTCGTCGTCGAGAAAAAGAAGAGAAACTTAAACGGCTCAAAATTCGAATTTCCGCAGTTCAGCATAATTACTGCCTGTACAAGTCCCCCGGTTGATGTCAGTGCCCGTATTATTGTGATGTTAAGACTCGAATGCCAAGTCACGTAAAACAAACAAAAACGATATAATAATTACCGATAATTATAATGATACTGATACTAATAATGCCAATCGAAACGAATAAAGAGGAAAAGTGAAAGATGTGTCTAGATCTCGCATGTCTGTCCACCGTATACTATCGAAATCCCGTCACCAGCGCTACCTGTAATTCTTGAGACCAGTGAAGACATCCGTCAAATAATTTCCAAAAAAGCGCCGATCTACCGTGGAGCCTTCGTATGATTTTGAAATATTATTTCATATTATGTTTTATACATTTTTTAATGTTTTTATATGAGATTGATCGCACGATTAGGATAGGCTATATATAGGGTCGAATAAAAAAATGGGTTAAATGAAACAAGTTGAACAACCTCAAAAATAACTTCAACCATGCGTGCCAATTTATTAAAATTTGCATTCTTTTTCTGCAGCTATATATGCATTAAAGAGAAAAAAAACAGTGCACGGGAATTGAACCTAAGATAACAAACTTTTCAACCAGGCATCAACCCATTCAGCTAGAATGTATTTTGTACATGAGAGAACAAAATTAATTTATCCCTATTAAACTCGCTTGGATTTCAATGATAGGGTTGATGGATGGACTCGTCAATTAATTACTGGATAGACTTTTTAAATTTATACTCGACAGTTTATGTATTTCTATTTACATAAGAATATCATTCGTTTTTTAATAACTTGTGGAACATTTAGATTCTCAGGTTAGGCTACAACGAGAATGCGTGGCTATTGTTGTCTGGGCGCGCAGAACATCATGCGATTACAGCGACTCTAGCGGACGGCTTCGGCAAGGGAACCATCCCCCACCACTAGAGTTTCAAGACCTGTATCAACAAATTCAGACGTATATAGAAGAGCAGTTCTTAAGGGGCTATACCAGTGTGACACTTTCAAAAAAAAATTCGATTTTTTTTGCCTTTTTCCACAGTTCATACTTTCAAGAATATCCTGTAAAAATTGCAAGGCCATATCTCTAATTCTCCCCGAATGATCGATCGATAGTTGAATCTTATAACGCGTTTTTCTCGAAATAAGTTTTATCAAATTTTCTGACATTGTAACTCAAAGAGCAATTATCCGATTGACTTGAAATTTGAACAATGACGTAGGATATTTTTGATTGGATGAAAATTGACGATTTGGTATTGAAAAAAACGACCATTCTATACGCAAAAAAACAGATTTTTTCCATAACGACACCATTTTGTTAGATTTTGATATTTTTCGAAAATCCTACATCATTGTACAGGAAATACCTTCTAGTTTAACGACAATTTTTTCCTTTTTCGGTTTCAGCTACTCAATCGGCCGGAATCATGTCAGCAGTAAAGGAACTTTTTTGGCGCCTCCGAAGGCACCGTATAAGTCGCTTGGATCTCAATATTTTTCTATGCAAAAATTATGTAATATAGATCAAATATAGCCAAATATATTCTTAATTGAGAAGAGTTTGTGGCTTTCGGATGGAGGCCGTGTTGAGGATCAGCGTTGTGCCGACGTTTCGCAAACGTTACAGTCTGCATCATCAGGGCTGAGAGCTCCGATACTAAAGCTCTCGTGTCTCGGGTATTCCTTATATAGTTGCAGTCATCGTTCCAGATCACTGCACCAGCCAATCAGATGTTTTAATTGATCAGCTGGTCAATTAAAAAACCGGGAGGACGGTGTGCCAAATAGGATTGACGTGGTATCCTCCATCTCTGTTTAGGTTGTCCGGATGTTTTCGGATTTCCAAGCCTTCTCGGTGTTTCCTGGAAAAATAGCTGTTTGATGGGGCCAGACTTTGGGCTTTGTCGAACTGGATGGCATGACCAGTCTCCATCCAATGTTCGGCCAGCGCTGATTGTGTAATATGGCCATATTTGACACACCGTTGGTGTTCTTTGATCCGTGTACTGATCTTCCTCCCGGTTTCCCCTATGTACACTTTGCCGCATGAGCAGGGTATTTTGTATACTCCTGGTGCACTTAATGGTGGTCTTTGGTCTTTTGCACTCGGAATCACTTGTGCTAGTTTCTTCTGAGGTTTGAAGATGACTCGCACGTTATGTTTTCCAAGGACCCTGCCTATGCGATCGGTTATGCCCTGAAGGTATGGAAGGGAAGTTGTTGCAGTTATTTGTCCTTCATTCTCTCCATCAGGTGCTGTAACCGTTTTCGGATCAGCTATTTTTCTTTTTAGATTTTTGATCGTTCTTTCGATGTTGCCTGGCTTGTAACCATTGTCTCCTAAAGCTTTTCGTAGGTGTTCTAGTTCAACCTCCAGGGAGTCTGGTTCGGAGATCGCTAGAGCTCTGTAGACCAGAGAGCTTATGACCGACTGTTTTTGGGAAGGGTGGTGATGGGACGTAGCGTGGAGGTATCTATCCGTATGCGTTGGCTTCCGGTAAACTTTATGGCCCAAAGTGCCATCGCTTTTCCGTTGGACCAGTACATCCAGAAAAGGGATTTGATTTTCCTGTTCTATCTCCATGGTGAATTGAATATTGGGGTGTTGGGAGTTGAGGAAAGTTAAGAAATGATTGAGGTTTTCTTTGCCGTGACTCCAAATGACGAAGGTGTCATCGACATATCGGAACCAGGTGGAGGGCTTGAGGGAAGCTTCTTGCCGAATTCTGTTCTCGAAGTTCTCCATAAAGATGTTGGCAATGATAGGGGAAATAGGGGTACCCATGGCTGCGCCTGAAGTTTGTTCATAAAACTGGGATTGAAATTGGAAGTATGTAGAGTTTAGGCAATGTTCTATGAGGGGCAGTAGGTTAGGGGCAACTTTTTTGGAATTTTTAACTATGCTTAGGGTTTCATTGGTTGGGACGTTTGTAAACAGGGATACAACATCGAAACTCACTAAAATATCTTCTGGTTGTACCTTGATAGACTGGATCTTGTTCACAAAATCCCGGGAGTTTTGGACATAGGAGTTGTTGAGACCTACGAGTTCCTGCAAAGGTTTGCAGAGAAAACGTGCCAAGTGATATGTAGGGCTGCCTATGTTGCTAACAATGGGCCTTAGTGGGATGTTGTTTTTGTGTATTTTTGGCAGACCGTAAAGCCTGGGTGGTAGGGATTCCTTGGGTGTAAGGGCTTTGGTTAGGTTTTCCGATAGACCAGCCTTCTTTAGAAGTGTTGTTGTTTTCTTTTCTACACTCGATGTGGGGTCACGTGATAATTTCTTGTACGTGTTGGTGTCCTCGAGCAGGTTCATGGCGCAGCCATGGGTTCCCCTATTTCCCCTATCATTGCCAACATCTTTATGGAGAACTTCGAGAACAGAATTCGGCAAGAAGCTTCCCTCAAGCCCTCCACCTGGTTCCGATATGTCGATGACACCTTCGTCATTTGGAGTCACGGCAAAGAAAACCTCAATCATTTCTTAACTTTCCTCAACTCCCAACACCCCAATATTCAATTCACCATGGAGATAGAACAGGAAAATCAAATCCCTTTTCTGGATGTACTGGTTCAACGGAAAAGCGATGGCACTTTGGGCCATAAAGTTTACCGGAAGCCAACGCATACGGATAGATACCTCCACGCTACGTCCCATCACCACCCTTCCCAAAAACCGTCGGTCATAAGCTCTCTGGTCTACAGAGCTCTAGCGATCTCCGAACCAGACTCCCTGGAGGTTGAACTAGAACACCTACGAAAAGCTTTAGGAGACAATGGTTACAAGCCAGGCAACATCGAAAGAACGATCAAAAATCTAAAAAGAAAAATAGCTGATCCGAAAACGGTTACAGCACCTGATGGAGAGAATGAAGGACAAATAACTGCAACAACGTCCCTTCCATACCTTCAGGGCATAACCGATCGCATAGGCAGGGTCCTTGGAAAACATAACGTGCGAGTCATCTTCAAACCTCAGAAGAAACTAGCACAAGTGATTCCGAGTGCAAAAGACCAAAGACCACCATTAAGTGCACCAGGAGTATACAAAATACCCTGCTCATGCGGCAAAGTGTACATAGGGGAAACCGGGAGGAAGATCAGTACACGGATCAAAGAACACCAACGGTGTGTCAAATATGGCCATATTACACAATCAGCGCTGGCCGAACATTGGATGGAGACTGGTCATGCCATCCAGTTCGACAAAACCCAAAGTCTGGCCCCATCAAACAGCTATTTTTCCAGGAAACACCGAGAAGGCTTGGAAATCCGAAAACATCCGGACAACCTAAACAGAGATGGAGGATACCACGTCAATCCTATTTGGCACACCGTCCTCCCGGTTTTTTAATTGACCAGCTGATCAATTAAAACATCTGATTGGCTGGTGCAGTGATCTGGAACGATGACTGCAACTATATAAGGAATACCTGAGACACGAGAGCTTCAGTATCGGAGCTCTCAGCCCTGATGATGCATACTGTAACGTATGCGAAACGTCGGCACAACGCTGATCCTCAACACGGCCTCCATCCGGAAGCCACAAACTCTTCTCATTACATAAAGAGCCGTGAAAGCTTTAAAACTAAAATATTCTTAATTTTCCGAAACATTTAATTGAGTACTTTTCTTCCAAAAAACTCCCGAAAATCACCCAAATTTTCAGCGTTCACACTGGTATAGCCTCTTAAGGATATTATGTGCCGATTTTATTGGGGGAATTCCCCCAAGGTAAGTTCTCGATTAGCGGCGCTGACGGCAGTTTTCATTCTCCCTTTCGCTTCCGCTCGAAGGCTTAAACGCTGGGTACATAACGGCGTTCTGCTTACTCTTAGAGATATTATGCGCTGGGGGAATCATTGTGTCCTGCTTTCTCTTATAGGTACTATGCGCTGGGAACACGTGCGATCGTTCTCGTTGGGGATACGCTCGCTTTCTCTTGCACCTTCTCGTTTCGTTAGTGCTCTCTCGTTGTTCCATTGTAAAACAGTTTTTATTTGTTGTTAAAAATAAAAGATTTACTTTTATTTTATTTTATTTATTTTGTTTATTGTATGTATTTTATTTATTTTTATTTTTGATGAAAATCAAAGTTTTATTGTAAAATAGTTTTTATTGGTACGCTTCGGTTAGGCTCAGAAAAATCCTGTTTGAAGGGGTGATCCAACTACAACACCCGTGACACAAGGCTTATTGTTATCAAAATAAAGATTTTTTTCTTCGTTTGAACAGTTCGAAAACTCCTTAAGGCAGTAGTCTGGTCTAGAGCGAGATTTTTTAGGTCATTTTTGGGTTGGAATAACTTTTAAACCGTTGAAGTTGTCTTGATGAAATTTTACATATGTATTTATTGTTCCTTTGAGAATGTATCTACATTAACAAAAAAAATATTTTAAATATTATCGTGTAGTTTTTTATTTTTTTACAACATGGTCCGCCGAAAACCGCCTCAATCGGCGCCCACTGTGGGTGATGTTGTATGCATCTGAAAAACAAATATATATATATATTCTCAATCGGCATGAGTATTCTGAGCACTGGTAGCAGAATTAGTACTCAAAATAATTTTGTTACAAAATGACGGCCTGTTAAACTTTGATTAACGAGATTTCATACATTTTCAGGTATTCGACGAGTTATAAAATGTGGGCAAAATTATTGTTCGACTCAATACTGCTACCAGTCCTCAGAAAGAGGCTACTGAAGGTATGTGCAAAATTTGAGCTCGATCGATCAATTAGTTATCGAGATATCGTGGGCGCCGATTTAAAAAACATAGTTCTGAGATGAACGCGTTCAAAGTTTTGATACCGTTAGATGAGGTTTGCGCTCGGCCTGCTTATAATTTCTATTACTCTGCTAATTTTTGAAATATCAATAAACGGTTTTCACGAGCATATTAAGAAAGGTCTAAGGAATAATAGAATGAAAAAAAATATGGATTTTGTCAAATTTCTAAACCAGACTACTGCCTTAATTTTTCCCTCCATCACACCCTCCCACTCCATTACTACCCTTTCAATACTACCCTTTCCCTACTCCAATACTACCCTCCAATACTACCCTTTCTCTACTACAATAATTCTATTATATAATAAGCATACGTGAATTAAAATTAACTAATGTAAGCGTGGGTTGATTGAATATTTTTATGCTTCCGTTAATCTAATTCATTATTTCATGACAAGTTAAATTCATTTCAGCGGACGAAAATATAAAAAGAATTAGATTCCAGGAAAGAAGAACAAAGGAGAAAAGAATGGAATAATTAGGGTTCGAACATCGGACTCCCCGTCCAGTTCATATCCCTCGTGCTACAAAAAGAAAGTGGTCTGAACGTCCGAAATTTGTTTTTTTTTTTTAAATAAATTGTCTTAATAAACTTTAGTTTGCACCAAAATGCTTTGAGCTATTCATATAAATTATTTTTCTGAAAAAAATCCAGCATGTCGGTTTCGATCCAAGACTCTTAGCTCAAGCCTGTTTTCGCTCCGCAATGTGCATGAGAGAGATAGGTGTCTCATTCTGCCCACCCTCCTGCCGTGACAGCTGTTCGCTCGCCACGCCGCCACGCGGCAGTTTGGGTCGCAGAATACTTGTCTTCGGGACACCCATAAAAACTGTTCTTCTATGTACACCTGAATTAGTTGCCGTTAGTGAGGCAAAAACATAGTTCCTCATCTATTTACTGGAAGCGCTGTCACGTCTTGTAGATATTCCCGATTTTCCGGTCCTAGACGTGGTGCAGTGATTTTTCAATATAGCCGTTCAAAATATAACGCACGGTCGTACATACAGGTCTTACAAGTCGAATTTTAGTGGTGGGGAGTAGTACGCTTGTTGTCTAAGCTTTCCGTTGGCCTCAACGCCACTGCACGTCGCTGCTGCAGATCGGTACGCTGAGGCGGTGCGTGATATAACCTCAGTTCTACAACGAAAAAAATTACATGTTTGCGCGTGGTTTTCTCTTACACTTTTATTAAGTCTTTTTTCGTGCATTTTATTTGTTGTGCGGAGAAAAAGTGTAAGAGAATAATTTTTTTCTCCCTTGATAATCCATTATCGCAAACATGGGTAGAGCATGTGCGGTACCCAAATGCAAAACAGGATACAAATCGGTGAAAGAAAAGCGCTCGCTTTTTACAGTGCCAAAAAACATTGAACAATATAAAAAATGGCAAGCGGCGATTCCTGGTGTTCATTTGAAGCATTCGCATTACGTGTGTGAAAAACACTTCGAGGAAAAATGTATTCTCAGAGAATGGATCAAACGTGATTCCGACGATCGGATTATCGCCCGAGTACGTTTATACATTTTATATGTATGTTTAGAAAGTATTTATTTGAGATATTCCGCCGTAAACCTCCTCAAGTTTTATACGTCCCCTACCCCTTCCCTGTGTTCGTTATTTCCTTATTTGACTCACATTTGGAAACGGGCAGGGAAACTGTAGAACACCTGACCAATGCAGGCAGTGGTTTTAACAATTCCTCGTTGTTCCTAAGAATATACTCAAGTAAGAACTCCCATACTGTGGAAAAATCACCTCCCACTTAGCGATCTGATACGCCAGTCTGTGCGTGGCTAAGCGGGCACTCATCCAAGTAATGGAGACTTCCAATACCACTGAACATAGAAAATCGCTAGAGCAGCACGCTGACTGTATCCATCGTTGCTGTGTATATCTAGAAAATAAAAAACAGGACAGGGGTCTTCGACCTTACATACAAAGGCCAATGATTAATTCTCGCACTTCTCGCTCACCCACACCCGCCTCCACCCGCGCCCCGCTTTGTCCGAGCGGTACCTCTCTGATTTTAACCGCGTAAATTCAAATTGCAGTCTACAGTAATATTTTCTTTAGCCTCCAGGGGCCGCGGGAAAAATCCCGGCGGACCGCAGGTTGACGACCCTTGATATAGGGTGTCTCAAAATGGCCTGACATTTTAGTTTATTAATAAAACGTATTGTTTATTTTAAACGTACGAATATTTTTCTTTAGATATAAGGTACAAACATGGAGGTTATGGGTAGAACAATATCCGATAAATGGCCGCCACGTCTTTATTTGTAAACGGTCACTTTTCTGACGAAATTTTGAACAACATTTTGGAATCATTACGGTCTAATTTCATTAATGGTGCGTCCAATTGCTTTATTGGGCTCCGGAATGGTAGGCGGATCATTGGCATACACTTTCCTTTCAAAAAATCCCAAAGAAAGAAGTCCCAATTCACATCGCCGCGGCTCGAGATAACACGACCATGAAACTTCGTCTGCAATAACTATGCAGTAACAATGCAGCAAATAACCATTTCTATGCGTTGCTCGATCCTGTAATTCTCCATGACTAAACCTCAATACTTTCTGATGCCAATTGTCAAACATTAGTGGTCTACGTTCGCCAAAAAAAAATTGCGCGCTATTTAAAATCTCAGGCCATTTGGAGACACCCTCTACTATGTATATTATATCACAATCACATTATTTGATCTTGCATTCAAGCTCTGCTCATAATTATCTGTAAATGTCACTGTAACTCTTTGTACACTCATTTTAGGTTCCCTACGTACATCCAAGGCTTGTCGAATCAGCAGTTCCAACAATTTTCCACAATTGTACTGCAGTGAAACCGTTGATGCCTACTGTCGTAGACCGGCCAATGGATGGTGTTCTCGATGCCTCAAAATTCCTGAAATCCCAATGTAAGTATCTATAAAATAATGCGGTTTTTTATATTTCAAATTTAAATAAGGGGTACATACAGAGAACAGGTGTTCTATGTGTCATTTTGCCTTAAGGGATATACCTGAAATATTTCCAAGATGATCATGAATAAATCTGAAATAGAATAGGAAAAGAAAATTACTAATAAAACTATATACTTCAATAAAAAAAATTAACTGATGTCAAAATAAACTTATCTGATTGATGCGATGATAGAAAGTAGAGAATACGTGGAAAACAAAATCATTTATTAACAATTGTAAAGCATTATAGGATATGAAAGCTCCTAAAATATGGGAAGGGCTAGAAAATGATTTGTCTGATTTGTGCGATCCTGGAAATTGGAGGATACCTGAAAAAGAAAATGTATGATCAAAAGTAATACAATATAAGAAAAGAAGAATTCTGAAAGTGGGAGAAAATCATGCATGAACATAAAGTTATGCGATATTGACTGAGAACAGTTGTTTCATAGGTTATTGTACCTTACGGGAAATACATGGGATTTTTTCAAGACAATCCTTTGGAAAACCTGAAACAAAAAAAATAATAATAATACTTTAATCTCTCTATCTAAATACTATTCGATAATATCCTTCAAGTTTAGTTGTCCCTAAATCCGTAAAATTGACACTATCTTAATACTTATACTCTAATCTCTCTATGATCATTTAACTCTCCTGGGCTGTCTGAAACGAATAAAAATAATATTAATATAATTAAAAAGCTAAAAAGCTGAAGTTACCTGAAAGAAGATCCTCGCCATAATGGTTTAGTGAAAACTGACTAAATTTCAGGGACTTTATCGATGGCACATGATAGTGCATAAAAGTTTTCAATTTTTTTCACAGGTGCAAACTTCGGAGATCTTCCATTGAGTGTTGCTGAAGGAGAAAGTGTACATGCATCGTACGAAAAGACGCGAGACTTCATTCAGAACTCGGATGTATTGCCACAGGAAATTGTCGACATCGATTTTTCTTTGAAGCAAGAATTGATTAAGACCGAGATTTCTTCTCCGTACGAATTCCTTAAGTCCGACGTTACGTTGTCGCCAAAATGTATTCCTCCTCAAAGAGAAGCTCTTCCACAGCAACAGTTCAATGAGCCAGAGTTTTATTCACCGCACGAGTTTGTCGAGCACAAGGTTGGGTCGCCGCGAGAATTCGTTAAGCACGAGGTTCTTCCACTAACAGAGGTTGATAGTATCGCATCAACTTCCGATAAGTGTGTAAAGGAAGATTCAGCGTCGACAGTGTCCGGCAAAAATTTCCACATTTCGAACATCACAATCAACGATTGTGCAAGTGATGTGGCGACGAGTGAGAAGAACCCCATCACCATACCAAAGTCGTGGGGTGTTACAGAGTACACTGAAGGCGGAGGACAAATAGTTGTCTTCTCAAACATCGTAAGGCCGCGCGCAAATGGCACAGCAGGGCCAATAATATATAAGAGTGTCGAGGTTGAGACGGACAAAACACTTCGCTACAGTGTTTTTGGGCGCGTTGTAAATCCAGAGAGATGTCAACTGACTCCAGTCTTGACAGACACCACTCTGCTGCCGAAAACTCTAGAAATATTCAAAAACTTGAATGTGTGCAATGGCCTAGGTGCTGTAAACGTTCATTATTTGTCGGTTGATGGGGTGTTTAAAGACTGTGTTCAACGATGGCGTGATAACGATTGCACGATGATCTCGAAACGAAAACGGTGTGAATATTGCCAGAAGACGAGACAACGAATTCTACGGAGGGAAGCAAGGTCAAAGAAGACAGAAGCTTTACATCGCATACGTCACGTGTCAAATCCCATCGACAAGAGGAAGCTTATTGCTTTACGAAAGAAAAACTCGGGTGAAAGACGCGTGAAGAGTTATTCCAAGCGACGTGTACGATTATTAACTCAGTCGTTCAACGAGAAAGCTGACTTTTAATGCTAAACTGCATTGAAAATAAAGTTTTTCTTTCAATTACGCCCATTCCCGCTCAATGTGAACAGTAAATCCATTGACATGTGCTGTTAGTACAGAAAAGAGAGTATCTAAAATAGCAGTCTCTCTAAAAGGAAGACAGAAGTTGGAAAACAAACTGCTTGGAGGTAACTTCATTATTACGATACATTTGATCAGTCAAGTGATATTTTCGTCTGATATGGTTGTCAATAGTTTGTTTATGGGAGACTATATCGAGACAATGAATTGGCTATTCATCGCTCAAGGATTCGCAATACTAGCCGAACGATTGAGCAAAGTGACGAACATGGCAATAATAAATTGCCGAGGTTGTATCAGATTCATCGTTTGCTAGATTTCACAACACCTTCATTCATAAATCCTCCAAAATGGCTGGGTTTTAACAGTAATTTTTATCGTAACAATGTTGAAATATCTGGAGCGCGATCAATTCAACTTTGTCTCGATACAACGTTCAATGGCACAATGCCAGGAAATGCCGTATTACTGGAAGTATATGTTACGAAATATATACATATTCTTCTAACAAGCAGCTAGGAAAGAAAAGGTTTAAAAAAATGTGGCATAGCTCATTTAAGGGTAATTCCAACACGAGACATGGAATTATGAATGAAGACAAAGCTTGGAAGAAGTAGGAGGCATTCACGCAAAAGTATTATGCAACATTTCTCGTGGACAGAGACGTGAAAAGCGTCGTCACAGCTGAAATACCGGGTATTGTTGTTTAACCGGACATTCCGTGGTTAGCTTACATTGTGTGGGCATCGAGACGTCTTCTGGAGATTAACCGTCCAATAATAGGTAAAACAAAGCGTGCAATTGAGGCTGTGAAGAAATTCCCTTATATTGATTATTCAGCGAAGAATGTTCCAAGGCTGAAGTGCAATCACAAATATTTTTCTCAAATTCAGCAAGGCGTGGTGCTATTAGCATTACGAAAGTGCCGTTTCATCATTTATGTATTATTGATGACTCACTTTATATTATAGAGGATTCATATTGTGTTATTTACGCAAAAAAGTTGTATAGCGCTTTGGAACATCCGTATTTTAGCAGTATTCTACCTGTGCTGGCAAAAGTCGCAGAACAGTCGATGAATTGCGTTAGAATTAATAGCGAAGACAAAGAAAGTGTGCCAAGAAATAAATAAATGACAAAAGTCTTTAGGCATACTGTTACATGGATAATAAAGTCTAATTTTAAATATCTGTTACATATTACTCATTGTGTATTTTATAAGTGTTTTGTAATATTTCTTACAATTATAATTTTCAAATTAAATTTACAATTATTATTTTAATGCATTATTGAAGTCTAGAACTGTTTTTAAAAAGTTATCAGCGGATTAAATAAGTGGCCCCAGATTGCTTAACCCTTTCACACCTGACGGGACATATGCTGTCCCAGTTTGGAACATTTTTGAAATTACGACTGGGAGAACATATGTCCCAGTTACTGAAAAACAGGCGCATTTCACTAGTGAGGAAGTCGCACCCTTATTGAGCAAGTTTCAGACAGAAAAGTTATTTCATCGTAGAAATAGTTTTGAAGGTATATGCAAAATTTGAGCTCGATCGGTCAATTAGTTATCGAGATATCGTGGGCGCAGATTTAAAAAACAGTTCTGAGATAAACGCGTTCAAAGTTTTGATGCCGTTAGATGAGGTTTGCGCGCGGCTTGCTTATAATTTCTATGACTCTGCTACTTTTTGAAATATCAATAAACGGTTTTCACGAGCGTATTAAGAAAGGTCTGAGGAATAATAAAACGAAAAAAAAATCGATTTTATCAAATTTCTAGACCAGACTACTGCCTTAATGTTTCCCTCCATCACACCCTCCCACTCCAATTCATCCTCCCCCTCCTGATGGAAGAAACCCACCACCTTCCCGTGGTTTCCATTGAATAATTTTAGCTCACACATATTTTTTCCCATTTTTATCTGGAAATTGCCAATCTCTTATACTAATTTTTTCCCTACTACAATAATTCTATTATATAATAAGCATACGTGAACTAAAATTAACTAATGTAAGCGTGGGTTGATTGAATATTTTTATGCTTCCGTTAATTTAATTCATTATTTCATGACAAGTTAAATTCATTTCAGCGGACGAAAATATAAAAAGAATTAGATTCCAGGAAAGAAGAACAAAGAAGGAGAAAAAACTGGAATAATTAGGGTTTGAAGATCAGACTCCCCGTCCAGTTCATATCCCCCGTGCTACAAAAAGAAAGTGGTCTGAACTTTCGAACTTTGTTTTTTTTTTAAATAAATTGTCCTAATAAGCTTTAGTTTGCACCAAAATGCTTTAAGCTATTCATATAAATTATTTTTCTGAAAAAAAAAATCCAGCATGTCGCTTTCGATCCAAGACTCAGCTCAAGCCTGTTTTCGCTCCGCAATGTGTATGTGAGAGATGTCTCACACCGCCCACCTCACTACTAATATTTCTTACAATTATAATTTTCAAATTAAATTTACCATTATTATTGAAGTCTAGAACTGTTTTTAAAAAATTATCAGCATATTCAATAGGTGGCCCCAGATTGCTTAACCCTTTCACACCATATGCTGTCCCAGTCTGGAACATTTTTGAAATTACGACTGGGAGAACATATGTTCCAGTTACTGAAAAACAGGCGCATTTCAGTGGTGAGGAATTCGCACCCTTATTGAGCAAGTTTCAGACAGAAAGGTTATTTCATCGTAATAATTACTTGAAGGAGAAATAACTGTTCCCGGTAATGAGGCGCACTAAACTGCTTTTTTCGCCGTATCGAAAGGGTTAAACCACAAACAACTTGAAGAATCATGTTAAGATAAGGTAATACCACTGCTTGTGATTGGTAGGGGACCTTTGATTACAGAAAATATGTAATATATCTGCTGTTTTCTGAGTTACTATTGCATTGAATTGCTTTTTTTCAACTTAGAAACTATGGGATTGTTACTTTTACATAATATTTTGCACATATGTCTTCTATTCTAAAACATTTATCTGCCAATACGCAATGAGACTGGGGAATCAGTTGTTTTGTAAACTTTGATTTCACAAAAACTTGCTTGTCAGAAGCTTGCCAATGTAACGCCAGAGTAACGCCAACGAGTACTTTCACGTTAAGATTGCTTTTATAATGAGAATATGAACGTAAACGACAATTTAAACATTTGAACCTTTGAATAGGGATCTCAAAGCAGTCGAGTACGATTCTGGTATTTCTATAGCGCTCAAAACAATTGGGTACATTTCTAAGAACACCTCTTTTGAGGCCAAGGTATTGCACCGCTCGATATCCTAAACAATGTTCCAATACAAATGAAATAAATATCCAATTTCAATTTCATCAAAACCAATCAAATTAATTCTCGTAATGTAAGTACACATTTGGAGTTTTTCCCTGGACTTTGTGAAACTCCTTCATGCACATTGCGATATTATTGAACTGGTCAAACGATGGCACTTCGGTAAAAGCGTTCAGCTTGGTATTCTCCGTTATCATTCTTGCAAAACTTTCGTCTCGGTGTTGTAAAGTATCAACATCCACTTGGATAGACTTGTTTGACGTTTCACGGCTCCAAGAGACAGAATAATCGTCAACTTGGACTCCAACATCCACAAATGTTTTTGCTTTAGAATGTTCATGTGTCTGCTGAACTGAATGAATTTGAAGTACTTTTGTGTCATTAAGATCTTCGTCCATTGAAACGTCAATTGAATTGTAAGCAGCATTACAATAAACTTCTGGGGCCATTACTTCGCGCTTGATTTCTTGCGAGGTGGTTGTTGGATTTACCTCCATAGCGGATTGTAGAGATGCTACTGCAGTAACTGATTTATTTGCTGCCCTTTTTTAGCTCTCTTGAGTTTCTTTAATATCAGCTCTGGCTTTCGATTTTTTAAGGTTATGAGCGTCAATGGCAGATTTCGAGAACGAATAACTATTTTTCAGACCACACTTTTTACAAGGGCCGTCTGAAATGATATTCATACATTGTATATAACGGAAATAACTTTTAGTATTGCTCGATTTATTAATTATGCGGTATTGGAAGAAAAAAATCTTGTGGAGGGAAATGCCGACTACACACTCGCATCGGGGGCCTAAAATGAGTCATTTTCAGAGCCAACGACCACTTTTCTTTTTTAACTTCATCTTTAGCTTATGGAACGACAGTTCAGTTTTATTATCCGTCTTGCACCCTGGCACATTGCAGAATCTTGAGTCATTTTTCGTTTTTTTTTAAATTTTATCCATAATTGGCAATGTATTTTGACAATGTTGACTATACTAGTAGAGCTTCTGCCTTAGACCGCGAGAGGCGCCAAAACTTTCGGGTATGGCGAATAGATATACAGCAAATTTTGAAAAATCTTCATTGCACAGCTTTTCGGACCTGCTTTTGATTGGCTCACTTCTACGTAGCAGCGGTTCGGGTGGCAGCAGCACGGTCTTACATACAGGTCTCGCAACGAAGCTAAGTTTTTGTGGTGGGGGTAGGCACGCTTATTGGCTTCACTTTTCGATTCACAAGGCGCCGCTACGCGTCGCTACTAGCAATAAGGGGAAGTAGTTTCCCCCCTACCGGCGAATGGGCCCAAGGTGTTTACGTATGTTTTTGTGGCGCGATTGTTGAAATAACCTTTATTTGCGACCATATACCAGAAGGTTCTACGCGATTTACCGTGATACATTTTTTATCGTGATTTTACGCATAAGTGTGTATTTTTTTTGGTAGTGTTTGCGAAAAAAATGCGAAATGGCTAAGGGTTGCGCGGTTCGCAAATGTAAAACGGGATACGAAAATTGTAAGCAGAAATGCTCCGTGTTTCGCGTGCCCAGAAACGTCAAACGATACAAAAAATGGCTCGATGCTATTATTCCGGGACTGAAAGAGTCTCAGTACGTGTGCGAAAAACATTTCGAAGAACGATGTATTGTGAGACATTGGAGAAAAAAGTATGTAAATGGTCGTAATATGTGTTGGCATGAATTAATGTATTCAAAAAGTTTTCAGTTTTTTTTAGATAAAAGTAGTCAACTTTTTTTTAACCAACACATTTTTTCAATTGGTTTCGTATATTATGCACTTTACACGACAGTACGGTAAATTAAGTTAGGGCAAACGGCGCATGCGTTGCGTTCAGGAGGGAAAAGGACAGAAGAGCTATTTCTCTCTTCGTCGCACCACACTTCCCCTTGCCGTCACGCACCAAGCGGCAGAAATCGAAATAAAAAACAGAACCGCTAAAGGTGCCTACCCCCACTACCGTCGTTGTCAGACCTGTATGTAAGACCATGGTTTAAGGCTCCTGATCTAGCCTCCCTGTCCATGGTTTTGGGGACCACTCCCCTAGCATGGCCTAGCTACTTTTTCTCTAGTCTCTATGGAAAATTCACCAAATTTCCCTCTCTCCGTCCCAGCAGCGCCGCGAAATTCATTACGAAAATGCTGGAAACGTCACGTCAAAGTGCTTTCAAGATAAAAGTTCGATTACTATGAATTGTCATTGAAGAAACGCTCCTAATGCCGCTACAATTCGAGTCCAACGTGAATTCTAACCTCTTCAAATCGATCTCTACCGAAACTTAGATCGTCTCGATCTTCGTTGCCTATAATGGTTAACCTGTGAATAAGTTTTTTTTATACTCCGGTCAACGTATTCCCTATTTCGGAGCGTGTTTACGTTTTTTTCTTGTATTTCTCATTAATTCACGTCTCATTTAAAATTCGGTCGTAACCGTTCTTTTTATTCACGAATTTTCATACGTCATTATTCCATAATGTTGAAAAGGAATATTGCAACGATAACAGAGATTTTGGAAACCCACGACGGCCGTGACAAAGTTCTCAAGTGCCTCTCCTATGTCGCTAAATTCGCAACGTTGTTTGTCGAATCGCCGGAAGCTTCCAAGAAGATTATTCACTTTGGAAGTAAGATGAGCGAGTGTCGGGTAATGCTGAGGCTGATGGACGATATCCCGATATTACACGAGGCGATTGTATTCGGATGGGGAAAGCATGTACGGAGCGTCTTGCCGCTCTTTCCGTACGAAACGACGATAATTTGTGCAGTTTTGTATTCTCGATAGGAACCCGACGGATGTACGCGGACGCTCCAATTATTGAAAATTCTACTCGACGCAATTGCCTCACCCGTGGAGCACATTTGCTGGGCAGCCGAGCAAAAACTTGTCACCGCGGACCCAAGCTTTTGGGACAATCTGAGCACTCGGTTGTGGGTTTTCTCTCTGTGTGTGTCGCTATGGACGTAAGCTACTGAAAAACATTTTCTTGTGGGTTCTTTCTCTTTTGACCGGGTTATTCATTAAGAAATTTTGGGGTCATGAAAATGGCAGGGTCTAAAAAAAAATTCGATTTTCAACCAAAAAGGGGAGAAATTTTCGGAAATTTAAGGGGAGCAACTTTGGGAGTCATGAAAAAGACAAGCTCTCGAGAAAAGGAATGTTTTTCGATGAAAAAAAAACAATTTGATCATTTGTTATTAACAAGTGGATAAACATATTTTTCAAACCATCTGGCGATAGAATAAAAAATGTTATAATCTATGCTCAGTTCGAATTTAAAGTGAATTGGATGAATAGATTCTGAGATACAACTTACAGTATTAAGGGGAGGGTAGGGGTTTCAGCGTGAAAAAAAAACACTTGCGATTTTTTTCATCTATATGGATAGAGTAAATTTATTGAAACCTTTTGTACATTGTTGAGTGTCATTTCAAGAACATTCCGTGAAATTTGTACGCGAAAATATCCACAACCAAGCCGGTGACAAAGCTTTCCCAACAACGCCTTTGGAAAAACACGATTTGCGGTGTTCACTGTATCTCAACTAGAAATTATCTGAAATCAAGTACCATTAAAATTTAGTCAAAGTATTATCAAATCCTTCCCCCGACGGTCGTTGATAATTTTTTTTTTCATTTCTAAATTTTTGGTGGTCATGTAAAGTGAAAAGGGCTATTTTTCACGAAAATTCCGCCATTGTGGTGGTGGAAAACCCCCTCAATGTAAAAAAAAATCTCAAACTAACCGTTGGGGGGAGGTATTTTATATGTAGAAAGTGTGTACCAAGTTTGAAATAAATCGGTCATGTAGTTTTCAAATGGCAGTGAACACGGACTTTAAAAAAGTGGTTTCGAGAAAAACGCGGCACCGGCTTGTTTGTGGATATTTTCGCGTACAAATTTCACGGAATGTTCTTGGAATGACACTTAACAATGTACAAAAGGTTTCAATAAATTTGCTCTACCCATATAGATGAAAAAAATCGCAAAAAAGTGTTTTTTTTCACGCTGAAAACCCTACCCTCCCCTTAAGAAATTATAATTTCGAAGAAAATCTCCACGATGAGGGTCACGGTAGCGCAGTAGGCGATATGACTTCGCAAAAATCATCATAACTCGATCATATTTTGAATTTTTACAAAATCTTTATTGCACAAAAAGTTAAGACCATAGAAAATATGTGATAAAAAAATTGTATTTTCGAAATTTTTAGCTTATGCAGACCCCTTAAGGGTCTAGTAAGTAAGATGATTGAAAAATCGTTTGAACATTAATTTCTACGTTTACAAAGTTGTGTACCAAATTTCATAAAAAATGATAATCGAAATGAGCTTGAGGTACGCATTGTTGGAGAGCAAGAAAATTAATATTTCTGAATTTCTTTAAATTATTTTAGCATATTTGGCATATGAAAATCCAGCAATCATTTTGTACGATAATTATTTAGCGATGGACTATATAAATCTACAAAAAAGATCTATAATAATACAAATGAGGCAATCAAAATGTAAAAAATAACTTCCGTTGTGTTCCAACGATGCAAAGTTCAATATAATTAACCCTTCGTTGTCACACTTACATGCACAAGCCTATCAGTCGGATGACCCTGAAAAAAATTTATGAACATGTTTCCAATATTGCATAATATGTGCCAAAAATCGTTATATCAAGAATCAGATGGCAGCATGTAAAAAAAAATATCGTAGGGAAAAAAGTCGTAAAGAACTTGGGGACGCTGGGTCGTTTAGACCCAGTGTCCATGAAGGGTTAATCGAAGAAGTTATAATCAATCTCTAGATGGACTTTTTGAAGGGACTCAATGGTGTACGATGAATTTGCCCACCCGGTCGATTAAAAAAAAACCGAGTTTTCTTAAAATAGATAATATTGAGACTTAACCGAGTTGTTTCTTATTATCGTGTTTTAATCATCAAAAATAAATGTTTGAATTTTTTTCTCGATTTTTCCCAGAAAAATGACATTGTTAATAACTACTGAAAAAAAGGTTAAGAAGAAAAACGTCAGTCAAGACTAAACTACTATTACACTGAATGAGTGTACCAAATTTTAAGTCAATCCGTTCGTTAGATGTTGAGAAGTCGTGTACACCGTTTTGATAAACATAGTTTCGAGAAAAACGCGTTCAAAGTTTTACTAGCGGTTCCATCGTTGTAATCATAAGTTTCCCTTCAATCTGCGATTCCTGCAGCAAACTTCGTACCTTCAATTCGAGTTGCCTCAAGCGACGAACGAGTGTTCGTCGTTTTTACAGTAGCCTGACCACTTAAGGCCTTAGGCCACAGGAACGGGTATGAAATCATGTGCGAATTTAACAATTTTTGTTTCGCATGAAAAAGTGTTTCACTCATGAAATTAATTACACATCTATTTAGTATGAATATCAAGCTGTTAGAAAATATATATATATATATATATATTTTTTTCTTCAACAATTTTCACTCGATTTACTTCAAATTTAAAAGTTATGCTCCTAATTGCATTTCGCAGAGAAGTACGTACGGAATTTCTGATTAATCGAAAACTTTTCATTTTATGAGCAGTTTATGAGCAGTTTTAACGAAATTTTTCACTGAAAATTCATTTCTTAAGTTCAAGTACCTACAACTTTTGAATAAAACAAAATTTTTTTAATTCCGTACGTACTTCTCTAGGTATTCTAATGTAGATTGACGAGAATTTTTGTTTTTTGTTCTAGGTAAAAAATTGTGGATGCTAAATGTCATGCCGCGGAGCGCCTAAAAAAAAGATAACAAAAGAAAGTATTAGTAGTCGGCCATTTTGTACATCGAAAAAAAAATATATATATTTTCTAACAGCTTGATATACTAAATAGATGTGTAATTAATGATATGAGCGAAACACTTTTCCATACGAAAAAAAATTGTTAAATTCGCACATGATTTTACACCCGTTACTGTGGCCTAAGGCCTTAAGGGGAGATATACACCTAGGAGCCGGAAAAAGGTCATTTTTGTGAATTTTTCAAGGAAAACTATTTGAAATTTCGGATTGGGGTTTTGATTATCTAAAAGTATATATTAGGAGTACAACTTTGCAGTGACCGTTTTACTTAGAGAGCCACTGCGGCCGAAGTAGTGGCCCTAGCTCAATAAAAAAAAGTGGCATTTTAAACTAGAGGCTCTGCCAATGTAAACAATTTAAAAAAGCTAACGGATACGTGTATGCATTATAAAGTTATAGGCACTCAAACATGGCAACCTACGAACCGAATTCTCAGCATTTGCGGGAGGTTATGATTTACTTCTTCAACATCAAGAAATCTGCGGCTGAGGCCCACCGTTTGCTTGTAGATGCTTACGGGGAGGATTCTATTAGTGAGAAAACGTGTCGGCGGTGGTTTCAACGCTTCAAAAGTGGAGATTTTGAGGTCGAGAACAAGCATGGTGGCGGAAGGCAGAAAGTTTTTGAAGACGCAGAATGAGCTGCTCAAACCATCCGAAACCATCACAGGGGAACTCTACCGACGTCAGTTGATGCGCTTGAGTAAGGCACTCAAAGAGAAACGGCCACAATTCAACGAAAGACATGACAAGGTGATACTGCAGCATGACAATGCCCGACCCCATGTTGCAAATGTCATGAAAAAGTACTTGGAAACGCTGAAATGGGAGGTTTTATCCCACCCGCCGTACTCTCCAGACATTGCCCCTTCCGACTATCACTTGTTCCGGTCAATGGCACACGATTTGGCTGACCAGCACTTCGGTACTTACGAAGAAGTCAAAAATTGGGTCGATTCCTGGATTGCCTCCAAGGACCAAGACTTTTATCGACGCGGGATTCGAATGCTACCTGAAAGATGGGCCGAGGTCGTAGCTAGCGACGGGCAGTACTTTGATTAAAAAATATGTAGCCACTTTTTTATAATAAAGCCTTAAACTTTTGAAAAAAACGGTCACTGCAAAGTTGTACTCCTTATACATTCAAAAATACGTTTAGTTTTCTTTATTTAAAAATATCAAAAATATACAAGGATATTGTATGATCCTTGGAGCGTCGTAAAAAAATCTGCGTATACGGTACCCACTGGCGTTTCTTCAAAAATCATCTGAAAAAAAAACCAAAAAGATTATTAAATTAGATACTATAATCTAGTGCTTGTCATAGCCGATTTTGAAAATATCGATTTATGACAAAATGGCGGCCGTTTGAACATAAATAGTGATTTTTGGGCCAAAAATTAGTTATTATTTTGCTTATAAAACAAAAACTAAGTAACGGGAAAAAAAAATCCTATGTCAAGTACTGGATAATGGTGTATAGAATAACCACAAAAAACCTCAAGGCAATCGGTTCATTGGTTTTCGAGAAATTTTGGGTACCGATTTGAAAATCGTGGTTTTGAGAAAAACGCGTTTGAAAATTTGGAAATGAATAAATCATGAAATTTGTCAACTCACATGGAATCATCGATACCAGGTCCATAGTGTAAGTCTTCTACGTTCGACGGAATGTTCATAGCTTCTAAATTGTTTTTTTTCCCAACATCTAGGTGCACATCTCTCCTTAACTAAAAAAAAAAAACATTTAGAACACATATTTAAAAGCTCTACGTTTCTGTTGCTTTGGCCTAAGCTTGTATCGACACACCCGACAATTTCACGTCATCAAACAAGTGTTCTTCAGAATAACGCAGCATTATAAAACCTATCAATCGTGATGAAGAGATTTTGATTTCTCGTCGACAATTCTACATCGAGGACTACAGCAGTGACAAAGATGCTCACGATTGTTTCTCACAACTGTTGCAGATCTCAGAGAAGACTCTTACTGATACAATCCGAGATTGAGACAGGATCGTCTTACGCTAAGCCCGTTACCACCCTGGAAAAGAAACGAAAGAAAGAATCAATGCACAAGCGGAGGACTCTAATATTGACTTGCCTGCGTTTGATGCTGGACTGTAGTTACGCGATAAGTTATCTTCCCACCGTTCAGCTCTGGGGACGACCATTGTTGAAAACCTGGCAAGTGGGATTGCTCGGTACTCTGTCCTCCATAATAGGGATTCATCAACTTTTTCTAAAAAAAAAAAACGCTTCCCGGTAGTCCGTGACTTTAGGCCTAGCGTCTTCCAATCATAGTTCGACTTTCACCAGTAATCACACTTGCGCTCGATGGTTATTTACCCAAACGTACTATCGTTGTTAAATAGTTATTTATTGTCGTCAACAGCTCCATTTTTTCCATCATAAACAATATTATCAACAATATTATACGGTACACGAAGAGCTAAAGCCTTGAAAACGATTATCATTTTTATTATCATTGCCCGTTCGAAGCGCAATCGTTGAACTTTCTGAATTTTGTGCCCGAGGAAGCTTCTGTATCGAAATCTCGTAGAACTGTCGGAGAGAAGTTTAACATTCTTACATGTACATACTGAATACACGATTATACATCAACAATACGCAAAGAATCAGAGTTCATTTCCTTCCCGTGTGCTTCTTCTTCGCTCACGAACGCTAAACGTAAGCAGCAAGAACGAACCTCCATATTTGCCAGTGTGGTATTTTTTAATTCTCCTTTACCGATCTCTATTTAAAACGTCCCAATGATGCTCCCGAGTCTCAGAAATTTTCAGCGACACACCGTCTACACTTCCTTATCACTACTTATCACCCTGTTTATTTTTTTCCAGCATCCTCGGCTCATTTAAAATAATTTACATCTTTATGGCGCTTCGAATAAAATTCATAGAGATCATATTACGTTAAAAGGCACGAGACTTAGAAGCGTTCGTTAAGGGGTAAGGCCACGGTAGAATTTTCAAAAAATCGATTTTTTTCCACTAAAACGGTGCTTTATCATCATAAGAATAAGTTACCATTCGATTTATGGCAAGACATTTTTTTTTACCGACTTTGAGCGTATAACATAAGTTTTACGCGTTTAGCTTTTAAACGCGTTTCCCTCGAAACAGCTTTTTTCCAATTGGCGTGACAAATAACCAACAATTTTCACTCGATTTACTTCAAATTAAAAATTTACGTTCCCAATTGCATTTCGCAGAGAAGTACGTACGAAATTTCTGATTAATCGAAAACTTTTCATTTTATGAGCAGTTTTATACGAAATTTTTCACTGAAAATTCATTCAAATACCTACAACTCAATTCAAATACCTACAACTTTTGAATAAAACAATATTTTTTTCATTCCGTACGTACTTCTCTAGGTATTCTAATGTAGATTGATGAGAATTTTTGTTTTTTGTTCTAGGTAAAAATTTGTGGATGCTAAAAAAAGATAACAGAAAATATTTGTAGTCGACCATTTTGTACATCGGAAAAAAAATGTTTAACTGCTTGATATTCATACTAAATAGATGTGTAATTAATTTTATGAGTGAATCGCTTTTTCATACGAAAAAGAATTGTTCAATTCGCACATGATTTTATACCCGTTACTGTGGCCTAATCCCTTAAATCAGGCAATCACGGTTAAAATATGCTGTTTAAAAATTTGTGTTTCTTTCTTGGCGCTACCGAAACGCTTCCGCGAAAAAAAATCAACGATTAAACTCGCCTTTTTAGTGCGAGCAACGTTCGAGTACAATAATCTTTATGTATATATGTATATATTTATATATCACTAGAGATCGTCCGTATTTATTGACGAGTGCGATCTTTTTTTTGACTACGTCGTCTCCACAACCGAATGTTCCAAAGATGGATTCGGAAATTTCACTAATCGTTCGTTTCCGTGAGAGTTTTAAGGTATTCCTTTCGCGGAGGGCCGTACTTTGTGGGGGCATAAGCAGGGCTCTTCTGAATCGGCAAAATACAGCGGCACTTAATAAAAAAACAAGTTACAATAAATTATTATACTCCATGATAAACTGGAATAAAAAATTTCGCACAAATTTAGCATATTTTATCATTTTTACATTTTCTCTGAAAAATCGAGGGTACGAAAATTCTCCTGCTAGTCACATTTTTCCAAGTTTTATCATTAATATTTTCTTTAAACATTCGGTGACCCCCTGTTTTTATTGTCGTTGCAGAATCTTTAGAATTTGTCATCAATCACACATCTAGAGTCATTTGGTGTATGAATTATTGGATGCAAATGTGGCTAGCCTGGCATCTCCATAGAATGTCGTACAAGACGATTTTAAGAGTAGTAATTTTTTGTTAAAATTTCGGTAACTTGGCTTGAAATTTTAGCAGTATACTGGTATGTATTATTACTTCGTTGTAGACGAAAATCAGTTAATTGTTAAATTTTCGGGGTCGCGAGAGGAATACTTTAAGGTGGAACGCGCGCCCACTCTTGATTTCTATAGATTTTGTTTAAATTTTAATCAGACATTTGTTCATATCATTATGCATGTTTGAGTGAACTTTATTTTATAAAAAAGAAAAAATTTACAAAAAAATTATGTTTAGATAGCAAACTAGTAAGGGAAAGAGAGAAAAAGGTTTAGATTGCCTTTATACTCAATTTTTCCAAAAACGGACAGTAAAAACAGAATTCTCCGTAAAAAATATTCGTCCCCTATAATACGAAGAAATATGGCCACACCGCAGAAGTGTTCAATATTTCGAAAAAAACAATTATTATCGTGTTCCTAAAGTTGAAAACTTTTATCATAAACAAATATTTGCGTTGTAAATATTACTATTTCATATTGTTTATGTTATATTCATTAGCAAATAAAAGTGTTGGTTAATTCATAACTAATTGAAAACTTTGTTCGATTAAAAATTACTTCCAAATAAAAATTTGTGTCGCAGTATTATTTTTAATACGCCGCGCAAACTTACGTCATTGGATACGCGGAATGATGCGGTGTTGCCCTATGTCTTCGTATTATAGGGGACAAATATTTTTTACGGAAAATTATTTCGTCAAAATTTCAATGCAGACCCTGCAGTGTTAAAAGTTGCAATTTAAAACCCATTATCAGTCGACTATTCTGAAATTTCACTCGCAAGGAACATCCCTCAGGTGACAGCCTTCGATTTTGTTGAAATTTGGATATGTTATAAAGCACCGAAAAGTAAGCGATACGTATTTTTTTTTATCGGCGGAAAACCGGTTTCAAGGGGTGAAACCACCCCTTAATTTTTTTTGCAATGTCACTATAGTGGATTTTTCATTGCTTCGGATTAGAAGAATTTTCGTATTTGTTTCATTAAAATCGGTGGACTCCTTGTGTGTGAAACTGCTATATTACCCCTACAGATGCCTTTTTTCGAGGGGTGGTTTCACCCCTTAAGGAGAAATATACACCTAGATGGTCGAGGTCGAGGATTTATAAGCTATGAACATTCCGTCGACCGTAGAAGACCTACACTATGGGCCTGGTATCGATGATTCCATGTAAGTCGACAAATTTCATGATTTATTCATTCCCAAATTTTCAAACGCGTTTTTCTCAAAACCACGTTTTTCAAATCGGTACCCAAAATTTCTCAAAAACCAATGTACCGATTGCCTTGAGGTTTTTTGTGGTTATTCTATACACCATTATCTAGTACTTGCCATAGGATTTTTTTCCGTCACTTATTTTTTGTTTTATAGTCAAAATAATAACTAATTTTTGGCCCAAAAATCACTATTTATGTTCAAACGTCCGCCATTTTGTCATAAATCGATAGTTTCAAAATCAGCTATGACAAGTACTAGATTATAGTATCTAATATAATAATCTTTTTGGTTTTTTTTCAGATGATTTTTGAAGAAACGCCTGTGGGAACCGTATACGCAGATTTTTTTACGACGCTCCAAGGATCATGCAATATCCTTGTATATTTTTGATATTTTTAAATAAAGAAAATTAAACATATTTTTGAATGTATATACTTTTAGATAATTAAAACCCCAATCCGAAATTTCAAATAGTTTTCCTTGAAAAAATTCACAAAAATGACCTTTTTCCGGCTGCTAGGTGTATATCTGCCCTTAAAACCGTTTTTCCACCGATAAAAAAAATACGTATCGTTTACTTTTCGGTGCTTTATGACATATCCAAATTTCAACAAAATGCAAGGGTGTCACCTGAGGGATGTTCCTTGTCAAACATGCGTGATATGAACGATGTCTGGGTAAAATTTGAACAAAATCTATAGAAATCAAGAGCGCGCGCTCGTTCTACCTCAGGTAGCTCTGAGACTTCGTCTAACGCATGCCGATAAATGTACATAAGTGGGGAAGCGCATAGGCATCAGGAAGAGCGATACAACGTTAAAGTTTGCATAGTTGTAATGAAACAAAAATTTCGTTCAATTCATCTTCCACCTCCGTTTTCATTGTAATTAAGAATTATTCTTGCATATTTACACTGTAGCCCTCTAATGGCGATTCTAAATTAAATTTGAGATTCCAACCGAAATTTCGACATGCGAAAAAGGCATTAATTTCCATTTTGTCCCAACCGTGCAATCGTCAACATCTTAGAAAGGGCACAGTGAACAAAACGCGGGGAGTTTGTGGATCGTGCGGAAACATAATCGGCGAAACAAAAAGGCCAACTTTACCTGCAAAATGGTGATATTTAATTCATTTAACAAAATAATAGCAATAGCACGAGAAACATGATGGTGCATTGTTTGTTCTTTTCAAGTTTTCCGGGAGATCTAGCGAAGCGTTTGATGGATGAGCTTAGTTTCGCGGACACGGGAGAGATCAATCTCGTCCTTTTCAATTTATCAGAAAATACACAATCAACGTAAACATGTGTGTGGGTGTTTATGCGCGCGAAACGAAAGAAAAAAAAAAGTAAAAATAAAAAAACAATCAATTCACTACAATCCCGCTCCAGAATCGTAGACCGTGTACAAATCCATTTCGTCAACAGATAAACCAGTCGAATGAGCGCGCGAACAGTTTCGTTGGTCACGCGGTCAGCGTTATCATCTATTTCTATTTCTTCTTCGCACATTACCGCGACCGCGTAACCGATCGACTACGCCCGCGGACTTAAACATACGTTATAAATTAACGGCTGCGCTGCCCCGCTGCCAATTCAGCCCTCAAACTGTACAATCTAGTGTAAAAACTAACGGGTGGCTGACAGAAATCGTTCATTGTTTGGCGAGGCTGTCTAGCCGATTTGTAAAGCGACGGTAACGCGGGCTGCCGTGTTTGCTTTTTTTTTTACACAAATTACGTTCTGTTTATCGCGAACAATTGACAACGGCTCGTTTAATCTTGATGCTATATGATCCAGAAGTACACGCGTGTCCACCCTTACTCACCAGCGCCAACGAAATTTTATCGACCAGATTACGTTGTCGATATACACACGCGGATAACGTTTATCGTAATTTACAATTAAAACGTTTGAATTAACGAAGGGCGTGTTACGCGTGACTAAAACAAAACTACCTGGATCACATAATCGTGGGACACTCGAACGTTATTTCTTTGCGCCTATTCAAATATTTTTCATCAACGAAACACGTACGTGTACGATCTGGCGCTTCGATACACACCTTTCGCGTTAATCCTCCCTTCAAACTCTTCAACTCTCATCTCTTGCTCAAACTCATAAAAAAAAACCAAGATTCTTTGTCAATGTAAAAACATCAATACTCGTCGCGAGCTGCGTGTTGCGATTTCGTTTTTCTTTTCTTCCTTCGTTTCTCGCTTTCTCTTTCGAATCAACGATAGCCCGTTCGCTGCGTTACCAGACGCCGCGCATATGTGTTTCATCGATTTCTCAATAACCGTATTGAACGCAACGCTTACTATTTAAATTAATAAACTTTCACGTATCTGTATTATTCGTGGTAAAAAAAAGAAACAAAAAAAAACATATACGGTATGGTAACGAGAGAGCCAGTCCCCAAATGAGTATAAATAAATAAAAAAAAAGTACTCCATAGTTGCCGTCGTACGTGCTTCGCGCGTCGGAGGCACGATTCGCTTGCATTTCAATACGAAATAACGCACGCGCCCTTCCCTCGTTATTTTTGCTCCGTAAATGATTACCGGACGACACGATATACCGAATATTCGTACAGTAAAGGAGCGAAGTATACGAAACACATCGAAAAAACATACCCCGGTTTAGGCACCCTTTGCTTCTTCAAAGATTGCCTACAGCTACTCTGTTGCACAGATATCAGCGGGGGGGTTCTTTTTACGTTATTTTTTTTCTTCTTTTCTCGAAACGTTCTGCGGCTGGAGAATCCGCGTAGCCGCGAAAACGCGTTCGCTTTTAGCATGTCCCAAAACAAAAATTCGGTTGGTCCAACGTCTCCACGAAATTATCGATAACTTGGTCAACTATTGTGAGAGAGGAAACAAAAGAGAAACAAAAAAGAAATCGGCCGCGAAACGCCGGAAGTTTGCGGAATTTTGGACTGTTAAATCGCACAATTTCTAGTCGGCTACTTAGTGTTTTTCTCATCCTCTTTTTCTCGGGGCTTTTAAATCATAGAGCCGTATGACGAGCGATTTCCAAAGTTCACTCCCGCGTGATATTCGAGCGGTGGGGCCTTGCTGTTCGTCTTCCAACCTCGGGACATCGGCTGATGATGATGCATCGGCTCCGAAGCGTGCTGCCAGTGCCAGCAGCTCCGGCAGAAATATCGGGAACAGATCTGCAAATGAACGAGTATTCATACATGCATGAACAAAGAGTACACATAATTTATATCGTAGAGCATCAAAAACTAGTCGATGCGTTTTTTTAGCGGCGGAAAAACGGTTTTAAGGGGAGGGTAGGAGTTTCAGCGTGAAAAAAAAATACTTTTTTGCGAATTTTTTTCATCTATATGGATAGAGTAAATTTATTGAAACTTTTGTACATTGTTAAGTGTCATTTCGAGAACATTCCGTGAAATTTGTACGCGAAAATATCCACAAACAAGCCGGTGCCGCGTTTTTCTCGAAACCACTTTTTCAAAGTCCGTGTTCACTGCCATTTGAAAACTACATGACCGATTTATTTCAAACTTGGTACACACTTTCTACATATAAAATACCTCCCCCCAACGGTTAGTTTGAGAATTTTTTTTTACATTGACGGGGTTTTCCACCCCCAAAGGGGCGGAATTTTTCGTGAAAAATGGCACTTTTCACTTTACATGACCACCAAAAATTGAGAAATGAAAAACAAATTATCAAAGACCGTTGGGGGGAGGATTTGATGATACTTTGACTAAATTTTAATGGTACTTGATTTCAGATAATTTCTAGCTGAGATACAGTGAACACCGCAAATCGTGTTTTTCCAAAGGCGTTCTTGGAAAAGCTTTGTCACCGGCTTGTTTGTGGATATTTTCGCGTACAAATTTCACGAAATGTTCTTGAAATGACACTTAACAATGTACAAAAGGTTTCAATAAATTCACTCTATCCATATCGATGAAAAAAATCGCAAAAAAGTGTTTTTTTTTCACGCTGAAACCCCTACCCTTCCCTTGAGGCCTTAGGCCACAGTAACAGGTATAAAACCATGTGCGAATTTAACAATTTTTTTTCGTATGAAAAAGTGATTCACTCATAAAATTAATTACACATCTATTTAGTTTTAATATCAAGCTGTTAGAATTTTTTCTTCGATGTACAAAACGGCCGACTACTATTTTCTTTTATTATCTTTTTTTAGGCGCTCCACGGCGTGAAATTTAGCATCCACAGTTTTTTACCTAGAACAAAAAAAAAAATTCTCGTCAATCTACATTAGAATACCTAGAGAAGTACGTACGGAATTTAAAAAATATTGTCTTATTCAAAAGTTTTGGCTATTTGAACTTAAAAAATGAATTTTCAGTGAAAAATTTCGTTATACCTGCTCATTAATTGCTCATAAAATGAAAAGTTTTCGATTAATCAGAAATTCCGGACGTACTTCTCTGCGAAATGCAATTAGGAACATAACTTTTAAATTTGAAGTAAATCGAGTGAAAATTGTTGAAGTTATTTGTCACGCCAATTGGAAAGAAGCTGTTTCGAGACGTTTCGAGTAGTCGGCCGTTTTTTACATCGAAAAAAATATACATATATTTTTTTCTAACAGCTTAATATTCACACTAAATAGATGTGTAATTAATTTTATCAGTGAATCACTTTTTTCATACGAAAAAAAAATTGTTAAATTCGCACATGATTTTAAACCCGTTACTGTGGCCTAAGGCCTTAAATCCTCATGCTTTGTTAACGAAAAACTGTCGAAAAAATAGGCTAAAAACGATACTTTCTTTCAAACTGCCGCCATTTTGTTAATTTTTATTTTAAAAAAACCTACATAGCAAGATAGCGGCTTTCATACTAATTAATAATCTTTTTACTAATTTTTTTCAGATAATATTTACGGCCATACCCGTGTACACCGTGAGGACTCCTTTTTTAAAGACATTTTCAACCGTTAAAGAAATGAAAAAATAAAATAAAAATAAACGTTTAAAAATGTATTTTCTGTTCTTCACGAGTGCTTTGATTTGACATAAAAAAACAGACTGATTAGCGTATTTCAACCATCGAAAGAAAAGTCGCGAAAATCATCTATTTTTCGACCCGTTACACTGTGATGATTCCTCACTATATAAATACGGTATCTCGACGGAACGTTCGATAATATTGCCAAAATGTTCGGATCCACGTGGGTCCGTGTATTTTACACTTTACACCGACATCGAGCAATACTTCACCGTTTTCCATGATAATTCAAATAACACACAAGTTGTTCCAGTAATTATCGTATATTCTTTCTCTATTGGCATTTTCTTACCGGTTCCCGACAGAAGTAAGGTCCGTGTTGCACAGCGCACACCGAGCATACAGAATCTTCGATATACGGATCGATCTGGACCTGTTACGAGCAAACGAAAAAAAAAAAACGATCAAATAAAAAATTAAATATTCACTTTGTCATCGACAGGACCCTCAATGAATTCCATACCTTTTTAGTGAAGAGGGAAGTTTTTATCTCCACGAATGCTGTGGCGCATGCTTTCTTGTAGGAACGTTTGCTGCCGAATGTCACGCGAGCCGAGCCGATTGGATATTTCCACTTGTCCGTATCGATGCCTGGCAATGTCGTGATAATTAAATTTCCGACTTTTTACAAATTAAATTCCACATTAAATCCCGTAATAATAAAACGTTGAGTAGCCAAGCGTGAATGAAAACGAAAAACTGTTACTGATGAAAAAAATGTAGAGGTCCTCTAAGAGCAAGTGTGCTGACTTTGCGCACACAATAAAATTCCTACACGTTACCCACTCAATAAATCTAAAACGACACGTACGAAATCTTAAGGGGCTACATCTACCTAGAATCCCGAGAAAATGGCCGAATTCCGATTTTTTTATTGGCAAACGGTTAGTGAAAATGTTTTTTTTTTTAACACAAAGGTACATATATTGAGTGCTTAAAAAATCACCAAAAAATACAAAATCGCAACAAAAACATGGCTGTCAATAGTCAATAGTGTTAATCGTCACGTAAAAATGACTTTTTTCGTAGATTTTGTTGCGTCGGGTTTCAATGGGTTGTCAATTTAATTTAAAAAAAAAATTAAATCAACTATCGCCAACGACTCGTATTTATTGTTAACTTGAATAACCCGTTTGGCTTTTTGATTTCAGATCGACCATTTAAGGGATCACAGTGTAAAATTTTCAAAAAATCGTTTTTTTGTTGTTGCATTATCCGATGGTAAGACTGTTAATAAACACGCTGTTTGATTTTTGTGGCCTTTCTCGAAAAAAGGGATTCGACCAGCTGCATGAGACCTGTCACGGACGGACGCGTTTTTCTCGAAATGTCGTTTTTCAAAACGGTGTACACTCTGAAAGGAAGAGTTTTCAAGCTATCCTTCTCAAATTTTGACACAACATTCTTCACGCCATTCTTTATCATGCTATGGAAGCTTTTTTAAAAATCTTTGTATCTTTTTTCACGAAAAACTGTCGAAAAAATGGCCTAAATTCGATACTTTTTTTCAAACCGCCGCCATTTTGTCAATTTTTATATAAAAAAAAATCTTTATAGCAAGATCGCGGCTTTCATACTGATTTCACATTATCTTTTTACAAATTGACATCATCAATTTACACATTTACATAATCTTTTTACAAACTTTGTTTCAGATAATATTTACGGCTATAACCGTGTACACCGTTCTTTTTTCGAAGACATATTCACCCGGTAAAAAAAAAACGTAAAAGAATAATAAAAATAAACGTTTAAAAATTTATTTTCTGTTCTTCATGAGTGCTTTGATTTGACATAAAAAAAGACTGATTAGCGTATTTTAACCATAAAAAAATAAGCTATTTTTCGACCGTGTGATGATTCCTCAAAGTGGTCCTATCGCTTCGCACTAGTCATACCACTGATCATACTTCAGACTTGTACAATTCATATTTTTAACATATGCGAAACAAAAAAATTGTAATAACTAAATTTTTCATGTGTAAACTGTTTAATGAACCTTCAGATTTAATTAGAAAAATGAAAAAATAGTTATTCCAACGATTCGCGCATATTTCTAGGTTTCATGTTTGGCAATATTGGTTCTACCTCCGTCTCTTTTTACTCAACCAGGCGAGTTTAAGCTCCATGCTTTTCAATGTCGATCAGTCAAAACAATGTCAGGTGCGGGAAATATAAAGCATTGTATTCGGGCTACGATTGGTAAAAGTGTGGATCATTTTTGCCGGCGAAAAATGTCGGCTAAAAATGAAATATGTGTGGAAATTCGAATGAGTGAGATGAGGTTCGGACTACAGTCAGCTGTTGCCTTGCTGTCACGTCTCTTTATCGTAGCAAGTGGTAATAAATCCAATACCGGAAGTTCAAATTAAACTTGATATTACATAAAAATTAGGTCCATGAGCGTAATTTTTTCTGAGAGCACTGGATTACTACAAGTATTACGCATGTAAATCTGATTATTTTTAAGGCGGTCCTCTAGTATCTCGGGTCGAAAAGATCGATTTTTTTTTCTTTCATAAATCACATCTACAACATGTGTAGAAAATGTGTGCCAAAGGATTTTTCGATATTCGAAGTGGTTCACAAGTTACGGCCCTGGAACGGAGCAGGTATACGGAGCAGGTATACTTTCAAACGCGTTTTTCTCGAAACACCATTTTTCGAAACGGTGACCACGATATTTCAGAAACTACTGCGCCGATCTTGTTCAAATTTATACAGCATCTTTAATATCTTATAAGCCAGCGATTGAACTAGGATTATCATGATTGCTTCGATAGTTTTTTTTTGTACGAGCGAAAAACTTAAGAAAAAATGAGTAAAAAATAGAATGTAATTTTCAGAAGTGTATAAAAAAGTCAATTTTTGTAATTTAGAATTCACTCTAGTTCAATCGCTAGTCTCAAATATGAAGATTAAAATGCCGTTTGGTTTTTTGATTTCAGATAAGCAGAACAGCCGCAATCTTGGTCACCGTCAAGCACCTCTTTTACTTGATGTCTTCCTGTCGGCCACTATAACGTTTATTCTATTATATATTTTAACTTCAAAAAATTCGTAAAGCTTATTTAAATGTTAATAAAGATTATGCAAAAACAATGAGATTGATTATTTCGATGCTTTGCCCGTAAAAAATTATTGAAAAAGCCGTAAAAAAACAGCCGAGAAACTAGAGGACCGCGTTAAGAATCTGACGGATTCCCACTATTATATACACTTTTGTAGCGACCGGAAATTGTGTTTTTGTATGTCGTCCCGGAATTCCTTCACAAAAATACGCAATTTTAATATTTCTTTTATCTGTAATTAGGTCGATAAAGGACTCTGAAATTTTACAGAGACGATTATTAACATATTTAGTGAAGCTCAAAAAAAAAATGAAAATCCTATAGATTGATGCCTGGCGATGGGACTACCGTAAGCAGGAGCGTCTGCCGATGGCCATATTTTGTTGTTTTTCTGTACTTTTCGGTGATTTTGTTTCAAAAGCTCCCAATATATGTACTTTTGTGTTAAAAAAAAGCGTTTCTTTTTCACCAACCGCTTCCCAGATTTTTTTTCGGAGTTTGGCCATTTTTTCCGGCCTCTAGGTAGATGCAGCCCTTCAACATATTTCTCCTCATAACCAAGAGTGAAAGTCCCGTGAGAGCAAAACGACCGATATACAAGAGTCTTATAATTTTCGAACTGATTGGCGGATTTCCAATTTTGCATTCAGGCTTAAAACGAACGTAGCGATAATGTATTTAATTTATGTCGCCACGGTGGCATTTCTGAGTGTCTCCTGTACGTCCATAACGAATCAACGAGTATCTGGCAGGAGGATACACGTGGTGGCGAGGCTGTACCTGCATAGATGACCTCCTCGAAGAGATCGTTCATGACTTTGGCGAGGCCCTCGGCGGTCAGCATGCCGTGAAGGGCTCCGACAAACACCGTCTTCTCCGGGTCCAGTTTCTGCGACGACGATTTCGAATAGTTGCTGTCGCTGATGTGCCAAGGTATCACTTGGACCTGAAAACGAGAGCACACGTGAGCCAATAACGATCGACGATAAATATTATTCGACCTGGTAGAATTGTAGACAAATTTGCTCACGTCCTTGGGCTTCGATCGTTTGGGAGTGATCTTGTAGTACCAGCTTCTCTCGTCACCGAGACGATGAGTGCAGCAGGACAGCAATGCTTTCACCTGTGCGTCATCATCGAATTGTTGATGAATTCCACGAAACGAGAGAACGTTTCGGCAAAATGGGAAGAAAAAAAGTGTACTTCCGAAAAGCCCACACCTCCGAATAATTTAGAATTTCGTGCACTTATGTATTTTGACTCGCTGATCACGAATATGATAGTGCAAATAACCGCAAATTTTATTTTCAAGGTCAAAACAAAAAAAAAAACGTTTTTTTTTGTAGTTTTTCTATTTTATTTAAACAAATATTGACTTTAGAGAAAAATGTCTTCTACGAAAGTTGTAGCCTATTAAAAGACTGATATTTTATGTTCTATACAGGTTTCGTCTAGAACCATTATTTTCCAAGAAAAATGGGATAATACCCCAATAAGTATATTTTGCTAAACTATTAGTTTCGATGTTATCTACTTACGCACTTTACCAAGGGGAGGTTATAGTTTAGTCTTTAAAGTGCATATTTTTTTTTTGCTTTTTTGTATTCCATTCTATTTTTTGCTTTTTTTGTATTTTTTTAATTTAAAATTTGGTGAAAGAGAAAAGAATGGAAAACATGCTCTGCAACCACCCCAGTGTTGTACGTACCCCAAGATTCCACACACCCATCCAAGGTGCCCCCCGCTCACCCCACGATTCCACACGCCCATTCGAGGTGCCCGCCGACCACCCCAGTCTTCTACGAACCCCACGATTCCACGCACCCATCCAAGGTGCCCAACAAACCCACCCTAGTGTTTTACGCACCCATCCGAGGTGCCCACCGCCCGCCCCAGTGTTCGACGCACCCCACGATTCCACGCACCCATCCGAGGTGCCCCCGCCCACCCTAGTGTTCTGCGCTCCCCACGATTCCACGCGCCCATCCGAGGTGCCCTCCGCCCACTCCAGTGTTCTACGAACCCCATAATTCCACGCACCCATCCGAGGTGCCCCCGCCCACCCCAGTTTTCTACGCACCCCACGATTCCACGCGCCCATCCGAGGTGCCCCCGCCCACCCCATTTTCTCCGCACCCCACGACTGCACGCGCCCAATCCTACTGGATTCAGTATTCATTTCAAAATGAATAATGAATCCAGTTGGATTCAGTATTCATTCCACAATGAATAATGAATCCAACCGAATTCAGTATTCATTTCAACATAAGTAATGAATCCAATTCGATTCAGTATTCAGTCCGTATTCGGATATCATCAAATTGAATAATCTGTAAACATTGACAGAAAACATGTTTTTTCTATTGAAACATTATCGTCTGATTACATTATATTTACCCAAGGGAAATCGCGCTCTTAGTATCTAGTAACTGAAGAAATGGGGGTAGAAATGGGACATTATAATTGTCCCATTTCCATTGTCCATTTTTCCAGATTATTTAATTTGATGATATCCGAATACGGAATGAATACTCAATCGAGTTGGATTTATTACTTATGTTGAAATGAATACTGAATTCAGTTGAATTCATTATCCATTTTGAAATGCATACTGAATCCAGTAGGATTCATTATTCATTTTGAAATGAATACTGAATCCAGTAGGATTTATTATTCATTTTCAAAACGAATACTGAATTGAGTTAGATTCATTATTCATTTTCGGAATGAATACTGAATCTAGTGGGATACTTTATTCACTTTCGGAACGAATTTTGAATAAGTTTCTTCATTATGCATGAATAAAAAAAAATTCGAATATGCCCAACCCTGGCACCCACCCCAGTGAACTACACACCCCACGATTCAACATACCCGAGGTTGTTTGGGTTTGTTTTGATGGCTGTTTGTGTTTGTTTTATTTTGGTTTATTTGGGCCCATATGCAGAAAAGTGCATCACTAGGTAATATCGAAACTAATGGAGTTTAGCAAAATATACTTATTGGAGTATTATCCCATTTTTCTTGAAAAATAATGATTTTAGACAAAATTTGTATGGAACATAAATTATCAGTCTTTTGATGGGCTACAACTTTTGTAGAAGACATTTTTCTCTACGATCAACATTTGTTAAAATAAAATAGAAAAACTTAAAAAAAAAACGTTTTTTTTCAGTTTTGATCGTTTTGATACACGAAGTTCTAAATTATTCGGAGGTGTGGGCTTTCGGAAGTTTATCCGAAAAAAAAAACAAATAGTATCTCACTTGTTTCTCCGACTCGAAGATGACATAGGCGTATCCTTTGGGCTGATCCTCCGAATGTTCCTTGCCCGGCCACTCGACGCGTATCGGGCCGAACTGCTTGAAAGTCGATACGAGAAGAGATTCGGTCGCGTCCCACGGTACTCCACCCAGAAAGACCTTGGACGAGTAGCCCGACGATTTGGCTGTGCGCTTCGGCAATTCTCCGGACCACGTGCACGTCGCTTCGCAAAGTGCTATCGTAAATTGCAACGAAGGGAATGAAAAACTGCCTTTTCTTCAAACGCGGTTTTCCACTCACCTCGCGATACATTGGCTTTCTCAACGTGCTACGCACACTGTCGTACAAGTACTCAAGAAACCGCGTGTCAACGACATTGATCCAATGATCGTGTTCGAAAGAACCAAACGACCCTTGCTCAGCTTTGACGAGCCAACACTTTTGTTCATGTTCGGTAACTTTGTTCATTTTGTTTCGTGAGTACTTGGAATTATATTATATCGAACGAGGACGAGACGAGTATTCGCCAATTTTGTCTGGAACGTGGGCCTGAGCATTTTTATACAAAAGGGTACTAGAACTTGACCCAAAAAAACACCATTGATTTCTAATAAACACCATTACTAGGACCTGAACCCAAACAAACACCATTGATTTCGACGAATCTACTCTAGCCCTTATTCGGCACACTAGGGTGGTTTGCACCCCACGACATTCGCAATTGTAATTGTCATTTTTTTTCGCAATTTTTATTTTTTTAACGTACTCAAATCCGATTTTCGGCTATATTACCTACACTACTTTGGGAAAGAAGCTTTCAAGATCGCCCAAAAAAAAAATCAAGTTCAAATATTAAATAGTTTATTTATAACGACGGTTTTTGTCGCTGGGGTGCAAACAACCCCAGTGTGCCGAGTACGTCTCTTCACTGAAGTGTGTCGAATAAGGGCTAGTATAACAAAAATGGAGTGTCGTCTGTACATAGTTTTTTTTTCAGCCTGAAATTAAGGGGAGATATACACCTAGATGGTCGAAAAAAACGATTTTTTGTTGTTGCATTTTCTTGAAGTTTGAGGTCTCCAGAATATCTGGTGAAAACGGCAAGTTAATATTTCGATATTTGTTGACAAATTTCATGATTTATTTATTCCCAAATTTTCAAACGCGTTTTTCTCAAAACCACGTTTTTCAAATCGGTACCCAAAATTTCTCGAAAACCAATGAACCGATATCCTTGAGGTTTTTTGTGGTTATTCTATACACCATTATCTAGTACTTATCATAGGATTTTTTTCCGTTACTTAGTTTTTGTTTTATAGGCAAAATAATAACTAATTTTTGGCCGAAAAATCACTATTTATGTTCAAACGTCCGCCATTTTGTCATAAATCGATATTTTCAAAATCGGCTATGAAAAGTACTAGATTACAGTATATAATTTAATAATCTTGTTGGTTTTTTTTTTCAGATGATTTTTGAAGAAACGCCAGTGGGTACTGTATACGCAGATTTTTTTACGACGCTCCAAGGATCATACAATATCCTTGTACATTTTTTATATTTTTAAATAAAGAAAATTTAACATATTTTTGCATGTATATACTTTTAGATAATTAAAATCCCAATCCGAAATTTCAAATAGTTTTCCTTGAAAAAATTCACAAAAATGACCTTTTTTCCGGCTCCTAGGTGTATATCTCTTTTTTTCTTCTTTAAACGATATAACTATATAAATAGAACATTATTCAAAAGTTTCAAAGCGAAATTCGAAAAACGTCGAACGTTACAGCCCGTCAACGCTGTGCCTCACCGCTCGGATTCGGAGAGGGCGTGAACTTCAAATGCGTTTTTCTCAAAATTGCATTATCGAAATTGGCGTGCAGGATTAGTCAAAAGCTATTAAGCCGATTGAGTTGAAAGTTGGTAGAAATATTGATAATATTGGTACCTTCTACTTGACGAGAATTGTTTTTGAAAAATTGGACAAAAAACTACTTTTTTAATCCACATTTTACAAAAATGTTGCGTGAAATGTTGATTTTTTTTTGTAAATGCGTGCCATTTTCTTAAATTTGCATTTCCTTCATTCTAATTATCGTCACATAGAAACTTTATGTTCTTACTGAAAAAATGTTTGAACTTTTTTGCAGAACAAAGTCTACGGGAAGCTAGACTGCACGCCGATTCGCAACTCCCGCGGCGACCTTGCTGTAACACTCTGCCACAGCGTCGCCAGTTTGATGATGAATTAATTAAAAAAATTATTTTGTATACTTAAATATACTATTAAAGTATACCTAAAGTTTGATAATTGTAGAATCACTATTTCTTAGTTTAAAAAATCCCTCAATATTGCTTATTTTTTTCTGTCTAAATGTATGTCCCGCCTCAAGGGGCCAGTCCACTTTGAAAATTTCAAAAAATCTATTTTTTTTAACTTTTTTCGAAAGTACATACATTCAGAAATATTGCGTCAACATTTTATGAAAATCCGAGCTCTCTAAGTATTTTTTTTTCCTGAACGTCAGGACCTCATTTCGTCTACCTGAGCGTATAGCGCGCTCGGCCGGTTCATAGTATAAACTTCAAACGCGTTTTTCTCGAAACAATGTTTTCAAGATCTAGCTTCATCGTATCTCTAAAACTAATAAACCGATTCGCTTGAAATTTGAACCACATATTTTAAACACGTTTCGCAACAAGATGACTCTTGATGGTTTTAAAATTGTGATTTTTGCTCTTTTTGTTGCGAAAAAACTGCGAAAAAACGCGTATTTTTTTACTTTTTTCGTTTTTCATCTGCCATTTTTTTATTTTTTGATAAAACTTTACATCCGAGGGTCATTTTGTAGCTGGTGTCATACTGAATCTAATGGACTTTGATTTTTTTTGTTTCAGACAAGCCGTTGCCGAGTTGCGATGGAGCTACCTAGCCCACCTATTTTTGAGGTGTTACGTTAAACTATAGTTTTTGTACTTAAAAATGAATCAAAATGAATTACATTTTTTTACATGTATTTCAAGACTTTATTTATCAAGCCCAACAACTTTTATATTCATATCTTTTATAAATTCCTCAAAAAAACAATCGCGTAAATAGTCTTTTTTTTCGTGGCTCCAAAGTGGACTGGCCCCTTAAACGCGTTTTTCTCGAAACACTCAAGGTCGGTGGACATGATACCTCGAAAGTGCGTTTCTTTTTCACCAGCCGTTTCCAAGAAACAAAAATCAGCATTTGGCCATTTTCGGACCTCTCGGTAGATGTAGCCCCTAATGCGATATGACCCTAACATCGACAAGAGCGAAATTTCTGATATTCACACGAGCGGAGTCCCGGGCAATATCCAGTAGCAAGACAATGTATCTCTGATTCATCCTCGCACATGATAAATCTTGATAATTTGGACCTACTATTACAGTCTCCGAAAACCGTTCATCCCCTTTGCCCTGATTGATCCGATTTTCTCGGCACGAAAGAGTCTACGGATAAACGTCACCTAATAGACGAGCTCGTACGAACAGAAGACAATAATCGAGAAGCAAAGTGCGAGTCTCCATCACGCTTCTGATCCGAATGATCTTTACCTGCTGCATTACGATGACATCTGGCGGCGCGATCGAGAGACAAATAGGGCTCCAGAAGATTCGGAGCTTTGTTCATCGGCATCGCGTAATTTCCGGACGAGCAACAATGATGATGACGCATGTTGGAGTGTTGCTGCTGCTGTTGATGATACTTCTTGACTGCCATACGCTGAAAAGCGGCAGCTCTGTTTCCACCGTGATAGAGTTCCAAATCACGCGGCATCAGAGCGCTCAGTGATGGAGGGTAGCAAGAGTGCCCGGATGAATTCAGCGACAGGCAATTCTGACGAGAAAAACAAAAGAACACACTCGATAGTACACACCGATTGATTAGCGAAATGAGAGGCATTCTCGGATAATTCGACGAAAAAATTAACGAAATTTTCATCAACGTACTCGTACCATAATGTCAGAGAGCGAACCGTCCACGCTGCTGTAACCGCTCGTCTCGGAATCGGCCGGGGAGTTCGAACGCGAGCCACCGAAGCCGAGCATCTGAGGGTATTCCAAAGTTGGACTACCGCAGTCGCTGAGAAAAAAAAAATTACGCGTTACAACGAAAGCGAATGATCAGGGAACAGTTTGAGGGGTCATGTTTCTCTGGAAACTTCAAAAAAATCGTTTTCTTTGCATATTATAGTGTGAACTTTCAAGAATATTTCAAGACCAACTGGACCCTGAAATTCTAAAAATCGACGAAGTTGCACCTATTTTAGTGGTGTCCACTTTGAAAATTTCAAAAAATCGAAAGCAAGCAAGACTCGAAGAAATCGACGATGATGAGCAATCAGAAGGGATTTTGTACGGTGCAGGAATTGCCGATTGAGTTTAGGTAACAGTTTTTCATAGTATAAACTTCAAACGCGTTTTTCTCGAAACAACGTTCTCAAAATCTAGCTCCATCGTATCTCTAAAACTAATAAACCGATTCTCTTGAAATTTCAACCACATATTGTAAACATGATTCGCAACAAGATGACCCTCGATGGTTTTAAAATTTTGATTTTTACTCTTTTTTTCGAAAAACTGTGAAAAAACGCGTTTTTTAATACTTTTTTTCGTTTTTCATCTGCTATTTGTTTACTTTTTGATAAAAGTTTATATCCGAGGGCCATTTTGTAGCTGGTGTCATACTGAATCTAATGGACATTGATTTTTTTGTTTCGGACAAGCCGTTGCCGAGTTGTGATGGAGCTACCTAGCCCACCTATTTCTCAGGCGTTACGTTAAACTTTAGTTTTTGTACTTAAAAATGAATAAAAATGAATTAAATTTTTTTTAATGTATTTTAAGACTTTATTTATCAAGCCCAACAACTTTTATAGTCATCGCGAAAATAGACTTTTTTCGTGGCTCCAAAGTGGAGTGGCCCCTTAAGGCGGGATATACATTTACAACGAACAAAAAATCGATTTCTTTTTTTTCTTCTTTAAACGATAGAACTATATATGTAGAATATTTTCCTAAAGTTTCTCCGAGCCTCACCGCTCGGATTCGGAGCCGGCGTGAACTTCAAACGCGTTTTTCTCAAAACTGCATTATCGAAACTGGCGTGCAAGATTACTTAAAAACTATTAAACCGATTGAGTTGAAACTTGGTAGAAATATTGATAATATGGGTACCTTACACTCGACGAAAATTGTTTTTGAAAAATTGAAAAAAAAAAACGACTTTTTTAATCCACATTTTACATAAATGTTGCGTGCAATGTTAATTTTGTTGTAAATGCGTGCCATTTTCTCAAATTTGCAATTTCTTCATTTTAATTACAGTAAAAAATAAAATAAAAATAAACGTTTAAAAATGTATTTTCTGTTTTTCATGAGTGCTACGATTTGACACCAAAAAACCAGACTGTTTAGCGTATTTTAACCATCGAAAAAAAATCGCAAAAATCAGCTATTTTTCGACCCGTTACACTGTGATAATTCCTTTTTTTTATTTTTTTTTTATTTCTTAAATTTTGTTCAAATTTTAACCAGACATTGTTCATATCATCATGCTTCAGTGAAATTTTAGAACGGTCGACTATTCAGATTGGGAGATAGTGGGTTTTAAAATTGCAACTTTTAACGCTGCAGGGTTTGCATCGACCGAAATCCAGGTCACATAATTCGCCGTACCATTCCATTGTGTTTATAAATTTTGAAAAAAAAATTATGTTTATACCGAACTAGTTAGGGAAAGAGTGAAAAAGGTTTGGATTGCATTTATTATTCAGTTTTGCTAGAAACGTTCAGTAAAGACAGAATAATTCTCCGTAAAAACATTTGTCTCCTATAATACGAAGACATATGACAACACCACAGAACAGTATTGTTCGATATTTCGAGAAAAAAAATAATTATCGTGTTCCTAAAGTTAACAACTTTTATCGTAAAAAAAGATTTGCCTTATAAATATTAATATTATATATTGTTTGTGTTATCTTCATTAACAAACAAAAGTGTTGGTTGATTCATAACTAATTAAAAACTTCGTTCGATTAAAAATTACTTCCAAATAAAAATTTGTGTTGCAGTATTATTTTAAATATGCCCCGCAAACTTACGTCATTGGATACGTGGAACGATGCGGTGTTGCCATATGTCTTCTTATTATAGGGGACAAATATTTTTTACGGGAAATTATTCTGTCTAAATTTCATTGCAGACCCTGCAGTGCTAATGGTTGCAATTTTAAAACCCATTATCTCCCCATCCAAATAGTCGACTGTTCTGAAATTTTACTCAAACATGTAGTACATTTGTGCTGTACATTGGAATCGAAAAAATTAGAATGCTATTTTTTTGACAGGCGATTTTGTGGGTGTCGCGGGTGCTAAATCCAAGTTTGCCTAAAAATAGGGGTGTACGGTTTTTTTAGGGGATAAAAGGGGATGGGGGTGGACTAATGCCAAACGACAAACCCCACGAGGTCGGCGCCGGGAGACAAAATGTGCAGAAAAATCCGGGCTTCATTTTTGTCCACAGCGCCAAAGTCGTGGAAGTTCATTTTAGGGGTGAAAAAGTGGGGTGAAATTTTGAAAAATCCGTTTTCATTCGATAACTCTTTGAGAAAAGTTCATACAATTTTTGTTCAAATGCGAACGTTGTAGCCATTGAAAAGACGCGTCGATCGAGTATTTGATCATCCCTCTTCAATAATATTTTCACCCCCAAAAAAATTGTCGAAGTATTAAAAAAAAATTGTTTATTGAATAACTCGAAAACAATCGATTTTTCGGGAATGATTTAAACGTACGAAATGTAGAGAATAATTTTCTCTATATTTTCGATCCTATGGATCACCCTTGAATTTTGCTTTTTTCGAACCCCTCTCAGGGGTTGAACATTCAAAATGAAATTCTGGGAAAACTATTGACCGCACGAATTCGCCGCCGTGGAAGAATTTGTAGCTTGAAGCCTCGGCTACATTTTTGTCCACAGCGCTAATTTGAACTAAATCCATAGAAATCAAGAGCGTGCGCTCGCTCTACCTTAAAGTGCAAAATCAGTTTTTTTAAGTATACAAATAACGTGTCCTTTCACCTGTAAGCCGGCGAGCCTCTGATGGGTCTGCCATAGTAGGGCGAATGTCCCGGCGATGAGGGCGAGCCAAGATTGAAGTGAGACCGATTAGGCGGCGACAGCGTCGGGCTGCTGCTGCTGTTACCGCTGTTGGAATAAGTGTACGGATTCGAGTGGACGCTACCCGGGGTGCTTGGACTTCCGGGTGTCGTAACCGAATTCGGTGTACCCGGCACGTCCATGTTCGACGAGTTTGGATAGTATCCATGAGTTTCGTCGTATTGCTGAAACGAACGATAATCGTTTGTGAAGCAAAGTTTATATATTCAGAAATTGAAAAAAATAAATAAAAAACTATCATATCCATGGCGTTGAAGTTTGCATCGTTGGAATGCAACGAAGAAATTTTTGTTTTCGTATTGGCCACTTTTTTGCCACATTTAGGCTACAAAAGTCATTGAAATATACTTGAAGATCCTTATTAGGGAGTAATTGAACCTGCACGAAAAAGACTTTAGGTAGAAATCCAAATAAAGGAATAAAAAAAAGATAACGAAGATTTTTCGTTGCATTCCAAATATGCAAACTTCAACACCATGTATATTCGATAATTAAAGGGTAAGGCCACAGTAGAATTTTCAAAAAAAAAAAGATTTTTTTTTCTCGCTAAAACGGTTCTCTATCATCATAAGGATAAGTTACTATTCGATTTATAGCAAGAACATTTTTTTTCACCGACTTTCAGCGTATAACGTAAGCCCACCTCTGGCACGGTCATAGAGTACCTAAAACTTTAAACGCGTTTTTCTCGAAACAGTTTTTTTCCAATTGGCGTGACACATAACTTCAACAATTTTCACTCGACTTACTTCAAATTCAAAAGTTATGTTCCTAATTGCATTTTGCAGAGAAGTGCGTACGGAATTTCTGATTAATCGAAAATTTTTCATTTTATGAGCAGTTTTATACGAGTTTTTTCACTGAAAATTTATTCAAATACCTACAACTCAATTAAAATACCTACAACTGTTGATTAAGGAGGTTGGAGCGATTCAGTTGACTCAAATGACGGTTTATTCATTTTTTTTTCAATGAACCTCAAACAAATGCATACGAGGTACAGATTTATTCTATATATGCTAATTTTTTTAAATATATAATTAAAGGGCAAAATTATGCATTTTAACATTTTTATTACGTAAAGTAGAAAAACTTTTGTATTACTACCAACTTGAAAAAGCATAACATTATCGATGATTATTATGAAGAAACTACAACAACGAATGTTTTATACAATTCACAATGAAATTTTGAGCAATTCATAATTATGCCTATTCATATTTACGTCACGAGATTATTGGCCCATGGTTTACGATGGGCAAGATGAGGATTTTTTTTTTCTAAATGTTCACAAAGATTCAGTTTGCGTTAATCCGTTGTTAGAAATGGTTTATCTTGGTGCTAAATAACAATAAAAATTACATAACCTTTAGTGTGAAAGTCTTGCGCATCTAACCGCACGTTAAATAACATACATTAAACTATTTTTTATCTCTGGTGTTTGGTAGTGAAAAAAGCTCGAAAAATTCGTAAAGACTCAGTATAGTGTAAACAATAACAATGTATTTTTTTATTAAATTTAACCTTGGATTGTGACTAACGCTCCAACCTCCTTAAAACAATATTTTTTAAATTCCGTACGTACTTCTCTGGGTATTCTAATGTAGATTGACGAGAATTTTTGTTTTTTTGTTCTAGGTACAAAATTGTGTTTGCGTACATGACAATCGTTTAGAGAGTCAGGTGTGATTATTTTTTGACAAATTATGGAAAGATTTCGGAGTACAATTAAGGATGTTTGGCAGTTTTACAGAGATACCACCATGGGAATTACAATTGGATGCATTATTGCTACGTTTGTTCCAAGCCTGTACGCAACACTTTCGATCGATCCACTAATCCGTTGGAGAATTATGGAGTCTTTAATTTGCAGTAGTTTTGCATGCCTTGTTTCACTCTCACATAAATTTTGAGAAAAAGCCTCATGAAGAAGATGGTGTATAATGTTTCAGATTTTCGTGTGGGTAAATTATGTATATATATATAATTGTAGTGTAAAAAAAGGCTTTTTCTCGTAGAAGGTGAGGTATCGGAATGAGCTCAACGCCATTCTCGGAATCTACTGAAATACTTTTCGAAAACCTTCTCACATTCCTCGATCGGACTTTGCAAAATGGATTTTTTCGCATGGGATTGAAATTTGTTGGAATGCAATGAAAGTTCTTTTCAATTTCTTATTTTTATTATTATCCAAAATCATATTTTGCAAATTTGTTGTAGATCGCCAAACAAGAATCCTAAGCTGTTTTTTCGCGCATCCGCGGGCGACGCCATAATACATAATAACACATATCGTCAAATTGGTGTTTGTTACAAATTATTATAATAAATTATTCAGAAAATGCAACACTTCGATGTTTATTTTGTTTCTATGCTACAAGGATTTATAGTGCATGCGAGATTTATTTTTTGGCGGAAATTGTCAATTTTGCAAAATCTTGAGCGATTACTAAATATTCACTGGGCGGCTAGATATTTCGCGAGGTTAATTTAAAAATTAAAAAGCCTAAAATTCATGGGTGAGAAGTGGAAGAAAAAAAAATCATTTTTTAAATGAAAATTTGAATTTTTGGGAGGCTTGAGCGACCTCTAAATATTGTTTGACCGCTCGCAGCTTCGGGCGACAGTTTTTTTCTTTAAAGAAGATAATTGGATGGTGAGAAAAAGGAAAAAAATATTGCTCAAATTTGTCCCACCCTGAAGTACATACAAATAAATGTCCAAACGATTTTTCAATCATCTTACTTATTCTTTCAAAGTGAATTATTTTGAATAACCCCGATTTTCGGCTCGTCACAGTAGCTTCACCCCGCAACTGGACTTTAGCCGATCCGGCTAGTCGCCCCAAAGTCGACCTATCGGAATTCCCAAATTTCCTGAACTCATCCTATAATCGATCAAAAGTAGCGATTTTGGCAAAACAGCCAAAATATAGGAAGTTGTTAGTTTGCGGATTTTACCATATCGAAGGGTGCTATCCAATGTAAAATTTGTCGCTGATCTTTAGTTTTTCCCTAATGAAGCGTTAAGGCGGGATATACATTTAGACAGGAAAAAGATAAGCAATATAGAGGGATTTTTTAAACTAAGAAATCATTATTCTACAATTATCAAACTTTAGGTGTACTTTAATAGTATGTTTAACTATGCAAAACAATTTTTTTAAATTAATTCATCATCCAAATGACGGAGCTGTGGCAGAGTGTTACAGTTATTCAGTTAGAACATGTAGTTTCCATGTGACGGTAATTACAATGAAGAAAATGCAAATTTAAGAAAATGGCACGCATTTACAAAAAAAAAACACCATTTCACGCAACATTTCTGTAAAATGTGGATTAAAAAAGTAGTTTTTTTGGCAATTTTTCAAAAACAATTCTCGTCAAGTAGAAGGTACCAATATTATCGAAATTTTTACCAAGTTTCAACTGAATCGGCTTAATCGTTTTTGAGTAATCCTGCAGGCCAATTTCGATAATGCATTTTTGAGAAAAACGCGTTTAAAGTTCACGCCCGCTCCGAATCCGAGCGGTGAGGCACAGCGTTGACGGGCAGTAACGTTTGAGGTTTTTCGAATTTCGCTTTGAAGCGTTAGCAAAATATTCTACATATTCTTCTATCGTTTAAGGGGCTATACCAGTGTGTCACTTTCAAAAAATCGATTTTTTTGCCTTTTTCGACAGTTTATACATTATACTCTACGTTTATACTAAGCAGTTTTTATGGTAAACATCATTTTATCTTGCAAAAATCGATAGTTAAATCTTCAAACTCTTTTTTCTCGAAATGAGATTTTTCAAATTTGCTGACATTGTAACTCAAAGAGCAATTATCCGATTGACTTGAAATTTGAACTGAGTACTCTTGAATATATTTACTCTACAATGACGTAGGATATTTTTGATCGGATGAAAATTGACGATAGGCAAGAAAACAGACTGTTTTTCATAACTACGCTATTTCGTTAGATTTTGATATTTTTCGAAAATCCTACGTCATTGTACAGGAAATACCTTCCAGTTTAACGACATTTTTTCCTTTTTCGGTTTCAGCTACTCAATCGGCCGGAATCATGTCAGCAGTGGAGGAACTTTTTTTCACGCTTCCGAAGGCAGCGCACAAGTCGCTTGGAACTCAATATTTTTCCATGAAAAAATTATGTAATATAGGTCAAATATAGCCAAATATATTCTCAATTTTCCGAAACATTTAATTGAGTACTTTTTTTCCAAAAAAATTCCCGAAAATCACCCAAATTTTCAGCGTTCACACTGGTATAGCCCCTTAAAGAAAAAAAAAAGAAATCGATTTTTTGACCGTTGTGAATGTATATCCCGCCTCGAGTTAAAAAAAATGCTTGCCTAGGCCAATGTGCCTCGCGACTCATTTTACTTTACATCCAAGGCCCACATTTGCGAATTTCTCGTTTCGGCAACTCCCGCCTGTCCCCCATACACTGCAGCACCATCAACAGATCCTTTTCCCCATTATTCCCGGTTCCCGGGAAATTCCCTCGAAATAAAGCTCATAAAAACAAATAAACTGTCAGAAAATTGCCAAAATGAGTAAAACGCGTTAGCCGGGCTCCGCCATTAAAACCGCGCGAACGAAGTTGCCGCGGCTCAGTTCTTGGATAACATCCAAAATAATATTCGCGAAACGTCCGAACATTTGATCCTGTAAAAGCGGCCGGGCTATCGAGCCTCGCGACTAAGGAGAGTCAGCCTTACAGGATCGTACACGTCGGAGGGTTTTCTCCCTCGCGACGAGGAGCAAGAAGAAGAAGAAAGAAAAAAGCTCGTACGAAGACGAAGAAGAGAGAAGGATCGAGAGGGATGAACGCGCGTGTCTGGTGGCTCTGTGATAGAGCTGTTTGGCTCGAGCCTCCGAACTCTTGGCTACGATCGTATCGGGGTCGCTTTAAAGCTTCGTTTTTTTTTCTTCTTCTTCTTCTTCTTTCTTTCTCTCCCTCGGTTTGCGTAATTTATTTCATACAGCCGCATTGTCCGCTCGATGCCTAATGCGAACGTTCTCGTGGTTCCTGCATTACACGCGCCCACACACATTTGCCGAAATTTCCTTAAATTCCAAGGAGCGGGACGATATGTCAAGCGCCCAGCTACTTTCTGTCAGTTTATAAGAATTGTGCCGCGCGGTAATGGTCGTTTGACGCGACTTTAACGGGTGGCAATAAAGCGAGAAAAAAACATCCTCGCTCGTACAATATTTGGTATTTTACGAGAGGCTAGAGCATCTTGTCTCAGACGATTGCACATACATATGAGTTATTGCGATGGATTTTTTTTTTTCGACCGTCAGGACGTTTGGCGCGTCAAGACGCTCGCCATTGATCCTACCGCGTGTCGCACAACGAAACGAGTAATCGCTTATTGGGCTTCTTTATTTTTTAAGGCATTAGGCCACAGTAACGGGTATAAAATCATGTGCGAATTTAACCATTTTTTTCGTATGGAAAAGTGATTCACTCGTAAAATTAATTACACATCTGTTTAGTATGAATATCAAGCTGTTAGAAAATATATGTGAGGCATTCCACATCACTTCAGCCAGTAAAAAAAATGCACAAATAATTTTGAAAAATCGAGTTACTTTGTTGAAAAATATTCACCGTGTCGAATTTTTTAGAAAATTTTTGACGTTTTTTCTCGTTGATTACCATTTTTTAAACATTTTTCCATTCAAATGGCTGTATCTTTGGCGGGATTTGACGTATTTATATTCTTAAAAAACGAAAATGCGCGTCTTTTTCTAGCCTCCCTGAAAAAAATTAATTTAGACTTTATTGAGCAAGTCGAACGTCCGTTTCAGGGCAAAATATGCAAAAATATTTTTTTTCTCAAGGAAAGACACTCGTTTTTTTATTTTTAAAAATTTCCCCAAATTGTGAATACGAAAAACGGATTTTTGGTATTTTTTATATTATGGGATTCCTAAACACCGTGAAGTAACAGCTATTTTAATGTAAAATTTTTTATTTTATTAATATTCGAGAGGTCGGGTTGAAATTTCGAACTTTGAATGATCAGAACGCTCAAAACTCCGAAAGAATACTAGCCCGAAATATCAAAACTCCGAAGGAATTGTACCCAAAAGACCAAAACTCCGAAAATCTGTACGGGGCCGGGTTGAAATTCAGAACTTTGAATGATCAGAATGCTCATAACTTCGAAAGAAAACTACCCCGAAAGATCAAAACTCCGAAAGAATTTTACACAAAAGACCAAAACTCCGAAAATTTTAACACCGTCAAAATAATTCGGCTATGGGAGTTTTTAAAGTTTCAAACTTTTCAATAAATCGACGAATTATTTCAAGGTTTTTTTTTATTAAGAAGTGATTTTACGTCAATTCTGAAATTTGTCTAGAAAATGTTATATTTTCTGAGTCATTTACAGTCAACTGTGTAGACTTTCGCCACCATGATCTTGACGAACCTTGTAATTTCGGAACATTAAAATTAGAAATTTTAAACCGTCGGCGCATTCAAAGTTCGGAATTTCAACTCGGCTCCCATGTCAAGATCATGCCAGCGAAATTCTACACAGTTGACTGTAAATGATGTAGAACGTATAACATTGTCTGGACAAATTTCAAAATTCACGCAAAATCACTTCTTAATAAAAAAAAATTCTTGAAATCCTTCGTCGATTTATTGAAAGTTTTGAAACTTTTAAAACTTCCATAGCCGAATTATTTTGACGGTGTCAAGATTTTCGGAGTTTTGGTCTTTCGTGTAAAATTCTTTCGGAGTTTTGACATTTCGGGGTAGTATTCTTTCGGAGTTTTAAGCGTTCTGATAATTCAAAGTTCGGAATTGCAACCCGGCCCCATCTTGAATTTCGGACTATTGAAATTCGGAATTTTAAACCGTCGGAGCATTCAAAGTTCGGAATTTCAACCCGGCCCCATATTCGATTGAAGAGTGTGGAGCACTCGCTGTATGTTTACCAGGTTTTCTAAATACATATGACATATATGTCATATGTATTGGAGCCTTGGAGTGCTCCACACTCTTCAATCGAATATTAATAAAAAAAAAAAATTAATAAAAATAGCTGTTACTTCGCGGTCTTTAGGAATCCCATAATATAAAAAATACCAAAAATCCGTTTTTCGTATTCACAATTCGGGGAAATATAAAAAAATAAAATAACGAGTACTTCCCTTGCACAACATTCTTTATGTTGCTATGGAAGCTTTCTTTTAAATCTTCATATTTATTTAACGAAAAACTGTCGGAAAAATAGGCTAATTTCCGTACTTTTTTTCCAACTGCCGCCATTTTGTCAATTTTGATTTTTAAAAAACCTCCATAGCAAGATAGCGGCTTTCGAACTGATTAATAATCTTGTTTACTGGGCCGGGCCGAAATTCTGAACCATGAATTATCAGAATGTTCAAAACTCCGAAAGAATACTACCCCGAAAGATCAAAACTCCGAAAGAATTGTACCCGAAAGACCAAAAGTCCGAAAATCTGAAAGGGGCCGGTTTGAAATTCCCAACTTTGAATGATCAGAATGCTCAAAACTCCGAAAGAATACTACCCCGAAAGATCAAAACTCCGAAAGAATTTTACGCGAACGACCAAAAGTCCGAAAATTTGAACACCGTCAAAATAGTTCGGCTATGGAAGTTTTAAAAGTTTCAAAATTTTCGTTAAATCGACGAATGATTTCAAGAATTTTTTTTATTAAAAAGTGACTTTACGTCAATTTTGAAATTTACCTAGATAATGTTTTACATTGTACATCATTTACAGTCAACTGTGTAGACTTTCGCTGGCATGTTTTGGAAAACCTTGTAATTACGGAACATTAAAATTTGGAATTTTAAACCGTCGGCGCATTCAAAGTTCGGAATTTCAACCCGGCCCCCATGTCAAGATAATGCCAGCGAAAGTCTACACAGTTGACTGTAAATGATGTAGAACGTATAACATTGTCTAGACAAATTTCAAAATTAACGTAAAATCACTTCTTGATAAAACAAAAAATCTTGAAATAATTCGTCGATTTATCGAAAATGTTGATAATTTAAAAACTTCCATACCCGAATTATTTTGACGGTGTTTAGATTTTCGGAGTTTTGAGTGTTCTGATCATTCAAAGTTCGGAATTTTTAACCGTCTGAGCATTCAATGATCCGAATTTTGTTTCGGATAATATTAAAAGAAAATAAAAATAAACATCTATATTCTGTACTTCATGAGTGATTTGATTGTACATAAAAAAAATCAGACTGATTGGCGTATTTCAACGATCGAAAAAAAAATCGCGAAAATCAGCTATTTCTCGACCTGTTACACTGTGAGAATTCTTCAAAAATAGTTTAGGAATTTTTGTAGGCAAAATCTGTCAACGGAATTTTAAAAAATTCAGAAACATCAACTTTCGTTGCGTTCCAACGATGCAAACTTCAACCTCGTGAAATTCGCTGCGTTGGACCGCAACGAAAATTATTCTCTCTCAATTGCTCGAATGCCTTTCAGCGCATTGTAGTCACAAAAGTGCCTCGATAATTTTTTAATTTGCTTGTTTGGCGATCTCTGATGCGCATCGGCTGAAAAAAATCTTGCAAAATAATAAAAATGGTGGAATAAAATATAAAGAATTCACGTTGCCCTTCAGAGATGGAAATTGCAACAATGTCGTTTTTTTTCGAACTCTCCCGGGATTTATGTGCCAGTAGCATTGTATTTCGTTGTATGAAAGGCCTTCCATTAAAAACTGTCGATTCGTTTGACCGTACGAGAACGCGAGTATGAGACGCGAAGACGTGTGTGTGTGTTTCGATCATAGCGCAGGGATTCGCGAGCCATGATAAGAGCGCAGCTAAATCGAACGTCTTCGATATTATTTTCTCTCTCTCCTACTTCGCGGATGCAACACACCGCGTATCGACAGCAATTCGTAGATACTACTTTCCGATAGGCGCGAGAATAGGACGAAAAGTACATGCTCCTTATTGAAACGTCACGTGCAGTTTTCGTGCGCGTCACAATGAAGGTCCGCCCCCTCCCCCCCTGTACCTAGTACCAATACGTGTGTACTGTACGCGCCCGCGAAACGTACCAACAACAAGGAGCATCTCCCGTTCACTTTCAAAAGAGCATGAAGTGGTTCGTTCCACGGGCGAAAAAAGGCGGTTTCCTTTCCACTTGAGTAGTTTTCAACCACTAGGAAATTTATTATCTTCCGTGTGGATTTTACAATTAACGGAAAAAACGTTATTATATATATAATTAACGGAATGAACGTTAATATATATATCGATTTTCTCCAACTCCAATTTGTTTACCTCTCTTAAGGGATTAGGTCACTCTAGAGACCGAAAAAATAGACCTTTTGGGGATTTTTCTTTCAGGAAAACTACAAAATAAATCGAGATTACAAAAAAGGGTGTTTATCATACATATCAGTGGCTGTATAGAAATAATTTTTTTGGAGCGATTAATTTCAAAATGGCGGCTGTGCGGCGTTTACCTCAAAACTGCATTTTTTAAGTTGGCCGGAAACAACTCACAAGGAACATCCCTCAGGTGACACCCTTCGATTTTGTTGAAATTTGGATATGTTATAAAGCACCGAAAAGTAAGCGATACGTATTTTTTTTATAGGCGGAAAAACGGTTTTAAGGGCTGAAACGCACCGTCAAAAATGGGGATGTTTTTCGTTTTTCGTCGACAGCGTTTTAACGGTACGAGATATTAAAAAAAATTCAAATTGCGACAATGTTTGTTTTTTTGTGCACTATGCATTGGAGATGAGAACGATAACGTTATCGACGAAAAGCGAAAAACACCTCCATTTTCGAGGGTTCGGTTCACCCCTCAAAACCGTCTTTCCGCCGATAAAAAAAATACGTCTCGCTTACTTTTCGGTGCTTTAGAACATATCCAAATTTCTACAAAATCAAAGGGTTCATTTCACCTGAGGGATGTTCATTGTCAGACAATTTTCAACCGGTTTACTTGAAATGTTGAATATATCTTGAAAAATACATTCTATGGAAGTACGTAGGATTTTTTTTTATATTGCAGAGTTCATTCGTTATTAACAATTATCTGACAAAATGTTTAACTTTTCAAAAATTTCCCTAAAAAATCGTCAGATAATTGTTAGCAGTAAATGAACAATGCAATATAAAAAAAATACTACGTACTTCCATAGCCAATGTAATTTTCAAGATATGTGCAACATTTCAAGTGAATCGGGTGAAAATTGTCCGAGTTATGTTTCCGGCCAACTTAAAAAATGCAGTTTTGAGATAAACGCTGCACAGCCGCCATTTAGAAATTAATCGCTTCAAAAAAAGTATTGTATACAGTCACTGATATTTATGATAAACACCCTTTTTTGTAATGTCGGTTTATTTTGTAATTGTTCTGAAAAAAAAAATCCCGAAGAAGCCTATTTTTTCGGCCTCTAGAGTGGCCCAAGGCCTTAAGGCGGGATATACATTTACAACGATAAAAAAATCGATCTCTTTTTTTTCTTCTTTAAACGATAGAACTATATATGTAGAATATTTCCCCAAAGTTTGAAAGCGAAATTCGAAAAACTTCAAACGTTACAGCCCGTCAACGCTGTGCCTCACCGCTCGGATTCGGAGCGGGCGTGAACTTTAAGGTAGTTCCTCTGCGAAAATCTCAACCAAAAGTTTACATACTATGTTCATGTTTAAAAGATTGATAATTGGTTTAATTAGTAATAAATAAAATTAAAAACTACGCAATATTGAGTCGGTACTAGTAGATAATACGATGGATATCATTTCTTGCCGTAAAATATATTTTATATTGTGTTTTTGATCTACCATTGCCAGTAAACTTTTTGCCGGGACTGTCCAGGCTTTGCCCCAATTGTTTTTTTTTCCAGGCTTTGCCAGGCTTTGCACCAAAATTGTGAGGGCTTTTCATGGTTATATCTTGGAAACTAGATGGTGAATCATTCTCATTTTTTTTCACATTATTCGTGATATGTTACTCTAGCTTATCCTCGTTTTTTATCAATTTCTTAATTTTAGTTTTGACGGTAAAATTAATGATGCTCTGTTTGCCAATCATATCGCATTTGTTGCGTGTAAACCAAGCCAACTTTAAGTGTACATATTTCAGGTTTGGGGTGGTCAAACTTATTCAAATTGCACAGATGTTTGGATAATGTATTGAATAACATATATGTCAAATTTCAACCATTTCTTAATTCAACTCTTCTGTGGAGGTATTACCTTAAACGCGTTTTTCTCAAAACTGCATTATCGAAATTGGCGTGCAGGATTACTCAACAACTATTAAGCCGATTGAAATGAAACTTGGTAGAAATATTGATGATATTGGTACCCTCCACTTGACGAAAATTGTTTTCGAAAAATTGAAAAAAAAAAAAACTACTTTTTTAATCCACATTTTACAGAAATGTTGCGTGAAATGTTGATTTTTTTTAGTAAATGCGTGCCATTTTCTTAAATTTGCACTTTCTTCATTTTAATTACCGTCACATAAAAAACTATACATGTTCTAACTGAAAAAATGTTTGAACTTTTTTGCAAATCAAAGTCTACGGGAAGCTAGACTGCACGCCGATTCGCAACTCCCGCGGCGAGCTTGCTGTAATACTCTGCCACAGCTGCGTCATTTTGATGATAAATTAATTAAAAAATTTTTTTTTGTATACTTAAATATACTGTTAAAGTATCCCTAAAGTTTGATAATTGTAGAATAATTATTTCTTAGTTTGAAAAATCCCTCAATATTGCTTACTTTTTTTCCTGTCTAAATGTATATGCTACCTTAACCCCTTGACTGTGAGTGACACGCACAGGGGCAAAAAAAAGTCGTGCCATTTTTGTGTCATGACACGTATAGGGGCATTTGAAAAACAACCTATTTCTACTGCATCGATTCGATGCAGTAGAATCATGCCCCTATACGTGTCATGACACACGAATGGCACGACTTTTTTTGCCCCTATGCGTGTCACTCACAGTCAAGGGGTTAAGGAGAGATATACACCTAGATGATCGAGGTCGAGGATTTAGAAGCTATGAACATTCCGTCGACCGTAGAAGACCTACACTATGGGCCTGGTATCGATGATTCCATGTAAAGTTGACAAATTTCATGATTTATTCATTCCCAAATTTTCAAACGCGTTTTTCTCAAAACCACGTTTTTCAAATCGGTACCCAAAATTTCTCGAAAATCAATGAACCGATTGCCTTGAGGTTTTTTGTGGTTATTCTATACACCATTATCTAGTACTTGTCATAGGATTTTTTCCCCGTTACTTAGTTTTTGTTTTATAGACAAAATAATAACTAATTTTTTGCCCAAAAATCACTATTTATGTTCAAACGTCCGCCATTTTGTCATAAATCGATATTTTCAAAATCGCCTATGACAAGTACTAGATTATAGTATCTAATTTAATAATCTTTTTGGTTTTTTTTTTCAGATGATTTTTGAAGAAACGCCATTGGGTACCGTATACGCAGATTTTTTTACGACGCTCCAAGGATCATACAATATCCTTGTATATTTTTGATATTGTTAAATAAAGAAAATTAAACATATTTTTGAATGTATATACTTTTAGATAATTAAAACCCCAATTCGAAATTTCAAATAGTTTTCTTTGAAAAAATTCGCAAAAATGATTTTTCCGGCTCCTAGGTGTATATCTCCCCTTAATGGAGCTTATTTCCTTATCCTTCGAATACTACCTCCAACATTGTTCCGGGCGTTTTTTTTGTCGTTGCAAGACAACCATAGGTTTACAAGTCTGCTGGAAAGTTAATAAATTACTTTGGTAAAATTTCAAGTGCCAAGTGAATTCAGGAGACAAAAAAACCTCTTCTCTCTCTCTCTCGTTCTCTCAGCGGTCAGAGGAGCTTGATCATCTACGTGGCGAAGTGAATGATAGAGCGGAGTAAAAAAAAAGCTGGAGTTTCGGGCTTCTCGACGGGGGATGGTTGGAGTCGATCCAATTGGGATGATGATTGTTCGCGTTTGTCTAGCACTGCATGCAGCCAGATGTCACTTTCACCGGCGCAATGCCGCCAATTTCGGAATCTGACGTTACGATTTACCGGCTTGAGAGTTTGACATTGACAGCAACGATTTTTACGCCCCCGACAGAATTAAATAAATCTCCGTCGCTTCATTAATATATAGCACACTCCATTTTACTTTTATCACCTCCAGCCAAACATTCTTCGCGATAATGGCGTGCATGGATTTAAAAAAAGGAAAAAGCTTCAGGTTGATTATAAAATAGGGTGAGTGGAGCTTGATCGGTGCATCGGCCGCTAACGATTGTTGCGATTCTCTTATGGTTGTCATAGATTCCTGTCATTGACAGGCAAAAATTGTTTTTGCATTTCGTCGAGCGAACGAAATTTCCTCCGAGCTTCAACGATTGCTCCGAAAAAAATATATTCGGACAATCCTGATTCAGAGGCTAGAAACTCTACCGAGAAAATTGACCAGAGCGAGAAAAGGAGAGAAACGGATTCATAGAGACCAAAAACGTACATAACGACCGGTTACGATAAACAATTTCACATCTTCACGAATATTGAACTATAAATAAAGATTCGACAAGATCTACAAGCTATTGCAATCCTAATTTTTCTTCATTTTCACACTATAGGTAAGGGGTAAGGCCACAGCAGAATTTTCAAAAAATCGATTTTTTTTCTCGCTAAAACGGTGCTTTATCATCGTAAGAATAAGTTACTATTCGATTTATAGCAAGAACATTTTTTTCACCGACTTTGGGGGTATAACGTAAGCCCACCTCTGGCACGGCCATAGAGTACCTAAAACTTTAAGGGAAGCGTAGGGGTTTCAGCGTGAAAAAAAAAACACTTTTTTGCGAATTTTTTTCATCTATATGGATAGAGTACATTTATTGAAACCTTTTGTACATTGTTAAGTGTCATTTCAAGAACATTCCGTGAAATTTGTACGCGAAAATATCCACAAACAAGCCGGTGCCGCGTTTTTCTCGAAACCACTTTTTCAAAGTCCGTGTTCACTGCCATTTGAAAACTACATGACCGATTTATTTCAAACTTGGTACACACTTTCTACATATAAAATACCTCCCCCCAACGGTTAGTTTGAGATTTTTTTTTACATTGAGGGGGTTTTCCACCACCAAAATGGCGGAGTTTTTCGTGAAAAATAGCACTTTTCACTTTACATGACCACCAAAAATTTAGAAATGAAAAAAAAAATTATCAAAGACCGTTGGGGGGAGGATTTGATGATACTTTGACTAAATTTTAATGGTACTTGATTTCAGATAATTTCTAGCTGAGATACAGTGAACACCGCAAATCGTGTTTTTCCAAAGGCGTTCTTGGAAAAGCTTTGTCACCGGCTTGTTTGTGGTTAATTTCGCGTACAAATTTCACGGAATTTTCTTGAAATGACACTTAACAATGTACAAAAGGTTTCAATAAATTTACTCTATCCATATAGATAAAAAAAAATTGCAAAAAAGTGTTCTTTTTTCACGCTGAAACCCCTACCCTCCCCTTAAACGCGTTTTTCTCGAAACAGCTTTTTTCCAATTGGCGTGAAAAATAACCAACAATTTTGGCTCGATTTCTGATGAATCGAAAAGTTTTCATTTTATGAGCATTTTTATACGAAATTTTTCACTGAAAATTCATTCAAATACCTACAACTTTTCAATAAAACAATATTTCTTTAATTCCGTACGTACTTCTCTACGTATTCTAATGTAGATTGACGAGAATTTTTGTTTTACGTTCTAGGTAAAAAATTGTGGATGCTAAATGTCACGCCACGGAGCGCCAAAAAAAAGATAACAAAAGACAATATTAGTAGTCGGCCATTTTGTACATCGAAAAAAAAATTTCTGACAGCTTGATATTCATACTAAATAGATGTGTAATTAATTTGATGAGTGTATCACTTTTTCATACGAAAAAAAAATTGTTAAATTCGCACATGATTTTACATCCGTTACTGTGGCCTAACCCCTTAATTCGCGAATATCGAAAGCAAATTTTTTCCAAAATCCTTTCGGCTTCTCCATTTTTTGTTTTCAAATCGACTTTTCGACACGATTAATCGCTTCCACACGGGAAAAAGTTTTACCAACCGGATAATTCTGATGCGACGTGCCGCGTCCTTGATTCGGTGGGTTATTCTGCGCAGGATACTGTTGACGATGGCCCGACGAACCGATCGACGATTGACTGCCCATCAGGGAGCCGCGGGGCAGGCTCAGACCGAAGAGATCCAAGATCGACATGTCCGCTGCGCGATCAAACGATACGGAATCTTTCGATACAATGCGTTCGTATATATATCTTTTGCGACCTACATGCGTTTCGCCGGTTCGGAAAGGACTGGATATTTATTTGGCCTCGTTGACAAACGAGAAACAACTTTTTTGCCTACCAACAGTTTGACACGAGATTCGTCGCCGTTGCTGCGACTAATACACATACCATCGATTGACACAGAGGGCGCGACGTAATCGTTCTGGGACTTTTGATTGATCATCCATTAAGGGGTTACACCTAGTTGGAATGTTTGAAAAAATCGATTTTTCGCTTTCGACGGATTCATGTAATGTAACATTTCAAAAATATTCTCTGAAAATTTCAAGTCCGTCCGTTGAAAATTGGGGGAGTTATGAGCGTTTACATGTGGGTCCGCTTATCGCCTTACCGTTACATGTAAAAAAAAATGTTAACGCGTTTTTCTCGGAATGACTTTTTCAGAATTGGTGACGAAAATATCACAAAAACAACTGAACCGATCTGCTTAAAATTTCAGACATTTTTCGTATATCAAAAGGCAGTCCTTAACGAAAGATTTTTATTTTCAATGCATACTACTTTCTTTTATATGAAGGAAAATAGAGTGTTTTTTTCATCGAAATTTCGACGATCACTTTCGATCGGCGACCATTTTTTCAAAAATCATTATTTTATTGAATCCTCCGATTAAAGACTAGATAAAACGGTACAAAAACTAAATTCATTTTATTTTTTATTTTCGGATGATTTCTTCCCGAGCAGGAGTGGTCACTGCGAAGGACCTTTTTTGCACAGCGGTCTGTGCAATTTACTGTATCTCCGTCGTTTATAAATATTTACAAATAAAAAAATTGTCAAAGATACTTGAAATAATATCCTTTACTATGAAAAAAAAAGTTAAAAACTTGCATCAATTTTCCAACAAAAAATTCACGAAAACAGCTCTTTTTTTCGGCCGCGAACTAGGTGTAACCCGTTAAAACGAGATACATTACATTCAGGGTTTTTACGGATTATTGACTCAGAAATTTCCTGACTTTTCCTGGTTTTCCGTACATGTTTTGCAAATTACCCAGATTAGGGTCAAATAAAAACACTTTGTTTTCATCAAATATATATATAGATATATTTTTTTTCATAAAAATGAACTGACATATAAAATCAGGGAATTTCTGAGTAGATGGGAAATAAAAATCTGTATATATATATATTTATTATTCATTCCCATTTACTCAGAAATTCCCTGACATTTCCAGGTTTTCCATACAGGTCTTGCAAGACCTATATATATATATATATATATATATATATATATATATAAGTTAAAGACCACGAGTCAAGTCTCGTTTCAACCGTACTAGTATTTATAAACGTTACAAACTATACGGAAAAATGATATACGTGGAAATAGCAATGAATCATTTTTGTGAAAAAAAAACAACATTTTTAGCCGACTTGAAAAACCAAAAGAAATTCTCAATTCGATCCTTCTATTGAAAAATTATGTTGAACTGGATAACATTATTTTTTTTAAGATCAAATATATGGAAATGTTAAGAATTGAAATAAAATTTAAAAAACTGGAATACGAAAAATAATTTAAACATTGTAAAGTAAAAAAAAATACATTAACGGATAACACTACTCTAGGATGTTGGAAAAATCGTTTTTTTTTTGCGTACAAAGTACTTTGGGGTCGTAAAAACAATATGCAATTGGTCCTGTAGCGATTTTTTTTTAAAGATTCAATTATCGATTTTGCCGCAGCGCCTCGGACTTCGTTCAGGCGCCTCGTACAACTTTAAACGCGCTTTTCTCGAAACCACTTTTACCAAACTGGGAGGACGGTACGCCTTTGCATAGAGCGAATTTGAAATGTCGATAGTAGCTTCACAATTACATTCTCTATGGGAGTACGTAGCCGTTTTTTGATTAAATGTAAACTTTTTTTTATAAACAATTTCCTGCTCATTTTTTGGGCGAAAAATCGATTTATTTCTTTCAAAGTGCGCCATTTTTCTAAAATTTAATTTTAAAAAATCCCTACGTAGTCCCATAGCTAATAATATATAGATTATATTTTTTTTTTGGTTTTGTTCCAGGTCTTGTACTTTACGGACAAACCGTCCTCCCGTGAAGCTATTTGTAAAAAAACACGTTTTTCGATATGGATTCTGTCTCCGCCATTTTGTATGAAAATTATAATAAAAACAACTTTTTATTACTTTAATATGTAATAAAAAATATGTTAATTTAATAAACCCTTTCAAAAGAAATCCTATTCCTTTTTACGTACTCCCAAAATAAATTGTCAAAGTTAGGCCTTATTTTCTGCCGCTAGAGTGGTGTTATCCCTTAAAAGAAAATACAGAACCTGTTCTTTATGATAAACAGAAATTTGTATGCCGGTGACAACGAATAAAAAATAAATATAAACACTTATCTATAATAATAGTGATGAGTTTCTGTATCGGCAGATCGAATGCAAATGTATAGAGCTTTACGGTAAATTAGTTATCATTTTTCTTCAATTTTCAATGTTTGGCACTGACATAACTTTTTTGTACATAATGAAGAATAATATAAATATCAAAAATATACGAAAATATTTATTTTTTTCATTTTTTTTTTGTCAAGCGGCTTCATTTTTCGCAATTCTTGCGAAAAGTAAATACTGATAAAATTCCAGAGAATTTCGAAAATTCCCCGACTTTTTCCTGATTATTCCAGGAGTAAAGAAATTCCTTGACTTCGTCCGGTTTTCCCTGTTTTCCATACGCCTCGAAAATACCACGAAATAATGGATAATTTGAATTACCTTCGGGATTGGGTGCTTTGAGAGACGAGGAGTAAAGCGATTCGTTCGCTCGACTCGAGTGAAAGGAGCCCTTGTTGTTGGGGCTGCTCGGCGGTAGATCGAGGAGCAAATTATTGATGGACTGCAACTGATGTATGTGCTCGCGCTGATGCATCTGGATCTTCTCCCGATGCTGCAACAACTGTTGCTCCCTCTCGCGCTGATGCAACTGCATTTTCTCCCGCTCGACACGACGCTGCTGCATCTGCAACGGATCCCCACTTTGTTGCAACGGATCGCGCTGTTGCTGTTGAAGTTTGAGGAGATTTTCGCGCTCCTGTTGCGCTTGCAGTTGCAGCGGATCGCAATCCATGTGAGACGAAAGTTGGAGCGACGGATCGCGCTCGAGCTGCTGCTGAAGATTCAAAGGATCCCTCTGCTGTTCCGCACGCTCGAGGCTCTCCGCCGTCGTGTTTTCAGCGTCGTAGGACATCGCCAGCTGGAATTTGCCAGAACATAGGCAAATTAGCTCCTCGTTTTTTGGGGTTTTTATCGAGCACGGTACTATCGATGGACAGGAGTGACGAGTGTGACCCAGATGAAGATCGAATTGTAAAAGCCCGCAATACAGGGTGTCAGGAAGGTCGATGCAAAGCCTCAAGGCCTTAGGCCACGGTAACGGGTATAAAATCATGTGCGAATTTAACAATTTTTTTCGTATGAAAAAGTGATTCACTCGTAAAATTAATGACACACCTATTTTTCATGAATATCAAGCTGTTAGAATTTTTTTTTTTTTCGATTTATAAAATGGCCGACTACTAATATTTTATTTTATCTTTTTTTTGGGCGCTCGGCGGCGTGACATTTGGCATCCACAATTTTTAACCTAGAACAAAAAACAAAAATTCTCGTCAATCTACATTAGAATACCTAGAGAAGTACGTACGGAATTGAAAAAATATTGTTTTATTCAAAAGTTGTAGGTACAGTAGAACCTCGATTATCCGAAGCCCTCAATTATCCGAACGATGACTTAATTTATCCGAACGCCGTGAGCAACAATGAGCAACCCAACGCAACTTCTCCTTCTCAAACGGCTGCGAGACTTAGCCGCTCAAAAAATCGTTACAGCCGTTCGTCAATTAAAAATGGACGATTTTATAAAAAAAAATATTTAAAAAGGCATTCGACTTTTTCAGGTGCTTAAAATACATATATATATTTCAACGTTAATGTGTGTCAAATTTATATATATATATATATATGCATGTGTGTGTCTCTCTCTCTCTGTGTGTGTGTGTGTGTATGTACTGTATATTTATGTAAAAGTACTGTTTATTTATGTAAAAAGGTGTTGTTTATGATCTCGTCCCAAAAAACCCACGTTTCGATTATCCGAACTTTTGATTATCTGAACTAGTCTCGGTCCCAATTGGTTCGGATAATCGAGGTTCTACTGTATTTGAACTTAAGAAATGAATTTGCAGTGAAACATTTCGTTATAACTGCTCATCAAGTGAAAAGTTTTCGATTAATCAGAAATTCCGTACGTACTTCTCTGCGAAATGCAATTAGGAACATAACTTTTAAATTTGAAGTAAATCGAGTGAAAATTGTTGAAGTCACGCCAATTGGAAAAAAGCTGTTTCGAGAAGTTTCACGCAGTGGGCCATTTTGTACAGAGAAAAAAAATATTTTCTAACAGCTTGATATTCATACTAAATAGATGTGTAATTAATTTTATGAGTGAATCACTTCTTCATACAAAAAAAATGGTTAAATTCGCACATGATTTTATACCCGTTACTGTGGCCTAAGGCCTTAAGGGGGTGATAGGTCACCTCGTTAGGAACATACATAACCTAGCTTACCTTAGTCGAAAGTTTAAGGATTTCGAGTTATCATGGTAAGTATGATTTTTGGAAAATTTCCCAAAATTACGTACCAACTCGTTTACCGCTTATGTTAATGCTATTTTTTTTAATAGCATTAACATGGGAGGTATTTTATTTTTTGACAAGTTTTTAATCATTCGACACGCTCCATTTTCTTAGTTGCGCGGATACAGATGATTGCATTGGTGGGGCCGGGTTGAAATTCCGAACTTTGAATGCTCCGACGGTTTAAAATTCCGAATTTCAATAGTCCGAAATTCAAGATGGGGCCGGGTTGCAATTCCGAACTTTGAATTATCAGAACGCTTAAAACTCCGAAAGAATACTACCCCGAAATGTCAAAACTCCGAAAGAATTTTACACGAAAGATCAAAACTCCGAAAATCTTGACACCGTCAAAATAATTCGGCTATGGAAATTTTAAAAGTTTCAAAATTTTCACTAAACCGACGAATTATTTCAAGAATTTTTTTTTATTAAGAAGTGATTTTGCGTGAATTTTGAAATTTGTCCAGACAATGTTATACGTTCTACATCATTTACAGTCAACTGTGTAGAATTTCGCTGGCATGATCTTGACATGGGAGCCGAGTTGAAATTCCGAACTTTGAATGCGCCGACGGTTTAAAATTTCTAATTTTAATGTTCCGAAATTACAAGGTTCGTCAAGATCATGGTGGCGAAAGTCTACACAGTTGACTGTAAATGACTCAGAAAATATAACATTTTCTAGACAAATTTCAGAATTGACGTAAAATCACTTCTTAATAAAAAAAAAACCTTGAAATAATTCGTCGATTTATTGAAAAGTTTGAAACTTTAAAAACTCCCATAGCCGAATTATTTTGACGGTGTTAAAATTTTCGGAGTTTTGGTCTTTTGTGTAAAATTCTTTCGGAGTTTTGATCTTTCGGGGTAGTTTTCTTTCGAAGTTATGAGCATTCTGATCATTCAAAGTTCTGAATTTCAACCCGGCCCCGTACAGATTTTCGGAGTTTTGGTCTTTTGGGTACAATTCCTTCGGAGTTTTGATATTTCGGGCTAGTATTCTTTCGGAGTTTTGAGCGTTCTGATCATTCAAAGTTCGAAATTTCAACCCGACCTCCATTGGTGTTTGTCGATTGAATACACATTAAGCTAGAAAATAAGTTTTTAGTTGCCAATTATTGTGTTCGAACATTATGAACGAGTTGGTACCTAATTTTGGGAAATTTTTCAAAAATCATACTTACCATGATAACCCGAAATCCTTAGACTTTGGACTAAGGTAACCTAGGTTAGATATGACCTATCACGCCCTTAAGGCTTTGCATCGACCTTCCTAACACCCTGTATAAATCCAAAAATATAAGCTTGAAGTTTGCATCCTTGGAATGCAACGAAAATTATGTCTAGGTCCTTATTTTCATTATTACCCAAAATTGCACTTTGCAACTTTATCATAGATCGCGAAATAAGAATCCTAAAATATGTTTGCCTGATTTTCGTAGGTCGAATATGCTAAAGCACTTTTGGGAATGAAAAAAAAAAATCACTTTCGGGGCATTCCAACGATGCAAACTCCAACGTCATTCCAAAAACGACAGTCATGGTTGGTACGAATTATTGATTCTGAAATTCCCTGACTTTTCGAGATTTTCCACACAGGTTTTGCGAATATTCGAAGTATTTATTAAGATCGAATATATGAAAATGTTAGTTATTCAAATAAAATTTTTGAAAGACTGAATTTCGAAAATTATTTTAAATACTGTAGAGTAAAAAAAAGTACATTGAAAGCAAATACAAAACCTGTTTTTTTTATTATAAACAGAATTTTTTTTGTCTGTGCCTATAAATAAAATAATAAATTAAACACTTATCTACAATAATAATTGTGTGGTTGTGTATTGACAAATCGAATGCAAATGGATATTAGAATAAATTTAAATTTAAAGCTTTAAATTAATTTAAAAATTAATTTAAATGTAAATTTAAAGCTTTAGAATAAATTGGGTTTTACTTTTTTAAATTTTCAATTTTTGACACTGACATCGATTTTGTTGGTGTATATAATGAGAATAATGTTAATATTTAAAATAGACAAAAATATTTATTTTTATACTTTTCAGAATTTTTTTAGTCGGTTTCATTTTTCGTCATTCTTGCAAAAAGTAAATTCTGGAAAAATTCCAGAGAATTTTCAAAATTCCCAGACCTTTCCCTCATTATTCCAGGAGGAAAGACATTGGCCGTTTTCGCGTTTTTTCATATGCGTAACAGCCATGACGGTTAGAAAATTCGACAAAAAACACGAGTAATTTTCACGATCGATTTTATCAACCAGGCCAGAGGATTCTGGTTTCGACAGCTCCTCGCAACTTTCCTCGATGTAAATAATTCACGCTTGAATTTTAACGGGTTAAGCTACTGTGAAAATGACGAACGCTCGTTCGTCGCTTGAGGCAACTCGAATTGAAGAGGAAGGTCCAACGTATGTTGCACCAATCGCAGATTGAAGGTAAACTTATTATTACAACGATAGAACTGCTAATAAAGTTTTAAACGCGTTTTTCTCGAAACCAAAACGGTGTACACGATTTCTCGGCATCTCATAAGCGGATTGACTTGAAATTTGGTACACTTATTCAGTGTAATAGTAGTTTAGTCTTGACCGACGTTTTTCTTATTAACATTTCATTTACATTAGTTATTAATAATAATAATTTAATATTTCCTCGAAAATTCGGATTTTTTTTCAAATTTAATTAAAATGATGTTCGCAAATAAAATGATATCGATAACAGAAAAAAGATCGGTCAAGTTTTAGCCAACATTATCTATATTAAGAAAAACCTCGTTTTTCTTATTTCCTTCAACCGGGTGGCCAAAATCAAGTACACCGTTGAGGCCCTCATGTTCATGATGTTGAAGTTTGCATCTTTGGAAAGAACGAAATATTTTTTCACTGAATTTCCCAAATTTTATTTAATAGACTTGAGCTATAAAAACCCTGCTACCATCTTTCAGGCTCTTCATTTAGCGATCTACAACCCAAATCTGCAAAACGTAATTTTCGACCCCAACAAAAATGAAGAAACAAAAGAAGTCGTTGTATCCCAACGATGCAAACTTCAAGCCCATTCACGTTCAAGGTTCACAAGATTGTTCATAACTTCTCTAATTATTAACATTTTTCAATGAAATGTGGTACACAACTTTGTCAATGTACGTACAAATAAATGTGCAAACGATTTTCCAATCGTCCTACTTATTCCTTCAAAATTATTTTTTTCTGCAACCCTGATTTTCATGTCGCCACAGTAGCTTAACCCCTTAAGGGGTCTTCTCACTTTAGACGCCGAAAAAAGGCTATTTTCATGCATTTTTTTGATAGGTTTATATTATACATAGTGATATAAAAGTTGTTACATTTAATAAATAAACTTTCCAAATACATTTAAATAAATATTTGATGTATTTGTGTAACCCAAACAAACTTTAAACGCGTTTTTCGCCGGCTTGTTGATAAAATCTTCGAAACTACTGAACCGATCCTTAAGAAATGTTAACCACATATTCTTTACAACTATAGCCATAGCGCAAATGAAGGATTTAAAAAAAAAATTGATATTTACTATTTTTTGCCAACAACGGTGAAAAAAAAACACTTTTTTTGTTTTTTTGTTTTTTTCGAAAAATGTCCACCATTTTGTTGTTTTTGCATATATAAAAAATCGTATGATATGCGCTATAGCCATTAAGGGGTGAGGCCACTAAGAGGCCGAAAAAGGGGTGTCGTATGATATGCGCTATAGCCATTAAGGGGTGAGGCCACTAAGAGGCCTTTGGGGGACTTTTTTTCAGAAAAACTACAAAATAAATCGAGATTACAAAAAAGGGTGCTTATCATACATACCATTGACAGTATACAATAATTTTTTTGAAACGTTCAATTTCAAAATGGCGACCGTGCAGCGTTTATCTCAAAACTGCATTTTTTAAGTTGGCCGGAAACATAACTCAGACAATTTTCAACCGATTCACTTGAAATTTTGAATATATCTTGAAAAATACATTGTCTATGGAAGTAGGTAGGATTTTTTTTATCCCATGGTTCATTTGTTATTAACGATTTTTTCTCCAAATTTTTGGAAAGTGAAAAGTTTGCCTAAAAAATAATAACAAATGAACTATGCAATATAAAAAAAGTCCTACGTACTTCCATAGACAATGTATTTTTCAAGATATATTCAACATTTCAAGTGAATCGGTTGAAAATTGTCTGAGTTATGTTTCCGGCCAACTTAAAAAATGCAGTTTTGAGATAAACGCTGCACAGCCGCCAATTTGAAATTAATCGCGTCAATAAAATTATTGTATACAGTCACTGATATGTATGATAAACACCCTTTTTTGTAATCTCGATTTATTTTATAGTTTTTCGGGGAAAAAATCCGGGAAAAAGCCTATTTTTTCGGACTCTAGAGTGGCCTAACCCCTTAATAAATAAACTTTCGAAATACATTAAATTTTTTTTAAATGTATTTATGTAACCCAAACAAAGTTTAAACGCGTTTTTCTCGAAACAACGTTTTTCACCGACTTGTTGATAAAATCTTCGGAACTACTGAACCGATCCTTATGAAATGTTAACCAAATATTCTTTATAGCGAATATCAAGGATTTTTTTAAATTTAGATATTTACTATTTTTTTTGCCAAAAACGGTGAAAAAGGCACATTTTTTTCCGTAAAATGTCCGCCATTTAGTTATTTTTGCATCTATAAAAAATCGTATGATATGCGCTATAGCCATTAACATACTGAACCTAAAACCTTTTGATTTTTTTGTTTCGGATGATCCATCTCCGGCATTTCATCACCAGCGCAGACCTACAATTTTTTAGAACATTTTTTTAACTACCATTTTCGTCTATAAATAGTGACTTGAATAAACCAAATTTAAAAAAAATGTATTTCGAAAGTGTATTCATTAAGTGTAACAACTTTTATATGAATATCTATAATATAATCCTATCGAAAGAATTCACGAAAATAGCCTTTTTTAGCGTCTAAAGTGAGAAGACCCCGTATCTAATATCCATCAACGAGCTCTATCCCTTAATTATTCTCCATACAATTCGTTCGTGTATGATGCGCCAAACAGCGACAAGGCACGACGAAAACTTTTCGTTTTGCCTGTCTATTCTCGCCTTCGCCATAAAATCCGCGTACATGAGTATGCGTAGCGCAAATGGACAACAAACATTGTATCGTCACGCTTACACAGAACATCGACACAAAAGAAATATAGGGCTGGAAGGACACGTGGTCCGAGTTCCGAGAATCGTATAGGGTTACGCAGGAAGAGATTCCGAGCAGAGTAGACACCGAATAGAAGAAACAAGGAGGAAAAACAAAAGAATTCCTCAGGTTCCGGATACATAAGAAATTGAGGAAAATTCTCATAGAGCAGAAACTTTACGATTAGTTGACGAAGGGCTATCGGTTCCGAGAATCGAATCGCTCCGATCCCCGAATTTTGAGGAAAACTCATGATTTTCGTGTCCGTTTCGAGCTCCCGATAATTAGCGGCCGTCAATACGAGGAATACATCGTTAAACGTATAATTGTCTATTCCAACTTTTAAAATTTCAATATTCCAAACGAAATCGGGAAAATCGAGGACTGCTTTCGATTCAACGAGTTATCAATCATTATCGTCCGGTTGGACACACGTTATCATGAACATTGATAAAACGCACATTTTATCCTCAATAATCGCTAAATTCTAGTCGAAAATAAAAAATTGTGATGCGACGATTATACAGTTCCGTAGGTAATTCATTATTATCGTGCCCAATTGCCTCGTTGAAAGGAATTAATACATATTCGCAATTTCCTCGTATCGAAAGTCAAATGTGCGTAAAAAAAAGTTTCAAATCGTTCCTCGTTTAAATCCGTGGAAATTGGAACGTGAAGCTTTCGTTCGTCTCTGGAGTAAAGGTAAAAAATGGAACAAAGAGCTCTCGCTCTCTCTGCTCGGAACCACGTGCCTCGTGTACTATGTTCGTCCGGCTACAGGCCAAGCTCGCAAGTTTGTTTATTTTTCACGTGTACTGAAGGGCACGCGTCTCTTCGCGAGAGAGAGAGAGAGAGAGGAAGCTGTCTTGCAATTGTGGCTTACATTTCGACGACGCAAAACGAGCACGCAAATTTTAACGAGGCCTCAAACAAAAGAATCTCCGAAATTCTCGGCCCGGTTGACAAAATGTACGAACTTCGCCGAATTTGAACAACAAAAAAAGCACGAAAATATTGCCATTTTATGTAAAAAGCTTCGCTGTTAAAAAATATTCGTTACCTGTTGATACAGTGATGCCATCGTGGAATTAAAAAAAAAGTCTATCTTCTTTCGTGCTTTTGTCTCTTGCGACGCTCGCTCCTTCGCACTCGCGTGGTTCTTTCGCGTACGGTCCGAAAAATCTCGTCTTTTTTCGAAAAAAAAAAACGCGAGGAGACGTCGATGTACTTTTACGAGTTGACAAGCCTCACCAAAACGATATACTACTATCCCAAAGATAGTAAAAAGAGAATATAAAGCAAATGACGTTTCGATGTGAGAAAAAAGAATTACACACTTGATTTTGTTGCGAATAAATTAATATAAATTAACGACGAGTCACATTGATGGGGGAGGGGACCGAAACGAAAAACAAAATGTTTCGTTACTCGATAACGCTCGATAGGCGTAATTGCCCACCGGTGGGTCTTAATGACTGATGCGTTTGGATATGTGAATCTCAAAGATCCATTCGGTAATGCAATCGTTAATTTATCCGAAAAAAATTGATGTGTTTCGTAGATTCTCGTAATTATGTGTTAAGGATGTCTCCTCGTTCCCGTTACGAGGACGAATGACCGATTTAACAATGTAGTGTAAATACTTTTGGGAATACAATGTACGATACGCCCATTCTTGTCCGCGTCCCTCGCGCTCGCGAACTGAATTGAATATTTGCCGGTACGCGCGTTCACGACTCGCGTCGCTTCGCGAGCCGTAGGGTGCGCATTTTACGCGGGCTCGGCGGGTGGGGGAAGCCACGTGAATCCGGCGACGCGAGAGCGAAACACGTTAAGGGGTCTTCTCACTTTAGACGCTAAAAAAGGCTATTTTCATGAATTTTTCAATAGATTTGTATTGTAGATATTGATACAAAAGTTGTTACACTTATTAAGTACACTTTCGAAATACATTTAAAAAAATGTTGATTCATTTAGATAGCCCAAACAAACTTTGAGGCCTTAGGCCACAGTAACGGGTATAAAATCATGCGCGTATTTAACAATTTTTTTCCGTATGAAAAAGTGATTCACACATGAAATTAATTACACATCGGTTTACTATGAATATCAAGCTGTTAGAAAATATATATTTTTTTCGATGTATAGATTGGCCGACTACTCGAAACTTCTCGAAACAGCTTTTTTCCAATTGACGTGACAAATAACTTCAACAATTTTCACTCGATTTACTTCAAATTTAAAAGTTGTGTTCCTAATTGCATTTCGCAGAGAGGTACGTACGGAATTTCTGATTAATCGAAAACTCTTCATTTTATGAGCAGTTATAACGAAATTTTTCACTGAAAATTCATTTCTTAAGTTCAAATACCTACAACTTTTGAATAAAACAATATTTTTTACATTCCGTACGTACTTCTCGAGGTATTCTAATGTAGATTGACGAGAATTTTTGTTTTTTGTTCTGGGTAAAAAATTGTGGATGCTAAATGTCACGCCGCGGAACGCCTAAAAAAAAGATAACGAACGAAAATATTAGTAGTCGGCCATTTTGTACATCGAAAAAAATATATATATATATTTTCTAACAGCTTGATATTCATACTAAATAGATGTGTAATTAATGTTATGAGTGAATCACTTTTTCATACGAAAAAAAAAATGTTAAATTCGCACATGATTTTATACTGTGGCCTAAGGTCTTAAACGCGTTTTTTCTCGAAACAACGTTTTTCGACGGCTTGTTGATAAAATTCATACATATTCTTTACAACTATAACTATAGGGCATATCAAAGATTTAAAAAATGTTGATACTTACTATTTTTTAGCAAAAAACGGTGAAACTTACTATTTTTTTGCCAAAAAAGGTGAAACTTATTATTTTTTTGCCAAAAACGGTGAAACAAAACACGTTTTTTTTTGTTTTTTTTCGAAAATTGTCCGCCATTTTGTTATTTTTGCATATATCTAAAATCGTATATGCGCTATAGCCATTAACATACAAGAGATTTCATATAGCCATTCACTACCATGTTCGTTTACAAATAGTCATTTAAATAAATATTTTTTTTTATTATGTATTTCGAAAGTGTGTTTATTGAGTGTAACAACTTTGATATTAATATCTATACTAGGCACAGCAATTAGAGGATCCGAAAAAAATCTCGATGTTTTTAGGTGATTTTCAGACGGCTATAACTCGGCAAAAAATGGTAGTAGAGCAATAAGAAAAAGGCAAATTGAAGCTGGAAGTCTCTAGTTTCGAGATCTGTAGGTCAAATATTTTTATCCATGAATGTTTCTGAGTTAACTCAAAGAGATCGGAAAAGAAAAAATTTAAAAATGTCCATTTTTGAAATGGTGCACGGGCTTGGGTAAATTTTTTTCAGCAATTCAACTATGATGCTCCTTTAGTTGGATTCTTCCGCTTGAATTTGAGAGGTTTCTGAGCTTTGTACGATGATTTTTCGCTGAGTTATCGTCGTTCGAAGCTAAAAAGAACTTTTCGGCTTTGATAATTTATTACTCGGGCACTAATGATTCTACAAAAAATATACGGAGGGTTTTGAATACTTCAAAGTATTCTCTAAACGTTGTGATTAGTGTTTTTTAATAAACAATTTGTTTTCAATATGAAAACCTTGAATGAAAAACAGCTAAAAAATCGCGTTTCCACGGAGTTTCACTAAACTTGAGATAACTCAAGAAACAACGAATAGACCGAGGATAGATTTGGTTTTTTCTAACCTCAAAGTATCCCAGAGAAGCCCTCAAGTATTCAAACCGCTGCGATTTTTCTTTCACTGTGATCCAAACGATTGAAATTTTCACTTTTGCGAAAAACGAATTAAAGGATACGTTTTTCACCTTTTACTCATTTCTTTAAATTGAAGATTTTTTTTTCTCGCAAGAATCAATATTCTTTTCATAAAAAAATGTGTGACATGGAAAAAAATCGAAAAATAATTTTTTTTTAAATGTTATTTGATAACCAAATTATTAAATGTCATCTGTACAATATTGACAAAGTACACAGTCATAAAAAAATCGGTCATATTTTTCAGCTATATTCCTGGAAAATTTCAGTGAAATGTTCCTAAAATTGAATTAGCTAAAGCTTCCAACAGTCGGCCGAGCGAGCGCCAGCAGCAACCACACTTCAAACACGTTTTTACAGGAGATGCGATGAGAAAACATTCAAAGGTCGTTGACGATCTCACTTTTTTTAAATCGATTTTCATTTTTTAAGGGGGGCAATCCCTTTAAATGCCGGGAAATGAGTAATTTTTCGTGAATTTTGTTGAAGGTGATGCAATAATCGCATAACTTTAACTTTTTTACATTATCTTATTGCAACTTTCAAGTGTTAACATTTTTTTCTTTTTTAAACAAAACAAAATGGCGGCGTTATAAGGTATTCCTTTAGGCGTCTTTCAAAAAACTCCTCACGTTATAGCTCAAAAAGTTATCGATCGATCTGGCTGAAATGTTCGGCGGTTTTCTCACTATGCGCCTCTTGGATATCGTGGCGACGCGACGGCAACGCCCCCTGCCAGCTAACGGCGGCAACTCGTGGTCGTTCTTCTCCGAAAAGTACACATATGATTCGCATACAAATCACTGCCCGTTTTGAATGATTTATTCATTTGGTGCAATACCACAATGTTAAAGTGCAATTATGAGCCACACTCTTATCAAGTGTGGCTTCCAGATTATTTATGGAGATTTTTTTCGCGGAAAATCTGTGTCTAAAGGTAAGTAAATACACGAAACATGATATATTCTGTCGAATTCACTTTAATTTCTACTACGTATTTATTTTTAGGATTATCGTATGATCAATTCGTTAAAAATGTATACACTATTCCAAAGTCACGAAGTTCAGGAGGCCGTCGAAATCCGCGATACAGCTAATGGAGCTTGAATTATCCGCGGGAAAGTAATACCACGGACTAAACTGAATCATCCACCGTACGACGTAAAAGTAGAGGTACGTATTAATTATGTGATCAATTAGTAGTTCAATAATAATGGAAAAAAAAATGTCCAGAAACTTTTCAACCATGCATGTAAAACAGAAATGGAAAATGAAGATATATCGCCTTATCAAAGAAATATCAATAATTAAGCAATAAGTATATTGGTCATTGAAATTAGATTTAGTAAACCGCATTTTTTTAATTCAGTATATAACTGCATCAACAAATGACGGATTTTCGTTCATTATTAAGAGTACGTATGGAATGTTAAATGAATAATATATTATTGGTGAATACTATTTAATCGTTGAAAATGAGCATGAAATGTTGAATTAATAATATTTTTGTCATAGATGAAAAAAAAATGAAATAAAAAATAATTTGCACGTGGTTCTCTAAAAATGTTACCTGATGTACTAGAAGAATAAAACATTACAGAAAATCCAACGTTTGTATATTTTCAATACGTTCCTTGTATCAAATCGTCAAAATATTTATATACATTCTTCTGACAGCTCTTATCCACTCATTTCTCTTGTTGATTTCCCAATTTCGTCTCGGAAACGAATAAAAAGTCAATTCCTGATTTCGAGGTTGGGAATTTTTGCACCCCACAACACAACGATACCTCGTACCACCCATTTATTATTTATTTCACACAGCGCTTTTCAATGAAATTAATACGGACAGCGTACAGCTGACCGCAGTCGAACGTCCACGAGTTGCCTGAATCTGCCACCAAGCGGCGCCACTAGAGATATCCAAGAGGCGTATAACATTATTGGAAGGATGAACCTATAAAAATATTTAAAAAAGTATAAATTGAAACATTAAGTAGGTTTTGTAATCAAATTTTCATAATTTTGACCATTTTCTCGACAATTATTACCCCAAAAAAGTAATTTATTTACGCGATAGGCTTAAAACTTTAGCCTAACAACGCCTAAAGGAATACCTCACCACGCCGACATTTTGTTTTGTTTACACAGGACTTTTTTTTACACTTGCAAATAGTAATAAGATAATGTAAAAAAATTTAAATGATGCGATTATTCTAACACCTTTAAAAAAAATGACTCATTTTCGGACGTTTAAAAGGAGTTCCCCCCTTAATAGTTACGTAAAGATGACGACTTTTGTCATAGATATTTTTTTGCTCGTTTCAATTCGTCGCTACGTTATTTAAAAAAATAATTTTAAAAATCGACGTCACCGACTCGTATTTATCGTTAACTTGAATAACCCGTTTAGTTTTTAAATTTCAGATGGACCGTTTAGGCTGTAGTGTCCCCAGGCCAAACGTCGCGAAAAAAATTTTCATTATCTGGTGGCGGCCGTTTTTGTTGTTTTCTGTATTTTCTGCTGTTTTTTTTAGTCTCAATGAATGTACTTTTGTGATAAACAACCTTTCTGGCTTTTTTCACGCGCGATCCCACCCGAGAATGCCGAAAGCCCCTTGTGTCTACTTGTAGTATAAGAAAAATGGTTCCTACCATAAAATATTTCGACGAAAAACAACCACGTTTGTTTTGTTTCCGTTTTATTCACAATATTCTATGGGGGCTGTTCGTTTTCGCATTATTCAATATTCTATGTGGGCCGTTGACGAGTCCATCATCGGATACTCCGGACTCATTTCGCGAGTCGAATAATTAACAACTACTTCGCGCGAACGTTCAGCCTTGTCGGGCGTATTTTCCTCAGTCTTGTCGGTTGAATCCTCGCCCCATCGTGAGAACAGATTAACGCACAGCTTGTTGAGATCCTGATCCCGAGATCCGGCCGGTCCCGCGCTCGAATTCTCAACCGAATCCGTGGTTGCCTCGGCGGGCATACGAACTTCCGGGAATTTGTATTTCGGCATTGTCGTTGGGGCATCTGAGAATCGTGTTTGCTCAGTTACTTCGGGAATGACGACAGTGCTTATATTCGAATCATTATTTCACGATGGGTTTCCAAGACTGTACATTTTTTTTTGGCCGCAGCTCTACAAACTTTTCACGTCGGGCGTGATTTACGAGCCTGTGATGAGAATTACTGAGGATCGAACGCTCCACCGATGTACGTTGAAAAATCGTTTTTTTTAACCCTACGTTGACACACTGAATCATTTTGACCCGGACGAATTTTAAATAAAATGCTCACTTTCCCACACTTCAAAGATGTCAATATTTTGTCACAATTTTACATTTTACGAATCTCAATTATGCAAACGTATTAGGAAATGTTTAAAGTGTACGCCTGATTTTTTCAGCAAAAAAAACCGACCGACGGTTTGTTAATGGCAGGCGAATAAAATATTATTCGGGTCACATTGACCCACAAGAAATGTCACTTAAGTGGCCGCCTTCGATTTTGTTGAAACTTATGTATGATAATGCATTGAAAATGATAGGGATATTACGATATCTCTGGCCCCTAATTCTGACCACCCAGCCTTCATATTTGACCCACAGTAAGACTTTTTTCAAGAGTGGTAAATATCGAAATTCGACCCTTAAGGGGGCGAAACAGGGGTTTTAAATTTTGTATGAAACAAATATTTTTGTCAGATTTGCTTGAAACTTAGCGCAAATATTCTACAATACATATAATTGAACACGTATTTCAGCATTTTATCAAATTCAACCCTTAAGAGGGTTATTCGGGGATGTTGAATTTTGTATAAGACAACGTATTTTTTTTTGTCCGATTTGTTTGAAACCTGGCATAAATACACTAGAATACAAATAATTAAATACGTATTTCAGCAATTTTCAATATTTAACCTTTAAGGAGAATGAACCGAAGTGATAACGTTTGTATGAGACAACATATTTTTCTGTCAGATTTGCTTGAAACTTGGCGCAAATATTCTACAATATCAATAAGTGAACACGTATTTCAGCATTTCCTAAAATTCGACCCTTAAGAGGGTTAAGCAGGGGTGTTGAAGTTTCTATAAGACAACATATTTTTTTGTCAGATTTGCTTGAAACTTGGCATAAATACACTAGAATACAAATAATTAAATACGTATTTCAGCAATTTCCAAAATTTAACCTTTAAGGGGGATGAACCGAAGTGTTAACGTTTGTATGAGACAACATATTTTTTGGTCAGATTTGCTTGAAACTTGGCGCAAATATTCTACAATACAAATAAGTGAACACGTATTTCAGCATTTCCTAAAATTCGACCCTTAAGAGGGTTAAGCAGGGGTGTTGAAGTTTCTATAAGACAACATATTTTTTGTCAGATTTGTTTGAAACTATGCATAAATACACTAGAAAACAAATAATTAAATACGTATTTCAGCAATTTCCAAAATTTAACCTTTAAGGGCATTAAACCGGAGTGTTAACGTTTGTATGAGAAAACATTTTTCGACCATATTTACTTTAAACTTACCAAACTTATCTTATATATAACACTATATGTTTTCCTCGCTGTTCGGTGCGTGTGGACAGTCGAGTAGTACTTTTAACCCCTTAACAGTGTTTGTTTGGGTTGGCATAAATACGGCAAACAAACCCACACAAATACATGTTTAATTACTTGTATTTATACCAAGTTTCAAGCAAATCTGACCAAAAAATATGTTATCTCATATAAACTTAAAAATCCCCGTTTCACCCCCTTAAGGGTCGAATTTTTACCACTCTTGAAAAAGTCTTATTTTGGGTAAAATATGAAGACTACGTGGTCAGAATTAGAGGCCACAGATATTGACTGCAACAATTATTAGACACGTATTTTTTTGCGGAAAAACGCTTTTAAGGGGGGGGCCACAGTTTCACCCACAGGCAGTCCACCGATCTGAATGAAACAACAACCAAAATTTTTCTAATGTAAAGCAAAGGAAAATCCACTATAGAAGTATTGAAAAAAATTAAATTAAGGGGTGACACATTTCTGTCCTCTTAAAACCGTTTTTCTGCCATACAAAAATACGTGTCTAATATTTTTCAACGCTTTTTCGCATATATGAGTTTCAGCAGATTCGAAGGCGGACACTTAAGGTGAGATATACACCTAGATGGTCGAGGTCGAGGATTTAGAAGCTCTGAACATTCCGTCGACCGTAGAATACCTACACCATGGGCCTGGTATCGATGATTCCATGCATGTTGACAAATTTCATGATTTATTCATTCCCAAATTTTCAAACGCGTGTTTCTCAAAATCACGTTTTTCAAGTCGGTACCTAAAATTTCTCGAAAACCAATGAACCGATTGCCGTGAGGTTTTTGTGGTCATTCTATACACCATTTTCTAGTACTTGTCTTAGGACTTTTTTCCGTTACTTAGTTTTTGTTTTATAGGCAAAATAATAACTAATTTTTGGCCCAAAAATCACTATTTATGTTCAAACGTCCGCCATTTTGTCATAAATCGATATTTTCAAAATCGGCTATGACAAGTACTAGATTATAGTATCTAATTTAATAATCTTTTTGGTTTTTTTTTTCAGATGATTTTTTAAGAAACGCCAGTGGGTACCGCATACGCAGATTTTTTACGACGCTCCAAGGATCATACAATATCCTTGTATATTTTTGATATTTTTAAATAAAGAAAATTAAACATATTTTTGAATGTATATTATTTTAGATAATTAAAACCCCAATCCGAAATTTCAAATAGTTTTCCTTGAAACAATTCACAAAAATGACCTTTTTTCCGGCTCCTAGGTGTATATCTCCCCTTAAGTGGTCCGTGCCAGTGTGTCAAAATCGTAGCCAAACATAAGTGTGTCGACGACGGGTTCAACGCAGACACGTTTGAATTGAGGATCGACTTCTACGTTTCCGTAAGATTTACTGCGTCGTGTTCGAGAGAAAAAGAAATTGAAGATTTAGACACTTTGACACAGTTTCTAATGGGAGAATCGCAAAGTGAGATAGAATTTGATTGTCAGTAAGTGCAGTTAGTATGCAAGAGATCCCAATTGCGGGGTAGTTCACAACTTGTCGTAAGAGACTATGCTAAATTGTTCAGATGTCTCAAAACTTTCATTTTCTCGTCGCTATAGTCAAACTTATTGAAGATTCGAAGTCGAGCTTTTGCCAGACGGATGTGCTTGTAAAAAACAGTATTTTCTGACATTCATCGAATATGGATCCCAATTCCTAGTCCCACCCACAAAAGATGTCAGGATCGACTCGTCGAAGATCTCTTTTTCCAATAAAAACCGAATTTGAAGTGAAATCTCGAAAAGACGCTGTATGCGAACTTCCTCGTCGAAAAGATGACGCTTTCATACCAGGAAACGGTGGAGACTCCTCGATCAGTTGTTCCATCACGTAGCCCAGCATAGTCGTGGTAAACGTGTCGTCTCTTCGAAGGCCCAGAGCTCTGTGGAAAGCATCTGCGGCTTCCTGCGTGTTCCCCGTTAGAGCGTGAATGAAGCCAATCGCCGAATACGTCGAAGGATTCAAAGGATTAAGTACCAAGGCCTGAAAGCGGAGAAAAATGTTACAGTATCAACGTAATGAATGTTCTCGCGATCGAGCGAAAGAAAAAGGTTACCTGTTGATGATACTCCAATGCCTCCTCATATTTTTTCATTTTTCTACACGTATGGCCGAGATTGTTCAGAAGGGGCTCCCACTTGCTCGGCAGTATGACGTTCTTCATGCCCCCTTGAATTCTCTTCGTGGCTTCCTTGAATTGTCGTTCCGCCGATTTGTAACTGCCAACATTGCGAAAGAACGCGATTATCCAAGAATATCGATTGCACGGTTTAGGTAGAACGAGAGCGCGTTCTTGATTTCTATAGATTTTGTTCAAATTCTAACCAGACATTGTTCAGATCATTATACATGTTTGAGTTAAATCGACTATTTAGATTGGGGGATAATGGGTTTTAAAATTGTAAATTTTAAAACTGCAGAGTCTGCATTTAAGGCCTTAGGCCACAGTAACGGGTATAAAACCATGTGCGAATTTAACAATTTTTTTTCGTATGAAAAAATGATTTACTCATAAAATAGCTGTTAGAAAATATATAAATATTTTTTTCGATGTACAAAATGGCCGACTAGTAATATTTTCACTTGTTATCTTTTTTTAGGCGCTCCGCGGCATGACATTTAGCATCCACAATTTTTTACCTAGAACGAAAAACAAAAGTTCTCGTCAATCTACATTAGAATACCTAGAGAAGAACGTACGGAATTTTAAAAATATTGTTTTATTCAAAGGTTGTAGGTATTTTAACTTAAAAAATGAATTTTCAGTGAAAAATTTCGTTAGAACTGCTCATAAACTGCTCATAAAATGGAAAGTTTTTGATTAATCAGAAATCCCGTACATACTTCTCTGCGAAATGCAATTAGGAATATAACTTTTAAATTTGAAGTAAATCGAGTGAAAATTGTTAAAGTTATTTGTCACGCCAATTGGAAGAAGCTGTTTCGAGAAGAAGTTTCGAGTAGTCGAGCTATTTTGTACATAAAAAAAAATGTCTAACAGCTTGATATTCATACTTAATAGATGTGTAATTAATTTTATGAGTTATAAGTTTATAATCACTTTTTCATACGAAAAAAATTGTTAAATTCGCACATGATTTCATACCCGTTACTGTGGGCTAAGGCCTTAAATTTAAACGGAATAATTTTCTGTAAAAAATATTTGTCCCCTATAATAAGAAGACATATGGCAAAACCGCATCGTTCCACGTATCCAATGACGTAAGTTTGCGCGGCATATTTAAAATAATACTGCAACACAAATTTTTATTTGGAAGTAATTTTCAATCAAACAAAGTTTCAAATTAGTTATGAATTAAAACCAACACTTTTATCTGTTAATGAAGATAACATAAACAATATCAAATATTAATATTGATAACGCAAATCTTTTTTTTGTGATAAAAGTTTTCAACTTAAAGAACACGATAAATTTTTCTCTCGAAATATTGAGCAATACTGTTCTGCGGTGTTGCAATATGTCTTCTTATTGTAGGGGACAAATATTTTTTACGGAGTATTATTCTGACTTGACTGAACGTTTTTAGCAAAACTTTTTTCACTCTTTCCCAAACTAGTTTGCTATTTAAACATAATATTTTTTCAAAATTTATAAACACAAAAGAATGGTACGACGAATTATGTGACCTGACTTTCGGTCAATGCAGATCCTGCAGTGTTAAAAGTTCCAATTTTAAAACCCATTATCTCCCAAACTAAATAGTCGAGTGTTCTGAAATTTCACTCAAACATGCACAATGATATGAACAATGTCTGGTTAAAATTTGAACAAAATCTATGAAAATCAAGCGCGCGCACTCGTTCTACCTTAAGGAACCGGATCAATAGAATATTTGACTGTTGTACGGAAACCATCTTAAATGGTTAATTATTTAAAATTATGCTCACAATATTTGTTTATCTTCGTGAATGTCAGTATTTACGATATAAATCGACAATACAAATTTAAATATTCAAGCAGACCGCCATAACGCTCCCATTATCACGTAGTCACGTGACGCCTGTGACGTCACATGCCAGTAAACATGGTAAAGGACCTATATCGCCGCTGAGTCGTCGCACGGTAAACCTTCGTCTCTATTCTTATTCAAAAGTTGATAATATGGTAACTATCACTACAAATAACTATCAATGAACAGAAAAAAGCACAAAAATGCACTGAAATACACTAGAATATCGCTCATTACTCGTTACAGGACTCGTAATGATCTGTTTAAGGGGCCAGTCCACTTTGAAAATTTCAAAAAATAGAAAGCAAGCGAGACTTGAAGAAATCGACGATGATGAGCAATCAGAAGGGATTTTGTACGGTGCAGGATTTGCCGATTGAGTTTAGGTAAGAGTTTTTCATAGTATAAACTTCAAACGCGTTTTTTCTCGAAACAACGTTTTCAAAATCCAGCTCCATCGTATCTCTAAAACTAATAAACCGATTCTCTTGAAATTTGAAGCACATATTGTAAACACGAGTTGCAACATGACCCTCGATGGTTCAAAAATTTTGATTTTTACTCTTTTTTTTTTGCGAAAAACTGCGAAAAAACGCGTTTATTTACTTTTTTCGTTTTTCATCTGCCATTTTTTTATTTTTTAATAAAACTTTATTTCCGAGGGTCATTTTGTAGCTGGTGTCATACTGAATCTAATGGACTTTGATTTTTTTGTTTCAGACCAGCCGTTGCCGAGTTGTGATGGAGCTACCTAGTCCAACTTTTTTTGAGGCGTTACGTTAAACTATAGTTTTTGTACTTAAAAATGAATAAAAATGAATTAAATAAAAAAAAATGTATTTCAAGAATTTATTTATCAAGCCCAACAACTTTTATATTCATATCTTTTATAAAATTCTCAAAAAAAATCGTGAAAATAGCCTTTTTCCGTGGCTCGAAAGTGGACTGGCCTCTTAATGGCATGTGACGTCACTAAAGATCCAACCAATTCTGGAGTGCTTTCGTTCACGTGACCATACGTTGAAAATGTATCTAATTTGAAAATTGAAAAAAAAAGCGAAAATAATGCATATTTTTTCGAGAAAATGATAGAAAAAGCTTTTCAAACACTATATTTTTTTAAGACGACAAGAGAATAGACCATATTTCTAATATAGTCAAATATAGTCGAAATATTTTGAATACGTACTCCAAATTGTAAAACGATATTACGCCCGTTTCGTGAATAACGAAAGGATCGTTAGGTGCGATGCTTTGTGCCTGCTGAAAGAATTTGTCCGCTAGTTTGAGATTATTCGTGAGACCGCACTCGAGGCCGATGTAAAGAAGCGGCAGATGGCAGCCCTTCATGAGCTGCGACGCTTTGAAGTAAGCGGCCATGGCTTGGTCGTGTTCGTTCTCCGCGGCGAAAGAGTGGCCGTACGCCAGCCACGCGGGACCGAAGAGTCTGTCGAGGGCGGTCGCCTTCGCCAGATATCTTCTCGCATGATCGCTCTTGCCTGTGACAGCGAATCATTTTACGTCATTCGAGAATGGCGCTGGCCACTGAACGAGAAGCAGTTTTACGCAGTTTCCGACGGTTAAGGCAATAGTCTGGTCTAGAAATTTGACAAAATCAATTTTTTTCTCCGTTCTATTATTCCTTAGACCTTTCTTAATACGCTCGTGAAAACCGTTTATTGACATTTCAAAAATTAGCAGAGTAATAGAAATTATGAGCAAACCGCGCGCAAACCTCATCTAACGGTATCAAAACTTTGAACGCGTTTATCTCAGAACTATGTTTTTCAAATCGGCGCCCACGATAACTAATTGACCGATCGAGCTCGAATTTTGCACGTACCTTCGGTAAACTCTTTCTGAGGACTGGTAGCAGAATTGAGTCGAACAATAATTTTGCCCACATTTTATAACTCGTCGAATACCCGAAAATGTATGAAATATCGTTAATCAAAGTTTAACAGGCCGCCATTTTGCAACAAAATTTGTTTAAGTACTAATTCGGCTACCAGTGCTCAGAATACTCATACAGATTGAGAATGCATATATTTTTTTTCAGATGCATACAAAATCACCTAGAGTGGGCGCCGATTGAGGCGGTTTTCGGCGGATCATGTTGTAAAAAAAATAAATAACTACATGAAAATATTTAAAATGATTTTTTTTTATGCAGATACATTCTCAAAGGAACAATAAATACATATGTGAAATTTCATCATGACAACTTCAACGGTTTAAAAGTTATTCCAACCCAAAAATGACGTCAGAAATCTCGCTCTAGACCAGACTACTGCCTTAAATAACTGAAACTGGGTAATCTATATTGGGAGTACAAATAAGTCTCCGCCGTTTGACAAAAGATGGCCCCGCCAGGAGGTTATGGTTCACATTGTCAGATGTAAAACGTCATATCGTAAGGTTGGACATCTGGCAAGACCATAACCTTGAAACATTGGCGATATTATTCGGCTCAAAACTCGACATTTTCGGACGAAAAAAATTATGCGATGCGGATACAAAATCGCTAATATTTCAAGGTTATGGCCTTGCCAGATGTCCAACCTTACGATATGACGTTTTACATTCGACAATTTCAACCATAACCTCCTGGTGGGGCCATCTTTTGGCAACCGGCGGAGACTTATTTGTACTCCCAATAGCTGCCTGTATCGACCCGGGTTTCCCACAATTTCCCTGTGCCCTCGTGCAAATACGACACAGCAGTACGAAACATTGAAAATTAATAAAAGAGAAGACATTGACGTATTTCGGTCGTGTAACGATGAACGCTTTTTCGTCGGACACCCTTACCTATTCCAAAGTAGTAACATCCAACGGCAAACCAAGCGAGTGCCATGTCCGGATACAAGTCGACTAATTTGTGCGCCAGGTAAAAAAGTGCTGAAACATTCGACCGGTCAAATAAAGACGACACATCTTTTATTATTGGGATGCTGAATAAGTTCACGCTGTTTTTTCGTGAAAATTAATGCTTTATTTTGTAAGATCATACCTAATGATTCTGCAAGTTCAGTTAACGTCTGACAGGATTTATGAAAGAATGCCTCCAATTCAACACATCAAAATCATTATTTTGAAAGCGTCTGAACCAATCTCTGCATGTTGCTACCGACAGAGCACGGTCGACGTAAGTCTCAACAAGAATTCTGTGCGATCCAGCTACAGATTTTTAAAAATAAAGTAGTGCAGTAAACTTCGCCACAAATACTCTTTTTTACGCACAAAATTTGCCATGTTTAACACTATGAGAAAAAAGTTGTCAACACTTCGGCGAAACGGCATGCGCTGAATTTCAAGCTTGCTTATAGTACTTCTTTATAGATGCGTTACCATATTAAACTACACGCGCGCAATTCTGATAACGCCATTTATTGGAAAACAGCGAGAACTCATTCAACGTCCTGACATGCCGGCAATTTGAAGAATTTTGCGATTTCTTTGACATTCTACCTACCGTTTGTTTTTTTCAATTCAACCAAACAGGCTATGTGTACGGGTAAGCACGAGCTGTGGTACGGATCTTTCTTCAATATTCTGTAACAATACCAACGCGTATTTAAGTGCGCGCATTATTTTAGCCTAAATTTTGTTAACTGAGCCAAGTAACTGTTCTTAAGGGGTTAGGGGCCATTCATAAAACACACGACGCAAATTTTATAAATATTCGACCCCCCTCCCTCTGTGACATTTCGTGACGGATGCCAGTGCCTCCTCCCCCGCCGCTGTGGGAAAGTACGTGACATGGAGCCCGCCGCCCTTTCTGCTCTCGTTTTTTTTCAACAATAAGAAACAAGCAAAATACTCAAACCATTTTAATCGATTATTTTAGAACGAACAATTGATATAGTTTACTTTAAGTAAATATATATGTAATATATAAATACGTATAATTTATACGTAGTACGAAATATGTTCTTTATGTTATGTAACATCAATAATAAATAATTTGATAATCTTTTGTCACGATGCACCTAGAATGTAATATGTTCCCGAGGATGTTTCAGGTGAGTCGAAAACGATACAGTCGAACCTCGATATAACGAATCTCTAGGGACGTTCGTTATATCGAGGTTTCGTTACATCGAGATAATGTTTAAAATGTGGAAAAAAAAATAGTGGTATAAATATAGGGATATTTTTTAAAGACAGAAAGGTTAAAATTCGAGCCATTTTGGCAAGCAATTAGCCATTAGGACACAATGTATATTATTATGTTGTTGTAGAAAGGTTTCAGGTGTCTATCGGTAGGGAATGGACGAATCTTTGTTATATCGAGGTTCGACTGTATCAGAGAAGTTACAACTTCCTCGAAGTCGGAACTTTGGTTAGGCAGTACAGGAAATTTTCAGCGTCTCAGTATCACCCTTTTCCAGATTTAATATGCTTATAGCGTCTCGTGACTTTTGCTCGACCCCTCTCCCACCCTTCTGTGACAAGGTGTGATGATTCTCCTAACCTCCACGCCCCTCACTGCGTTACGTGTTTTATAAACGGTCCCTTACATGGGTTTTGAAATTTAAAATAATCCATTTTTTTATTTGTATCTAATAGTACACGTCAAGAATATTTTCCCAAAGCGGCTTGAATCGACGATTACATGTAAGTTAAACAAAATTCTCCGTTGTATTTCTACTTAAAACTTTAATCACTTTTTTCTCAAAACTGTATTTTTGCAGTCGGTGGACACGATTTCTCAAAAACGAATGCACCGATCTTGTTGAAGTCATGCACACTTCTTCTAAATAGTATTGAATGGTGGTTAAACGAAGGATTTTTTCTCTTTTATCACATCTTATGTTACAAGGATACACATGGTCCAGATTTGACCAAAATCGTACTGTTCTTCTTACAACTCCACCAAAAATTGAAATGTCTTTTTTTTCAAATCCCTCGTTTAACCACGAGTCAAACTCACCTACTGATATAGAATATTTAGTTTTTGGATTTCAGATAAAGTTATCACGAGTTATCCTGACCACCGCGAGGATACTTTTTTTCTAAGGGTTCTCCGAAAATTAGTTCTCGAGGGCTAAATTTTCAAAAATGTTACAAAACATTGTTCAAATGTTGTACTTTTATATGCTTGAAGTTTAACTAAAATACTTATTTAACTATATTTTTGGTAATGAGAAAAATGTTTTTTGGCCTTCAAAACCCATGTAATTCGGAAAAATTTTAGTTAGAAATTTGGACCGATGCAACGAACCGTTCCGTAAGAGAGAAACACTGATGGTAGTCACAATTATAGTACAATCGTTCGGCCTTCGCGACCTGCATGTCGAGGTTGTCCAAAAGCCTGTCGGTCACCAGTATACCCGATACGCTGCACGTTATAAGAGACCGATCCTCCGTCGGTATTTGATATTTTTTCAACTTGCTCTCGTACAAAAGGCGCAAGAGATCGCGGTCCGCTTCCGTACACTGCTCGTTGAAAGGCATCGAATCCAATAGTTCTCTTTCTGAAAAAACCAGCGTCCGCTTTCCATCAAGAGCAACGGATTCCCCGTGAAAAGGGATTGGGAACATGGTCCGTGGGTTATTCGTACCTTCGCTGGCCGATAACATTTGGTTTTGTACCAGAGCCTCGAAAGCCTGATAATTGTAGACGTCGCAGTGAAGAGCTTGCTTGTAGCAGTCCGTGGCGACTGTTCTGTTGTCGGTGGCTTCGTAAACTCTGCCCTTCACGTACAGAATGGAACTTTGGATCTGCGCAAATTCGACAAATATCGAAAGGCTGATAATTATCATCTTTAAGGGGAGGGTTAGCGTGAAAAAAACACTTCTTTGCGAATTTTTTTCATCTATATGGATAGAGTAAATTTATTGAAACCTTTTGTACATTGTTGTCATTTCAAGAACATTCCGTGAAATTTGTACGCGAAAATATCCACAAACAAGCCGGTGCCGCGTTTTTCTCGAAAGCACTTTTTCAACGTCCGTGTTCACTGCCATTTGAAAACTCCATGACCGATTTATTTCAAACTTGGTACACACTTTTCACTTTATATGACCACCAAAAATTTAGAAAAGAAAAAAAAATTATCAAAGACTGTTGGGGGGAGGATTTGATGATACTTTGACTAAATTTTAATGGTACTTGATTTCAGATAATTTCTAGCCGAGGGGCTATTCACTATTAAGTGCGGTGCGGAAGAGATTTCCGTGTGAACTCGATTTCATATGATTTTTGTGATTTCATAAATGATTCGAGCTATTTTTAAAGTCATGTGATTTCACGTAATTTCACGTAATTTCAGTTGATTTCAATTGATTTCATTTGAATTCATCAACTCAGTTTCAAGCGATTGCTGAAATCATTGGAGGGAGAAAAAAGCTCGAAAATGGTTAAATTTCTCTTTTTTTTATTATTGACTAATCATGAGACTCAAATTTGAATTAAAATTTTTTTAAATAAAAAAAAGGGTTTAAAAAAGACACAGATATAGATATTAAAAGAAATATTTAATTTTTTCATACAGAGCCATGTCAATATAAAGACCCATTTCGGCCATACAAGGCGACGAAATAGTCAAAAAATATTGCTTAATACTAATAAAACCATGTACATCCATCGATACAGGAACTAAGTTTGGTGATTTTTGTACGATTTCGTACCAATTACAAAGAACACCAATTTCTTTGGTATTGTCTTTCACCCGCGCGTAATGGCTTGAATACTTGAATAAGAGGAAATGAGAAATGAGAAAATAAGAAACGTGAAATGTGAAACGAGAAGGGGGAGAATAAAAAAATGTATAGGAGAGAGAGGGAGAAAGATGTTTTGTAAAGAATTCTTAAAAATGATAGTAATAATAATTTGTGAGAACGTGCACATTCTTTCGGATTTTTACACGAAAAGACGTTTCTTATTTTCTCATTAAATTAGACGGTGTCTAATGATCGCTTCGGTTTGTTATTCGTCAATTTAACGAGGTACACCAGCTTCATACAATGTTGCCATGCTAAACCATGGTAAAATTTCAAAATGGTGATAGATCAATAAAATTTGGTGAGTATATTCTTTAGTATTATATATGTCAATACAATTTTTCTCAGATTTTTTCATTGTGCCGTTATCGAATAATTGAACATTGAAGTTCACGTGTATAAGCATAGCGTTTTTATAGATATAGGTATATATTCCGGGTATAAGAATAAACGCTTGTGAATTATTTGTAAGAAAACGGCACAACCAAAAAATCTGAAAAAATTTGTATCTACATGAATAATACTAAAGAATATATTCACCAAATTTTATTGATCTATCACCATTTTGCTGAAGCTAGTGTACCTCCTTAAATACATTCAAATTTGAAAAGAATAAAAAATTAATTTAAGATATACATACCTTCAGTCGACCTTCAGTCGAACTCGAAGTCGAACGCAACGCAAAGTGAGGCAAGATTTTCAACAGTTTTGTTTTCACAAATAATTATCTCCCGGTATATCTCTCTGCATGCACTGGCGTTGAGCCGCAGACTGACTGCTCGAACGCACGGACAATGGATTATGAAAAATCATAATAAAATTTCCTTGTTTCGAGAACCAGATGATTTCTAGCGATTTCCTGAATCAAGTGACTTCGTGCTGATTTCAGACGACTTCAAAAAATGTAAACCTGATTTCAAGGGATTTCAACTACATTCGAATAATGGTGATTTAGTAAGACGCTTCGCGATTTCAGGCGATTTCTTGTAATTTTGCATTCGATTTCGAACAGAAGTGCTTGAATGATTTCACAAGTGAATAGCCCCTCGTTTCTAGCTGAGATACAGTGAACACCGCAAAGCGTGTTTTTCCAAAGGTGTTTTTGGAAAAGCTTTGTCACCGGCTTGTTTGTGGATATTTTTGCGTACAAATTTCACGGAATGTTCTTGAAATGACACTTAACAATGTACAAAAGGTTTCAAGAAATTTACTCTATCCATATAGATGAAAAAAATTCGCAAAAAAGTGTTTTTTTTTCACGCTGAAACCCCTACCCTCTCCTTAAGGAATCATCGCAGAGTAAAATTTGCAAAAAATCGATTTTTTGCATTATCCGATAGTATGGACGGCTGTTAACATGCTGTTCAATTTTTGGGACGAAATTCGAATTATTCCGGTTGCTACAGCCTTTCTCAGAAAAACGGAGTCGACCAACTGCGTACACTCAAAGGAAGAGTTTTCAAGCTATCCGTCTCAAACTTTAACACAACATTCTTCACGCCATTCTTTATCTTGCTACGGATGCTTTTTTTTAACGAAAAAATAGGCTAAATTCGATACTTTTTTCTTCATAACGCCGCAATTTTGTCAATTTTGATTTTTTTTAAACCTCCATAGCAAGATAGCGATTTTCATAATGGTTAATATACTCTTTACAAATTTTGTTTCGGAAAATATTTACGGCATCAACCGTGTAGGCCGTGAGGACTCCTTTTTTCGAAGACATTTTCAACCGTTAAAAAATGCGAAAAATGTAAATAAAAATTAACGATAAAAAATGCATTTCTAGTTCGTCGTGAGTGCTTTGATTTGACATTTAAAAAATCAGACTGAATAGCGTATTTTAAACAGCGAAAAAAATCGCGAACGTCAGATATTTTTCGACCCGTTACAGGGTGATGATCCCTTAAACGGTCGCAAAGATTGTGGGTCATTCTGCGAGCTGATGAAAATACTGAAAATTACGCAAAATCGACTGTTTTATCGATGAATCTTAAATGTAGGCAATTCAGCTCAATTTCTTATGGAAACTCGTGAATTTATCCGTACTATCTTTCGCTGACGCTGACGCTGACCCATTTTTCAGAACTATGCAGAATTGTCTAGATTTAAACCGTTTTTTTTTTCTTCTCGAAAACGGTGTAGCGGACCTTACGAAAACTTCGAATTTGAACAAGTATTCAATGTTGCTATGTCCAAAAAAAAAAATCAGTACGCTTTAACATTCAGTGGCAAAACACTCGACCCTCCTTAAGAAGGGATATACATTTACAACGATAAAAAAATCGATATCTTTCTTTTTTTTCTCTAACGAGAGATATACACCTAGATGGTCGAGGTCGAGGATTTAGAAGCTATGAACATTCCGTCGACCGTAGAAGACCTACACTATGGGCCTGGTATCGATGGTTCCATGTAAGTTGACAAATTTCATGATTTATTCATTCCCAAATTTTCAAACGCGTTTTTCTCAAAACCACGTTTTTCAAATCGGTACCCAAAATTTCTCGAAAACCAATGAACCGATTGCCTTGAGGTTTTTTGTCGTTATTCTATACACCATTATCTAGTACTTGTCATAGGAATTTTTTTTTCCGTTACTTAGTTTTTGTTTTATAGGCAAAATAATAACTAATTTTTTGCCCAAAAATCACTATTTATGTTCAAACGTCCGCCATTTTGTCATAAATCGATATTTTCAAAATCGGCTATGACAAGTACTAGATTATAGTATCTAATTTAATAGTCTTTTTGGTTTTTTTTTCAGATGTTTTGTGAAGAAACGCCAGTGGGTACCGTATACGCAGATTTTTTACGACGCTCCGAGGATCATACACTATCCTTGTATATTTTTGATATTTTTAAATAAAGAAAATTAAACATATTTTTGAATGTATGTACTTTTAGATAATTAAAACCCCAATCCGAAATTTGTTTTGTATACTTAAATAGACTATTAAAGTATATCCAAAGTTTGATAATCGTAGAATAATTATTTCTTAGTTTGAAAAATTCCTCAATATTGCTTATTTTTTCCTGTCTAAATGTATATCCCGCCTTAATAAAACTGTTATCTCTAAGTATCTAAGACAGCGCGAAAGTAGCTGCCGTGTACGAACATTTTTTGGCGCGTCTTGCATCATGAGAGGATGATCCATAAAACTGACACCAGACTGGCTCGTGCTTGGACAGACTTCCGACTCTTTGATCACTTGGAGAGCTTCGTTGTACTCCTTGGCCTCCAACAAACTCCTAACCACCAAGTAATGGCAGGAGAGGTTCGTCTAGAAGAAAGAACTGTTAGAGGATCGTTTCAACGAAATCCAAACATGCTACAATTTGCAAAGCACAAGCCACTAGAGGACGCGCAGGCTGCGAAGCAAGAATTGCAACCATTGGTCGACATTCAGCGCTGTATGGGACTTGGCTGCGGGAAGTTAATGGGCTACATCTATCTAGGGTAAAAAAAATTGTATTTTCCGAAAAAAAATTTATTCGATAGTGTCATCTTTCATCTATATTCAAGTTTTAGCTACAGGTTTTAACAGTTGACCAGGCGAGCGGTAGCAGCACCGTACTTCAAACTTTGAACGCGTTTTTCTCGAAACACTGTTTTCAAAGGCAGTAGACATGATACCTCGAGAACTACTTGATGGATTATTTCCAAATTCACAGAAGATACGATGAGAAGCATTCAAGGCCTTAGGCTACACAGCAACGGGTATAAAATCATGTGCGAATTTAACCATTTTTTTCGTATGAAAAAGTGATTCACTCATAAAATTAATTACACATCTATTTAGTATGAATATCAAGCTGTTAGGAAAAATATTTTTTTTTTTCGATATACAAAATGGCCGACTACTTGAAACTTATCGAAACAGCTTTCTTCCAATTGGCGTGGCAAATAACTTCAACAATTTTCACTCGATTTACTTCAAATTTGAAAGTTATGTTCCTAATTGCACTTTGCAGAGAAGTACGTACGGAATTTCTGATTAATCGAAAACTTTTCATTTTATGAGCAGTTTATGAGCAGTTAGAACGAAATTGTTCACTGAAAATTTATTTCTTAAGTTCAAATACCTACAACTTTTGAATAAAACAATATTTTTTAAATTCCGTACGCACTTCTCTAGGTATTCTAATGTAGATTGACGAGAATTTTTGTTTTTCGTTCTAGGTAAAAAATTGTGGATGCTAAATGTCACGCCGCAGAGCGCCTAACAAAGGTAACAAAAGAAAATATTAGTAGTCGGCCATTTTGTACATCGAAAAAAAAATATATATATTTTCTAACAGTTTGATATTCATACTAAATAGATGTGTAATTAATCTTATCAGTGAATCACTTTTTCATACGAAAAAAATGGTTCAATTTGTCGCCATGTTGTTAAAAAAAATGATTTTTAATATCAACGATCGTCAACGACTCGTATTTATTGTTAAGTTGAATAAGCCGTTTGGTTTTTAGATTTCAGATGGACCGTTCAAGCTGGAGAGGGTCCACCGCCAAATGTCGCGACAAAAAATTTCACCATCTGCCGGTGGCCATGATTTTTTTGTTTTTCTGTATTTTGTGGTGATTTTTTTAAAAGTCTCTCAATGCATGTACCTTTGAGTAAAAGAAAAACGTTTCTTTTTCACCAACCGTTAACCAGAAAAAATGTCGGAATTTGGCCATTTTTTTCAGGCCTCTAGGTAGATGTGGCCCTTTAAGAATTGGTTTTTTCGAGAAAGTACGAAGACACAATCACAGGCAAACGAAGCTACGACTAAAAATTTCAAATCGCCAGTCCCCGATCGAAAGTAAAGTCAGCCATAAGTGGAATATGTCGACTAAGCCTCTGGTTTCCACTTAAAAGTGTTTTTTTTTGTTCAATGATTGTTTCACCTATATTTGTCAATATTTAATTTCATTTGGGCGAAACTTTTGCATGAATCTGCCGTGCCTCACGAGCACTGCAATTTGCGAGCTGCAGAATCGCTCACAGTGTTGCTGTACTTTGTAAAAGCACAATTTTAGTCCATTATGATCAATTGCACTGGAATTACGTGTTGAATCATAGTGAAATTCTCAAAAGAGCTTATTTCATAGATAAATTACCTCCACAAAAAATTCAAACCATTCTGTACCATTTTTTCACAGGGCTTTTTCTTGTCATATCTGCAAGTAGGATGTCTGCTCATAAGAACATGTGTGAAACTACTGCGCATTAAAAGAGTTGCAATATTTAATCGCTCGTGAATATTGAGTTCATGCTTGGAACAAAAGCAGCAATAAAGCCTCCAATTTTCATCGCCACGATAGCATTTCCGTAAGACTCTCATCCTTGTTCATTACGAGAGACAAAAAGGGCCCGTCTTGTGGATACGAACGATACCTTTTCGAGGTTCCGACTCCTTATCAAATGAGCGGCCCGATGATACTGTTTCATGAGGTACATACATTGGGCCAGAGCGCACACGTCTTTGGGTTCCTCGTTACTCAGCGAGACGACTTTGTCTGCCCAAAATAATGCGGCGCTGTACAGGTGCTGCGCAAATCAGAAAAACAAAGAAGAGCGAACGGTAAACGTGAAAAACAAAGTCATTGACGTTTTGACTTGTTCGCGGATTCCGAAACTCACCAGATCGATGTACGATTTAACGAGCTTACGGCAATTATCGAGGTTTATGCTCTTCGTGTCCGTTATATTCTGCATTCCATTGGAATCGACATCGCTCTCACGACGAGACATAATTTCATCCGGTTTTGTTTTATTTACGTACGACCGCGAAATTATAAGTCACGAGGAGGTTATGTTGTCAGGTTATGTTTACTATGCCAATGAGAATTTTCGAGCGCCCTATCAAGTGTGCCATTTTGAATCCGGGTGGTTGAATAAGTTCTCCGGTGATTTGGCGGTTTTATAACCGGTCAAATAGGAGTATAAGTTACCGGTCACATTGCAAGTATAAATTGCCGAAAAAAATGGTTCTTCGTATATGATGAATAGTGAAACGTTCGCGTATTTATTTAGGCTGCATGTCGTACACGACAAGGGGTCGTACGCAGGGGTTACATAAGGGGTTGTTAATTTAAACCTCGCGTGCAATTTTACCGTGGACAGCTCACAGCTTTCTATACGCAATGTCAGTTAAGGGAGAAAGTCACCGTGCAAGAACTTGCACAGTAGCTTTTCCACATCCCCCAAGCAAAATTTGAAGGACATTTTTTTAAAAAGAATTCTTGAAAGTACATGTAGTGAAAAATATGTTGGCAACATTTTTATTCACAAGTCCGAAAATTGACAGAGTTATAGCCACTTTAGTGAGAACAGATGGCGCGACCGGTTAGTGCCCTCAGTCCCTACAGGTGTGGCATCACGACACGATAGATAAAGTACAGGCTCTTATTATTTTGTGAACTATCATGAAGATGAAGAACCGTTATATCGCTCGCGACTAGATACTTCAATGTGACTATTAATATTCTAGGAAAAACATAACTTTATATCAAGAAACACGGAACAAAACCTTTGAACGCGTTTTTCTCGAAACTAGTTTTTTCAACCTTGTCCGAGCGAATTCTTGAGGGGCGGGTAGAGGTTTCAGCGTGAAAAAAAAACACTTTTTTGCGAATTTTTTTCATCTATATGGATGGAGTAAATTTATTGAAACCTTTTGTACATTGTTAAGTGTCATTTCAAGAACATTCCGTGAAATTTGTACGCGAAAATATCAACAAACAAGCCGCAAGCAGCGTTTTTCTCGAAACCACTGTTTCAAAGTCCGTGTTCACTGCCATTTGAGAACTACACGACCGATTTATTTCAAACTTGGTACACACTTTCTACATATAAAATACCTCCCCCCAACGGTTAGTTTGAGATTTTTTTTTACATTCAGGGGGTTTGCCACTCCCAAAATGGCGGAATTTTTCGTGAAAATAGCACTTTTCACTTACATGACCACCAAAAATTTAGAAATGAAAAAAAAAAAATTACCAAAGACCGTTGGGGGGAGGATTTGATGATACTTTGACTAAATTTTAAGGGCGGGGTAAAGTATTAAATTTTTTTTTTCATTTTTTTAATTTTTTTAAATGAATGCATAATATATCAAGAATATTGTGTTAAAATTTCAAGTCGATCGGAGTAAAATTGACGAAGTCATGAGTATTTGAGCGTCTATTGCTCCATGCCGGGTTTTATACCGCAAATTTGCATTAAAATGCAAATCAGTACAGGGCCAAGTGCTCACGAATGGGCCCGACAAGTTGACGATTTGCGAATTAGTAGAGCAGAGGAGCAAGCGGCGCACGACAGTAAAGAAGAAAGAGTTTTGCGTAGACAAACGCAAAAAGATGCTCTCGATCATCTTGATGGAAGCCTTTTGCTCTACGGACCTGGCATCGACGACTTTGAGTGAGTATAAGAAAATTATCGAGTTTTATTTTGAATTTCTAAAACTTCAAAGATAATTGAAAAATCTGAAAAAATTCATACGTATTCAGAAAAATGAACGAATCACGAAAAAAAATTGGGTTGCGGAGAAATTTGTTGACTAATTTTTTTTTCATCATTTTGTTATCATAATTTTGCATAATAACATTTTGGAATTATTATTATGCAAAATTAATCTTTTGAGTACCTTTAATATGCATGAGTTTTCTCAGATTTTTATGCAATCGAGAAGTGTTCTCAAACTTATGTGCAATGAGCGCTAAGCGACCAAACTCTACTGCGTTTTTCAAACAGTTTTTCTGAGACTTGTCATATTTGAAGTCCGTGTGCACGATAACTCAAAATCTACTGGACCAATCGCTTTGAAATTTTGCACAGTACTTCTTCACATAATTTACCAGGTATTGTCGAGAGTTTTTTTGTTTTTTTTTTATAATTACTAATTTTTCAACAACAAATTAGCCGATTTTTTTAGCGAAAATCGGGTTTTTGCTCTCAAGTGCTACAAAAAATCGAAAAATAGAAAAAAAAAAATTTGATTTTTTTGTTTCAGATGATTCTGTTGCGAGTTATGGTGCACACCGCAAACCAACTTTTTTTCGAGGCGCCTCCGGGGTTTAATTTTCACTCGCTCAATTTTGAATATTTTACAATGCAAATTTAGGAGAATGTTGTTCAAATGTTACTTTATTATATGTAAATTTTCCAATAAACGAACACTATTCGTTACGCCAAAAAAAATCTTAAAAACATGCCTTTTTTCGCCGAATTAACTTTACCCCGCCGTTAATGGTACTTGATTTCAGATAATTTCTAGCTGAGATACAGTGAACACCGCAAATCGTGTTTTTCCAAAGGCGTTCTTGGAAAAGCTTTGTCACCGGCTTGTTTGTGGATATTTTCGCGTACAAATTTCACGGAATGTTCTTGAAATGACACTTAACAATGTACAAAAGGTTTCAATAAATTTACTCTATCCTTATAGATGAAAAAAATCGCAAAAAAGTGCTTTTTTTACGCTAAAACCCCTACCCACCCCTTAAAAACTTGGCAACCGATTTTTAATTTTTTCAAAAACATTTTTGTAATCGCAGTGACTAAGGTTGTACGTATCCGCGTTTTTAACATTTGACAATTACTATTTTTAAAGACTGCTTGAATACAGAAAAAGGGCCTTGAAAATATAAAAAAAATGTCCAAACTGTCGGCATTTTGTGAAAAAAAAACCAAAATAGAAAAACGGCTAGGCATAACGGTAGCTACATTTGTATAGATATCGATAAATTGTTGACTTTTAATTTACAGATAACCTTTCATAATGATATCGATGGGACAATGAAGAGAAATTTTTTTTCGTTGTCAAATCAAGCCATATATCTCGGTTCATTTTCAAGATTTTGTCATAACAATTGGTATAAAACTAGATGAGTATATACTTCATAAAATGAGTAAAAACCCGATCCCTTCATAATTAGTTATGTCTATGAAAAAAATCGCAATTATTGACGACAAAGCATATATCCTATTGCATCTGCAATAGTATATGAGTATATATAATCATATATGATTACATGTGATCGTATGTGGCTATATATTACTAAATATGATTATATAGAGACAAATTTCGTTCATGATTATTTATGTTTATATATGTCCATTTTTCCCGGGTATACAGATACAAATACTTTTCTTTTGTAATGCAAGTTTAAAATATAATTATATCAAGAAGTACAATATGTGTTCATCTATTTGTGATATTATGCTGGTAAATAAATAATACCAAAAAAAAAGATTTATAATTTGTATATATATTAACAATGATTTAAATCGCCATTCTAGTACGTTTATAATAAAACAATAAAATATTATCAGCATCACATGCTGATTTTGCTGTTTATGGACAATATTATATGAAAAATGACACGCAGTATACATGATCCTATGTGATATCAAAATAGTCTGTAGTGATATTATATATGGAATAATATCCATGGTCATATATGTTTTCGTTATTATTTACGTTCAAATATGGTTGTTGCGGATAATTACGATTACATATATGATTATATATGACACCAAAATAGTTTGTACATCATATATAGGTTCATATACATGGTCTCATATACAATTATATACGCTTATATATGAGTTTTGGGGGGCAAATGCAATTATATATGATAATATATAGTACATGTTGTATCATATATGAGTTCAGAGTGCCAACTTTTGAACATACATGGGCATATATGGTCCACACCTAGAAAAAATAAATACTATGCATGGTAATATATCTACACATATGTTCATTCATGATGTCATGTTAAGGGGTAAGGCCACTGTAAATTTTGCCAGACGAAAATTTGGCCATCGAAGGACAAATGTATGGTGCTGGGATTGCAGACTAACGGTAAATTTTTTTTTACCTTCTTTTTTTTATTTTTTCCAATAAAAAACTATTCGCAAAACTTTAAACGCGTTTTTCTCGAAATACGGTTTTTCAAAATGGCACGCAGCATCACTCGAACAATTTTCATTTTTTTTACTTGAAATTTTGACCAGATGTGAACATTAACATTATCTTGAGAATGTCGATCGGGATTTTCAATAACTTTATTTATTGATTTTTTATTAACAATAAACTAGCCGTTTTTTTCGTCAAAAATCAATTTTTTTTTCAAACGCACGCCAAATCCACAAAAATTGATACTTTTTAAAATCCGATCGACATTCTCTAGCTATAACCCTCTAGATTGATGGTTTTTTTTTGTTCTAGATTCAAAAGTGCACCAGTGGTGCTGCGTGCCGCGGAGCCCTGCAAGCAAAACATGCCCCGGGAAGATAGCTGTGGAACCGCCATTTTGTTTTTTTTTGCTGTAAAAAAATTTGATAATAAAGTTTAATGTATGCCCGATAACACCCTTAAAAGTTTTTTTTCAATTACCTTCAATTTTGGAAGCAAAAAATTCGTGAAAAAACCTTTTTTTTTGGACCGTTACAGTGGCCTTAGGCCTTAAGGCATATATAATTGTATATAATGTTATACATGAGTATAAATAATTACATATGTTTATATATGTCCATTTTTTCACGGGCTGTTTTAAACTTCTTTCCAATTCCTTTCTGCATGTCCTTAACGTTATTTTCATTCTCTTTTTTTTCGACAACGATTTTGCACGGTGATGAAGTCAGAATTTCACTTCTGTCGATTTTTCTCTTCCTAGCAACTGATCGTTTTGTTGCAGCGTCTCGCAATGGCGACAAATGATGGAGAATCTGCACAACACCCGGAGCAAAGGTAGTCCACGGCTTGATAACGATGTTTTGTCATGTAGAGTGCTTTTCGGAACGTCGTAGCGCAGCGAAGCTTCTCTCAAACTCAGTTTTTTTTCGGTGCAGGCGCTGACGCACAGTGAAGGTCACCTCCACTTTTTGGTATGGTAAATTTTTTTCAACCATCTTGTGGAGCACCTCAAGGCGCATAAAAAACATTAGGGGATCAAAGTCGTTCAAGGTCACTTCAACTATTAAAATGAAATACAAATCTTAATATTTGGTAGTGATCCGAGATGTTTAGATTTGAATAATCAATACTGACCTTGAATGACCTTGAACGACTTTGAGCCAACAATGTTTTTTTATGCGGCTTGAGGTGCTCCACAAGATGGTTGAAAAAAAATGTACCATTCCATTTGATAAAGTGGAGGTGACCTTCACTGTGCGTCAGCGCCTCCACCGAAATAAAAAAAATTGGTCGCATTTGATGGCCCCCGTCACACTTTTTTCTGGAACATTTTTTTGAGGCGTCGATAATTACCGAGTTATTTCGGGTGGCAGAGATAAGAGGGACACTCTGTATACGCCTCCACCTTTGTACTAAATGAAAGCTAACAATAATGTTTATTTCCATTTACATTGTAAATTAAATTACATATAGGTTTTTAATTTAAAAAATGATGCTTTGGAGAATTCGCGTATATTTCGGTTACGAGCTGATCGAAATGGCAGTATTTACACGGAAAAAAAGAAATAGTACAAAATACAGGGGCTACACAGTTCGCATTGGATTCGAGCGATTGCACAGCGATATTTACTAAAACACGGTGCTCAAAATACAGTGTGCTCAAAGTAAATTATTACAGTTCCTATACTGTCCTCTTCGGACTCGAATCGCTCTACTGTATCTTATACTGGAACACACAGTCCGAAATACAGTGTTGTCAAAAGTAAATTTTGATAGTTCCACATTGTAATATAAATTTAACAAAACTTGTAATTTGACAGTTGGTTAATCTGTATTTATGTACAATGAATGCGCCAGTTATATCGACAGAGTTTATGTAGACACACAAAAAAAGTTTATCCATAAATGAAGTTTGAAAAAAATGTGTAGAAAATATAAAAAAATCAGTCGCATACACAAAAACGTACCTTTTTGTAAATAATTCTCTCTTTTTTATAATTTCTTGAATTATGTCGGACAAATTCCAACGTTCGCATCCTATCGACCACGCACTACTAGGGGCCGTCCATAAATCACGTCATTTTTTAATAGGGGGGGGGGGGGTCTAGTCGTTGGATGACGGTAATGATAATTGGATTATGACGATAATAAGAATAGGATGATTTCAGGGGGGTGGGGTCAAAACCGGCAAAAATCGATGACGTAATATATGAACGGCCCCTAACTGGCAATCCTTTGTGTCCTGGCCACGTGCATCACCCCACGCGCGAGACAAGTCCTAATTAGACAAGAACGGACCATAAAAAAAACGTTCTCTCTTTCTTTATAATTTCTTGAATTCTGTCGTACAAATTTCGATGCCTGCGTCCCATCAACCACGCACTAAGTACTAACTGGTAATCCTTTGTGTCCTGGCCTCGTGCCTCACCTCGTGCCTCATTTGCGTACAGTATCGCATTCAAAAATCAGTGATCGCATTTAAATTTTACAGTTGAATATTTTTACTGAAATCACTGATGTATTCACAACATCAAACTGCAAATAAAGCAGTGTAACTGTAAAAATCTCAGAGTGCACAGATAACGTCGCGAACTGTCGAAAGAAGAGTAAAACTACCGTGCCACACTGTGAAATTTAATGAATCACTCTGTACTCAATACAGTGTACACTGTAACTCTTGCAGTTTGCGTACAGTATAAAAATCAGTGATCTCATGTAAATTTTACAGTTAAATTTTTTACTGAAAACACTGATGTATTTACAATACCGAACTGTAAATAAGCCAGTGTAACTGTAAAAATCTCAGTGTGTACAGAAAAATTCGTCATTTTTGTAGGACAGGATTTACATTACTCTGTTTTACTGTAAAATGAAATATGGCACCCTGTTTTTTATGCGGTTTATACTGTGATTTTCGCTGTTTCTTTTTTCCGTGCAGATCGCGTGAGCGTAGAAATAGGCGCGGTTATTGGTAGCTGTAGTGATAATTATTTTTAAAGAAACGCCAAGACTACGTGACATTTCACCAATCCACTGCTCATTGTTACAATACCGTCAAGCGACTAAGAAGTGAATAATTATTCGCTGGAAGATGAAAATTCCTATGCAATGTATTTGCATCGTGAGTTATACCGGGCGTCACATTTAAATCTCACACCTAACTTATCTCGAAAAATACTGCTCCAATCAAGTATTGGTGTAGTGAAACTTTAACGGTTCAAAGGGGGACGATCGGAAAAAAAAATTTGATCCAAAATTCAAAATGGTGACGCCAAGGTAGTACGGTAGGTATACGTATGACCGAAAAGTTTCGATCGAAGCGTATAGTAACATCCAATGCCTATACGATGCTGTTGGTTGCCCTAGCAGATTGGGTGCCTTGATAAATGCCAATGAAAGCCGTTTGATATGCCTATTGAAGTGACTGGCTGAATGCCGTGCCTGTTGTAGGCATTTATAGTTACTTTGGCAGGCATTCTGGTTCAAATAGTGACGGTAAGTGCTGAAGAGTGACCAAACCAGAATTTTGTATCCGAAGTACCGGCATTTTTTTGGTCATTCATCGGCTTTGTTAGGCACTCACCGGCATTACATTTTTTTAGGTAGTCACCGGCATTTTTCGATATTCACCGGCATTACAATTTCTTCTGACAGCTGCGGTATACCCAAAGCCGAAAGTACAAATAACTAACGAGCCAACTGAGAAGGAGCACTTCATATGGTAATATACTGGTTGTAGTATCCAAGATGTATGCTCGTTCTATCCCAACCAAAATTGAGTTCCAGTTACAACTTAAGGTCTTCTTCACGAAATAAAATTGTTTCAAAAACATCAAAAAATTGATATCATGATAATCTTGAACATGATTGGTTTTTTCCAGACTTGTTTCTCCACACAAAGTACTTAAAAATCTTACCGAAATTTATTTTGGTTGGGAATGTAAGTGCAAAACATCCTTAATAATCAATCGATTTCAATATTGTAATTATAACGTACGATCTTCCTTCTTTCAGACGATGAAAATGGTTTGAGCTCGGTGATCGAAGAAATGGCCTCCATTTCAAAAAAGGAAGTGCCGACGGTGACGCGAAAAAGTGGTCGACATAAGTTAGATCCGCAACAAATTGTCACAAAAAAGGTTCAAGAAGTCGCTTACGACGATAGCTCGTGTACTTAATGTGCCGCTACTTGTTTTACAATTCTTTTTGCCTTTAATGGACCGTAACTTAAAAAAAAATTTTTTTACCTTTAAAGGGCCGTTACTTTTTGAATACTTTTTTTTGCCTTTAATGGGCTGTTACTTTTCTTATGGTTTATTTTGCCTGCAATTAAACGTTTTAAACTTTCATTACCGGTTACAAACTTGACCTCTTTCGTTTTTTTTCTCGTTTTGTAACACCATACTCTTCAAACATGTACTAAAAAATGACGAGCACAAAATTGTCAATATTATATATATTTCGAGTTTTCCTTTTTATTGTTAGGGAACTGAAAAAGAAATGTATAAATTAAAAAAAAAACAAATTTGCGGTACCGTGTACCGCTACCCGCTTCCCAGCGCAAACGACAGCAAACTTTCGCATCGTTTGCATTTGGGATTTCTTTTCACGGTTTCCACCTCTCCTCACAAAGATTCTCCATCGGGACGGCAAACATATCGTTACATACCGGCGTTGTAGCGAGTATTTCGGTAGGCATTTAGGTAGGCATTTTCGCCGAGACTCAACAGGCACTCGCACCAGTATTTCCATAGGCATTCTGACGGGCATTCGCATCAGTATTTCCACAGACATTTTAACAGGCACTCGAAAGGCATTTTCTGTGCGCTCATAAAATTTAACGTTCGTCATTCATCGGCATTTACCGGCACTTTTTGAACTAATATGCCTACCAAAGTGCCTTGGGCATTCTTATAGTAAATTGATAGGCGCCCAATCTGCTAGGGAGTGTGTGTGTGTGTGGGGGCTGTGACTTTGTTTGTGTTTGTTTGTTCGGGTTCGTTGGATAACCCGCACAAACCCAAAGAAATCCATACAAGGTCTCTGCGGCTCGTCACTTCCGTTATCCAACAATCCCAACCAAACTCACACCCACCCAGACCCGCACACTTACACTTGGGATGTTAAAGACTCTACCTCCTCGTGGTACATCCTGGATAGCCCTAAAAAAAGTAAAAAATGGTGTTCTAACCTACAAATTATGAACTTTATAAAAACCAAAAAATACTTTTTAACGTCTCCCTTTTAACCCTAAAACTATTTTCACTCAATACTTGATCGCAGCAGTTATTTTTCGAGATAAATCAGGTGTCAGATTAAAATAGGACAGTTCAAACTTTTTTATGGCAATCTTTATGCCCTCGCATACGTATATTGACAGTAGAATTTCTTGACGAAAATTCTCATGGACACACGTGTGGGGTACCTTGCAACGATTGGCCATGCGAAAACGGCAAGACTTTGTTTAAATAATAATAACTCCACTGTTTCTCAATATTTTTCATAAAAAAGCTCAAACTTGGCGAAACCATGTATTGATTGTGTGCTGAATCCCGACCTCGTCATCCCCATACTCTCAGCATAAAAAAATATTGACATTCGACCTGTTTCCCGGACCCCAAGATCATGCAGACCCCTTAATATGCTTTCGTGCACATTTCTTTTACGAATTGACGTGTATAAAAGGTGTCTTAAAATGACCTGACGTTTTTATTTTTTAATAAAGTGTATTATTTGTTTGAAAAATACGAATATTTTTATTTTAACATAAGGTACAAACATGAAAGTTATGTGTGAAACACAATATCCGATAAATGGCATAAACGGCATGGACTTGGAAGATATATTCTTTCAACAAGCTGGCGCAACCTGCAACACTGCGCCGCGCCGATCTGAAATGACCACCACGATCGTGCCATTTGACGTGATTATTGGACATCTTTCGTTGCGGTTTTCTGAAAGGAAAAGTGTATGCCAATGATCCGCAGACCATTCCGGAGCTCAAGGAAGTAATTGGACGCACCATTAATGAAATCAGTTTGCAATAATGCCAAAATGGTATTGAAAATGTTGTCAAAAGCGTGAACGTTTGCAAACCGGGACGGGGCGGCCATTTATCGGATATTTTGTTCCATACATAACATCCATGTTTGTACTTTATATAAAAATAAAAATATTCGTCCTTGCCAAATAAATAATACGTTTTATTAATAAATTTAAATGTCAGGTCACTTTGAGACACCCTTTAGAATATTGAAAATGGATGCTAACGGTGATGCTGTTTTTGTAAATATACCAAACAATCGATTGAGCAACACTAATTATTTTCAAGTTATCATCAATAGGTCGTATTATTTTCAAAAAAATTATTGCTCCATGAATCGGGCAATATTTCTTTGCAATCGGTAATTCATTGTCGCATGAGTGTACTAGCAATAAGTAAAAAAATCAATGATGTGTATTTTCGTTTACATCATAAATGGAATTACGATCGTTTTGGAAAAAAAAACAATTTTCGGAGAATTCGCTTACATTCCGGTTATAATGCGACAATGTATTTCGATGAAATATGTATTGAGGTAAGAGGGATTGCCATATTTTTACGATAGTGCCTTTTGAATAAACGCCCGGACTACGTGACATTTTGCCAATTCTCTGCTCATTGTTAGATCACGGACAAGCGACGAGGAAGTGAATAATTATTTGCACAAAGGTGGACATTTATATGCAATGAATTCGCGACGTGGGTTAAATATATTTCGCTACTTAAGACGTAGCGAGTGATTAGATTTTTCACGCCGTTCGGCCGGAGCACGATTGTACCACGGTTAATTACACAGATACGGAGATATAAAAATTAGGTACATTTTTCGCGAAGTGAAATTGAAATAATATATTTCCCCACAATATTTTTTTTACTTAAAAACAGGTCGAACGAATTTCTATTAAAAGACTACAATTTATGGACACGTGTACTTATAAGAATACTTATAGAAAAATTATACATAAGCCCTCTATTGTATGGCAATTGTATATTTTTATATGAGTATACTTATACTGATACTAGTCACAATTTACTGACCGACCCATCCTCTTGTAGCTGTGTCAATTATATTTTTATTGCCTTGCGTACAAGTCAATTATCTTCATGTCTATCTTTACCACGGGGGCTCATGGTAACCTCCAAAAAGTTGTCTCTCAATTTAAACGACCAATTTCTAAGCTTAATTAATTGATCTTAGTAAATATTATCTTTTGCAAAACTATCTTATTCCAAGTACGTTTTCCAAAAATTCGAAAAAAAAAAACTTGTGAACCTAGCATGTTTCTCAACATCTGGGCCCTAATGATATTGTTTTCTCACTCGAGAACCGTGCTTCCGCCGCAGTTGATACTTTCACACTCATTCACCTCACCGCTTCCTCGCCAAACTTCAACGGGAGCAGTGTGCTCGCACACACTGTTTAGGCCATACGCAAATTACGTAACGCAAATGGGGGGGGGGGGGGGGCGGCCAGGCATTATGGTCTACGTACGTGGGGGTGGGGTGGGGTGTCAAGGTTTGCGTGAAGTCACGATTTTAAAACTGCCAGAAATAGCAACATTTCTGCACTTTCAAGTTTTTAATTTAAACCGCGCGTGCAATTTTAACGTGGACAGCTCACAGATTTCTATACGCAATGTCAGTTAAGGGGGAAAGTCACTGTGCAAGAACTTGCACAGTAGCTTTCCCACATCCCCCAAGCAAAATTTGGAGGAAATATTTTTTTTTATAATTCTTGAATAAAAATTGGGAAATTTAGCGTTATGTAATGTGCGTACGCCCCGGGTGGGGGTAAAAATGTCGAATGACCAAATATAGAACGACAAACATTTCGAAAAGACAGAATTATGAACTCTCAAAATAACGAAGGTTAAATCATTCGAAATTTTATCTTTCGACTGATAAAAAATCGAATGACTATAAATCGAACGATTATTTATTGGAGAGGTAATTTATTCGAAAACGAATATTCAGATTGTCTGAAATTCGGAACATAAAAATACAGAATCGAAAAATGTAGAACACCCATATCTCCGAAACAGAAAATAGCGAGTGCCTAATATGCGTAATACCGTCTATGGCGAAAAGCAATATATCGAAACGCAAAATGTCGATGGCCCGAAATGTAGAACGCCGAAAGGTCGAACGGCCAAAATGGCGAACGTGGTGGGGCCCGTCACGTGGGATGACTGTCTTACGATATTTAAGCCTTGTGGCACCCCTGGTCTCCACACCAGACTCAAAAACCTCGCGGCGCTGCTACCGCCAGAGTGCGCATAACCGGAAGCAAAAAGACAATTGTCACTTCCGCCCCAGATTATTCCTGTTTGGCGCCAACCAAAAAAAGGGCCTCTTACGCGATCGTGGTGGTACTGACACGCTACACATATAAATACACGCTACACATAAATAAAGTTATTGTTATCGTTCTAATAAATCCTGTGGACTTTATTACGCGCAAAAACCCGCCGTCTCCTTTGTCCATAAATGGTGACCCCGACGTGATTGTCAAGTGTCGTTAACCTCTCAACGCCACGTGCACGATGCCGCCAAACGATGCCGAAGAACACGCGCCCACGACGAGCCGTCCTGTCGATGAAGGAAACGCGCGTATGGGATCATCAAGAGCACTTCCGCTGTACTCAGGAGTCGAGGCAATTGAAACATGCAAACTGCCTCCCTTTTGGAAGGAGTCTCCAGAGCTGTGGTTCCTGCAGATAGAGTCAATATTTCACGCTAAAAAGGTCGTCTCCGACATCAGTAAGTACCACCTCGTCGTTGGTACTCTGGATTCCGCAGCTGTCCAGGAGGTGTCTGACATCCTCCGTAACCCACCGGATAGAGACAAGTACAGTAACCTAAAAGATAAATTAATGACAAGATTTTCCGACTCCGCGGATCGTCAAATGCACAAGCTCCTCACCGAATTACAACTGGGCGATAGGAAGCCCTCTCAGCTTTTACGACAAATGCGCACGCTCGCCGGTGATCGGGCTAGTGAGGACGTCCTGCGTATCAGATGGCTCGCACTTCTCCCAGAGCACACTCAACGTTTTCTGAAAATTTTCAAGGCTCCCACGCTGGAGGAGCTCGCCACAGCCGCTGATGAGCTCATGGAAAACCACAGCGGCCCCTTTGTCATGGCGACAAGCGATCAACGTCGACGCAGCCCGTCCCCTCGTAGAGACGCACCACCGAGAAATGCTTTCGACCCAAGTTCCGCTGACCTGTCGCTTATCAAGAGCTCGCTAGCAGAGTTAATCTCTCTCAACAGGACTATTGCGGAGAAACTTTCTATAAGCGTCCCGCACCGTGCTCGGTCCAAGTCGCGCTCCCGTGCAGCTTCTCCCGCACCTTCCGGAGAGTGTTTCTACCATCGTCGATTTGGGGCACGAGCCAATCGCTGTACGCAGCCTTGCACGTCGAAGCTTCCGCTCGCCTCACCGAATCCATCGGAAAACTAGATCAGCTGTCGCCAAGAATGGCGGTCTGCGACAGCAATAACAACATTGCGGTTGTTGATACCGAACTCCGCCTGCACGTCTATGACCGCACTACCCATCTGAAATTTCTCATTGATTCAGGTTCTGTCGTTTCGCTGGTTCCGAGAGCCCACATCAAAAGGAAGCTTCAGTGCGCAGATCTCAAACTTTACGCAGCAAATACGACGGTGATCTCCACGTACGGGCAAGTAGTAATAACAATCAACTTTGGGCTTCGCCGAGCCTTTAAATGGGCCTTCATAGTCGCCGACGTTCAGTCGGCTATCATCGGCGCGGATTTTCTGGTCCATTATGGGCTGATCATCGACCTCAAGGGCCGGCGAATGATTGATCCCCTTACCTCGCTAGTCACTGTTGGCGAACTGTGTACTGCCTCCGTCCACGGTGTTTCCCCGGTGGAAAACCTCGATCTGCCAAACGCTCCGGAAGGAAACGACTACGCGAAGCTCTTGCGCAGCTTTGAGGATATTACGATACCTCAAACGGCGCCTCGCACTGATACAGACAGTCCAGTCTCGCACCATATTTTGACTACAGGACCGCCGGTTGTGGAACGACCTCGTCGTCTCACCGGGGAAAAGCTGAAGATTGCCGAGGCGGATTTCGACTTGCTGCTACACTATGGGGTAGCCCGCCCGTCCAGCAGCCAATGGGCAAGCCCTCTTCACATGGTACCCAAGAAGCACGGCGGTTGGCGTTCCACTGGCGATTTCAGAAAGCTAAACGCTCAAACCGTGCCCGATCGGTACCCGGTTCCTCACATCGAAGACATCTTTCAACGTCTCCACGGGAAAAAAATCTTCACGACGCTCGATCTCGTTCGAGCCTACCATCAAATCCCCGTTGCGCATGAGGACATCGAGAAGACTGCTATTACAACCCCGTTTGGACTGTTTGAGTTCCTCGGAATGCCACCTGGTCTTCGCAACGCCACCCAGACTTTTCAACGGCATATGGACAACATCTTGCGAGGACTGGATTTCGTTGGCTGTTTCATCGACGATTTGATCATCATGTCAAGCTCTCACGAGGAGCATTTGGAGCATCTCAGCGCGGTGTTTAAGATCCTCCGGAAACATCGGCTAATTATCAACCCGAATAAGTGCCAATTTGGCAAGGAAGAAGTCCTTTATTTAGGGTTCACAGTCAACAGTCACGGATTTGAACCTCCGGCCGACAGGGTGCAAGTGATCACCTCGTTTCCGAAGCCGGAAACGATTGCCGATCTTCGACGCTTCTTAGGGATGTTAAACTACTACCGCCGATGCATCCCCCACGCCGCTCAGCTCCAAGTACCTCTCAACTCTTACCTGAAGGACTCCAAGAAAAATGATAAGAGGAAAATAGAGTGGAACGAGTCGTCTGAGAAGGCCTTCGAAGACTGCAGAAACAGCATAGCCTCTGCGACCAAGACAGCGTTCCTATCGTCGGCAGCTCCACTGACTCTTACAACTGACGCCTCCGACTTCGCGATTGGTGCCTCGCTAGAACAACTAGAGAACGGCACTTGGAAGCCCGTCGGCTTCTTTTCCAGAAAGTTGAGTCCCGCAGAATCACGTTATAGTACGTATGATCGGGAGCTTCTAGCCATTTTCGCCGCAATTAAGTTTTTCCAGCACATCTTGGAGGGTCGTCATTTCGTTATTAGGACCGACCATCGACCTCTCGTGTACGCATTCGCGCAAAGAGCGGATAAGGCGTCGCCGAGACAACTACGCCAATTGGACTACATCGGCCAATTTACAACTGAGTTAGTTCACATAAACGGCAAGGATAACATCGTGGCTGACGCTCTTTCGCGTATAAACGCGGTCACCATGCCAACCGATCTCAATGCTGAAACGATCAGCGCTGCTCAGCAAGACGACGAGGAGATCCAACGACTGAATGATAATACCTCGCTGAAACTACAGCGGCTGCACATTGAAGGGCATATCGTATTCTGCGACATCTCGTCCGGTTGGGTAAGACCGTATCTTCCGCAAAGTCTTCGACGACGAGCTTTTGACACGGTACACGGTCTGTCTCATCCCAGCGGCCGTGTCACTGCTCGGACGCTCCGCGAGAAGTTTATATGGCCTGGAATAAAGAAGGACGCTATCAGCTGGTGTCGTGAGTGTATTCCCTGCCAACGCTCCAAGGTGCATCGCCACAATCGGTCGCAGCCCACGAAGATCGACATGCCGGACAACAGGTTTGAGCACGTTCATCTAGACATCGTCGAGCTGCCAAAGGTGGGTGAGGTGCGTTACTGTTTGACGGTAATTGACCGATTCTCGCGGTGGCCGCTAGCAGTCCCTATGAAGGACATGCTAGCCGACACAGTCGCCTCGTCCTTCTACAGCAACTGGATATGCCTATTCGGGACGCCCTTGACCATCACCACCGACCAGGGATCTCAATTCGAGTCAGCACTTTTTACGGCACTGGCCCACATGGTTGGCGCTCGCAGAATCCGCACCACACCGTACCATCCACAGTCCAACGGGTTGGTAGAACGGTGGCACCGTACGTTGAAGGCCGCTTTAATGTGCAATTCGCAAACTCCATGGCCCGAGCTTCTTCCAACCGTTCTGCTCGGACTGCGCACCGCATATAAAGAGGACCTGTGCGCCTCGCCGGCCGAGATGGTCTTCGGGACTGAGCTCCGCGTACCCGGAGAGTTTTTCGTCACTGACAGCGTACCTGCTAACCCGCAAATCTTCCTGGAAAAATTCAGAGAGCACATCAAGAGTGTACGACCAACGCCAACGGCCCATCACACGAAGGCTCGGCCGTTCATCCTAAAGAATCTCCTAACGTGTACACACGTCTTCCGGCGAGTCGATGCTGTCAAAAGGCCCCTCGAGCCGCCGTACTCCGGCCCCCACAAGGTCGTAAAAAGAATCAACGACAAGGTATTTATCATTCTCGTGGGTGGCGTCGAAAAAACTGTCTCCACGGATTCGTTAAAGCCAGCCTACATTACCAAAGAAGACGATCCGAGGCAAAGCGACCCCATAGTCCCCGAGGCCAATCGTTCCTCGAGCATGGACAAACCACTTCGAACTTATGTAAATAAAAAAAAGAAATCGGTATCGTTCCTTCCACAATAAGTGTGCAAGGCTCTAGGGGGGGAGTGGTTGTGGCACCCCTGGTCTCCACACCAGACTCAAAAACCTCGCGGCGCTGCTACCGCCAGAGTGCGCATAACCGGAAGCAAAAAGACAATTGTCACTTCCGCCCCAGATTATTCCTGTTTGGCGCCAACCAAAAAAAGGGCCTCTTACGCGATCGTGGTGGTACTGACACGCTACACATATAAATACACGCTACACATAAATAAAGTTATTGTTATCGTTCTAATAAATCCTGTGGACTTTATTACGCGCAAAAACCCGCCGTCTCCTTTGTCCATAGCCTACAGACCGCCAGCGCCATCTCGCAGCTTCACTCTGAGGCGCAAGTGACGTATTGCTCGATTCGCCATTCGGGCCGTTCTACATTTTGACCCTCCGCGATTTCAACCACTCGACTTTTTGGCCGTTCGCTTTAATGATTTTCTGCATTGTGAACCATCGCCATTTTTTTAATTCGGAGAATTGTCGTCTCGAATTATTTGGTGTTATGCATACAGGCCCATCGATTTTATGTTTTTCGATATTTTATTAAATCTGATTTTTGTTTTTCGCTATATATCAACTTCCGAGATGTTCATATTCGTAATTGTTATTTTCGACTTCACAGGCTCTAGTAAGATTGATCTATCTATATTCGAACATTCGTCATTTTCGAATTCGACATTTTGGCCCATCGGCATATCGATCGTTCGACATTTTTCCCCCCACCCGTACGCCCCCTTAGTGACTAGACTTATGATTTATCTTACCCCGCGTATTCGTCTTGCCCCGAGTTCCCCTATGCGGCAAAACTTTAACGCGAATGTTCACATTATACTGATCGTCCCAAAATATTTATTATTTTATTCTTAGGATTGCCAAAGCGTAAATTTTAACGCCCAATGTAGTGAGCTCAGAGTTGCTATACCAGGGTATGTAAAGGCTACGGACGAGCTGAGCGGCCGCGAAAACGTTGTAGGTACGGCATACGGGTTCAACATGATGGAAGTCAACTACAATTTTTAGACAAGTTATTCAATAATTACTTCATATCGACTGCCTCACCCCCCGCACCCCAGGCAAGCCCTGGCAACGCCTCTTCCAAAGCACTGGGTTTTTCTTTCTTATAGTTCATTTTTTCTAGTTTTTCTCTTATTTGGAAGTTGTACAGGAATAATCGGCGAAAATCGAGCAAAACGAAAATTACGTATATGAAAACCACAAGCTGATGCCTTCTCACCGATTGGTGTAACGAAACATCCAGGTGCACGCAAAATTCGTGGCCGTTAACATTGATTATTAGACAGATAACCTACACTGCCACGCCGAGACAAAGGAACATAAAAATGTTATTTCGAGCGTTCCATTTTGTCAACGGGAAGAGCAGAATTAGAGAATTCACTCCAAGAATGTCCTTCGTATGGTATTTACCGAAAAAGTTAAGCGCGTCGAAACCCACTTAATTTATAAAAATCCCATAACTTTCAGACGACGACGACGGATGATGACTTTCGCATTATAACGGCGATACCATATTAGTAAATAAACTGAATAAACGATTGGAAAACACTAATAAGATCAAAGTTTTTGTTGGTAGACAAATTTATTCGAAAAAAATGACATATTCTTGATGAATCCCGCAAAATCGTTCGGAATTACATTTTCTTCTTAGGAACTGTGTAATTTTTACGCTATTGCTCCATCTTGTGCTAAATAAAAGCAAACAATCATGTCGATTTTCATTTACATTATAAATTAAATTACATATATATTTTTAATTAAAAAAGTGATGCTTTGGAGAAGTTGCGTATGTTTTGGTTACGAGGTGATCGAAGTGTTAAAAGTAAATTATTTATTTAAGCCACTATTTAAAGACGATAATCGTAGTTAAAAAAAATAGGTCTGCGCTGTTCATGAAATCTCGGAGATGGATCATCCGAACCAAAAATATCAAACGGTTTTAGATTCAGTATGTTAATGGCTATAGCGCAAATCATACGATTTTTTGTATAGGCAAAGATAACAAGATGGCGGACATTTTTTCTAAAAAACACGTTTTTGGCAAAAAAATTAGTAAATATACAAATTTAAAAAAAATCATTAATATGCGGTATAGCTATAGTTGCAAATAGTACGTGGTTAAAATTTCATAAGTATCGGTTCAGTAGTTTCGAAGATTTTATCAACAAGCCGTCGAAAAACATTGTTTCGAGATAAACGCGCTTAAAGTTTGTCTGGGTTACATAAATACATTAAAAAAAAATTTCAATGTATTTCGAAAGTGTATTTATTAAGTGTAACGATTTTGATATCAATATCTATAAAATAAACCTATCAAAAAATTCATGAAAATAGCCTTTTTAACGTCTAAAGAGAGAAGACCCCTTAACACAAATCAATCGATACAGTTGATTACATACTCCCATACCTAAAAGGACTGCATCGATCGATTTGTTGAAAGATATATAATTCCATTTAAAAAAAAACAACAACATGGAATTTCACATTTCCCTACGTGACAATATGGAAAAAATGTATAGGGTCAAAGTGGGAACAGTGGCAACAGTGGGTACACTGAACCTTTTCTGTTTCTCAGAAGTGCACATGTATAAATGTGCGTCTGTTCCACATTAGAACCGCCCTTGGATGCCAATAGGGTTGAACCTGTCTGTGAGTCGCTCCCGCGCAATTAGACTGTGAGAGGTGATTTTATATAAATATACTGAACAAACGATTGGAAAACACTAATAAGATCAAAGTTCTGGTCGGTAGATAAATTTATTCGGAATTAAAAATAATTTCTTGATCAGTCCCGCAAAATTGTTCGCAATTATATTTTATTCTCAGGAAATTTGTAACATGTACACTTATTGCTCCACCTTTGTACTAAATGAAAGCTAACAATAATTTTTTTTCCATTTACATTATCAATTAAATTACATATATTTTTTTATAAAAAAGGATGCTTTGGAGAATTCGCATATGTTTCGGTTACGATGAGGTGATCGAAATGTCGATATTTGGATCGCGTGAGCGTAGAAATAATCGCGATTATTGGTAGCTGTAGTTATAATTCCTTTTAAAGAAACGCCAAGACTACGTGACATTTCGACAATCCACCGCTCATTGTTAGAATACCGACAAGCGACTAAGAAGTCTATAATTATTCGCTGAAAGATGCGAATTCCCATGAAATGAATTTCCATCGTGAGTTATACCGGGAGTCACATTTAAATCTCATACCTGATTTATCTCGAACAATACTGCTCCGATCAAGTATTGAGTGTAGTGAAACTTTAACGGTTCAAAGGGGGACGATCGAAAAAAAGCTTGGTCCAAAATTCTAAATGGTGACGCTAAGGTAGTTCGGTAGGTAAACGTATGAGCCAAAAGTTTCGGTCGAAGCGTATAGTTACATCCAATACATATACGATGCTGTTGGTTATACATTTTTGACAGAGCTTGTACCCTCTATATGTCCCACACATTCGCACCTCGTGCATAGATAGGTCTCATACTCGTATAGAGAGCGGCGCTGTAATCGTGGCAACATCGCGATTTGCCTGCAGTCCTACACTGAGAAAAAAATTTGGTTAAAAAGCTTGAAATTCGTTTGATACAACCAAATTATTTAGTCCCATACGCACGACAAAATATTTGCAAAATTTAACAAAATATTTCGATAATGAATGAAACAAATCGTAATTTGGATCAACAAAATTAAGTGTTGCATTAAAATATCGGAAGACTTTGAACGTAATATTTTGTCAGTATAAAAATAATTATATTTTCAATGTACATATAATTTGTTATCGCAGAACATCTAAAATCAAATTCACCAAATAATATACTATTCGAGCAAAAAATTAAGAAAATAAACAAGAACCAGTATACAACTACGAATAAAAATTTAGTTGTATCGAGTACGTCACTGTTAACATATCCGTAACAAAAATGATTCTGGACCAACGTTTTGTCTTTATCAACCAAAGATCTGTAGTCCTTTTGTAAAGATAAAATATAAACGACAAAATATATGTTTGATACACAAAAAGTTTATGTCAACCAAGTTTTACGTACGGCTTATCGAACTATCCATACAATTCAAAGTACAATTGAGGTCACCACCGCACTCAAGAGTTTTGTGGTTGCAACACACATTTTAGTATAATCAACTAAAATATCTTTGTTCGACGGGAAAAGTTTGTTGTTTCAACTATATATTGAGTTCTTTGAATTTTATTTTCATTGCAGTGACTCTATATGTAAAGTTTGGAAGAGGATATAAAGTGAAAGGTATTAAATATAGAGTTAATATAAAAATATACTTGTTTATTATACTCAAATATAAATCTAACATGTTGATCAGGCAGCCAAGACTGGCAAAATTCTGACCTGATTAAAATAACATTCGGTCGTCAAGCAACAAAAATTAAGTTCAATTGAATACATAATCTGTCAGAATGACACAAAATCAAGGTTAACAGAAAAAACTTTTATTTTAATATCCAAATTTTTGTAATTATTTTTGTCGATCCGTTTAGTTAATTCTTGAACATCAATATAGTCGATTTTCATGAATGCAGTTAGTTATCCAACTATTCAAACAATTCAAAAGACAATAGAGTTCATCACCACGCTCAAGAGTTTTGTGGTTGTAACAAATATTTTAGTATAATCAACTAAAATATATTTGTTTGACGGGAAAAATCTGTTGTTTGAACTGTATATTGAGTTCTTTAAATTTTATTTTCATTGCAGTGACTCTATATATAAAGCTTGGAAGAGGATATGAAGCGAAAGATATTAAATATAGACTTAAAATAAATATATATTTTTTTGTTATACAAAAATATAAATCTAGGATATTGATCAAGCGGCCAAGACTAACAAAATTCTTACGTGATTAAAATAACATTCGCTCATCAAGCAACAAAAGTTAAATTCAATTGAATACATAATCTGTAAGAATGACACAACCTCAAGTTTAACAGAAGAAACTTTTATTCGAATATCCAAATTTTTTAAATTATTTTTGTCAATTCGTTTAGTTAATTCTCGAATATCAATATAGTCGATTTTCATGAATGCAGTTAGTTGGTTCGTATAGATACATGTAACTTTAACACATCGGTTGAGTTGGTTTTTAAACAGAAATACATGTTTTTCATGCATTCATATAATTGACGATATTAATCATTTAGTTACGATAACATTATCAATAGAAGAAGAAAAGGTATAAAGGTATTAAAATCGTGTAAAGTAGATACAAAATTATGTTTATTCAATATTCAGATTATTACATAAATTCACAAGAAATATAAACATTGCCATCGCTCATAATATAAGGATTACATGGAACATATGAGAATAAATCCTGCATTAAAATAAAACGCCAACTATGAGGTTTTTTAACGATTTCAAATGCACAGTAATGCTTGTTTACTTTTTTGGTATGATATTCTGTGCATATGAACGCTACTTCGCGCATTTTATGAATGATTATATATCTAATTTCGCCAAAGACTATAAAATTGTCGTACAGAAACATGGCAACGGCCATATTTTTGTGGTAAGTAATGCCGTTCAATTTTACCCATGTGTCAAGAATGCATTCGCATTGAAAATTTAACGGGAGTGTATTTTTAAACTCGGAATAATTAGGTAAATCAGTTATTAACTGACGCAATATGGGTCCCAAACTTAATCGTTCACCGAATCCCTTTTGACTGAATAGTCTATGTGATAAGACCAGTTGATGTTTTAAAGCCAAAGTATACGGGCAATTTGTACGGGATCTCACGACCTTAGCATTGTCTTTCAATTGTTTGTGTTTTGCTTCAAAACGGAAGCACGATAAGAGAATGAGTGGTCCTAATCTTCTCAATAAGCGTGGATAATGTATGATAAAATGATGCTTTGGTTTTAATTCTTCTTTAAAAACTTCTATGTACAATGCGTGATGTTCAGAGATGAAAGTTTCAAGCAGATCAATCATGGCAGACGTGATTGAAGAACTCATTACAATACTCATAATTTCTCGCAAAGCGAGATAAACTTCCCAGGCTGGATTATTCAAAGGCACTAAATCGCCGATAAGAAGACCGAGATTTTTTACTAAAAAAACCATTTCTGACGCCGAAATTATCAAAATCTGTTTTTGAATAGCACTGCTGCTTATCGAGATTGGCATATTTTTATCAAAATTTCGACCACAGTCAAAATGCTGCAGGCGAGCATTCAAAATTTCGAGAGAAAAAAGTATTTCTTTGTAGATCAAAATATTCAAAACTCTTGGTATTATATATCTGCATATGCCTTCGAGGAAATCGTGCATGACGTCAAAGATTGAATTTTCTATGGCGTGGAAATTTGGCACTCGATTGAAAACGCATTCAGCTTTGACTCCTGCAGAGCAATTTTCACAATCTTCGCGATAATTTTCAATTGTCCGTAGAATTTGGGTATCCTCTTTAATTAATTTTCGACTTTGATCTTTGTTAGCTCTGCACACTCTACAACAATTTTGTGAGTTGAAACTTGTAGTGAAGCCGAAAATATTATTCATAGCCAAGTTATCTCCGACGATTGCTAACAGAGAAAAATAAATTGTTTGTTGCTCATCACCCACATTCACAACCAAACCAGTTTTCTCGAGATCTATCAGTTGATCGATTATATTACTAAATATCTTTTTATTACCGACAGTTTTATGATCTTTAGTACAATGAAGTTGAGCAAGAAAAATATTTTCCAACATGCTGCTGTACTCTTGAGGAATACATGCTAATGTAAAATAGACGGCACCAAGCTTGTGAATACTAGCGTGTGAACCGTGAGGATTGTTAATTTCAACGTCATCAAAGTACAAGATTAATGGGAGTACAGTTTTTCCTGCGAATTGGGATTCGATCCTTTGCCATAACGTGCCTTGTATGTTTGATATTATCGGCTCACTACATTTACATTCGCGAATGTGTTCTTCAATCGACGGTAAAATTTTTGGGAGCTCTAAAAAATGTTTCAAAACATCTTTGATTGATATAATTTGAATCTGTGTGTTAACAACAACAGCCTTCCTTTTTCCTGCGACGATCCGCGACTTTATTGATGCATGAATTTTTACTGATTTTGGTCTTATCAAGGTATTTTCCTTTTTGAAGAACGTTAAAGAATGATAGTCCGATTTGAAAGGATCGAAACCGTGCTGCATCATCGTTAGCATTTTTTTTAATCTAATAAAGCTTGCTTATGATCTGTTGAGTCACACTTTTCTTTCAGAATAGGTATAAGTGTCAAATTATATAAAACACTCAACTTATCAATCAAAGAGCGAATAAATGATCGTGTGAGATTCAACTTCGAGTAAAGTTCTGAAACGAAAGAAGAAAATTCTTTTTGGAGTAAAAATTCGAAAGATTCGATGTTGAGAATTTCAGACTCATTATATGAAAAGTCGCCTTGGAAACATGGATTTTTTGAATCAGAAATCGCATTATTAGGACCACTCAAATTTGTTGCTCCGTAAGAATCAAAGAAACCTTTGCTCCGAATTTTCAGTTGACCACTTTTTGCATCGCAAATTGGTCTTGAATGAGTTAGCGATACATGCCGTTTATACGCGTAAAAGTTATTAAAACTTCTTGAACACCCTTCATGGCGACAATAACAAGCTGACAATATTATAGTCTTATGACGAAATTTCACGTGATCGGTAAGATTCGATTCGGAATAGAGTGCAGTTTCGCAATATGGACACAAAATCATCGCTGAAAAATGTATTCGAACGGAGTTGATACAATTATCGCATTTTAGTCCTGAACAAAAAAAAATGATAAAAGAATTAAGAACAAAAAATCTCAAATGGTTCATTTGCGATGAAAGCTCACTCTATTCGAGTAATATCAAGCCTGCAGTCTTTTTAAAACACTGTTTTTATAAACTTAAACATAAAATCACAAGAACAAATATTCTTTAATACGTTATTTCAGATAATCCAATTATAGATCGACGTATTTACTTCATGCTAGAAACGACGATCGCGTCGAATGAGTCAAACTATAGGAACTAAACCGAATGATAAGAAACGACACGTTTACATATTTTTCTATATAGTTTCGTATCATAAACTCAAACTTGTACGAAATTTTGGTCCACTAGCTTTGAAGATTTAATGGAATCATTCCAAAAATAGTTTTATCAGAGTACGGAAACGAGTAACCAGAAAAAGTTTGAACCGTCTAAGTATTTCTTTCTTGCAATGCCAGCAAATCACTGATTACTTCGGTTATACCCGGAGTTACGGTATCGGATGCACTTGCATAGCCGTACAAAAACGTCTGAATTAACAGCCAAATGTGCGCACTTTCGATCGGATATTCAATGTCAAAGACATGAAAGATCTTAAAGCGCAAGTCTATAGCTTTGAGAGCTGACGGTACCTTATACAACGTGTTATCCGCGGATATAAACAAGTCCGTTATATTTCCGGTTGAAGGGCCCACAGCAATTATAAAAGGCTGCAAAGTAATACAAAGTTCAGCGGCTCTTTTTCTTCGGTTTTCTTGAATTTGTGTTATGTTAGCGAGCAACTGAAACAAAAAAAAATGAAAAAAAAAAAAAAAACAAGTGAGTCAATTTTTAAAGTCAATCGAGAAATGTGAATTCGTTCGAGATTCAAGGGGGGAGGGGTGTAAGGTTAATTCGCTATAAAAAAACAACATATTTTCGATAACTTTTTTTGACTACACAGTTTATATATATTTATTTATATAATTTAGAATATAACAGGAGCACATTTGAAGAATATTCTGTAAAGATTTCTTTAATAATTATGCAGAAATGGCCACTGACAGCAATATTCTCAGACACCACAAAAAAAAGTTACATTGCGGTGAACTGCATAACTCATCACTGCATCATCTGAGTTATACAAAACTAAAAAGATTCAATTAGTTAATAAGTTTCTTGAGGTCACGCTGTTGAGTATTTTTTTGTTTTTAATCAATTATTCAATTTTTAGTTACACATATATAAGTCAAAATACCGATTTTTCATTTAAGAAATCGGAAACTTCATTATTGTAAAATGAATTAAATTAATAACAACTCGACAGCGTTACTTTAAGAAGCTTATCAACTAACAAAATCTTTTTGGTTTTTTCCGTCAGATTATCACAGGTGATGAAAATTTGTTGTCAATAGCTCATTTCTGCATAATTATTAATGAAAATTTTACAAAATATTCTTCAAATGTTCCTTTACTATATACTTCTTACATAAATAAATATGCATTAGCTGTGTAGTCAAAAAAAAATTATCGTAAATATGCTTTTTTATACCAAATTAACTTTACCCCCCCCCCCTCTGCTTAATTACAAAATTTCGGTTTATCATCGTTCTTACCATTGTGTATACAACGATTCTGTCTTTTGCTTCGGGAATCGATGGTTTCCATTGCGATTTTTGTCGGCGTTTACGACTCTTGGGCGGGAGCAAATGTGGGAGCATCTGTAAGATAAAAAAATATTTGTTAAGCAACGTGATTAAATATAAACATATGCCCTTAAAAAAACGTACGTACTTTCGTTGATCTCTCCGCAGTCGATGAGTTCGAGCAATGTTGTCGCATTGTTGTCTTCTTTTTTGGTCGGACGAATAACCAGCACTTGAGCGAAAAATTCCTTCCAACGTTCTGCATTCAGATCTTGCGTTGGTAATTTTGAAGCCACAAAGTCGTCTTTGATCAAGGAATGCGCATCCGGCTGTTTCAGAATGGGCCAGATCTCAAAAATTTGACCCAATGTCAAGCTTCGATTCGAAGATATGTTCTTTCGACGATATTCAGCTGTCAGCGTCCACTTTTCTCTCACCGTTTGTCGACAAGTCTTCCGCGCGAAATCAATGATTTTCCGATCTTCGACTTATTTTTTGGTACTGGCGGGATGAAATAGGTGTTCGAAGTTTCAGTAGGAAACAGTTTAACTATTTCCTCAGACAGATAAACGAAATCATTGTTCGTCAATCTGAAAATAAAACAAGAATACAAATAATCGTATTCACAAATAGTTAAAAATTAGTTCGAGCGTTATGTGAAAAATGCTAATTGAACATACGCCGCTATTTCGTTCAATAAATCGGTTAAAATCACATCCACGATGAGCATGCGATTTTTTCGCGACAAATATTTAGTTTTTTTGTACGACTGCAAAACCGCCTTTCCTTGGACGTTCTCACTAAGAATTTGTTTGAGATTGATGGTTTTCGTTCTCAAAGCAAATGACAACTTCCCCTTGAAAGCATCTTCTTTTTGCAATTTATAAGCCTCCATTGTAGTCTCTTCCGATGAGATATTTCCTGACGATATATGCGATATTTGCGTGTTTGGGTTTGTATGCTAATGAATAATGATAAAGACAGAACGCTATAGAACACCCAAAATACAGTTTGTTTGCATTTTGAGTTTTCAGATCACAGACAAATCATCACATTTTTGTACGCAATATAGCCACATACTAACATCTGAGTCTTTTCCGGGTTTGTACGTCGCTGACCATCTCTTCAAAAACTCGATCCTCAGTCCGATGGGGGGAATCAATTCTTTTATAAGATCTTCGGTTAGGTCTGCTATATTATCGTCGGTTATTGCATTGTCTAAACAAAAAAAAATGACGCCCGATAACGATAAAAAGTAAGAAGAAAAACAAAGACCAAATGATTTATAATACTTCGGCAGATGTGACCAAATATTTAGTCCATCGAAGAAAATTTTGTTCAGGCAAACAATAATTGTCAGTTCTGATAAAATAATTTGTCATTTCACGCTCAACGTTTCCGAATTCTTCACATAAGTAATTAAAGTAATGAGATTAAATATGTAGTCACTCTAATAAAATTTAATTCTGGCAAAGGCGCCCGGTATCGATAAAAAGTTCGAAGAAAAAATAAAAAAACGAGTAATTTATAGTACTTCAGCAGATAGGACAAAATATTTAGTCACACTCGTATAAAATTTCCTTCTGGCAAAAAAAACCCGGTAGCGATAAAAAGTGACAAGAAAAAACCAAGACCAGGGTGATTTATAATACTTCGGCAGATGTAACCAAATATTTAGTCACTCAACAAAAAAAATTGTTCAAGCAAATAATAATTTTAAAAATAAGTACTGACAAAATATTTTGTCGCTTTACGTTTAACGTTTTCGAATTCTTCAAATAAGTAATTGAATTAACGAAATTAATTATTTAGTCATGCAAATAAAATTTCGTTCTAGCAAACATAAGACACCCGGAATCGATAACAAGGTGGAAGAAAAAATAAAGACCCGAGTGACTAAAAATACTTAGGCAGATGGGACAAAATATTTAGTTACTCGTATAAAATTTCGTTCTGGCAAACAGACCCCGGTAGCGATAAAAAGTGAGAAGAAAAAACTAAGACCCGGGTAATTTTTAATACTTCGGCAGATTTAACCAAATATTTAGTTATCACCAAAAAAAATGTTCAGGCATACAATAATTTTCAGTACTGACAAAATATTTTGTCATTTTACGCTTAAAGTTTTCGAATTCTTCAGATAAATGATGAAATTAATGAAATTAATGATTTAGTCACGCGAATAAAATTTCGTTCTGGCAAACAATAAGGCAACCGGTTCCAGTATTATTTAGTCACCCGCTATTATTTAGCGGGTAAATGATAAAAAGTGGGATGAAAAAACAAAGACCCAAGTGATTTATAATATTTCGGCAGACACGGCCAAATATTTAGTCACTCGAAGAAAATTTTGTTCAGGTCAACAATAATTTTCAGTATTTACAATATATTTTGTAATTTCTCTCCGAATATTCTCTTTCAAAGAAAAATTTATTCGACAACCATTAACAAATTCTAAAAAGTTCTCAACAACCGAATCTCATCGTACACATAAAAAATGAAAAAAGATGGCCAATTTTTGACGCATTCTTTTATAAAACTTTCAAACCGGCATCTGCAAGGTTCTCGAAGTTTTCAACCAACCGCTTACTACAAGTCGCTTTCAAAATATTTCCCAGGAACGAAAAATAACGATATATATACATTTCTGTTTATACTAGCATCGGTCTTTTGTATCGAAGTCTATATCTATATCTACATATATCTACATATATATCCTGCGAGTGAGTGTGTATATTTGTGTGCGATTGAGAAAAAGGAATGAGAAAATTGGCGCAATAAATGTGGAAAGAAAAGTATCAAGGGCGAGCGGCGGCAAGAGAAGAAAGGAAAAACTGCGTCTTGGCGTGTTTCGGTCGTGCGGTCGAGGGAGGCCCGCGAAGAGAAAAGCAACGAGAGTATTGGCTGGTTCGGCAGGCCCGAGGAAGAAAGGGGCAGTCTCGTTAGAAAACCAGAACTATGTTTATAATTATACAATGAAAAAAATAGCTAATTTTTTTACCCATTATTTTATGTAATATTTCAACAGGCATTGTAGGGTTCTCAAAGTTTTCAATGAGCTGGTTAATACTTGCGTCGGTTTCACAACGTTTGGAAGAAACGTGTTGACATTGTGTTGACATTGTACACTACATTTATACCAGAACGTGCTCTCGGCTGTTGCTCGCATATCGAACGTGTGTGAGTGAATGTGTATGTATGCGATTGCGAATATATATGCCTACCTTCCTAACAAAGGAATGAGACATTTTACGCATCAAATCTTATCTAATTATATTTGTACGCTATACTATTTGTTGATTGCATGCAGAATGTGTGTGCGTACGTGCGTCTTTTGTATATCACTAACAGGTAATAACTTGAGGAATATACATGACTTGTACAAAAAGTAATGAAGGACATTCGAAGAAAAACGTTGTACACAGAAAGAGGTTAAACATTACAAAATTGTACTTACCTTCCAGAATCTTTATAATGGATGCTTCCACAGTTTCATTCAATGACCACGATCTTATAATATTGGCCATGATTCGTTGACGGTGGCTGTTGTTAGTCGATATTTGTTGGTCCTTGGTCGACGATGATTCTCAGACCATGAACACACTCTCTCTTTTTTCAAAAACTGTCGAACGACTGAAGCCGGCTACCGACTTTTTCCGTGCACGGGCTATCTCCACGAGTCTGGTTCAGCGCATGCGCAGATCGCTTTCACGTCTTTGCGCTTGCGTGCCGATCGAAATTCAACAAAATTCGAACGATTCAACTGGTAATACGTTTAGTTGAAATAAATACGTCTTTTCAATAAATTAAGACAAAGAGACGATATCACTTTCACGTCTTGGCGTTTGTGTGTCGATCAAAATTCAACAAAATCGAACGATTAAACGAACAGTACGTTTAGTTGAAATAAATATACGTTTTTTAAATAAATCAGGACAAAGAGAAGATTTTGAGTTATGCGCTTGAATTTGACATAACAAAAGTTGGTTTCAACTATTTATCAACACCGACAAAAAACTTATTTCAAACAACTAAATGTATTTAGTCCATTAACGCTCACAGGACGCAATTTCGATACCTGATCGTGAGGGTGAGCTGTTGCTATGTGATTAATTCGAAAAGAAAAAAATCGGGAACCACTGTTATATGTTTTTGAGTCTTTTGAATGGTGATAGTCAAAATGACGCCAGAAAAAATTACTTTCGATTTTTTGTCATGCCTAAAAGCAATCAATATCGCGAGGTTATTTTTTTTCTAACGTTTTGGTAAGGTAAAATGGCGGCCAGAATGACAATTTTTTCTCTGAAATTTGACCTTTTTTTTCTCCAAAACTATAGACCTGAGCAAAATTTGTTTATGAATAAAAATATTTTAAAATTAGTCAAAGAACGCTACACAATTTTTTCAGATTTTTTAACGATGATTATTGCAATTTCAATTTCGGAATATTCTTAAAAAAATAGAAAATTACCTCGGATCATACTGAAAAAATTTGAGAGCATTTTTTGACTAATTTTAAGACAGTTTTGTTCGTAGACAATTTTTGTTTAAGTCTATAGTTTTCGAAAAAAATCCGTAAAGTTTCGGGAGAACATTTTTCATTCTGCCCGCTATTTTGGCTTACCAAAACGTTAAAAAAAACCTCATGATTTTTAGTTCAGACAGCGAGGTCACGATATTCATTGGTTTCAGATATGATAAAAGTAAAAAGGGAACAAAAACTCAATTTAAAAAAAACGGCATCGATAAATGACGTTTTGTTTTTGCGTATTTTCGATTTTTCTATGGTTACATTTTTTCTGGCGCATTTTTAACCATCGCCATTTGAAAAGGCACACTCAAAAACATAGGGAACAGTGATTCCCAATTATTTTATCTTCGAAATGATCACATGGCGACAGCTCAAACTCAGATATCAAAATTGCGTTCTCTGAGCGTTAATTGGTTAGTCGGCCAAAATCTATTTCAGACAACACTTTTAAAACAAATCCAACTAAATTTCGGTTTTGCTAATATATTTGTGCTTTTGGTTTAACAAAATAATTCAACCGTTTGATTTGTTACTTATAACGTCGTATTAAGTAATTATTGTCGCTTATTTGATTGTATAGAAAAACAAAGTAATGCATATGAGAAATAAATGGATAACGAAACTCATAAAAATGCAAACAAAGAGAAAAGCGAAAATGACAATACCGGGATCGAACTCGGTTTCTCCAAAATAGTAGTCGAACGCCCTACCCACTTCGCCAACAGAGCATTATACTCTAAAGATTGCTTCCTTATATTTAAGTGATAGCCACGCCTGGGGTTCAATTACTTTGGCGGTTTCTTCGTTTGGTTCGATGCTTAGTTTTATTTGTTTGAATTACCTATATTGTTGGATCTTGAAATGCTGATTTCTCATAGATAAAAGTAAGCAAAAGAAAGTTTTTGATGATTAAAAAAAAAATTAATGAGAAATTATTTTGTCAATTTACGAAAATTAACTGGATTATTTTGTTAAACCAAAAGCACAAATTTATTACCGAAACCATAATTTAGTTGGATCAAGTTTGAAAGTGACTGAAAAAAACTTATTTAAAACGAATATAAATGTATAACGGTCGAAATCTGTTTCGGACAATACTTTCAAAACCAATCTAACTAAATTTCGGTTTTGGTAATACATTTGTGCTTTTGGTTGAACATAATAATTCAACCATTTGATTTGTTAATTATAACGTCGTATTAAGTAATTATACGATGCTTAGTTTTATTTGTTTGAACTAGCTATATTTTGGGATCATGAAATTCTGATTTCTCATAGATAAAAATACGCAAAAAGATGTTTTTAATGATTTAAAAAACCATGTTTAAAATGAGACAAATTATTTTGTCAACTTACGAAAATTAGTTATTTAGATTGTATTGTGTAGATCTTATCCAATAGACTATTCATAAAGTCTATTAGAAGAAATACATTATGTTCAATAAACAAATCATCTAGTTTTAACAAAGAAACCAAGTTGGTCACTGTTTATAAAAGGTCCAACTAAATGTAGTGTGAAAAGCAACCGATTTTTGACTTATGGATAACAAAATCATAATAGTTGTACCGACCATATTAAATTGTTAAATGATTTCCTTAGGCATTGGTATCACCAATTGATCTAGTACGCGATCGATGCAGTTTAGTTCAGTCACATAAAAATAAAAAATTCCACTGTCGAAATTATTTGTTACTTTGAAAAATAATGTTAACTAAATTATATACATTCATTTCAACAAAAATTTAGTTTTTTTAATATTTCGATCCGATTTGATACAAAAAATATTTGTTATTTTGAACAAAATTGTTTAGATACTTTGATACCTGGTATTCAAACAAATACATAATGAAAATATATTTGAATAAAGTATAAACAAAAAATATTTCCAGTCCTTTGAACAAAAAATTTGATTTTACTGATTTAGTTAATACAAATAAAAAAAATATCAATGATTGCCATGAACGAACTAATCCTCATCTAGTGTAAGCAAATTTTAGTTAAATCAATCAACTTATATATCAACTAAAGAGATTTAGTTGTTTCAAGGATTTTTTTTTCTCAGTGTAGCGTTGAGCTTTCTGCGATCCGTCTTTCGCGAATTATTTCGTATACATAAAAAAAGCGTGAAAATGTCAACCCAAATACGATACAAAGAAAAGTGTACAAGAAAAAAGGCGCTTGCTAAAAGACGGGAAGCTGTGGCTGCCATGTGTCAAGCAAATGCGGCTAAACGCGATGAGGATAACCATAACCTCAACGATCAGCATAAAAAATTCGCTATCGATGGACGTCGGATCGTGGATATACAACATCTTGTCGACAGTTTAAATTGTATTCACTGTAACAAAGACAAATACATGCATAAGTTGTGCAACTTGAATTTGTTTGCAGAATAAATTTATTTCACATCCGTCTCAGAATTATTAGAACTCGGGGGAAAAAAACACGTTTCGAGTTTCCAGCCCACGCTCCGATCAGCTGGCTGCAGCGTACACTGTTGCCATTCCGTTACAGATGGATGGGCCCGAGTTCGATGTGGAATAAACTTGCCACTTTTCGGAACTCGATATCTCTGAAACTAAACAGTCAAAGTTTGTCATGTTTTTAACAATCAATCCCACAATAATACTGCGTACACGTGTGTTTTTATTTTCAAATCCTAAAATCCGTTTAGAACCTATATCGAAAAATGCGGGCAAACTGCTATCGGTTTACGTGTTAGGTGTAGGGATCGCGTACAAAAATACACATATTCAATTGCATTTATCTCATGAACTAAACGGTAAATCAAATTGAATTTTTGGGCATCAGTCCATGAAGGTCATATCTACACCATACTTAGATTTCATCCAGCTCCTAATATTTGACCAAAACTACAGAACTATCTTAAGATGACCGACATGGTTGAAAAATTGGAAACATGACGTGTTTTAATCAAAACATTTGTCAGGCCAAAAATAACGAGTTTTGTAGATTTATTTTTTATGAAGTTTATCATTTTTAGGATAGAACACAAGTTTTCACTATTTTAGCGCTATCGAGGATGTACCACGAGGAGGTAAAGTCTTTAACATCCCAAGGGTGAGTGTACGTGTGTGTGAGTTTGTTTGGGTTTGTTCGATAATCCAAACAAGGATTAGGTCTCTGCGGCTCGTCACTTCCGTCATCAAACAGACCCAAACAAACTCACACCCGCCCACTTACACTTGGGATGTTAAAGACTCTACCTCCTCGTGATACATCCCGGATTGCCCTGAAAGGTAAAAATGGTGTTCTAACCTACAAATTATGAACTTTGTAAAAAAAATCGTATAAAAGTTGTTAGTTTTGGCCTGACAATTTCTTTGGTGAAAAACGTAATGTTCTGATTTTAAAAAAATCATATCGTCCATCTTAACGCCGCCATTTTGAATTTTGGACCAAAAAATATTTTTTAACGTCTCCTGAACCCTAAAACTATCATTTACTCAATACTTGATCGGAGCAGTATTTGTCGAGATAAATCAGGTGTCAGATTAAAATAGGACACCCGGTATCGCCTTTTTAAGTCGTGGTAAAGTTTCACATCGAGCGATTTGTTTCTTCGCGCCGTTCGTCCGAAGCACGACCGTACCAGAGTTAATTATATAAATCCAGTGAGATGACAATGAGGTACATTTTACTCAAATACGAGTTAAAGAAATATAATTACCCACATTATATAATACCCACATTATCTTTTTGACCAGTGACAAAAGACGTATGCAGAGAATGTAGTATTGTTGGCTATACTTGTATTGCCTTGCCAACAAGCCAATTATGTTCAACTCTACTGCGGGTGCTTATTGTAAACACCATGCAATTTTCCTTCCTTGTAAACGACTAAATTTTAAAGCTCCAATGGAGTAGCTTAGTAAATTTTATCTCTTGTAAAACTATTTCGGACGAATTGTCATAAATTCATTGATCCTCGTTGTAATTTAATACCTGACGTACACTTCATACTTTGTTTATTGCAATTTTTACTCCCTCCAATATGTAAATTGGCAGTAGAATTTCTTGACGAAAATTCTTTTGAACTCACGTGTGCGGTACCTTGCACCGATTGGCCATGCAAGATCGGCAGCACTTTGTTTAAATAATAATAACTCCACTGTTTCTCAATATTTTTCATGAAAAAAGCTCAAACTTGGCGAAACCATGTATTGATTGTGTGCTAAATCCCGACCTCGTCATCCCGATTCTCTCAGCATAAAAAGACAACATTGACATTCGACCTGTTTTCTGGACCCCAAGATCATGCAGACCCCTTGATATGTGTTCGCGCACATTTATTTTACTTATTAACGTATATAGAGGGTGTCTCAAAATGATTTGACGTTTTTGTTTATTCATAAAGTGTATTATTTAGTTGAAAAGTACGAATATTGTAATTTTAACATGAGGTACAAACATGGAAGTTATGTGTGAAACACAATATCCGATAAATGGCATAAACGGCATGGACTTGGAAGACATATTCTTTCAACAAGCTGGCGCAACCTGCGACTCTACGGGCGAAACAGTGCGGTTATCGCAGATGAAGTTTCATGATCGTGGTATCTCGCGCCGCGCTGATGTGAATTGGCCACCAAGATCGTGCGATTTGACGGGATTATTGGACATCTTTCGTTGCGATTTTCTGAAAGAAAAAGTGTAAGGCAATGATCCACAGACCATTCCGGAGCTCAAGGAAGCAATTGGACGCACCATTAATGAAATTAGTCCGCAATTATGCCAAAATGGTATTGAAAATGTTGTCAAAAGCGTGAACGTTCGCAAACCGGGCCGAGGCGGCCATTTATCGGATATTGTGTTCCACACATAACCTCTATGTTTACACTTTATATAAAAATAAAAATATTTGTCCTTTTCAAATAGATAATACGTTTTATTAATAAATTAAAATGTCACGTGATTTTGAGACATCCTATAGAATATTGAAAATGGATGCTAAAGGTGATGCTGTTTTTTTTTAAATATACTAAACAATCGATTGAGCAGCACTAATTATTTTCAAGTTATCATCAATAGGTCGAATGATTTTCAAGAAAATTATTGCTCAATGAATCGGGGAACATTTCTTGTAGTGTTTTTTTTTATCGATCTTTGCAATCGGTATTTTATTGTCGCATAAGTGTACTAGCAATAAGTAAAAAAATCAATGATGTCTATTTTCGTTTACATTATAAATGAAATTATGTTCGTTTTGAAAATTAAAAAAAAAAACAATTTTTGGAGAATTCGCTTACGCTCCGGTTATACTATGCATAGAGGTAAGAGGGATTAGACATCTTTTTACGATAGTGCCTTTTGAATAAACGCCAGGACTACGTGACATTTTACCAATTTTCTGCTCATTGTTAGAACACGGACAAGCGACGAGGAAGTGAATAATTATTTGCACAAAGGTGGACATTTATATGCAATGAATTCGCAACGTGGGTTATAGATATTTCTCCACTCAAGACGTAGCAAAGTTTCACAGCGAGCGATTAGATTTTTCACGCCGTTCCGCCGGAGCACGATTATACCACGGTTAATTACACAGATACAGCGATATAAAAATTAGGTATGTTTTTCGCGAAGTGAAATTGAGAAAATATAGTTACCCACAATATTTTTTTTACTTAAAAAGAGGTCGAACGAGTTTCTATTAAAATACTACAATTTTTGGACATGTGTACTTGGAAGGATACTTATAGAAACATTGTATATAAGCCCTCTATTATATAGTAATTGTATATTTTCATATAAGTATACTTATACTAATACTAATCACAGTTCACTGACTGATCCATCCTAACGTAGCTGTGTCAATTATATTTTTATTGCCTTGCGTACAAGGTAATTATCTTCATGTCTGTCTTTACCACAAGGGTTCATGGTAACCTCCATAAAATTTTCCCTCAGTGTAAACGACCAGTTTCTAAGCTTAATTGATTGATCTCAGTAATTTTTTTCTTTTGCAAAACTATCTTATTCCAAGTACGTTTTTCCAAAATTAGGAAAAAAAACTCGTAAACCTAGCATGTTTCTCAACATCTGGGCCCTAATGATATTGTTTTCTCACTCGAGAACCGTGCTTCCGCCGCAGTTGATACTTTCACACTCATTCACCTCACCGCTTCCCCGCCAAACTTCAACGGGAGCAGTGTGCTCCCACACACTGTTTAGGGGCCGTACGCAAATTACGTAACGCAATTGGGCGGGAGGGGGGTCGACCAGGCGTCAGGGTCTACGTACGGTGGCGGTCAAGGTTTGCGTTACGTCACGATTTTAAAACTGCCAGAAATAGCAACATTTTTGCATGTTCAAGTTTTTAATTTAAACCTCGCGTGCAAATTTACCGTGGACAGCTCACATCTTTCTAGGCGTAATGTCAGTTAAGGGAGAACGTCACTGTGCAAGAACTTGCCCAGTAACTTTCCCACATCCCCCAAGCAAAATTCGGAGGACATTAACAAAAAATTTTTTTTTGAAAGTACATGTAATGAAATATATATTGGCCACGTTTTTATTCACAAGTCCGAAAATTGACGGCGTTATAGTCACTTTAGTGAGAACAGGTAGCGCGACCGGTTAGTGTCCGCAGTCCCTACAGATGCGGCATCATTTACAATAGATAAAGTACAGGCTCTTATTATTTTGTTAACTATCATGAAGATGAAGAACCATCATATCGCCCGCGACTAGATACTTCAATGTAGGTATCAATATTCTAGAAAAAACATTACTTTATATCAAGAAACACGGAACGAAAACTTTGAACGCGTTTTTCGCGAACCTAGTTTTTCGACCTTGTCCGAGCGAGTACTTAAAAACTTATCAACCTATTTTCAATTTTTTAAAACATTTTTGTAATCGCAGTGACTAAGGTTGTACGTATCCGCGTTTTTAACATTTGATCATTGCTATTTTTGAAGACTGCTTGAATACAGAAAAAGGCCCTTGAAAATAGAAAAAAAGTCCACACTCTTGGCATTTTGTAAAAAAAAACACAAATAAAAAAACGGCTACGCAATACGATAGCTACATTTGTATAGATATCGATAAATTGTTGACTTTGAATTTACAGATAACCTTTCACAGAGATATCGATAGGACAATGAAGAGAATTTTTTTTTCGTCGCCAAATCAATCGCGGTTAATTTTCAAGACTTTTTCGTAAAAATGGATATAAAACTAGATGAATATATACTACATAAATTGAGTATAAACCCGATCCTTTAATAATTAGTTATGTCTATGAAAAAAATCGCAATTATTGACGACAAAGCACCCGTTACGTAACGGAATGGGGGGGGGGGGGGGTTCGACCGAGCGTTACGGTTCCGTTACGTGGAGGGAGGAGGAGGTAAAAAATTGGGAAATTTTGCGTTACGTAATTTGCGTACGCCCCCTTAGTGGCTAGACTTATGATTCATCTCACCCCGCGTATTCGTCTTGCCCCGATCGAGTTCCCCTATTCGGCAAAACTTTAACGCTAATTTTCACATTATACTGATTGTCCCCAAATATTTATTATTTTATTGTTAGGAATGCCAAAGCATAAATTTTACCGGCCAATGAAGTGAGCTCATAGTTGCTATGTCAGGATAAGTAAACGATGCAGACATGCTGAGCGGCCGCGAAAATGTTGTAGGTACGGCATACGGTTTCAACATGATTGAAGTCAATTACAATATTTAAACCAGTTATTTAATAATTACTTCATATCGACTTGTAGTTCATTTTTTTCTAGTTTTTTTCTTTTTGGAAGTTTTACAGGAATAATCAGCGAAAATCGAACAAAACGAAAATAACGTATATGAAAATCACAAGCTGATGCCTTCTCACCAATTGGTGTAACGAAACTTACAGTTGCACGCAAAATTCGTGGCCGTTAACATTGATTATTAAAGAGATAACCTACACTGCCACGCCGAGACAAAGGAACATAAAAATGTTATTTCGAGCGTTCCATTTTGTCATCGGGAAGAGCAGAATTAGAGAATTCACTTCAGGAATGTCCTTCGTATCGTATTTGCCGAAAAAGTTAAGCGCGTCGAAACCCACTTAATTTATAAAAATCCTATAACTTTCAGATGACGACGACGGATGATAACTTTGGCATTATAACGGCGATACTATATTAGTAAATAAACTGAACAAACGATTGGAAAACACTAATAAGATCAAAGTTTTTGTCGGTACATAAATTTATTCGAAAAAAAAAGATAAATTCTTGATGAATCCCGCAAAATCGTTCGGAATTACATTTTCTTCGTATGAACTGTGTAATTTTTACGTTATTGCTCCATCGTGTGCTAAATAAAAGCAAACAATCAGGTCGATTTTCATTTACATTATAAATTAAATTACATATAAATTTTTAGCTAAAAAAGTGATGCTCTGGAGAAGTCGCGTATGTTTTGGTTACGAGGTGATCGAAGTGTTGGTATTCGGGTCGCGTGAGCGCAGAAACAAGCGAGATTATCAGTAGCTGTCGTGATGTTTCCTTTCAAATAAACGCCCGGACTACGTGACATTTTACCAATCCACTGTTTATTGTTGGAATAACGACAAGCGACGAAGAAAGGAATAATTATTCGCTGAAAGACGGAAATTCATATGCAATGAATTCGCATCGTGATTTATACCGGGGGTCCCATTTTCATCTCACACCTGATTTATCTAGAAAAATACTGCTACGATCAAGTATTAACTGTAGTGATATTTTGTGGGTACAAAGGGGGCTCGAAAAAAAAACTTGTTCCAAACATCAAAATGGTGACGTTAAGATACCGGACATGTTTTAAAAAAATGGAACCGAAAATGAAGTTCATCATTTTTAGGTTACAGCACAATTTTGTACAATTTTAGCGCTACCCAGGATGTACCATGAGGCGGTAAGTCTTTAACATCCCAAGTATAAGTGTGCGTGTGTGTGAGTTTGTGTGGATTTCTTCGATAACCCAAACAAGGATTTGGTCTCTGCGGCTCGTCACTTCCGTTATCAAACAAACCTAAACAAGCTCATACCCGCACACTTATACTTGGGATGTTAGAGACTTTATCTCCGCGTGGTACATTCTGGGTAGCCCTAAAATAGGCAAAAATGGAGTTCTAACCCACAAATCATAGACTTCATAAAACTTTTTAAAAATCGTACCAAAGTTGTTAGTTTCGGCCGGACTAATTTTTTGGTGGAAAAAGTGATGCTCCCATTAAAAAAACATGTCAGCCATCGTAACGTCGCCTTTTTGAATATTGCACCAAAAAATATTTTTTAACGTCCCCCTTTGAACCCTAAATCATTTTCTATGCTCAATACTTGATCGGAGCAGTATTTTTCGAGATAAATCAGGTGTAAGATTGAAATGGGACACCCAGTATAGCGTTTTAAGTCGTAGTACAGTTTTACGTCGAGCGAGACGTTTCTTCCCGCACGTTCGTCCGAAGCCCGATTGTACCAGGGTTAATTACGTAGATACAGCGACATAGAAATTAGGTACATTCTTCTCAAATTGGAATTGAAGAAACATAATTACCCACATTATCTTTTTGACTGGCGTCGAAAGAGTATCTGGTACTGATTCGTATCAGTTTACTGGCTGTGCCGTCTTAGTGTGGCTGTGTCAACTATATTTTTATTGCCTTGCCAACAAGTTAATTATATTCAAATCTATCTTTACCACGGGCGCTTACGTTTTCACGTAAACTTCACTTACGCTTCACGTAAACACCATGAAGTTTTCCCTCAGTGTAAATGATCAATTTCCAAGCTAAAATGATATAGATTATTGAAAGTGCGGCGAGGGGTGCCCCGGTGGGAGAATTAAAAAAAGCGCCAGAATGTTGATAACAACAATATCAAATTAAAGAAACGTAAAAATGACTATATCTTCCCTTGTAATGAAGATATCGAGTTAGTTTGTTTTCGGCAAGTGCGCGTCTTACAGAGCCCTACAAGAATCTAAAAGAATATTTCAAGTAACCTTAACATTCAAGTACATAATTGAATTTGTTTATGAGATAGACTTTCGAATCTTCGAAAAAAATCTGTTATCGTAAAAATCACTTTCTTGCATTGGATCTTGGATGCAAAAGAAGGTGCCGGATTTATATAAATCGGTAATTACTCGTTAACTATATGACCTAGCACAATAAAAGTAAAAATATATACTGAGGATAGATTCTTCTAGATGCTGATTAAGTTTCAGAATACTAAGTTCACTAATAAACGAACCACATGCAAAAAATTCTCGTTCACTGGTGATTCGCTGTTAAACTAACAATCCTTTGTGATTTTTGTACAGGACTGATTTTATAGATGACATTATGCCGAACATTTTTTGTAGGAAACATTTTTCGATAAAACCAATTCCAATAAAGATATCATTAAAAAATGGAGTTTCTTTTTAATAGTCGCTGGTGGTCGCAAAACACCATTTTTGGGAAACTTTAGGTTATTATTATTATTATTATTATTATTAGGTTACATTCCTGGTAAGCCAAAGATCCTACAAAAAAATTGACAACGTGCTGGTCTCCGAGAATAGAAATCGGTTGAATTTCTGTACATTCCGACTGTACGTCCGTACATTTCCGTATATTCCGACTGTACAACTATACGTGACGTTTTATCAATTTAGTGCTCATTGTTATGCCATGGATACGCGGCAAGAAGTGAATAATTATTTGCACAAAGGTGGACATTTATGTGGAATGAATTCGCAGCGTGGGTAATATATATTTATCTACTTAAGACGCAGCAAAGTTTCACATTGATTGATTCGGGGGAAGCACGATTGTACCAGGATTAATTACACAGACACAGCCATATAAAAATTAGGTAAAATTTTCGCGAAGTGAAATTGAAAAATGTATTGGGAGTACAAATAAGTCTACGCCGTTTGATAAAAGATCGCCTTACCAGGATGTTATGGTTGAAATTGTCAGATGTTAAAGGTCATATCGTACGGCTGGAAGTCTGGCAAGACGATAACCTTGAAATATTAGCGATTTTGTATCAGCATCGCATGTTTTTTCTCGTACGAAAATGTCGAGTTTTCAGCCGAATATGCGTCATTTGCGGGAACTCTTACGTTTCGCACGAATGACCCTCCAATAATGCTTCTAATTCCGCGTCTTCGTTTTGGCCTTTCGCTACGATCTTTGTCTTCGACGTCAAACTCACTGTTCTTAAACTTTTGAAATCACTCACGACAATTTCTCTCGCTTAAAGCAGCCTCACAATGTGCTTCTACAAGCAATCGATGCGCCTCAGCTGCAGATTTCTTCAAATTAAAGACGCAAAGACGAGTCATAAAGTTCGAGAAAATGACCCTTATTCGGCTCAAAAATCGACATTTTCGCACGAAAAAAATGATGTGATGCTGATACAAAATCGCTAAAATTTCAAGGTTATGGTCTTGCCAGATGCCCAACCTTATGATATGACTTTTTACATCTGACAATTTCAACCGTAACCTCCTGGTGAGGCCATCTTTTGTCAAACGGCGGAGACTTATTTGTAGTCCCAACAGTTACCAACATTATCTTTTTGACTTCAAAATGCGTCAAAAGAGATTTTATTGAAAGACTACAATTGTGTGTATATGTATAGAATACTTATAGCAAAAATTGTATATGAGCCCTCTATTATATACATATTGTACGTTTGTATATAAGTATACTTATACTAATCCCAGTTTACTGGCCAGCCCATCCATATGTAGCTGCGTCATTTATATTTGTATCGCCTTGCATACAAACTAATTATCTTCATATCTATCTTTACCACGGGTGCTCATGGTAACCTCCATAAAGTTTTCCCTTAGTGAAAACGACCAATTTCTAAGCTTAATTGATTGATCTTAGTAAATTTTATCTTTTATAAAATTAAGTTTTTGAGCGGAATGTTATAAACGCAGCGATCCGAGCTGTTAGCCTTGCACTGATTGGCCGTGCAACGAAGGCGGCACTATGTTTAAAGAATAATAACTTCATAAAGTAATGTACATGGAAAACTACAATGGCCACAGGTTTGTCTGAAGGGAGGAAGCTAGATACATTATGAACGGAAATCCAACAAAATGGCGTAAAGAAACGAGATTAGCCATGCAACCAAACGGGGGATGCGTAAATATGGCAAAAAATAAGAAATGCGGGTACGGGAGGAGTAGCGCTGGCAATAGAGCGGACTACCAAAATGAAGTCAACGTGCTGCAGCGGGTACACAGACATCAAGGAGAGCTGAGGATCTGAAGATTATTGGAAGAATAAGGAAAGAAAAGGGCAAACAAAGGAGGTGTGGGCAAGAATGAGATGTGGAAATGTTGGGCGGGAAGGAAACAAGGGGTACACAGCCATAAATCGCCTGGCATGTCTTCCACAAGTAGAAAACCTGGTCCACGTATGTGAATGCGAAAAAATTAAGTAAGCAATAAAATAGGAGTGGTAGATGATCTTCCCATTAAAAAAAATACATTTTGCAAAACCATATACTAATTGTGTGTAAAAACCCTACCTCGCCTTCCCGATAATGTCATCAGATTAAAATATTAAAAATCCACCCGTTTTTTGGATCCCAATGTTATGTAGACCCGCTAAATGCCTTCACGTGTTTATCTTTTACTTTTTATCGTGTACGGAGTATTAAAAATTAATGGTAACGGCGATGCTATTTTCCCAAACATACTAAACAATCGGTTGAAAAACACTAATCGTATTCAAATTAATTTAGATCCCATTATTTAAAAAAACTGATTGCTCTATCAATCGGGAAATACCTCTTGCGGTGATTGTTTTTTCATGATCTTTGCAATCGGTATTCCATGATCCCATCTGTGTACTAGCAATAAGTAAAAAGAGCGATTACGTACATTTTCTAAATTAAAAAAAAACCATATTTCCAAGAATTAGTTTACATTCAGGTTATGAGACGACGATACATTTGCGTAAAATATGCATAGAGGCAGGAGCGATTAGTGGTTCTTGCGATAACTCCTTTCGAAGAAACGCCCGGACTACGTGCCATCTCACTAATTCACTGGTCATTGTTAGAATTCGGACTAGCGATGAAGAAGTGAATAATTAGTCGCACAAAGGTGGAAATTCATAGGCTATGCATCGTGATGCATATACATTTGCCTATATAAATCTGAGCAGAATTTTAAAATCACACATTGTTTCCTTTTCCCGTGTCGCGCCATCAACGTTGATAGCTTCCAAGCAGAGCAAGTTCACCTGAATCACGATCTTGCCGGCGTTACTTACGCAGATACAACTATAGAAGAATCAATAAGGTAACTTTTTTCTCGAATGAAAATTTTACGAATAGAATTACCCCAGATGACCGTTTTAACGTGAATTGAATGAGTTCCCATTAAAAGATATTATATTATCTTTATAATATATCTTATATTATTTTGGCAATGAGATATTTCTCTTTATATCTATCTTTACCACGGGTATTTGTTTAAAATATCATAGAGTTTTTTCCTCAGTGTACATGGCCGATTTCAATGTCCTATCGATTTAGCTGAGTGAATTTAATCTTTCATTAAGGGGCGGGTAGGGGTTTCAGCGTGAAAAAAAAAACACTTTTTTGCGATTTTTATTCATCTATATGGATAGAGTAAATTTATTAAAACCTTTTGTACATTGTTAAATGTCAATTCAAGAACATTCCGTGAAATTTGTACGCGACAATATCCACAAACAAGCCGGTGTCAAAGCTATTCCAAGAACGCCTTTGGAAAAACACGATTTGCGGTGTTCACTGAATCTCAGCTATAAATTATCTGAAATCAAGTACCATTAAAATGTAGTTAAAGTATCATCAAATCCTCCCCCCAACGGTCTTTAATAATTTTTTTTTATTTCCAAATTTTTGGGAAAGTGAAAAGTGCTATTTTTCACGAGCAAATTCCGCTATTTTGGGGGTCAAAAACCCCCTCAATGTAAAAAAAACTTAAACTAACCGTACCAAGTTTGAAATAAATCGGTTATGTAGTTTTCAAATGGCAGTGAACACGGACTTTGAAAAAGTGGTTTCGAGAAAAACGCGTTCGAAGTTTAGAGAAGTCGGAGCTACAGTGTTGGAGGAGTGGGACTAAATAGTCAATAACTTCGAGAGTTTTGCTCTGATTGACTTGACATTTTGGGTTTATATTCTTGAAATTTTTAACTATAAGAAAAGACGAAAAAAAATCGATTTTTCAAAAGTGCAAACCTCTACCCACCCCTTAAATAAAGTTTTCGAACGGATTGTCATAAACTCATCGAACCGAGCAGTTATTAAGGTATTCCTTTTGCGAACCCGAACATTTAACAATTAATTCATTTTCGTCTATAATGAAGTCAAAATACATCCTAATATACAGGTAAAATTTCAAACCATGTTACCGAACTTTGAACGAAAAATCACGGCTCTAAAAATTGTCTCGGCACTACGGCACTTCATAGAGATGACACGGATGCCACATTTCTATCTAATAATTTATCCACTAAATAACTGTAGATGCCTGATATAAACTGATCGCGCGTGTAAAGCCTTCTGAAGATTCCGTAACGACAATAAAAGCAGGGGGTCACCGAACGTTTAACGAAAATATTAACGATAAAACTTGAAAAACTGCAACTAGCCGAAGAATTTTCGTAGCCGCGACTTTTTCGAGAAAATGTAAAAATCGGTAAATCTACTAAATTGGCGCGAAATTTTTTATTTCAGTTCGTCATTGGATATGATAATTGATGGTGACTCATTTTTATTAAGCTCTACTGTAATTTACCCACGATTCAGATGGGCCCTCCTTATGCCCCCACAAAATATGGCCCTCCGCGAAAGGAATACCTTAAGTATTTGAAGTACATTTCGTACTTTTTTATTGCATTTTTCATTCGTTCTGGTACATAAATGTGACAATGGCATTTTTTGACGAAAATACTTTTAGGTGTACGTTTGCAAGCCCACTGAATTTTTTGAAGACCAGCCATCATGAAGATAATCTGGTTATTCGTGTGCTTCGCCGTTGGCGGTAAGTACATTTAAAATGGGTCTTATGAGGTTAGAGCGAGAATCTTGTTAGACAAGCATTGTGACTCTCTGCATCAACGACCAATCGTAAAGCCAATACAAAGAGCTTCCAGACCTAAATTTCAATACCAAATTAAATAATGATAACGTAATAGAGGCTCGCCATTATTGAATGATTATTTATCACAATTGATACGTATCATAAAACGTAACGTAACCATATACGAAAACGTAACGTAACCATAAAAGAGGAGATACCTTCGCATACTTTAAATTGATCGTTTGGTGTTCGCGACTACGTCCGTCAGCATTTTTGTAAATGCAAACATTAGGACCGCCAAACAATCGTCAACAATTGTGTTTCAGCACAACTCTTGTTTGCAATCTCATTGCATTTCTCGAATACATGCTCTAAAGGGTTTTCAATTTTCGCTTCGTTGTTTTCCCGATTGCATGTATTTTCAATCGACATGTTGACAGCAATCATTTTAATCAAAAGACTTTTTTTCGCTTCTGGATCATAAGAAAGTCGTGTTCGCGTGAAGCAATTGTCAAAGTATTTTCCTCCGAGCTTGATGCTTCCGTAAACAACGTCACACTTGGCAATTTCTAGAAAGAGGATATTCATTTTATTTCGATAGAAAAAGTTAGCGGTTATCGCAATTGACGTGTAGGTACATATTCTATATGATTAGTAAGAAATCCATCATATGTTGATTCAATGTGGTCGCAAAAATCCGCCATATCAATGTGCTTCGAAAACGTTCATAGTATTGCCGCTCAACAATTCAGACCCATGTCTGACCCTGACTCTGACCCATATTGCCGTAGAAACCATGGATATCCGTTTGAAACGTGCTGGTGATGGAGACGGCGCAAAAATTGAATCGGCACCTTACGTCGTATCGTTAAGACGAGGCGGGAATCATATATGCTGTGGAGCACTCATAACCACGAAACACGTGCTTACCGCAGCAGATTGTGTCTACGACAAATCACTCAATCCCCTTAGTCACACAAGGGTGGTAACCGGTACGGATACCATAAATAAAATGGATTTGGGACACGGGATAATGAAGATCTCTCCACACGACGACTTTATCCGAAAGGGAAAATTTTGGTGCAACATAGCTGTCATCACGGTACGAGAACGAAAAATATTTATTCCAGGCAATGTATCATTTTGATTTGCGAGTCTGAATCTGTACGTCATCAGAATTCTTAATATATCGAAACACTCAATTATTGAGGGGTCTTCTCACTTTAGACGCTAAAGAAGGCTATTTTCATTAATTGTTCTGATAGGTTTATATTATAGGTATGGATATAAAAGCTGTTACATTTAATAAATACACAGTCTAAATACATTAAAAAAAACATATATATTTATGTAAGTCAATATTTATAGACGAAAACGATAATTAAAAATTTTTTTTTTAAAGTTGTAGGTCTGTGCTGTCGATGAAATCTCGGAGATGGATCATCCGAAACAAAAAAAACAAACGGTTTTTGATTCAGTATGTTAATGGCTATAGCGCATATCATAGGACTTTGATTTTTGCAAGGCAACAAAATGGCGGGCATTTTTCGAAAAAACAAAAAAATATTTTTTTTTCACTTTTTTTGTCAAAAAAAGTAAATATATATTTTTTTCAATCCTTGATATGCGCTATAGCCATAGTTGTAAAGAATATGGGGTTAACATTTCATAAGGATCGGTTCAGTAGTTTCGAAGATTTTATCAGCAAGCCGTCGAAAAACGTTGTTTCGAGAAAAACGCGTTTTAAGTTTGTTTGGGTTACAAAAATACATAAAAACATTTTTTTTAAATGTATTTCGAAAGTATATTTATTAATGTAACAACTTTTATATCAATATCCATAATATAAATCTATCAAAAATTTTTATGAACATAGCCTTTCTTTAGCGTCTGAAGTGAGAAAAGCTCTTAAATCACGAATGAACTGTGGATCCACTTTTAGTTCCGTGGCTACTCTCTAAATCAAGCTTGTCGCATAAAACTCAACCTAATAGCCTGAACATTTGACCAGTTTTCTCCCAAAACGTTGCAGTTATTTGTGGACATCGAATCGAACGAAAAACAAAAGGAAATACCATTGCCAAATACAGATGTATCGAACATCAACTACGCCACATTGACGACATTTCACATATACAAAAACACTGGTCTGAAACAAATGTCGATGAAAATCTCCCCCTTCACTCCAGCTTCCGACGATGTAGACGATTTAGATAAGATATTTTATGGAACGATTAGAGGCCGCAAATCACTAAGCGCCGTGAGTACTCACGTTGGGTAACCTGTTCTTGTACTGATCATGTGAATATTTTTTTTGTATTTAACGTGCGATGTTTCCATTAAACGCTCGAATGCACAAACGCTTTGGCAGCACGGATCAGAGCCATTATAATTGTGAACTATAAGACACGTAGCCACAAAGAGGTTTCTACCAACGAGAATGAAAAACGGTACCGGCCAATGTTTGTCCACACGCAAATGAAATGATCTGATTGTTGTATCTGTAGATGATCAAGGTCGCGTATCTTAAAGACAATAATAATTAAAAGTGTATAGATTAATTGAAAAAAGAGCGGATTTTTTAACTTCTAAAACAACATCATTACTTTGAAAGTCACAACACGTAGCTAATTTACGGAATACAATTTGTTTCTATATGACATTGTCAATAAGCAAAAAAAAATGGTTGCACGTGAATATTTCTACTGTTCACTCCCTCAAAATCTAATGCGGACATCTTAGATTAGATTCTTCCTACTTTGTCATCTGCCTGGGGGTACTGAATCAGCCATAGATATGTACATATATTTGTATAGCTCGCTTTATACGCCTCTCATTACAGGTCGATCTCGGTGCGCCACTTGTTTTTGACGGGAGAATCATAGGAATACTTTCAACATATTCTAGCACCAATAAGCGAGCTTCCTTCTTCTTAAACGTCTTCAGATGGAAAACTCTCATAGAAAATTTCACGAGACATGAAACGTCTTCAAATTCACAACTCTCATCCGAAGGTTCGTCGCAGGCGAAACGCCCTCGTCTAACTCTGTAACATTGACATATACGAAAGTATATAAAATTGAAAAATCTACGTGCCAGTCCTAACTTAAGGAGGTACACTAGCTTCAGCAAAATGGTGATATATCAATAAAATTTGGTGAATATATTCTTTAGTATTATTCATGTAGATACAAATTTTTTCAGATTTTTTGGTTGTGCCGTTTTGTTACAAATAATTCACAAGCGTTTATTCTTATACCCGGAATATATACCTATATCTATAAAAACTCTATGCTTATACACGTGAACTTCAATGTTCAATTATTCGATAACGGCACAATGAAAAAATCTGAAAAAAATTGTATTGACATATATAATACTAAAGAATATACTCACCAAATTTTATTGATCTATCACCATTTTGAAATTTGACCATGGTTTAGCATGGCAACATTGTATGAAGCTGGTGTACCTCCTTAAGAACCCATGAAAATAATGTATTACCCGGAACCGGGAGCAAGAATTTTAATAAAAGTGTGATTTTCAACATTCTTCTGCAACACGAAACCATTCCATTGCCTAATCCTTTGCTTTCATGGCTGATTTTTTACACACATTTTTTCGCTTCGTTAGTGCCACTTTCGAAAGATGCACATTTTTTCGACTTTGGTGGGGCTCGAGCTTCAGGGGCGTTTCCACCTTGCCTCTGAGTATCCGTGTAGGAAAAAAAGCTTACTGCGATGTTCTTAGCTGAGGATTTTTTCGTACAAGTGCGCTATCTCAAGTCGCCACCCAAAATAAATCGTGAAATTAAACTCGACTGGGAAAACGTTTCCTGCAAAAGCTTTACGGTTTCGCGGGAGACAATCTATGACGATATTAACATTTTTCTGGCGACGCGCTTAAGGTTGTTATGGGGCGAGGTCCGAATGCTACCACTGGGCTGAATTTTTTTTCGACAAGTATATAACCCCTTTGCTGATCATTCTACGCAGTGTGGGTACGATCCACCGTAGGAAATAGATACGGTACGATTAATTATCATCGGCGCGAAAGCAGGTGCGCTTAATTGATGAAGAATCAAAGAATGAATTTGTATGGAATCTTCCCTTGACGCAATTTTTCTGTTATTTGTTAACAAATCAGGAGCATTTTGTATTTGTTTTGTGAAAATGTTCACTTGCCGGTAAAAATATACATCGCACCAAGTCGGCGTGCACTTGGGCGGTATAACTTTAACGCGATCCTCTAGTTTCTCGGCTGTTTTTTACGGCTTTTTCAATATTTTTTTACGGGCAAAGCATCGAAATAATCAATCTCATTGTTTTTGCATAAACTTTATTAACATTTGAATAAGCTTTACAAATTTTTTGAAGTCAAAATAAGAAACCAAAAGCCCCCAAGGGGAAGTAAAGAGTTTTTCTGATATATCGCATACCCCCACTAGGCGCGCGCTCCGCGCTCACTACCTCTGTCTGTCTCTCTCACTCCTTTCCGCATGCGATCCTCTCAACAAGAAACTCGCTCATATACATACTATTGAATATTATTGCGTACTACCATATGTGAATTACTATTAACTGTCATAAAATGACCGAAACTGTAAAGAAGCGTAAGTGATCAGACTGTAGTACATTTTATATGAAATCATCACATATATGTATCTTTTTAATGAATACAAAAAATTTCTAATAAACTTGTAGATTTTTTGTTACATTCACACACGCACACACACATACTCACGCACGCATGCACACATAAATTTACACTACAACGTTCACTCTATTTTGCCCGAATAATCTCTCTCAGGCTGGTTTCTTAACCAGAGGTTCCGCGCACAAAATTCTCGAGCTCGGAGTTCGAGTCGCAGTGGGGGAAAGCGCTCGAGTGAGAAACTGGGGAAAGTTTCTTATTGCCGGGTTTCTTATTCGGAGGTCGGACTGTAGCTGTTATTCGAAATGCATTTCCTACTTGTGTATTGAGTATTTTGTTTTGAAACTTGATTGTTGTGATCTATGCGAATTATAGATGAAGATGAATACTTCTTTTTGTTCAAAAAATTGTTGTAGTTAGGTGAAACGTACGTTCGGTAAAAACATTTATCGTGGTATGGTAATCGGTCTTTGAGCCTTGGAGGGGAATTATTTCTTTTTGAATTTGCATATTGCAAGAATCCCGCTTTTATATTTGTCTATATATTTGTTTATTATTACAATTTTTTACTTATTAGCCAAGTATATACTTTGAACTATTCTATAGTGTAACTTATACTTATTGACGACGGTCCATTCCAAGCCCATTTTACGTATTTTTGCCCCCTGAATACAAATTCACTATTAATTCCCCCGAAACCCTCAATTTTTATTGAACAAGTGTGGAAAAATTTGCTAAAATCGATGGTCCCTCTTTGAAATTCTGCCAAAAATCGTAAAATACCCGCAGCACGATGGACGAAGCGGCATTTTAAAGCGAAAACGATAACGAATAGAATGAGCACAGAGTGGATTCCACATCGGATTGATACTCATTGCAATGAAGAATTCACTGATGCATGAATAGCTAAATTTCGGCCCTAATTGTCAGAAGATATATCGAGAGTTCGAACATCGCTGTCATTTATATTATGATACATATTCTCCGAGCTGAAATGCTTCAATATACGAGCTGTCGGCTTAAAGTCACAGCAATCAACGCTGAGGGTGAGCCTCGACCATTGCGAACGACATTTTATTTGGCAACTTGTATCGGTTGGGTTTGAATGATTGTTTTCGTTTGTTTGGGCTTACTTGTTTGTTTGCGTTCACTCGGGATTGGTGCACTTGTGGTTGTGATGTTTTGAAAATATTCCCTGAAAGTTTGAAGTCAATCCGATAAATAGTTTCCGGGATATCCCACAATTAGTGAAGGGGCGTCGGGTCTCCATGGCAGATATGACAATACCCGGGAAAGCAGAAGCCCCATTGTATGGGCCAGGAAATGATGATCCGATGTAAGTAATTTTAGAATTAGTATTTCTATACATAAATCAAGTGTAAAATTGGAAAACTCTTTCAGGAATTTTCAAAAATTTATTACTCAAAAACTATGAAGTTTAGCAAAATTTTATAACGAATACTTTCGTTTTAAAATTGCCCAAAATGTTTTTTAAAAAAATAATTGATCCCGAAAAACTTTGATTTTTTGAAAAGTTGTTTCAATAATTGGCTAAACACAATTGAATGCTCGACTTTTCGGCAAAAAATTGTGATATTCGGATTCAGCGGATCAAAATACATAAAAAAAAGTTTAGCTTCATCCATCGAGTCCAAAATTTTACGAACATATAATACCGTATCCACATCGAAAAACTTTAAACGCGTTTTTCTCGAAACTATGTTTTTCATGTCGGTGACCACTATAATTCAAAAACCACTCGATGGATTTTGATGAAATTTGGTGTGCTTATTGATAGCATTAAAAACTAGTCGTTAATCGAAGAATTTTCATTTTTGTTGAAAATTTCTTTTTTTTAACGACAAACGAACGATTTTTTGGTCGAAAATCGAAAGTTATCTGTTGGAAGCCGCCATTTTGTTAATTGAAAAAAAACTTCGATCAAGGACTAGATTTATTATTAAACTAATGATTTTTTTTTTGTTTTTTTTTTATTTTATATGATCCAGTAAAATTTTATGATGGTCACCGCAAAGCACTTCGTGCCAAGGGGGTCGGACAAAGTTGGCTATATTTTTACAAATAATCAATATTTTTCTTTGCAAATTTGTACAAGTCAAGTTAAAATATAACATAAAAAGTCTGTGTAACCACTTTTGTAAAACAAACTTAATTACTATCAAAAAAAAATTCTTGAAAAAGTTCGTTTTTTCACGCCTCTGACTGCATCTCAGCCCTTAAAACGTGTTTTGAAAAAAAAACCTCGGAAATTTACAATCCCCTAAAAATACCCTCACGCTTCAGAATTCTCCTGAAAACTAGACGTGTGTAAGTAATGCGATTGATGCATTACGCGTAATATCACCCGACCGCGTACTGTAGCATTATACATGACTCGACCAAATTAAGCATTACACATCACACTAAGGCTAGGTTTAGTGCTCGACCGACGGGGAGCGCTGATATCGGTCGATTGTCGGGTCATATAGCGCGCAATATATCAGACTGGGTTTAATGCTCGACCGACGGGGAGCGCTGATGTCAGTCGAGCGTGTATAGTTATATGCAATACATATGCAATACATATGCAATACGACGATGAGCGCTGATGTTGGTTGAGCACTAAACCCAGCTTGAGTGTAATGCTACAGTACGCGGTCATCAATCGCATTACTTGCACATGTTAGTGTATAATGGCGACTGAGAGAAAAAAGTAACCCTCTTTGGAATCACTTCGAAGAAGTTGTTCCGAGCAAAAAGGCCAAATGTGGGTACTGCTCGCGTATATTGGCAATTTCTTCCAGCTCAATAGGAAGCCTGAGCCGACATATGACAGTCATCCATCCTACAATTCAAGTAAATAGCGATAGACAGCTTGTATCTCTTCCCAATAGAAATGTCGATAATGAGATCGAAGTCGAGCCGATTCCCTCAGAAAGATAGTCGTTCCTAAAGAAATAAGGATTCCTCATTTCGCGGTTACAACGGAACGCGGAATGAGGGATCCTTGTTTCTTAAGGAACGACTATGAATACGGGTGTTAATCTATCTATTACTTTATATTACACCGTAGCATTCCATTACAATATCACACAAGACGTGATAGTGAGCTGCCGCATGGGGCGCCATCTCGGGTGATGTTTAGGGTGATGTTGTAATGTAATATCACTCGGTACGAAATGTAATGCCACATCACATTACTTTATAAAGCGCTGTTTTGCGCATGTCTACTGAAAACCTCCTACAAATTTGTTCCCCCTATTTCTCTCCTAACCCAGGTAAGATACTCCTAAATCTGGGTGGAAATCTAACCTGGCAACACTGGGTGGGGGCTAACGTGTAGGCTACACGAAGATCCGCACAAAGCAGAGAGCGCGATTAAATGTATCGATATAGGGACAACATAGCCCACTCGGCATAGATATAGTAGGCCACCAGTATATCGAAAAGTTTTAAAATTCAATATTTCGAAAATTTTCGCACGTCTTGAAAAATCTTTTTAGGCGTTCTCTCAAAAAGTAAAAATGAAAGTCTGCGCAAAGTTTTAGCTCGATCAGCGTCTTACCCTTTTCGGAAATTTACCCAGCGTCGCGTTTGCGTTTTTATCTTAATTTTTTTCCCGCCTTATTTTTACTCCAGTTGTCGAAAGCCCGAAGAAAATAATTTGAACTCCTTGGGATTTCTAATGAAAAAAGTATCATACATTTTCATACAGAATCAGGCGCTTTGGCTCGTTTTCGTTTTGAAATAAAACGCGAATAAACAAATCAACGCGCGCGTTTTAGCCGCTGCTGCGTTGGCGGCACTGGCGGTGGCGGGAATCGTTGCATATGAGAAAGAATAGAGTAAAAATATTCACTAGGCTGAAGTTCGCATCGTTGGACTGCAACGAATTAAATTTCTTTTGGCATATTTCACCTACAATAGTCCTTCAACTATTTTTCAAGATATTTATTTAGCGATCTACATTATAAATCTATAAAAGAAGAGCGCGTACAATAATAAAAATATGGAAAATAAAATGTAAAACGAAACGTTCGTTGCGCTCCAACGATGCAAATTTCAACACCATAAATATTCAGCGTGTGGAAGATCAATGGAATCAATTTTTACACGTATGGATTTGCCGTGCATTGGAGAAAAGGAAACTTCGAAAACATTTTAAGGCGTTAGGCCACAGTAGCGGGTATAAAATCATTTGCGAATTATACAATTTTTTTCGTACGAAAAAGTGATTCACTCATAAAATTTATTTAGTAAAATTTAGTAAAATTAGATTTAGTAAAATTTTAGTAAAATTTTAGTAAAACATAAAAAACACATCTATTTAGTATGAACATCAAGCTGTTAGAATTTTTTAAATGTACAAAATGGCCGACTTACTCGAAACTTCTCGAAACAGCTTTTTTCCAATTAGCGTGTCAAAAAACTTCAACAATTTTCACTCGATTCACTTCAAATTTAAAAGTTATGTTCCTAATTGCATTTCGCAGAGAAGTACATATGGAATTTCTGATTAATCGAAAACTTTTCATTTTATGACCAGTTTGTGAGCAGTTATAACGAAATTTTTCACTGAAAATTCATTTCTTAAGTTCAAATACCTAACTTTTAACTTTTCAAATACCTAACCTAACTTTTAACTTTAACTTATAACTTTTGAATAAAAAAATATTTTTTAAATCCCGTACGTACTTCTCTGGGTATTCTAATGTAGATTGACGAGAATTTTTGTTTTTTGTTCTAGGAAAAAAATTATGGATGCTAAATTTCACGCCGCGGAGCGCCTAACAAAAAGATAAGAAAAGAAAATATTAGTCGCCATTTTGTACATCGAAAAAAGAAATTCTAACAGCCTGATATTCATACTAAATAGATGTGTAATTAATTTTATGAGTGAATCAGTTTTTCATACGAAAAAAATTGCTAAATTCGCACATGATTTTATACCCGTTACTGTGGCCTAATGCCTTAATGTAATTCTGCGTAGGCAGTCAGCTCAATCGGTTAGCTCAATCTTTAAATCTATGCGAGCGCGTAAGACGAATGGCAACGTGTCTTTCATGAAATTTCCCAAAATCGGTATACCTGCGTTGGTATATATATATATATATATATATACACACACACATCCTTCCACGGCGTAACAAATCTCATAAGGGTTACAATACAACCATAAATTCGGGAAACCTGAGTCGGGCTGACGTCCCTTTAAGATTTTCAGAATGAATAGTCCATTGAGCCGATGAGTCTGCAAGGTGCGTCCAGCAATAAACCAGGCAATGGCAGACTTGCGTGCCAAGAGTTCGGGCAGGTAAATTTTTTACTGGGAAATTTTCAGTCGCCACAAATCGATGATATACCTGCGAAATTGCCAACGAAGAAAAGGGGGTTGGTCCCCCCTCCCTCTCGAGCCTGATCCCCACTTGTCAACTTTCCGAGGTCATCCAACTCATGACGAGTCAGAAGCTCTCGATATTGCCCCCAGAAACCCTCGAAATACTGCCCCGAAAAACCCGCAGAGCTCCAAATACTCTTAATTCAGTTTCGTTCGAGATCTCGCACAGTTTGGAATTCGTTTTGCACGCGGGGAACGTTCAAAATCATATCGTTTTTCCACTACATATCTGTATATAGGCGTTCCAATATATCGGACACATTTTTAAAATTGCATTTCCCACACGGTGTGAACATTGATAATTTCGAGCGCGTTGCTTGATCTCGCAGCACGTCCGTTGTGAGAGAAACGATTGTGCAAACGTTACGGACAGCAGAAAATTGGCCTATTTTTTGGATGCGGCAACATTACAATACTCGTCGCTTTTCCGAGCATTGTTATTGAAACAAATTTTCGAAGGATGCGTCATCAATTTTCAAAGTAACGAAACAGTGTGCGCAGGATACGAGCGAGGCGCGACGATCGACCTCCCACCGTCCCGTCGCGCCACCCGCCGCCCAGCGGCCACATCAAATTCCAATATATTCGCCATTCACGCGGAGAACCGAAGATCGAGTTTTTGGCGTGTGTCCGCCGAAAACTAGAACCTACAAAACTTGACGACACATATATATATATATTTTTTTAACAAATCAAGAAAAAAAACTCGATTGTATCGAGTAAAAATTAGGAAGTGATAGTGCGTGTTGTTTTCGTCGAGAAATGGCAGACTTTTTGGATTCCGAGGCCGAGGAGAGCGAGGCAAGTACACACGCAAAATAGATACATCGACGTGCGATGCTCGATTATCATCTGGATTGAATGAAAAATCTTTCGCAACCGTTCTATCGGCTAGTTCTCGTATTTTCCTTCCCTCAAGGTGTGCGTTCCGATAACGGAGTATTTCTCGAGTGTGCCGTAATTTCTTTATTTTACTCTTTTAATTTCAGGAGGAGCAAGGATTGGATCACAGTGGCAAGAAGAAGGCTAAAAAGGCCAAAGCAATGGAGGAGAGCGACGAGGAGGAAGATGGTAAAGAGAATGGCCCGGTCGCTCGGTTTTTTTGTCAATTTTTATCTACCACACGCACGCTGAACGAAATATATTTTACCTCCTGAGCAGATGATGAGGACAGATTGCGCGAGGAGCTCAAAGATCTCATAGACGACAATCCGATAGAGGAGAGCGACGGCGAGGACAGCGACGCGTCCGGAACCTCCAAGAAGAGAAAAAAGAGCGACGACGAAGACTTCGACGACAGGCTTGAGGACGACGATTACGATTTGATAGAGGAAAATCTCGGGATAACCGTCGAGAGGGTAAGATCGCGTTGGCGTGGTGCGTCGACGGCAGCTCCGGGCGAATATTAACGTCGCGGGTGTTTCGGTTCTTTTGTAGAAACGTTTCAAGCGCCTCAAGCGTGTGGAGGACAGAGAATCGGACGAGGAGGAAGAGCAGCAGCCTGGGGAGGAGCGAGACGCCATCGCCAATGAACTGTTCGACGGCGGCTCCAACGATGTGAGAATTTTGCACGTTTGTTCGTATTCGATCGGAGCTCTTTCGCAAGATTACGCCATTGTCGTATCGCGTGTAACGTTACGAGTAAAGCCGAATCGTCGTGACATTCATCGAAATTACGCAACGGGCGATTTATCGTTAAGGGCAGATATACACCTAGGAGCCGGAAAAAAAGGTCATTTTTGTGAATTTTTTCAGGGAAAACTTTGAAATTTTGGATTGGGGTTTTAATTATCTAAAAGTATATACATTCAAAAATATGTTTAATTTTCTTTGTCTAAAAATATCAAAAATATACAAGGATATTGTATGATCCTTGGAGAGTCGTAAAAAAATCTGTGTATACGGTACCCACTGGCGTTTCTTCAAAAATCATCTGAAAAAAAAAAAATCAAAAAGATTATTAAATTAGATACTATAATCTAGTACTTGTCATAGCCGATTTTGAAAATATCGATTTATGACAAAATGGCGGACGTTTGAACATAAATAGTGATTTTTGGGCCAAAAATTAGTTACTCTTTTGCCTATAAAACAAAAACTAAGTAACAGGAAAAAAAATCCTATCACAAGTACTAGATAATGGTGTATAGAACAACCACAAAAAACCTCAAGGCAATCGGTTCATTGGTTTTCAAGAAATTTTGGGTACCGATTTGAAAAACGTGGTTTTGAGAAAAACGCGTTTGAAAATTTGGGAATGAATAAATCATGAAATTTGTCAACTTACATGGAATCATCGATACCAGGCCCATAGTGTCGGTCTTCTACGATCGACGGAATGTTCACAGCTTCTAAATCGATTTTTTCGACCATCTAGGTGTATATCTCCCCTTAAGGGGTTAGGCCGCAGTAACGCGAATTTAACAATTTTTTTTTCGTATGAAAAAGTGATTCACTCGTAAAATTAGTTACACATCTATTTAGTATGAATATCAAACTGTTAGATTTTTTTTTTCGATGTACAAAATGGCCTACTACTAATATTTTCTTTTATCTTTTTTTTTAGGCGCTCCGCGGCGTGACATTTAGCATCCACAATTTTTTACCTAGAACAAAAAACAAAAATTCTCGTCAATCTACATTAGAATACCTAGAAAAGTACGTACGGAATTAAAGAAATATTGTTTTATTCAGAAATTGTAGGTATTTGAATTGAGTTGTAGGTATTTGAATGAATTTTCAGTGCAAAATTTCGTATGAAACTGCTCATAAAATGAAAAGTTTTCGATTAATCCGAAATTCCGTACGTACTTCTCTGCGAAATGCAATTAGGAACATAACTTTTAAATTTGAACTAAATCGAGTGAAAATTGTTGAAGTTATTTGTCACGCCAATTGGAAAAAAGCTGTTTCGAGAAAAACGCGTTTAAAGTTTTAGGTACTTTATGGCCGTGCCAGAGGTGGGCTTACGTTATACGCTCAAAGTCGGTGAAAAAAAATGTTCTTGCCATAAATCGAATAGTAACTTATTCTTATGATGATAAAGCACCGTTTTAGCGGAGAAAAAACGATTTTTTCAAAATTATACTGTGGCCTTACCCCTCAAACACATTTGCTCATCACCGTGTATAGCGGAGAACGCGAATATTTTCACACATGCTTAATTTTCATTTTCATTGCTATCTAACGATCAAAGGAGCGAGAAGCGCCGACGGTACGTGCGAACTTGGAGCAGTCCGGAACGACACTCCGAAGCTCTGCGACTTAGATCCTGCGAGACTAGGAGCTTCTTGTTGACTTACCTGCGATCGTCGTGTTACAGGAGGACGAGAGAAGAAGCGAGCGCAGTCACAGGCCCGAGGCTGAACTACCCTTCGAGGAGGAGGGCAGCGAAGGAGAGTACTCGGATGCTGATGATTTTATCGTGGACGATGATGGAAGACCGATCGCCGAGAGAAAACGAAAGAAAAAGCCTATATTTTCCGACGCGTACGTTAATCGCTTTCGTTTCACCATGTATAAATGTACGGTGCTCTTTCGGAGCACGATTTCCCATCGAGTTTACTCCAAAGGGCCATATAGACGATTATTTTTCAAAAAAGCTACATACGCTGTTGCGCATACGCAAAACAGGGAAAACCGGGAAAACTGGAGGAATTTCTTTTCTCTTGGAATAATCAGGAAAAGTCAGGGTGTTTTGAAAATTGTCGGGAATTCTTCCAGAATTCACTTTTTGCAAGAATTACGAAAAATGAAACCGAATTGAAAAAAAATCGGAAAAGTATAAAAATAAATATTAACATTTAAAAAAATATACATATTCTTCATTAGATACAAAAAAAAAAAAAAACGTTGTCAGTGTCAAACATTGCAAATTTCATAAACTACAAACTAATTTACTCTATATCCATTTGCATTCGATTTGTCGATACAAAACCACACAATTATTATTGTAGATAAGTTTTGTATTTTTTATTTAGAGGCACCGATATAAGAATTCTGTTTATAATAAAGAAAAGGTTCCGTATTTGCTTTTAATGTATTTTATTTTACTTTACAGTGTTTAAAGTACTTCCGAATTTCAACTTCTTTTAACTTTTAATTTTAATATTTATGATTTTCATATATTTTGACAAAAATTATGTTCTTTATTTCATCTCAATCTCCCTGGAATATTTGAAAAACCTGTAAAAGTCAGGGAATTTCCGAGTCAATAATGCGTAACAACCACGATATACAACGTTTTTTCGAGCAATTACATATATAGATTTTTCGGAGTAATCGTTAATGTGAATTTTTTTTTCGGAGTAAGATATATCAATGATCAATTCTGCTTGGCTCCGTGCTCGAAATTTGCTCATTACCGCACCTGTACAGTGCCCTCCAGGAGGCTCAGGATATTTTCGGCGTGGACTTCGACTACGACGAGTTCGACAAGTACGGCCAGGAAGATTACGAGGAGGACGAGGACGAGGAGGAAGATGAATATCTGGACGACGACGGTGACGGCGAGAGAACTCGTCGTCCGAAGAAAACCTCCAAGAAAAGACCAACGAGAAAGAGCATCTTCGAGATTTACGAACCCAGCGAGCTCAAACGCGGCCACTTCACTGACATGGACAACGAGGTAGAACATTTGCGCAGAACCTTCACGTGTTTAACCGGAGGTATCTGACTAAACGGCGAGAAAAACAGGTAAACTTCGGGAATTTTTATCTCAATAACTAATGTTTCGATTGGATCTGGGTTCTTTTTATTGGAAAGTATGTACATTGAGGTATGTTTAGGAATTTATTAAAATAAATTCGTCGACTGGAAGCGATTCAAACGCGATTATCTCGAAACATAGTTTTCAAAGTCGGTGCCAGATGTATCTCGAAAACGGCTTTGCCGATTTTGTCCAAATTTGGATACAATATTCTTCGATAGTTTTTCTCGTTCGCCATGTAGGATTTTTTTGAAATTTTCTTTTTTGACGGAATTGCGACCGTTTTCATTTAACATTCGTTTTTCGTTCGCAATTTCCGACTATTTTGGATTGCATACCCATTGCGTAAAAAAGCAATGGTTCAATCAAATGAAAAACCCCTACGTGGCGAACGAGAAAAACTATCGAAGAATATTGTATCCAAATTTGGACAAAGCCGGACAAGCCGTTCTCGAGATACATCTGGCACCGACTTTGAAAACTATGTTTCGAGATAATCGCGTTTGAATCGCTTCCAGTCAACGAATTTATTGTAAAAAAATCCTAAACATACATCAATGTACATATTTTTCAACAAAAAAAACCCGGATCCAATCGAAACATTAGTTTTTCAGATAAAAATGCCCAAAGTTTACCTGTTTTTCTCGCCGTTTACTCAAACTCCCTTTAATTACTTTCGAAAAGTTTGCGAAATAATATTGTTTCTATTCAAGATCGGTATTTTACAAACATCAATAATGATCAATATTTTACATACTACGCTAAGTTTTTGAGATAAAAATTCCCGACGTTTACCTGTTTTTCCCGCTGTTTACTCAGGTACCTCCCCTTAAGGCGGGATATGCATTTAGACGGGAAAAGCTTAAGCAATTTTTTACTTAAGTGAAAGTTTGATAAATATTCTATATTTATCAAACGGTGTTTATACTTTAATAGTATATTCAAGTGTACAAAATAATTTTTTTAAGGGGAAGGTAGGGGTTTCAGCGTGAAAAAAAACACTTTTTTGCGAATTTTTTTCATCTATATGGATAGAGTAAATTTATTGAAACCTTTTGTACATTGTTAAGTGTCATTTCAAGAACATTCCGCGAAATTTGTACGCGAAAACATCCACAAACAAGCCGGTGACAAAGCTTTTCCACGAACGCCTTTGGAAAAACACGATTTGCGGTGTACACTGTACCTCGGCTAGAAATTATCTGAAATCAAGTACCATTAAAATTTAGTCAAAGTATCATCAAATCCTCCCCCCAACGGTCTTTGATAATTTTTTTTTCATTTCTAAATTTTTGGTGGTCATGTAAAGTGAAAAGTGCTATTTTTCACGAAAAATTCCGCCATTTTGTGGGTGGAAAACCCCCTCAATGTAAAAAAAATCTCAAACTAACCGTTGGGGGGAGGTATTTTATATGTAGAAAGTGTGCACCAAGTTTGAAATAAATCGGTCATGTAGTTTTCAAATGGCAGTGAACACGGACTTTGAAAAAGTGGTTTCGAGAAAAACGCGGCATCGGCTTGTTTGTGGATATTTTCGCGTACAAATTTCACGTAATGTTCTTGAAATCACACTTAACAATGTACAAAAGGTTTCGATAAATGTACTCTATCCATATAGATTTTAAAAAATCGCAAAAAAGTTTTTTTTTCACAGTAAAACCGCTTGCCTCCCCTTATACTGCACAGCAAGCGACTTAATAAACATTATTTCACAATAGCAGAAATACCTAATATTCCATCTACAATGAAATTGCGGGAATGCCTAGAACGTGCCTGTCACTCATAACCGGCCGCGCTGTTCCCCCTAAATTGACTGTAACTCAGTAGATTTTCGGAATTTCTACTTACAATTTACATTATACATTGTTGAATACGTATACTTTGAGAAAAAGCAAATGCAAATTTCCGACCGGTCACAGTTCCCTCAATGAAAACACCGGGCCGTAATGGGCTTTTTCCATTATTCGCAACACAGATTCGTAACACGGACATACCGGAGCGTATGCAGCTGCGCTCGGTGCCAGTGACCTCGGTACCCGAGGGTTCGGACGAGTTGGATCTCGAGGCCGAATGGATATACAAGCAGGCATTTTGCCGGCCAACGATATCGATTCAGGACGCTCATCTGAACGACGAAGCTAAGGAGCGTGCTCGAAAGGGTCCTCAGACCGTTGGTAAGATCAAGAAAGCTCTCGACTTCATGAGGAATCAGTACTTCGAGGTCCCCTTCATATCGTTCTACCGTAAGGAGTACGTGCTGCCGGAGCTCAACATAAACGATCTCTGGAAGGTGTACAAGTACGACGCGAAGTGGTGCCAGTTGCGACAGAGGCAGGAAAATTTGTTGACGCTCTTCGAGAAAATGCGAAATTACCAGTTGGATCAGATAATGAAAGATCCGGACGCTCCGTTGCCCGACAACGTTCGCGTCATCAAGGAGGAAGATATCGAGCGCTTGAAGGCCGTACAAACGAGCGAGGAGCTCAACGACGTGCATCATCACTTCATGCTCTATTACAGTCAAGATATACCGAGTATGCAGGAGGCGGTGCGTCAGAAGGAGAGAGTGGCTAGACGGGAGGCCCGAGCGCTCAAGCGTAAACAGCAAATAATGGAGGCGGAGGAGAACGGCGAGGAGCCACCGCCCGAGGAGGAGATAAACGTCGAGGAGGACGACGAGGTTGACGACACGTTGAAACAAGCGGTAAGATCGGGCCCTTACTCGATATGTCGAAGGGCCGGCCTCGACACATTCGCCAAAAAGTTTGGCCTCACACCCGAACATTTCGCCGAAAATCTTCGCGACAATTATCAACGTCACGAGGTGGACCAAGAGCCCGTCGAGCCCGCCACCGTTGCCCTCGATTATTGCGGTCTGAAGTTCCAAACGGCCGACGAGGTTATCAAGGCTGTCCAACTGATGGTCGCTTTCCAATTGGCCCGCGAGCCGCTCGTGCGCAAATGCGTACGCGAGATGTACATGGAGAGGGCCAAAATCACGGTCACACCGACGAAGAAAGGCATCAAGGAGATCGACGAGAATCATCCGATATACACGATGAAGTATCTCAAGGACAAGCCCGTTCGTGACCTCGTGGGTGATCAGTACCTGAAATTGACGATGGCCGAGGAGAACAAACTCGTCGTGATAACGCTGAGCGACGTTATCGAGGGCAACACGTCCAGCAATTACGTCGACGAGATAAAGCAGCTCTACTATCGCGACGAATTCAGCAAAAACGTCCAAGACTGGAACGCCCTCAGAGTGGGAAGCGTCGAGATGGCCTTGAAACGCATGGTGATACCGGACATGAAGAAAGAGCTGAAAACGCATCTGGCAACCGAGGCGAAAGAGTGCATAATGCGCGCGTGTTGCCGAAAAATGTACAACTGGATAAAGGTCGCTCCTTACACGTGCAATTTCCCCGGCGAGGAGGACGAGGAGTGGAACACGAGCAAGGGCTTGCGCGTTATGGCCGTAGCTTACGAGCCCGATTATTCTCAAGCCGCGTTCGCCTGTATCGTCGCACCGGACGGCGAGTGCACGGATTACCTGAGATTGCCGCATCTTCTCAAACGTAAAAACGGCTTTCGCGAGGACGAGAGAGTTCTGAAGGAAGCTGATCTACTGGCGATCCGTCATTTCATATCGACGAAGAAGCCTCACGTGGTCGTTCTCGGTGGCGAGTCCAGAGAGGCAACGATGATCGCCGAGGATTTGAAAGAGTGCATCACCACCCTGACCGAGGAGGAACAATACCCCTCTATTCAGGTTGAAATATGCGAGAACGAATTGGCCAAAATATACTCGAACAGCAACAAGGGAACGTCCGAGTTTCGGGATTATCCGCTTCTGTTGCGTCAAGCAATATCTCTCGCGCGACGTCTGCAAGATCCGCTCGTTGAATTTTCACAATTGTGCACGCCGGACGAGGAAATATTGTGTCTGAAGTATCACATTTATCAGGATCAATTGCCGAAGGAGGACTTGTTGGAGAATATTTATCTCGAGTTCGTGAATCGAGTGAACGAGGTCGGTGTGGACATAAACAAAGCCGTGCAACAAGCCTATTCGGGCAATCTGCTGCAATTCGTGTGCGGCTTGGGCCCGCGAAAGGGCCAAGCGTTGATGAAGATGCTGAAGCAGACGAATCAACGATTGGAAAATCGCACGCAGCTGGTGACGGCGTGTCACATGGGCCCAAAGGTATTCATCAATTGCGCGGGTTTCATCAAAATCGACACGAACAGTCTAGGCGACAGTACGGACGTTTACGTCGAGATACTCGACGGCTCGAGGGTACACCCGGAGACTTACGAGTGGGCGAGAAAAATGGCCGTTGACGCTCTCGAGTACGACGACGAGGACACCAATCCGAGTATGGCCCTCGATGAAATTCTCGGATCGCCGGAACGCCTCAAGGATCTCGATCTCGACGCGTTCGCCGAGGAACTCGAGCGACAAGGCTTCGGCAACAAGTGCATCACTCTTTACGACATCAGAGCCGAATTGAACTGTCGCTACAAGGATCTACGAGCTCCTCACGTCTCGCCGAGTCCCGAAAAACTCTTCGACATGCTCACGAAAGAGACACCCGAGACTTTTTACATAGGAAAATTGATACTCGCCACGGTCTCGGGCATAAGCCATCGAAAGCCTCAGGGCGAACAGTTGGATCAAGCGAATCCGGTGCGCAACGATGAGACCGGACTTTGGCAGTGTCCGTTTTGTCTCAAGAACGACTTTCCCGAGCTTTCCGAAGTGTGGAATCACTTTGACGCCGGTGGATGCCCGGGAAAGGCTACCGGTGTACGGTTGCGCCTCGACAACGGTATATCCGGGTACGTTCATATTAAAAATTTGTCCGACAAACACGTTGCCAATCCCGAGGAGAGAGTCAGCCCCGGTCAGATGATACATTGTCGGATTATCAAGATCGAGGTTGATCGGTTCAGCGTCGAGTGCACCAGCAAAAGCAGCGATCTCGCTGACAAGAATCACGAATGGAGGTAAACACGCGTTTTTTCGTTACGCTTAAGGAGGTTGGAGCGTTAGCCACAATCCAAGGTTAAATTTAATTAAAAAATACATGTTATTGTTTACACTATACTGAGTCTTTACGAATTTTTTGAACTTTTTTCACCACCAAACACCAGAGATAAAAAATAGTTTAATGTATGTAATTTAACGTGCGGTTCGATGGGCAAGACTTTCACACTAAAGGTTATGTAATTTTTATTGTTATTTAGCACCAAGATAAACCATTTCTAACAACGGATTAACGCAAACTGAACCTTTGTGAACATTTAGAACAAAAAAATCCTTATCTTGCCCATCGTAAACCATGGGCCAATAATCTCGTGACGTAAATATGAATAGGCATAATTATGAATTACTCAAAATTTCATTGTGAATTGTATAAAATATTCGTTGTCGTAGTTTTTTCATAATAATCATCGATAATGTTATGCTTTTTCAAGTTGGTAGCAACACAAAAGTTTTTCTACTTTACGTGATAAAAATGTTAAAATGCATAATTTTGCCCTTTAATTATATATTTTTAAAAATTAGCATATATAGAATAAATCTGTACGTCATATGCATTTTTTTGAGGTTCATTGAAAAAAAAATAAATACCGTCATTTGACTCAACTGAATCGCTCCAACCTCCTTAAGCGGCCAGTTTGGAGCCACGAAAAAAATACTATTTTCGCTATTTTTTTGGAGGATTTTATCAAATATATGAATATAAAAGTTGTTGGGCTTGAAAAATAGTCTTGAAATACATTTGAAAAAAAATTTAATTCATTTTTATTCATTTTTGAGTACAAAAACTATAGTTTAACGTAACGCCTCAAAAATAGGTGGGCTAGGTAGCTCCATCACAACTCGGCAACGGCTTGTCAGAAACAAAAAAATCAAAGCCCATTAGATTCAGTATGACACCAGCTACAAAATGACCCTCGGATATAAAGATTTATCGAAAAATAAAAAAATGGCAGATGACAAACGAAAAAAGTTTTAAAAACGCGTTTTTTCACAGTTCGTCGCAAAAAAAAGTAAGAATCAAAATTTTTAAACCATCGAAGGTCATCTTGTTGCGAATCATGTTTACAATATGTGGTTCACATTTCAAGAAAATCGGTTTATTAGTTTCAGAGATACGATGGAGCTAGATTTTGAAAACGTTGTCTCGAGAAAAACGCGTTTGAAGTTTATACTATGAAAAACTCTTACCTAAACTCAATCGGCAATTCCTCCCCTTAAGTGTAACAACTTTTATATCAATACCTATAATATAAACCTATCAAAAAAATTGATGAAAATAGCCTTTTCAGCGTCTGAAGTGAGAAGACCCCTCAATGGGGCCGGATCACGAAAACTCGTCTTTACATTTTCTTGTTCACGTTTCAGACCTCAGCGCGATCCGTTTTACGACACGGAAGCCGAGGAGAAAGACACGAAGGTTGAGGAAGACGCGAAGAAGGTGAAACAGCGGCAAACTTACGTGAAACGCGTAATCGTTCATCCGTCGTTCCACAACATCAGTTATTCGGAGGCCGAGAAGATGATGAAGACGACGAAACAGGGCGACGCCGTCGTACGACCGAGTAGCAAAGGCGCCGATCACCTAACCGTCACGTGGAAAGTCACCGAGGACATTTATCAGCACATTGACGTGAGAGAAGAGGGCAAAGGAAACGCGTTCTCCCTCGGCACGAGTCTGTGGATCGGTAACGAAGAATTCGAGGATCTTGACGAAATTTTGGCACGACACGTGAATCCGATGGCCTCGTACTCCTCCGAGCTGCTCGATTACAAACACTACAAGCCAACGGTGATGGGCATGAAGGACAAGGCCGAGGAACTCTTGAAAGAACAGCAGAGAGAGAATCCAGGCGGCATTCCGTACATCATTTCGGCTGCGAAGGTAACGAAAAGTTAAAATCTTTGATCGAGGGACCGTTTCAGGCGGCTGGCTTGAAAATTGCTGATTTTAATGATTTTTACTAAAATTCGTTAGTCCGATTTTTTTCCGTTTATTCAAATGACTTGTGTCGTACATACAAATATTTCTTAATGTTTTAGTTTTATTTTCTATATGATTATTTTGGCCACTGCAAAATGCTTAAAAAAATAGCGCCTGACGGTGGAAAGTCCTACTCCAAATATTGACTGAAAGAGAAAAAAAACCAAAGATTGTTGATCAGTGTGAAAAACTGTATGGGCGTACGAAGGATTTTTTTTTCGACAGTTTTTCGTTAAAAAAAGAATGTGAAATTTTCAAACAAAAAAACGCTTCTGTACGACGTTAACGGAGACTTTGTCCTTGGAGTGCCATATTTCAGGTGTTCACATTTTATTTTTTTCAAAGGAAACGAGTAAAGCTTTTTGAGTGCGGTTTTTTCTTGCTTTTATTCATGATATACAGAACGTTAAAAAAATTTTTTTTTTTTTTTTTTAAATAAACAAAATGACGTCCGTTGCAGCTCCGCGAAAACAGGTCCTCAAATCGCGGGAGGTAAACGGCTGACATCACTGCCCCCTCTTTGTTGATCTGAAACACAAATTCAAAGCATATTATCAATCTGTGACCCTTTGGTCATGGAATGACGGATGGGTTTTTCGTTTAGTACAAATTTCGGAAAATGGCGGCAATTTAAAAAAAAATCGAATTTTCGCGTTTTTTTCGCATAAAAAGATAAATAATAAATGCAAAAATGTATCTATCGAAAAAACGATCCGTCATTCCGTGAAGACATATTTTCTGAGTATGCTCTCCAAATTTCAGGTCGATATGTTAATGACAGCGGTCAGGAGAATGTCAGCCATTTTTAAAAACGTGTTTTCGAGAAAAACGCGTTTAAAGTTTTGTAATGTGTTTACACAAATGTGTTTATAATTACCGCTAATCGGCAATGTCTGGTCCATAGAGGCATCCCTCCTCTTCTTCTAGCTGCTCATGTTGAGCTCAAATTGATTTTTTGAAAATTTCAACGACAAAGTCTCCCTTAAGGAATGGCGTAAAAAATGATGTGACAGAATTTGAGACGGATATCTTGACAACTCTTCGTTTAAAATCTTCCACCGTTTTCAAAAGCGATGTTTCGAAAAAAAAGCGCACCGTTCGGGCAGCTGGTCCCTTTTTCTAAGGCTGTAGCGACCGGAATAATTCGACTTTTGGAATCAAAATTGAACAGCATGTTTATGAAAGTCCATATTTTTGGATACTGCAAAAAAAAACGATTTTCATAAAATGTTACACTGGAACGGTGTCTTTGAAAGATTAACCGCCACCCATCTCATTCGAACGCGTCTTGCAGAATTATCCCGGCAAATTTTTGCTCTCGTACTTGCCACGTTCGAATTGCCGTCACGAGTACGTGACCGTTTCGCCCGACGGCTTTCGATTCCGAGGGCAAATGTTCGCGAGAGTCGGTGATCTCTTCAGTTGGTTCAAGAAACACTTCAGAGATCCCATACCCGGCCAAAATACGCCGAGCACACCGCGCGGGGCAGCCACTTCCAGAACGCCGTATCACAATACCCCAGGGGCTGGTGGTAAGTGGAACATTCGTTTTCTTCCCTCAACGTGGAATAGGCAATCGGACAGTAATCAGAAAAAAATCTAAAATGTAGTTAGAATGAATGTTTATATTATTAAAACGACCATTCAATCAATATTTCTTTCAGATAATCATGACTTATATTTCTAAATCAATAAATAAAATCTAATAATTCAAATATTTTAAGGGGTAGGCCACTCTAGAGGCCGTAAAAATAGGCTATTTGGGGATTTTTTTTTCTTCAGAAAAACCACAACATAAATCGAGATTATAAAAAAGGGTGTTTATCATACATATCAGTGACTGTATACAATAATTTTTTGGAAGCGATTAATTTCAAAATGGCGTCTGTGCAGCGTTTATCTCAAAACTGCATTTTTTAAGTTGGCCGGAAACATAACTCAGACTATTTTCAACCGATTCACTTGAAATGTTGAATATATCTTGAAAAATACATTGTCTATGGAAGTACATAGGACTTTTTTTATGTTGCATAGCTCATTTGTTATTAACAATTATCTGACGATAGGCAAATTTTTCACTTTCCAAAAATTTGCCTAAAAAATCGTTAATAACAAATGAACTATGGAATATAACAAAAAAATCCTACGTACTTCCGTAGACAATGTATTTTTCAGGATATATTCAACATTTTAAGTGAATCGATTGAAAATAGTCTGAGTTATGTTTCCGGCCAACTTAAAAAATGCACTTTTAAGATAAACGCTGCACAGCCGCCATTTTAAAATTAATCGCTTCCAAAAAATGATTGCATACAGTCACTGATATGTATGATAAACACCCTTTTTTGTGATCTCGATATATTTTGTAGTTTTTCTGGAAAAACAAAATCCCCAAAAAGCCTATTTTTTCGTCCTCTAGAGTGGCCTAAGGCCTTAAATCTGTTGTTTACCTGAAACGAAACACCAATCACAGCGTATGACGTCATTCGTGTGTAAACAAACATTTCCATACGCGTATTGTTCTCTCTTGTTTACATTTTCGTCTCTTGTATACGTTTTTTTACTTGAAACCAGGATTTAACCAGGAACTCCAAGCTTCCGAAAAACGTAAAAAATAACACATTGCACTTGATTTCGCGGTTAGCTTGGCGTTTGTTTTGCACACCTATGACGTCACGCGTTCTGAGATTACGTGTAACTTTCGCGCGGCAATTTAAAAAAGTAACATTTAGACATAATTGTAGGTACTTAACAAGCCGGATTTATATAAAATAACATTTTTCATGGCTATATATATATCCATTATGGTTAATTTTCAACATTTTCTGAAAAGTTGTCCGATTCATTGGGAATCCGCAATTGGATACTATTTTATATTTTATTCCGTCCCAGGTGTTAATCAAGAAGCTATACAGAGGGTGGCTCAAAATCTTCCGCATCACATGCTCCACTCGCTCACGCAAGTGGCGAATCAAACGCCGCATCACTATCCGCCTCATACACCGGGAACGGCGGCTGCCGCCGGATACGGTGGGATGCACACGTATCCGAATACACCGTACACACCGTCCGGACAAACTCCGTTCATGACCCCGTACCAGACGCCTCATCATACGCCACATCACTCGCAGCCAACGCCGAGATACGGTCAACAAACGCCGAGCCAGCATCAGGGACCGTTTTTACATCCCGCTGCTCCTCAAGCCACCGGCGTACATCACAGATCGACTCCGTCTCATCGGCCTACTCCTCCGATATCGAACAGCTCCGGGGATCCCATGGATTGGAAAAAGGCCGCTGAAGCGTGGGCACGATTGAAGCAAACGAGAGTTTCGTGAGTAAAATATAACCGTTTACTCGAAGATGCGCGAAAGTCTTGCGGTAACGCTATCTTGGCGTTGATAATTGAATATATTGCACAGCTCAACAGTCGATTTTTTTCAAAATCCAAATACTGATCGTATTTTAATACTTAATATTCCACGTAAGCACAGGGAAAAATGCATTAAAAAAATAAAATCTAGCTTCATTGAAAAATTTGAATTTTATTAAGGCGGGATATACATTTAGGCAGGAAAAGAATAAGCATTATTGAGGCATTTTTTAAACGAAGAAATAATTATTCTACAATTATGAAACCTTAGGTATACTTTAATAGTATATTTAAGTATACAAAACCATTTTTTTTAATTAATTCATCATCAAAATGGCGGAGCTGTGGCAGAGTGTTACAGCAAGGTCGCCGCGGCAGTTGCGAATCGGCGTGCAGTCTAGCCTTCCGGTAGACTTTGATTTGCAAAAAAGTTCAAACATTTTTTTCAGTTGGAACATGTATAGTTTCTATGTGACGGTAATTAAAATGAAGAAAATGCAAATTTAAGAAAATGGCACGCATTCACAAAAAAAATTCAACATTTTACGCAACATTTCGGTAAAATGTGGATTAAAAAAGTCGTTTTTTCCCCAATTTTTCAAAAATAATTCTCGTCAAGTAGAAGGTACCAATATTATCAATATTTCTACCAAGTTTCAACTCAAACGGCTTAATAGTTTTTGAGTAATCCTGCACGATAATTTCGATAATGCAGTTTTGAGAAAAAACGCGTTTGAAGTTCTCGCGCGCTCCGAATCCGAGCGGCGAGGCACAGCGTTGACGGGCTGTAACGTTTGAAGTTTTTCGAAATTCGCTTTGAAACTTTTGGAAAATATTCTACATATGTAGTTCTATCGTTAAAAAAAAAAGAAATCGATTTTTTTTATCGTTGTAAATGTATATCCCGCCTTAAGGGGCTACATCTAGAGGCCCGGAAAGAATGGTCAAAATCCGAATTTTCTTTTCTGGAAAACGGTTGGTGAAAAAGCAACGCGTTTTTTCTACCTCAAAAGTACATATATTGATAGCCTTTAAAAAAAATACAGAAAAACAACAAAAACATGGCCGTCGACTGAAAATGAAAATTTTCACGACGTTTGGTGGTGGACACGCTCCAGCTTAAACGGTCCATCTGAAATCCGAAAACCAAACGGGTTATTCACGTTAAGGGATCATCACAGTGTAACGAGTCGAACAATACCTGATCTTCGCGATTTTTTTCGATCGTTAAAATACGCTAAGCAGTCTGATTTTTTAATGTCACATCAAAGCACTCACGAAAAACAGAAAATAATTTTTCAAACGTTTATTTTCATTTTTTTAACGGTTGAAAATGTCTTTGGAAAAAGGAGTCCTCACGGTGTACACGGTTGTGGCCATAAATATTATCTGAAACAAAATTTATCAAAAGGTTATAAATCAGTATGAAAGCCGCCATTTTGTTATGGAGGTTTATTTTTAAATAAAAATTGAAAAGACGGCAGCGGTTTGAAAAAAAAAGTATCGAAGGTAGCCGTTTTCTTCGACAGTTTTTCGTTGAAAAAAATATGAACATTAAAAAAAAAGCTTCCATAGCAAGATAAAGAATGGCGTGAAGAATGTTGTGTCAACATTTGAGACGGTTAGCTTGAAAACTCTTCCTTTGAGAGCGTCCACCGTTTTGTAGAACGACATTTCGAGAAAAACGCGTTCAAAGTTTCGAGTGCGGAATTTTCATATAAATTGTCTACTTACGATCACTCGGCGATGCCAGGTCCATTTTTATAACCGCCTATACTACCGGGTAATGCAAAAAAATCGATTGTTTGAAAATTTTACACTGTGATGATCCCTTAACCGATAAAAGGGGTGGTTGGCTATCGTCGATTCATAAAATAATTTTTTTTTAACAACGAGGCGACGTGGAACTCGAGCATACAAAATCTATGAAAAAAGTAGTCGTTTTTACCTAACTATTAAAAAATGAAGATCGATTTTTTTAAAGTGAGATCGTCCACGACCTTTAACGAGTATTTCAATAAAAGCTTCAACGAATATAGCTACAAGGTACTATCGAACAAAAACATTTTTGGAAAATGCAGTTCTTGACCCACCTAGGTAGATGTAGCCCAGTAAGAAAAATCCAGTTACGAATTTGATTTTTGACTTGTCATTGCGGATACAAGGTTTGTCTGCAAACACCGGAAGTTGAAGATTTGTCGGCAGACTGAGATCATAAGACTCGAATAAAATACTATTAGATTTGAACATATTAGATGTACAACTTAGTTCGGTCCGTTTTCAAAGGATGACTCTAGGTGCTATAAATGGTTGACGGTAACAGCTGATTTTTGCTGTATCGTGAAGTATCAACATCTCTTAACCAAATATCGTTTACAGACCTTTGAGTTTTGCGTCTCATCAAGTCTAATTTTTACTGCGGTGAAAATGTCGAATTTCGTCCCAAATAAGCACCAATTCGCGGGAAGTGTTGATTTTCTGTTTCAATTGGAAGAAAAGTGCAGCTGAAGCCCACCGAATGCTTGTGGAAGTTTATGGTATACAGCTACAGGCAACAATTGATCCGTTTAAAGCGAGCTATAGCCGAGAAACGTCCAGAATATGCGACCAGACACGAGTCCATAATCTTTCAACATGACAACGCTCGGCCTCACGTTGCTATTGTCGTTAAAAACTATTTGGAAAATAGCGGGTGGAAAATTCTGGCTCACCCGTCTTATAGCCCAGACCTTGCCCCTTCCGACTACCATTTGTTTCGATCGATGCAGAACGCTTTGACTGGAATACGCTTCACGTCACAACAGGGTATCAAAAATCGGCTCGATTCATTCTTGACTTCAAAAGATGAACGCTTCTTCCGCGACGGAATTCATAAATTACCAGAAAGATGGGGAAAAGTAGTGGCTAGCGATGGACAATATTTTGATTAATGTATTAATTCATTTTATCATTCAAATAAGTGCGTATTTTAAGCAAAAACAACGGACCGAATTAAGTTGTACACCCAATACGTTTTAAAAAATTATTAGGTCATTATGTATGAACAGTCCGATTACCTTGAGTTCGAAGTTTGTCAATTTTTCGAATCAATTTCAGAAGTACTACACCACGGTACGATGATTCCCGCAAAACTCCAAGAGTTTACGAGGATTCGTCAGGACGGGCGACTCCAAGAACCCGACCGCCGCCGGCACGAACTCCGTCTTACAAATCACCGCGTGGAACACCGCATACGAATTCCAGTCCACGCAGCATGTCGCTGAGCGGAGACGGTACTCCGCTTTACGACGAGAGCTAACAGAGTCACGCGTTCTTTCCGATCGTAGCGAATAATGAGTATATTATCACATTATTACTCCCGAAAGGCGGGGATAATGCATTCGATTGTGAGCACAAGAGAATTCGTTGTCGCGCTTTATTTTACGAAAATGGCAACAAATTGCCATAATCATCGATCGATTTTCCAGCGAAAATCGACGCAGTTTTATCATTGATTTTACAACGATTTTTTGAAAATTAATTCCGTAGCTCCCGTACGGTTTGTACATAATATTTACGTACAAAGAGAGGAGGCAATTTCCGTAATGGGATCGAGCTACAATTACTTTTTATTATACATATTATTTATTCGTATTAAGGGGAGACTACACTGAGTTTTGTACTTCCCCGGATATTGGTGCATTTTTGGAAAACCGCAATATCAAGTAACAGCCAGCTCGTGGCTTTCCGAACATTGTACAATGTTTTCCGTATACACTGGATTTCGTTCACAGCTCACGCAACAGCTGTGCGAATCCATAATTTCGCTAGTCCTCAACAAGCACTGCAAAATATTTTTGCCTTTTTTTTAAAGGTACTCGCTCGAAATTGAGACAGTGCACTCGCGAAAATCAATGTTCAATCATATTTATTTCTTAGCCCCGTTCCGATATTTATTTACCCCGCGTTTTATTTCTCGTCGATTTCACATGCTTTTGTGTGAAATTTTCGAGAGACCGATGCGCAGAAACATTTTTATTGGTTTCCGCATCGCCACCCAATAATTGTTTGATTGTACATAACCGTTTTTTTAAATCACGATTGCGCAGCACGCGGCATCGTTTTTACATCACACTCCAGTAATTTTGTGCTGGGAACGGCAGCAATTTTTTTATATTTGAGAAAAACATCACAGTCGCGAGTCGGGATATTCGAGAAAATCGTTCAAATTCTCACCGACAAACGAACGATCCTTCGTTATCTGTATGAATGTTTCTTTTTTTTTATCTACTCGAGGAAGATAAAAGTAACAAATTCGCACGCGAATCAAGTTTCCGTAACTCGACATGGAATGCAAAACTCTCTAGTCTCTCCGTAAACGAGAACGATATTCGAAAGAAAACAATCAAGAGTGGACTGATGTATGTTGTGAAGATTGTAATATCGCGCTGTCGTTTGGCCAGTAGCTGCGTCGAAAGGACAGAGCGAAACGGAATAATTTCTTATTCTACGTTTCCGTAAACGTGCGGGTTCCATTTGAATATTCGAATTGTTAAATGTTTGTTACGTTCGTTTACACCATAAGGACGACATTCGCATATATTTTGTACAATGGCTTGACAGTGATATTAAACGATATACATACTCGATGAATCATCGTCTTTTGTTTATTTATTCATTTTCTTCTCGTAATAATCATTTGTCCAATAAACTATTCAGTACGTTACGTTATTGATATAAAAACCTCGCAATGTCAATCAACCTTAAGACCAACTTGCTCACATCGTTGATAACTGATCCTCCGATAAATCGTCATCGTGCAACGGAACGTTTCTGTAGAACATGCACGTTACCCCGGACGATGCTCTCGTCGTGACCCTATTGAAATATGCGAATTATGCGACGCTTGGATTGCCGAACATTCAAACCGTCGAAACTTACTGCCTCGAAGTCCCGGCCACGACAGTTTGTCCCTCGTCCTGATTCATCTTCTGGCGCTTCCTTATTTTCCACTTGGCCTCCGTTTCCGCTGTCTTCTCGAACGAACTTGGATGCGAGCTCGTGCTCTGAATGAAAAATCATTAAGATGCGTCGACCTTATTTAAAACGAACCATATTATATACAAAAAACGAGGGATATATTAGGTTGGTGAGAAAGTCTTGCGACACTGTAATATTTGTCGTTTATTGTTGCTTCGTTTGCTGGGAAGGGATTCGCTCAAGGCAATAGTCACTGAAGATGAAAGCTGGGTGTTGTACGTTAAGGGGAGATATACACCTAGATGGTCGAGGTCGAGGATTTAGAAGCTATGAACATTCCGTCGACCGTAGAAGACCTAAACTATGGGCCTCGTGTCGATGATTCCATGTAAGTTGACAAATTTCATGATTTATTCATTCCCAAATTTTCAAACTCATTTTTTCGCAAAACCACGTTTTTCAAATCGGTACCCAACATTTCTCGAAAACCAATGAACCGATTGCCTTGAGGTTTTTTATGGTTATTCTATACACCATTATCTAGTACTTGTCATAGGATTTTTTTTCCGTAACTTAGTTTTTGTTTTATAGGCAAAATAATAACTAATTTTTGGCCCAAAAATCACTATTTATGTTCAAACGTCCGCCATTTTGTCATAGATCGATATTTTCAAAATCTATGACAAGTACTGGATTATAGTATCTAATTTAATAATCTTTTTGGTTTTTTTTTTCAGATGATTTTTGAAGAAACGCCAGTGGGTACCGTATACGCAGATTTTTTTACGACGCTCCAAGGATCATACAATATCCTTGTATATTTTTGATATTTTTAAATAAAGAAAATTAAACATATTTTTGAATGTATATACTTTTAGGTAATTAAAACCCCAATCCGAAATTTCAAATAGTTTTCCTTGAAAAAATTCACAAAAATGACCTTTTTCCGGCTTCTAGGTGTATATCTCCCCTTAAGCACATCTAAACATCACCGTATAAACCCCTTGACTGATTAGGCTCATTATCTGAACTTAAGAATTGTAATTGCATGAATTACTTGCCTACAAGATTAGACATATTATAATACTATACTATAATACTATACTATAATACACTACTATTATAGAAGCGAAAGTGACTCCATCTTTCTGTCTGTCTATCTCTTACATTTTTAGTTCACGGAAACCTCGCTTCGCTCGGTCTCAAGGCCCTGAACTTATACCTTGCAACCCTTATATTTTTACAACCCCTTGACCGATTTCGCTCATACTCGAATTTAAAAATTGTATTAGCATGAAGTACTTGTCTACACAATTTCATGGAGATCGGATCAACGATACGCAAGCTATCGTCGAACAAACATGCAAACATACGAACGCCAATTTGTTCCAGTAGATTGTGAGACTTCGCTTCGCTCGGTTAAGGGAAACTTTGTCCTTGAAATTTTCAAAAAATCAATTTGAGCTCAACATGAGCAGCTAGAAGAAGAGGAGGGATGCCTCTATGGACCAGGCATTGCCGATTAGCGGTAATTATAAACACATTTGTGTAAACACATTACAAAACTTTAAACGAGTTTTTCTCGAAAACACGTTTTTAAAAATGGCTGACATTCTCCTGACCGCTGTAATTAACATATCGACCTGAAATTTGGAGAGCATACTCAGAAAATATGTCTTCACGGAATGACGGGTCGTTTATTCGATAGATACATTTTTGCATTTATTATTTATCTTTTTATGCGAAAAAACGCGAAAATTCGTTTTTTTTTAAATTGCCGCCATTTTCCGAAATTTGTACTAAACGAAAAACACATCCGTCATTCCATGACCAAAGGGTCACAGATTGATAATATGCTTTGAATTTGTGTTTCAGATCAACAAAGAGGGGGCAGTGATGTCAGCCGTTTACCTCCCGCGATTTGAGGACCTGTTTTCGCGGAGCTGCAACGGCCGGCATTTTGGTTTTTTTTTCAAAAAAAAAATTTTTAACGTTCTGTATATCATGAATAAAAGCAAGAAAAAACCGCACCTAAAAAGCTTTACTCGTTTCCTTTAAAAAAAAATTTAAACACCTGAAATATGGCACTCCACGGACAAAGTCTCCGTTAAAAAGGCGTCGTCTGTGTCGCAAGACTTTCTTACCAACCTGATGTATCTGCAATACGTTCGGACGATCTCAATGTTAATGATTAATATTCAAAAACACTCTCAATTCTCCACGGACGAAGGTTACAATACGAACCATAGTATAATTTCCGGGCTGCCCGTTTCCAATTCCCAAAAGAACGGCTGCTAAGTAATTTTGTGTCATACCTGCTCGAGACTTGGTGGAGATCCGCTATTTTTGCTGGAGTTTCTTAACTTTCTCTTCTGCACCGTATCGGCCTTTTCCGCGGAATCGTTCGTTTTCGCGTTTCGTTTCTACGGACAACATTGATAAATATGACAACGGAACAAAAAGCAAAAAGGCAAATGCGTCGCAAAGTTCTTACTCTGAGCACGATTTTCGTTTTGGTTTCATCCTCGTCCGACGCACTGGAGGAGTCGTGTTTCTTTCTAGTCAATCTTTTTTTGCCGATTCGCCTTTTCGGGGACTCTTGACTATGCGGCGATCTTTTCGTGGATGATTTATTCACCGCCGGAGGTGATGTTTTCTCCGGTTTCTGCGCGAACAAAGTAAACGAGTAATTGCAAAACATTTTCATGGCTGTTACGCATGCGGAAGACAGGGGAATTTTGTAAATTCTCTGGAATTTCTCCGATATTTGCTTTTTTGCAAGAATTACAAAAAGTGAACCGAAATTGAAAAAAAAAACTGAAAAGCATAAAAATAATTTTATTTGTATATTGTTAATATTTATATGACTCTTCTAAATATGAAAAAATTACAGAGTCTTCCAGTATGTCTGACGGCATCGCAAAAAAATCGCCAGAGTGGCACGGAGCAAGGTTCGAGTATAAAAAAATGAATTTGTGTGGTTTCATTTTTTTTACTCTAGAACCTCGATCCGTGCCACTTTGGCGATTTTTTTGCGATATCGTCAGACATACTGGAAGACTCTGTAATTTTTTCAGCCAAAAAAATGGCCGTTTTTTAATAAAAATAATAATTTCCCCCTTTTTTTGGTAAAAAATCAGCGTTACCGGAACCTAAAAATTATTTCAAGTCGTCCGCTCGAAAGCTAACACAAAACTACAAATTTTATGTACAGACAGTTTTTTTCAGTTACTTCTAGTTTCCGAGATATATTCATTTGGAAAAAAACGGCATTTTCTAAAATGGTGAATTAAAAAATCTGAAAAAAATCACATAGAATGCCTTTTAGCAGTACTTTGATATAACCAATTATGGGGCAGATCTGAGATGGTCGAAAAAAAGTGGCTGAATTGACGGAGAATTCCTCATATGTGCGAATGTAACGATACGTTTATATGATTTTTAATTCGTGAGACGGGTTTTTACTTTTTTCTTAGCTCCATTCGTGTCGTTCGCTTCCGTTCGCTTTTCACTTGCAGCCTGGTTTGAAACGCGATTCCTGCGCGTTTTTGGCGAATTCCCCTCATCGATAGCTTCAGCTTCAAGCTTTTCCATCGAGGAAGTGAATGACGATTCGTTGCAATTTCCGGGACTGTAAACCGCTCTATTGTCCTTTGTAGTAATCCGTTCACCTGCAATCCCGTGGCGTAACGCACTTACGTATAGCGAGCGAATAAAATAGAATTGCGTAGAAACGTATGATCAACGGCAAACTCTACCCGTCCAATAATTCAAGGGCGGTAAGATACGTCGCCCGCGGGAGCTTGTAGGAACGCTCAGACAATCAACTGATGTGTTGTGTACTCCCAGTTTCTTCGGGGTTTCGTTGTTAACTAAACGAGACAATTATTGTTAATACCAATAAAGGCGTTACGGAAATCGAATTTTCGGCAAATATATCTCCAACCTGATGACAACGATTTCCATCTCTCGCAAAAATAATTGATTTTACTGGGACAGCCCGTGTGGCATAGTTTGATCAACTCTTTCGGCACCACTGCAAATGAAAAAAAAAATTATTATTAAAAGTATATAAAATATCGTTTGCATAACTAATTAGTGACTGATGTTTATTTACGTACTACGTTTAGTGTCATTTAAATCGCCGACGAGTTGATAGAAGACCTGACCAACTGTCTCGATCAATTTGGGACTTCGGCGCCGCTTTACAAAATCCGTCACAAATTTTCGATTCACAACGTGTCCAGCCTCGCTGTAAATATTAAAGTGCGATATAAAGCCTCCCGAATATATGAGGAGCTGGCGAACAAACCCGAACTTGTCCACGCTACGTAAAATTTTGTTAATTTTAATTTTTCGTGTTTTTCAAGCACAGCTTTACTAGCTCCCGACATATTTTGAATCAAATCCGGCCCTGAACGCCTTAACATTGTTTAAAAACTGCATTTTCAAGCGAAAAGGTAGTTTTTGGCATAAAAAATTAAATAAGACATTTAAACAAATTTAACGTAGTGTGGACAAGTCCGGTTTTGTTCGCCAGCTCGTCATACGTTACCCATTCAACTCGTTATTTCAAAACCGGAATTAATTTTTGGGATAAGCCCATTAATTTTAGGATAAGCCCACCGTTTTTCGCCGAAAATTGAGGTGGGGGACTTTGAAGTTGATTTTTGAAAAATTAATACACTTTATCGACAATGTAGAATTGGGCCCTCAAAATGTACACAAAAAGGAGTTTTAAAAAATGTTCAAGATTTTTTAATATAAAATCGTGGCGCACTGACAGTAGACCAAAGCCGTTTCCGCTGAAGCCCTTTACGGTGAAATTTTTCAAACTTTAAGGGTTCAGGCTACTGTAAACGATATAAAACTCGTTCTTCGCTTGAGGCAATTCAAATTAAAGAGGCAGGTCCAACGTATGGTGTAGGAATCGCACATTGAAAGTAAATTTATGATTACAACGATAGAACTGCTAGTGAAACCTTAAACGCGTTTGTCTCGGAACTATGTTTTTCAATATGGTGCACACGATTTCTCGATATCTAATGAACGAATTGACTCGAAATTTCGTAGACTTGTTCAGTGTAATAGCAGTTTAGTCTTGACCGACGTTTTTCTTCTTAACGTTTAAAAAAAAACTAGTTATTAACAATAATGTCATTTTTTCTAAGAAAAAAATAAAAAAACCTTCAATTTCTTTTTGTATATTGAAATACGATAACAAAAAAGCTCGGTCAAGTCTCAGCCTATATTATCTATTTTAGCCCAAAGTTGATACACTGGGTGATTTAGACACGGGCAAATTGGAAATAAAATGCTCGCTTCCCCAAAATGATTTTTTCAATAATGTTATACCTTCTAAATTTCAATTATGCAGACATATTAAGAAATGTAACATAATAATAATGTGTATCCCTGTTTTTCCCTTAAAAACTGACAAAAAGATTGTTAATAGCAGGTGGATGAAAGACGATCCGGGTCACATTAACCCAGTGCGTCAAAATCGTAGCCAAATATAAGTGTGTCAACGAAGAGTAGAACGAGAGCGCACTTTTGATTCCTATAGATTTCGTTCAAATTTCAACCAGTCATTGTTCATAACATTATGCATGTTGAAGTCAAATTTCAAGACAGTTGACTATACTATTTGAGTATACCCGAAGTTTGATAATTGTAGAATAATTATTTCTTAGTTAAAAAAATCCCTCAATATTTCTTATTTTTTCCTGTCTAAATGTTTATCCCGCCTTAACGCCTTGTGAAAGCGTATTTTTTTATTTGAAAGTATCACTTTTTTAACGAAAAACTGTCGAAAAGGCCCAATTTGACACTTAATTTTGAAATGGACACCATTTTGTTCATTTTCATCGAAAAAAAAAATCCTTCATACGCCGCTACAGTTTTTCATACTGATTAATAATCTTTTTGGTTTTTTTTTCAATCAATTTTTGGAGGTGTGTAGGACTTGCAACCATTAGGCGCCTTCTTAGGCATCAATTTGCAATAGCCAAAAAAATATATAAAAATGAAACTAAAACATCAAAAAATATTTTTCCAACATAAGCCATTTGAATAAACGAAAAAAAAATCGGACTGATTATCGAATTTGATTTAAAAAACGAAATCATCAAGATCAGCCATTTCCAAGCCAGTCACACTGGAATGGCCCCTTAAGGGGCCAGCCGACTTTGAAAATTTCAAAAAATCGGAAGCAAGCAAGACTTGAAGAAATCGACGATGATGAGCAATCAGAAGTGATTTTGTACGGTGCGGGAATTGCCGATTGAGTTTAAGTAAGAGTTTTTCATAGTATAAACTTCAAACGCGTTTTTCCCGAAACAACGTTTTCAAAATCTAGCTCCATCGTATCTCTAAAACTAATAAACCGATTCTCTTGAAATTTGAACCACATATTGTAAACATGATTCGCAACAAGATGACCCCCGATGGTTTTAAAACTTTGATTTTCACTCTTTTTTTTGCGAAAAACTGTTAAAAAAACGCGTTTTTTTACTTTTTTCGTTTTTCATCTGCCATTTTTTTATTTTTTGATAAAACTTTATATCCGAGGGTCATTTTGTAGCTGGTGTCATACTGAATCTAATGGACTTTGATTTTTTTGTTTCAGACAAGCAGTTTCCGAGTTGTGATGGAGCTACCTAGCCCGCCTATTTTTGAGGCGTTACGTTAAACTATCGTTTTTGTACTTAAAAATGAATAAAAATGAATTAAACATTTTTTTAAATGCATTTCAAGACTATTTATCAAGCCCAAAAACTTTTATATTCATATCTTTTGTAAAATCCTCAAGAAAAATCGCGAAAATAGCCTTTCTCGTGGTTCCAAAGTGGACTGGCTCCTTAAACGCCAAAGTTACTACGATGCGAGAGAGTGCGCGCTGACTCCATAAAAACGTACTTGAGTAGTTTTCCCTCGAAGACCAAACGACACTTGGAGTCGTCGTCGTCCTCGCAAATAACAGCGGGTACCCATCCAGTGAGTTTCTTAGGATTCTCTTCGGATCCGAATGTAGCAGACTTCTTTTCCGCTCCGTCCGTCGCTTTTTCCGAATCGGCCTCTCTCGATTCCGTCTCGTCATCGTGCTTGACAACAATGGCGCTCTTCTCTTTTTTCGCGCTCTTGGCGTTCGAGGGTTCCGCAGTCTTAGCGCGCTCCGCTATCGAACAGGCCGAGTTTTTTTGGGCAACCGGATTATTTTTCTCTCCGCCGATCGACTGGACGAATCCCGATCGATGCCCGGATTTCCAGGGTGCGTTACCGACGTTCATGTCATTCTCGTTGTTCTTCGCGTTCGTCGGATCGTGCTGTCGAATGTCGAGATTGACGCTCTCACAGCTGACGACCACGGGTTTTTTCGTTAGCTGACTCGTTGTTTTTGACGGTGTCGACGGTCGGGCGTTGCATTGAATATCCTTCGGACGATCTTTGGCGTACGATTTGCTCGAGTCCGTTTCCGCGACTATCGGAATCGGCGTCTTCTGGCGTTTCACGTCCACCGACACGTACGCAGAATCGTCGCGTTCGCTGGCCGAGCCATTCGCGCGAATTCCGTTATCTCGACTGCTCAGGCTGCTCGTCATCGGCCTCTGGATGGGTGATGTTTTCCCCGAATTCCTACGAACGACCTTCGGACCGACATTCCCATCAACGGAGTAGCCGTCCATCTCGTTGAAGCACTGCGCAGTGGCCGTTTGTCCGTTTCGCGAGTCGTTGGTTCTAGCCGGGTCCGGGTCGATGGAGCGTGAACTCGTTTGGGGATGATACTTCGGATGATCGACGGTTTTACGATCGACGCGAACGTCGGCTCGTTCGTCCTCGGTTATACTGACACTCGAGTCGTAGTATTCTTTTCTCGTTACCTTGACTCGCGGTTCCGTCTTGCAACAATCCTCGACGTCATCCTCGGTTAGACTGATGCTCGAGTCACGAGGATCGACTTGCTCGGCAAAATTATTCTCCCTGATTCGACGCTTTCTCGGGCTCGTGAGCGCCCTGCTCCGAGAATCTTTCACGCCGGCTCGCTGGTCCATCGAAGACTCCTCCTCGCTCAGACTCGAGTCCTCTCCGGCGCCTCTTCGGTCTTCGAACATTGTCTTCTCGCGCGACGCACCGTGAACTCGCTCGGAATCGCGATATCGTTGCTTCGCGCGCGCGGTATTCGCCATTTTGTAATCTTTGAATCTGTTCGATCTGCGCGATCTCTCGTGGGTACGTGGATCAACGAAGGCTCGTTTCCGCGTATCGTAAGAATCGTTATCCGACTCGGTACTGTCGTAATCCTCTCTCGTTAATTTCCTTCGAGCATTCTCGCTGCATCGACTTCCGTGCAATTTATTCGACGTATTTGGATCGCCGTTGACAACGCTGGGCAAATTGCCGGAATGTTGAGGAGGCTTCGCGCTCGTTTCTTGCGTCGCTCGAGTTTCCGTATCGAGCGTGCGCGATTCGTTTGCATTTTTGGATAAATTTGGATTTTCGGAGTTTTTCGATTCCGCCGATTGATAGGACACTACGTACTTCATACAGTCGAACATCTCGACGATTTTGTGTATGTACTCCAAAGAGCAATTCTTACTCGTCAGATTATCGATTATTATGTTGAGCTTGTCCTCTTGGATCATGTCCTTCAACGAGTTGCCGATAACTCGCCGATTATTGTCCAAGCTCGTCGTTGACGCGTCGTGCAACGATTTACTTCTATCGTCCAGCGCGATCACCTTGGATCCACTTGCCGACGATTTGACCGAATCGTCGAGACTGGTCGAAGGTGTCTTGGCTTGCGAGCAGACGCATTGATTTCTGTCCGAATGTTCGTCGGTGGGCGCCTTAGTTTGGGAAATCGGTGACACGGGCTTCGTGTATTTTGTACGCTTACGAGGGGATCTTGATTTCTTGGGTTTTTCGAATCTTGGCTGGTACGTGATCTCGGTTATTTCGCTCTTTATGTCGTCGTCGCTGTCGGTTATCGGCGTCGGCCAACGGAAACTCAATCTGCTACCGTCGCTCACGAAATTGCGCCATACCTGGCAAACGTTTTCCCAGTCGTCCGGAAAACCGTTGCAAAATTTGCCGCTCACGTACTCCGGCAGCTCTGCGGGACAAAATGTTTGCAAATATTGGGAAATAGCGCTGGTGGGTAATAATACTTTGTGTGGGGACAAAGGGCTTCGAAATGTTATGTTTAAGGAAGTTAGAGCGTTAGCCACAATAATTCGTTTTATTTATTTTTTAATCTGATTCCATTGACTCTTAAAGACAGTGATTATTTTTTTACATTTTTTGAGTCAACCCTTAGTAAAAAAAAATTCTCCGAAAAAAACGACCCTATTTAAAAATCTGAAAACATTCCCAAAAATGCGTGATTGTATGTAAAAATTTTGAAGCTATCACCCACAGTGGAAGTATGATTTTTTCTGAGTTTTCTGAGCGATCAACTTTAAAATTTTTTTTTAATTCATGAATTTTTTTGACCATTTTTGAATAACCAAACGGTCATTCAAAAATGGTCGAAAAAATTCATTGTGGGTGTCAAAATATTTAAGTATCCGCCCGAAGTAAGCGGTTCTTGAATTGTTTGGATTTTTTAACGTTAATCGCTCAGAAAGCACAGAAAAAAATCATACTTTCACTGCGGGTGATAGCTTGTATATTTTTACATATAATCACGCATTTCTGGGAATTTTTCCAGATTTTTAAATAAGGGTTTTTTTCCCGGAGAACATTTTTTTGACGAGGTTTGTTTTGAAAAAAAGTAAAAAAAAATCAGGGTGTCTTTTAGAGGCAATGGAATCAGATGAAAAAAATTAATCGAATTGGCGGGGGTCAGGGAAAAAGTCCACCGGATTCACGTGGAATACCTCATATTTTATTATCTAGACTACACTGAGTCTTTACGATCTTTAAAAAATATGTTTACCACAAAACACCGGAGATAAAAAATAGTTGAATGTATGTAATGTTACGTGCGGTCAGATGGGCAAAACGCTACGGGAGATGTCATTTTTTTTGCTATTTAGCACCAAGATAAACCATCTTTAACGGATTTACGCTGAGTAAAGTTTCGTAAGCATTTAGAAAAATACGCATCTTGCTCCTAAAAATGCACAATATTGCCTTTACTTATGATTGTTATGAAAAATTAGCGACACAGAATGAAGCTTTACCTCCTATGCATTTTTTTGAGGTTCATTGAACAAAAAAAATTCATAAACCATCATTAGACTCTACTGGACTTCTCCAACTTCCTTAAGGGGTTACGAGGGTTCGAAAATTTTTTTCAATCCATTTAAAAAATGATTATCTAATAGTACAATATGTCTAGAATATTCTCCCAAAGTTTCAAGTCAATGGGAGTAAAAGTCTAGGAAAGAGAGCCTTTGGGAATTACTCCCGTTGGGAAAGACCGGCCGGAAGCGACGCCGGCAATTGCATTTTTCTCAAAACACTATTTTTGAAGTCGGAGGGTATGATTTCTCAAAAAATAATGCACCGATCTCACTGAAATTTTGCACTCTTCTTCATAATAGCATTGACCAGTGATTGAACGAAGGTTTTCTTTTTCGATTACAACTAATTTCATAAGGCTATACGTAGTGTAAATTGTACCAAAAATTGAACTACTTTGCATACAAATCTGCCAGAAAATTGATATCTCAATTTTTTTTTAAATCCTTCGTTCCATCACGTGCTATAATTATGTACTAACGGAAAAAATTTGGTTTTTTAATTGCAGATAAAGCTATCATGAGTTATCCTGACCACCAAGAGGACACTTTTTTTAGGGGTCTCCGGAAACCAGGTTCACCGGCTGAATTTTCCAAATTCTTGAATAACATTTTTTTTTCATATTCTTAAAATGTTGCGCTCTTATGTGCTTAACATTTTGAATAAAATAATTTCAATATATTTTTTTTGAATAGAGAAAATATGCTTTTTTTTGGCTTCGAAACCCATGTAACCCCTTAAAGACAAGAAAATTCACCAAATTGGTCTTTCAGATTATGAGAGTGTCGCAGATCGGCCAATTCTGTGCACTGCTACAACGTGTAATTCATGCAGTACGGTGCACACGCTCATTCTTCATGACTAAATGTTGTTAATAAATATTTCGTGTGCTTGAAATATGTGAATCGATCCGGAGCAAGTATTTTTCGGCCGTTTTGATTCGACGATTTTATCACGCCAAAACCGTTGTTCCAAAATGAAAAAAAACATACGTTTATGGTTTTTACTCCCAAAATTGAAAATAAAACCATAGGTTTATGATTTTTATTCTCAAAATTGAAAAAAAACCATAGATTTATGGTTTTTCCTCCCAAACATAAAAAACACCATAGGTTTATGGTTTTTACCCCCAAAAACGGAAAAAACCCATAGGTTGATGGTTATCACTCCCAAAAATGAAAAAAAAAACATAGGTTTATGGTTTTTACTCCCAAAATTGAAAATAAAACTATAGGTTTATGGCTTTTACTCCCAAAATTGAAAAAAAACCATAGATGAATGGTTTTTCCTCCCAAAAATAAAAAACACCATAGGTTTATGGTTTTTACCCCCAAAAATGAAAAAAAAACTATAGGTGTATGGTTTTTACTCCCAAAGTTGAAAAAAAACATAAATTTATGGTGTTTACCCCCCAACAATAAAAAAACACCATAGGTTTATGGTGTTTACCCCCAAAAATGGAAAAAAAAACCCATAGGTTGATGGTGATCACTCCCAAAAATGAAAAAAAAAAAAAAACTATAGGTTTATGGTTTTTACTCCCCAAATTGAAAAAAAAACATAGATTTATGGTTTTTCTTCCCAAAAATAAAAAAAACACCATAGGTTTATGGTTTTTACCCTCAAAAAGGGAAAAAAATCCATAGCTTGATGGTTATTACTCACAAAAATGAAAAAAAAAACTAAGTTTATGGTTTTGACTCGATAGAAGACTTTACCATTGCGCTCGTCCACAAGATTGCCGCGAAGATGATAAGTGTGTTTGAAAATGGATTGGACGCTGATGGCTGTGAGTCTCCTAATGACGGGTTTGCTCCTGGCAACTTTCCCGCACTCCAGAGTGCCTTTGATGATCAGCTGGGTCTTGTCGTTGAGTAAAACCCTCCATCTGGAGAATATTCTCTCCTGAGGCTTGCTCGGCTGGTCGTTGACCCTGGGCTCTTCGTAATTATTTCTAGACTGATAGTCGTGATGTTCCCTGAGCGGTGTGTCCCCATCCACGGAGCCCGAGCACTGCGAAACGGAGGGAGAGCCAATCGCGGGCGTAGAGCGTGTAAAGCCATTCTCGTGCCTGTCCAGATTCACAGGCATGTTCAGCAGAGGAGTGCGTTTGTTTTCCACGCCGAATCGCTTGGAACGAGCGGAGGGTGGGCCAGGGATTCTCGGCGGGGGCATCATGGCGCTGTCGTCGTCCTTGTTCATGGGGAACTGATTTTCGCTGGAAGTGACCATACTGTTGCGCAGGCCGCACGACGATTTTTTGTGCGCCATGATGTTCCTGAGATTGGAGCTGGACGCAACGACTTCGCTGTCGATTCTGGAAGACTGTGTCGACATGGCGGCGCAACTGGTGTCCAAATTGTCAGCGTTGATGCTCGATATACTCGGCCATGCACCCGTGTTGCTGTTCTCGGCAGTTCTACTGTCGGTATTCTTCAGCAAAACCATCTTCAGAGTGCGCTCCAACCTTTTGTATCGTTCGTCCATTTGGAGATCTTTGAACGTTACCTGTGGGATCGAACGATTCGCATTTTTAAATCAGTTTACGGAAACAATTTTCAGCGTTCACCGAAACACACCTCACTTGCGCTTGCCATGTTTATTGTCGGAATTGCCTTTGAATAACATTCAAATAATCGAAATAAACAAGGAGCCAACAGTGTGCGCGATCATGCGAAAATAACGATGTTTTGACGGGATTAATCAACGATTTACAATCTTATGGCGAAACTTCTCAACGTTTAACCTGTCTGCACGCATACTCGCGCTATTGTTGCCTTCGCTCGATAAATAAAACAATCGGATTCAACACTCTTTCGGCACACGAGATATGCGCAGAAAATACATTTTACGCGGGAAAGCGAAGTGTCAACGGATGATTATTTCGAGATATGACTCGGTAGCTTGTAACCCTTTGCTATCAACACCGTTCGCAATTGTCGAGGCGGAAACTACCGTTCCGACGGAGAAGTGGTGTTTTAAGATTATTGTATTTTGCGAATGCTGTCGGTAAAAAAGCTATCTGATTTGTCGTTACCAGACACAAACTTATTGCGCCATCTGATGACGGAGAAAAGAGTTAAGCGGCCTACCTTACCGGCTACCGGTAAAGTAGATCGCGCGAGCGAAATTGCGATGTTACCAGAGCGGCGTCTTGGACACGTTTGCGGTCTACGGGGCTGGACTTTTGTTGCAGCGCTCTTTAGTACACGGGACGCTCGGAGATATCGGGTCCGTTCGTTTTTTCTACATTTTCTACACTTTCACCAGGTATAGTAATAGAAAGTCCACAAAAGGTGTAAGAAGTGTAGAAAAGTATCTTAGACGAACATACCCATAGACAAATAGATGAGAAACGTTTTTTCCTCGCGTACAAAAGTTTTGTTTGTTCTTTTATGCAATACAAAGTAATTTCTTCATTTGCAAGTACGTAAAAATGTTGTCTTTGATAGCCAATTTATTCATCGCGAGGCTGTACGTGGAAATAAGTAAAAGATGATCTCGGCATCGACAATTTTTTTTCTAAGCCCCGTGCAGTAAGCACAATGGAAAGCCTCTTTCTATTTGTAAAATGCTTCACCGGCAATTGTTTCTTATCGCAAAAATGCTGCAGCTAGATGACGTGAACTTCTCCTACTATATTGCACCTCGCTGAAGGTCAACCAAATAAATAGTAACGTGCCAACGTTAGCAAATGGCAAAACAAAGGTGTGCAAACGTTTCGCAGTAGCAAATGTCGCAAAAATAAATATAGGGTGTCCTATTTATATTGAAACATCGAAATAACTCGGGAGCAAACAAAAATACACAAAGATCGCTAAAATACGTGTCGATCGGAATTGAAGGACAAATCAAGTGGCATGATTCGTGTTTCATTTTGCGGACGACCTCGTGATGATTTCGAGGTTACCTTTGTGTTTTTTTCCCTTTCTAGTCGATTTATTCGAACTCGATGGTTCAATTTAAATGAGACACCCTGTACATGTAGCTTTCCTTTTGTTTCTTGAAGTTTGAACGTTTTAATATCATCCATCGTTTATATTGTTTTGCATTGTTGGTGGATTATCTGATAAGAAGACATTATTGAATGCGGTAAATTCATTAAGGCGGATATACTTTTAGGCACGGAAAAAATGGCTGATTTTTATGATTTTTTTTTCTCAAAAGAAAGATTGATTTGCCATTTTTGAGACTCAGGGTACGTTTTATTACTAACTTTGACTGTTACATGGTATTTTTTAAATTATTTTTTAAAAATGGCGGAGGTATGACACGGTCTTCTAAACGGGTTGCGGCAGATGTTGTCAGACGACGTGACACGTAGCGTCGGCGGGATTAATCTTAAAAAAAACAACCAACGAAGATTTTTTTTTCGACACTTATATACAGAATGTGAACCAAGACAAAGTGAGAAATGTTGAAAATCAATTAAATAGTGCGCTTCGAAACAAAAAAGAGTGAATTTTCAAAAGAATGACTACATTTTACAATAATAAATACTTTTTTAATTTTCTAATTTACCAAACACCAATACAAATCACCAAATACCAAATTTCATCAGAATCGGTCAATTAGTTTTTCAGCTGAACGTTACGCCAGTTTTGAAAATGCAATTTAGAAGATCGTGCCATACCTCCGTCATTTTTAAGGTATTCCTTTCGCGGAGGGCCGTATTTTGTAGGGGCATAAGCAGGGACCTCCTGAATCATCGGCAAATGACAATGGCGCTTAACAAAAAATAAACTCCAATCGATTATACACGACGATAAACTAAAATAAAAAATTTGGCGCAAATTTAATAGAGTTAGACATTTTTTTTGAAACGTCACAGCTACGAACATTCTTCTGCTGGTCACATTTTTTCAATTTTTGTCATTAATATTTTCTATAAACATTCGGTGACCCTCCGTTTTTATTGTCGTTACGGAAACGTAAGATTTTTTTACACCCGTGAGCAGTTTATATCAAACATCTAGAGTTATTTAGTGTATCAATTATTAGATAAAAATGTGGTCCGCGTGACATCTCCATTAAGCGTCTTATAAATGAGACCATTCGTAGAGTCGTAATTTTTCGTTAAAAGTTCGGTAACTTGGCTTGCAATTTTACCTGTATACTGGGATGTATTTTTACTTGATTATAGACGAAAATCGGTTAATTGTTAAATATTTGAGTTCGTGAGAGGAATACCTTGAAAATTAATTTTAAAAAATACCATGTTATCATGGTGGTAACCATGGGGAAATGTAGTTTGTTTGCAATGTACTTAAATTTTTTTTCCGTAATGTACATATATTCAAGTACACACCGAATTTTTTTTGTCCATCCGGCGAATATTCTTGAAGTTACACGCACATTTGTAATTGTTTTTTTTTTTACTATATGTAAAGTGCTTTTGAAAATTTAAACGCGTTATACTAAAACTATGTTTTTCAAGTCGGTGAGCACGATTTCTCGAAAACGGCTGAACCGATCAGTCTCAAACTTAAACACAATCTTTTCAAGTATATTTTTTAGTAATTAATCGAAGGTTTTTTCTCACCGATAAATATTTTCCATTTTATAAACAATAAGGCCACAGTAACGGGTATAAAATGATGTGCGAATTCAACAATTTTTTTTGGTATGAAAAAGTGATTCACTCATAACATTAATTACACATCTATTTATAATGAATATCAAGCTGTTATAACATATATATATATATATATTTTTTCGATGTACAAAATGGCCGAGGACTGATATTTTCTTATGTTATTTTTTTAGGCCCTCCGCGGCGTGACATTTAGCATTCACAATGTTTTACCTAGAACGAAAAACAAAAATTCTCGTCAATCTACATTAGAATACCCAGAGAAGTACGTACGGAATTTAAAAAATATTGTTTTATTCAAAAGTTATACGTATTTGAATTGAGTTGTAGGTATTTGAATGAATTTTCAGTGAAAAATTTCGTGTAAAACTGCCCATAAAATGAAAAGATTTCGTTTAATCAGAAATTCCGCACGTACTTCTCTGCGAAATGCAATTAGGAACATAACTTTTAAATTGAAAGTAAATCGAGTGAAAACTGTTGAAGTTGTTTGTCACGCCAATAGGAAAAAAGCTGTTTCGAGAAAAACGCGTTTAAAGTTTTAGGTACTCTATGGCCGTGCCAGAGGTGGGCTTACGTTATACACTCAAAGTCGGTGGAAAAAAATTTCGAATGGTAACTCATTCTTATGACGATAAAAGCACCGTTCTAGCGAAAAAAATCGACTTTTTGAAAATTCTACTGTGCCCTTGCCCCTTAAGACCTAAAATTTTGACAAAAATCGATTTTTTTTTAGAAGCCGCCATTTCGGCAAAAATTATTATTTTGTTTATTCCTTCGATCAATTACAAAATAATCCATTATATTAACGAAATATTTTTGGTTTTTTCATTTTAGATGATCCAGTCCAAAGATATCGTGCTCACCGCAAGACGCCTTTTTTTAGAGGTGCTCCCGGAGATCAGCTATAGCGGCTTTCAAAATAATTATTTTTACAAATAAAAAATGTTAAAATACAGTTCAAAGTTACCACAATATGTGTACAAATTTTTACGTTAATAGATTTAAAGGTCTTCTCAAGAAAAATTCTTGAAAAATCGATCTTTTTGGGCCTCCTGACTGTATATAACCCCTTAAAGATAATAAGTGGTCGAGATCATTTCAAGCGCAAATTTTTCAGTACTACGAGATCAGGTCTAACTTTTCTACTTCGGCTGTACCCAAACAGACCCAAGCAGCTTACCGTTGTTTGTTTCGGTCATCCTCGATTTGATGGGTGCTATCGCTATTTTTTTTCACCAGTAGCAGAATGCGCTCGTAAATTTCCATCACGCGACCATGCTTGCTACATCGTGATGGAAGTGTAACCAGTGTGAGGCACTACTTCCGATTTTTCAATACCCGTATCGGATGGAGAGTTCAGCTTACCTTCCTAAAGGTAAGCTGAACTTTAGCTCGTTAACGGGTCTGCTTAAGGGGTTACCCCCACTTGCGATTTTGAAAAAATCGATTTTTTTTATTGCATTTTTTTTTAAGTGCAATTTGAAGTGCAGTTTTTTTTTGATGCCCGGAATAGATGACTCTATGTAAGTTTACAAAAAAAAATATTTTCTTCGTGTAAACTGAAATTGAAACTTTAAACGCGTTTTTCTCAAAATGGCATTTCTGAAGTCGGTGACCAAGATTACTCGAACACTAATGAACCGATCTTCTTGAAATTTTGCAGGCTTATTTAATACATAAAAATGTAGTCTTTAATCGTTCGATTTTTTTTTCGAAAAAAATGGCCGTTTGATAGCCAAAAAACGGCTGTTTTTTTCGTTAAAATCGAACCATTAACTTTGACTGTCCGCCATTTTGTGAAAAATGAATATTTTTTAAAATCCTTCGATTAAAGACTAGTATATACTTATATTTGACTAAATCCATCCGCATTTTTATTTCAGATGATCCACTTCGCCGCAATGTTGGTCACCGCAAACCCTGTATATAAAAACATTATTTCATTGACGACCATTTGCCACTAAACAATGTAATATTTTTCAATAAAAAAATTACTGAAAGTTCTTCAAGATGTCTTCTTTAAGATGGTATATTGATCGATTAAAAAAGTTTTGTAGTTTTCTTTAAAAAAATTCATGAAAAAGGCCTTTTTTTGCGCTACAAGTGGGGGTAACGCTTTAAGCTTGGGGTCCAAAAAATCGGTCGATTGTCAACATCTTTTTCTAATGAGAGTATTGGGATGGCGAGGTCGGAATTTTACGTACAATTCATGCACAGTTGTGCCAAGTTTGAGCTTTTTTCAAGTTGAAAGATATTGACAAGCAATGGAGTTGTTGCCGTTTAAACAAAGTGCCGCCGTTACTTCATGGCTAATCGGAGTAGGTGATTATGGCAACTAGGGTGATCCTGAATGACAAATTTAAAAATGTACTCTTACAAGGAACATCCCTCAGGTGACACCCTTCGATTTTGTTGAAGTTTGGGTATGTTATAAAGCACCGAAAAGTAAGCGATACGTATTTTTTTTATCGGCGGAAAAACGGTTTTAAGGGGTGAAACCACCCCTCGAAAAAAGGCATCTCTATGGGTAGTTTCACACACAAGGAGTCCACCGATTTTAATGAAACAAAAACGAACATTCTTCTGATCCGAAGCAATGAAAAATCCAATATAGTGACATTGCAAAAAAAATGAATTATATTACCCCCCTATATTAAGGGGTGGTTTCACCCCTTAAGACCGTTATTCCGCCGACAAAAAAAAATACGTATCGCTTACTTTTCGGTGCTTTATAACATATCCAAATGTCAACAAACTCGGATGGTGTCACCCGAGGGATGTTCTTTGTTAGTATAATAATAAAACCTGCGTAAGACTGGATACTTTTGCGAAATATTGAAAATTACTTAAATGGCAGGTGATCGAGCAAAAAGATCGATTTTCGATCAAAAAGAAAATAACTTTAAGGGATTAGGCTACTGTGAAAATGACGAGTAATCGTTCGTCGCTTGAGGCAATTTAAATTGACGAGAAAGGTCCTATATATGGTGCAGGAATTGCAGATTGATGGTAAATTTATGATTACAACGATAGAAATAGCTAGTAAAGCTTTTAACGCGTTTTTTTTTCGAAAATGTTTTTCAAAACGATGTACACGATTTCTCGAAATCTAATGAATGGATGGACTTAAAATTTGGTACACTTAGTGTAATAGTAGTTTAGTCTTGATCGACGTTTTTCTTCTTAACATTTTTTCCTTTAACATTTTTCCATTAGTCATTAACAATAATGATGTCGCTTATTCTCGAAAAATCGAAAAAAATAAATTCAAGTGTTTTTTACGGTTGAAACAAAATTTAAAAAAAGGTGGGGATGTGAAGTGGAATATGGTAGGGAATGTAATAGGGGAAGGTCCCCATACAATGGAAGCTACAAAAAAAAGATAAAAAAGAATAAAACTTTTTTTCGTTTTAGATGAACCGGGTGGCCAAAATCAAGTACACCGCTGAGCCCCTCACGTTTGGAGGTCTTTCACGAGATTGTTTGTAACTTATTGATTTATCAATATTTTTTATGAAATCTGGTGCACAACTTCGTTAACGGCCTACATCTACCAAGGTGGGTTAAAATATTGCGCTTCCAAAAACTTTTTTATTCGATAGTTTGCCTTTTATGTATATTACCTGAAAATTTCATTGAACTATTCCTAAAATTGAATAAGCTACAGCTTCTAACAGACGGTCGGGCGAGCGGTAGCGGCATACAGAACTTCAAACTTTAAACGCGTTTTTCTCGAAACACTGTTTTCAAAGTCGGTGGACGTGATATCACAAGAACCACTCGCTGGATTGGTTCCAAATTTACAAGAGATACGATAAGAAACATTTAAAGGTCGTTGACGATCACACTTTTCAAAAGTCGATCTTCATTTTTTAACAGTTACGTAAAAATGACGACTTTTTTAATCGATTTTTTATGCTCGAGTTTCAAATCGTCGCCACGTTGTTTAAAAAAATGATTAAAAAAATTGATGATCGTCAACGACTCGTATTTCTTGTTAACTTGAATAAGACATTTCGTTTTTTTATTTCAGATACACCGTTTAAGCTGGAGAGTGTCCACCGCTGAACCTCGCGAAAAAAAATTCGTCTACCGGCGACCATGTTTTTGTTGTTTTTCTGTATTTTTTGGTGATTTTTTAAGGCTACACACACACACACACACACACACACACACACACACACATATATAAAGCCTTAAAAAAATCAAATATATATTATACGAGGGTGGGGTGAAAAGTTTCCGGCCTGACCAAGAAAAACGATATTTAAAAATTTTTTTTTGCTTTATGTTTCAACATAATCTCCATCAACACTGATACATTTCTCATAACTCTCGTATCCCAAAAAACAGTAGCCATAACCTTGTTTGCCAATAAAATTGTTTTTGCCTTCTTTGGGGTTGGTTCCCCTTTTCCAACCCACTGTTTTGACTGTTCTTTACTTTCAGGAGTGTAGTGGTGGACTCATGTCTCATCAACAGTTATGAATCGACGCAAAAATTCATTTGGATTACGTCTATACAGCGCCAAATTGTCGGTAGCGTCGAGCGTTAGCAAACGCTCGATTGGTCGAGCGTTAGCAAACGCGGCACCCACCTTGCACACAGCTTTTCCATGTTCAAATGGTTGTGCAAAATATTTCGTACACGTTCAGCTGACATCCTACAGGTCTCAGCTATCTCATGCACTTTCAACCTGCGGTCTTCCAACACTATTTTATGGATTTTTTCAATCATCTCTGAAGTTGTGACTTCAACGGGCCGTCCTGAGCGAAGCTCGTCAGAGGTGCTCACACGACCAATTTTAAATTCAGAAACCCACTGATTAATAGTTGAATATGATGGGGAGGAGTCTCCTAGTGCTGAATCCATCTCTTCTTTTATTTGTTTTGGTGTAAAACCTTTCAAATGGAAGTATTTGATGACAGCATGTTTTTCCAATTTTTCCATTTTTATGAAAACAACGGAAGCGTCTCGCGCAATGTGCTCTCAAACGCAAACTAACGTAGCGATTGGGCTGAAACTGTACATACAAGCTCGGTAGGAATGGTACTGTAGGACGCCGCTCCAAAACTAGACCTAGTGGCACCATCTCTTGGTCGGGCCGGAAACATTTCACCCCACCCTCGTACATATATAAATAGTCGAATAGTAGAATTTGGCAATTTTTTCAGGCCTCTAGGTAGATGTAGCCTCTTAATGTGCATGCAAAGAAATGTCCAACCGGTTTTTCAATCATCTTACTTATTCCTTCACGATTAATTATTTTTAAATAACCCTGATTTCCGAGCCGAACCCCTTAATAATTTTTTATCAACAAATGGATAAACATTTCAAAGAATCTTCCGGTCATACGATCGGAAATATTGTAAGCTATTCTCTGTCCGAATTAGAAGTGAATCGGACAAATAGATTTTGACATACGACTTACACCCTTTTACGAAACATCGTATTTCCGAAATTCCAAGCTTACGCAGGCCCCTTAAGGCGGGAGCCTGAATTAGGAGGTCCGAATTTTTTTTTTTTAATTGCTTAAA